>CM054058.1:433111824-434321809 GCA_028641055.1 Alopecurus myosuroides | reverse complement strand
TCAATTCAATTTTTCTGGAAATAATTTGATTTGAAAACAAGGGTGTATTGTTTTGAAAATTTAAATTGGTTTGAATTTTTAAGTTGGTTTGCAAACAAGGTGCAATGCATAGGATGCATGATGCTATGCAAAAAAGAAAAACAACCAAATCTAGTTGGGGGAAATCCCCCGGGTGTTACAGACGACACCACTAACAAGGGATTGCGCCCTCGCAATCCACCCACTAACCCGGGAGGGGAAAGAAGTTCGACTATCGATTCTTCATGCTTCCAGTTGATCTCCTCGACACCACTAACAAGGGCTTCTCGACACCACTAACAAGAGTTTCTTGCTCGGATTGATGACGATCTTCTCCCACCAGGAATCTTCCGATGATCGAACCTATTAGGTTAACGGCTCAGAAAACGTCCACCCACGTAGGATCCTAAACCTTGAAAATAGACAAGAGAGGAGACTCCAAAACAAATAAGATGGGAGGAGAATAGAATAGGGATAAGGAGAAAACAAGAATCCTATTGAGATGTTTCCAAATAGTTTAGCAGAAATAGTTTTTGACACTCTAGAAACAACGACTGTTAGCGAGGTTATCCTGCAGGCTTTGCGGACCCGTTGCTTCGATAACCATTCGTATCGAAACAACTTTGGGAATCGGAAACCAGGCTCTGATACCATTTGTGACGCCCCGAGATCGGGCACTATGCAGATTTCGGCATTTCCACCCAAATCCGCACAATAACCGATTCCAGGTTGCCACTTGTGATAACATTACAACAGTTCACGAATAATCCACAACAACAACAAAGGAGGTAGATACAAGACGACTCAAACGAGTCAAGGATACAACTGATACAATACAAAGATCCAAATAATAGCGGAAGAAACAACATAGCGTCCGACTACGGACAAGATACAAATTGGACTAAGAGTCCTGAAGATAACCGATGGCGTCCAATCCCTGCCCAGGCCAAGCCGGAGGGATTCCCAAGCTAACGTCGTCAGACTTCAAACCTGTTGACTGCAATGTGGAATATGCAGCCACGAAAGGGATTCGTGGGTCAGTACGGTTAAGTACTGGCAAGTGGATAAACCATACTCACAAGATACCAGCGTAACCAATCATCACAAGATACAAATACTTTGGGTACAACGGAAGGAAGGGATTATTGCAAAGGAGCGGCAGCATGCTGCTCTAACTAACTACAGAGACGCGCTACAACATCCGGCTAAAAGAAAGGGATAAGATAGCGCGACAAAACCAACTATAACTACTCACCAAGCAATACCCATCCAATGTTACCCCCTACTAAGGAAGCAACCCAAGGAAACTCACACTGTTGATTAAGATGACATTAATTTTTATGGTGGAGGTAATCTATATTACTAGTCAAGTTATCATCGTTAAGTGTCAATTGTCTGAGTACTTGTTAGCCAGCACTTTCACCAAGTCATCCATAACCGCGGACAACACGGCTTCTCGAGAAGATTTAACCCTGCAGGGATGCACCAATTTGGCCGTACACGTAAGAATGACCCGCCAGATGGAAATGCACTTCCACCAAGCGAGGCACTCAACACAACCCAACTCTTCTTCGCATCAAGCCCAAAGAACCCCGTGCAATTGAGCGCACGGCTAATCAAGCCCCACGAAGAAAAGGAGACCCTCATAGCACTCTAAGAACGTGTCTCCCTAAATGCCGACTACAAAAGTTCCACCCTGGCGCCAAGGGTCCGCACCTGCATATGCATGCGGCAAATGGAAAACCCGAACTAAATGAGGCGATTTGGACGAGATGCGAATCGAATCAAAGTTGCGGGGGGCGCCCATACTCGCTTCCCACATGCGGTTAGTGCGCTCATCATGGATCGGAGGACAAGACCCTTTTCCTAATTAGGGTCGACACTAGCAGGCCTCAAAACCACGTCGGGCCTCCTGCCGGTGCCTTATCATCAAATTATTATTACCCAAAATATTAACAGGTTGTTGATTAAGTTGAAACCCAACTATCAAACTAAACAGGCGATAAGACGGACAACAAGACTTGAGCGCAAACAACACTAAGCATGCAACTACGACACGAGGGCCAACAAGGTAAACAAACAACAGGTAATAGGAAGTGGAAGGAAGGCTATATCATGGTTGCAAGGTAAACATATGATAGGATCGAGACACAAGCATCGAATCATAAGGCTAGAATAAAGGCAACGGGAAGAATCGGTAACAAGTGATGAAAGGCAGCCATAGGTAGCAAGTGAGTATACTTGCCTGAGATCCAGCAAGTAGAGGTACATCCGCAGAACTTGTCGTTGCTCACATCAACTCAACGTCCTATCCGCGAAGTAGCAACGAACTAGAAGAAACACCCGATGCAACAATTACTTCTACGGAAAAGATCCAGCATGATCCTATTTTATATGTATGACAATTAATTGATGCATCAAAGTAAACCAGTTGACATGGTAAACATATTTAAATGGGCCCATATGCAATTTGGATTGCATATGGAAAGGCCCATGAATTAATGTTGAATTAAATGATCTACAAATAACCATCATGTGAAAGTTGATTATAATGATGCATGGATGATGAAAACAATAAGAAAACAACAATAGCTTCAGTTTGATATGTTGTTACCAAGTTTGGAATTTTATTTATTAAGTTGTGAACTTTGGCATTTTAAATGATTTAAACAAACATTTGTAGTTTTCACCAATTTTAAATTTTCAAAACAGATAACAAAATTTATATTTGGAAAGAACACAAAATTTTAGATGGAATACATATTTCATTTGTTGAATTTGGATTTTCGATGAGCAAGTTATTAAATTGACAATTTTAAATGCATTAATTAAGAAATAGTTGTTTTCAGCAATTTAAATTATTCAAAACAGAAAACAAAGTTCATATTTGGAAAGCTTATTCAATTTTGCATGGAAAACATATTTTACATGTTGGAATTGGATTTGAATTGCCCAAATTATGAATTTTGCAATTTAAAAGGTGTAATTAAAGCATTGAATTATTGCACCACTTTTAATTAGGAAAAACAGTAAACAAAATGTATTTAAAAGGTTGAAAACATGTATAAAATGTTTCAATGAACATTTTGAGCTATTCAACATAATTTTTGGATCATTATTGAATTTATTATGCATTTTCCATAAGCATTTTTATTCTGCCCTTTTTAGTAAACAGAAGGAAACATGTTCAAATTTAATTCAATTGTGACCAAATAAAATACCAATGTGTAGAGTTTGTTAAGACAAATTTTTGCAGCCCAAGTTTGCTCAATTTGGGTGAACAGAACTCAAGTTATGGTTTTCCAAAGTTTCCAATTTTTATTGCATTTTATGTATTTAATTATTTAGTGCAAAAGTTATTACAGAAACATGTTGCAACTTTGTGACTAATAGAAAGAGCACAAGATTCTGAATCCATAGAAACTTGAATCATTGAAATTGGAGCAATTTTCAATTTGTTATGGATTTTACAAATAAGGATTCAGTTCTGTTTTTCTGGAGTTCGAGAAATAAAAGAAAAAGGAGGAAAAAGGGGTGGCTTTTGCTTCCAGGGGGACTCGAACTCGGGGCTCCAAGGCGTGCGGACGGGGTGCGCAGCCACTGGGCTGGCTGTGCGGTTGGTGCTAGGATACGAATCTGAGCCAATATGAGGTGACAAAAACGCGGAGTTTTTCCTAATGACGAATCTGAACCTGTGTGCGACGGGGACAGGGATTTCGCCGGCGATTCACGGCCACCACGATGGTGCTGCGCGAAGGCAGGCACGCAGAGCATGGGGAGGGGTTAGGGAGAGGTCCAAGGGGCGGAGGCTCACCTCGGGGCACCGGTGGAGTGGACGGGCTCGAAGGAAGACACGCCGGACCTGACGGAGACGGTCACGGGCGACAGTTGCGCGCCGGGAAGAAAACGGCGACGGCGCGGCGCTCCTGCTGCCTCCCCGTGCCGACCAAGGAGACGAAGACGACGAGGGTGATGCCCCGTTTCCATTCCCGCGGGAAACGGGGCCCGAAGACGACCAGAGCGACGGCGCCATCATCTCCAAGTTCCGGCCATGGTGGGTGTGGTGCGGTTTTTAGAAAATTCAGAGGAAGGGTGGAGGATCAGAGGAGGAAGAAGGTGATGGCGGCGGATGAGGGAGGAGAGGGAAAGGAATAGGGCTAGGGTTTGGGGTTCCTCGGGGTAGATAAAGAGGGGGAGGAGCAGGTGAGAAAGGGGGATATGGAGCTGCAGGTGGGGGAGCCCTCCCCTGTTCTCTGTCTCCGTACACTAGGAGGAAGACGACAACGATGGGGGCTCGCTTGGGCCTTGGGGTAGTAGGTGGGCTCAGCCCACTTGGGCTGGCCTGCCTCCCCTTGGGGTTTTCTTTTATTCTTGTTCTTTCTTTTATTTTTTTTGTAGCAAATGGATAAGGGAGAAAGAAAAGGGTTTTAGGGTTTTATAAAATTTTTGAAAACAATTTTATTGCATTGAGCATATTGAATGCCCAAGTGCACCAAGTTTTGTTTTTCAAAATTTCAAATATTTAGTTGTTGTTTGAATTTGAATTTGAAATTCAAACTAAGGTTTTAATAAAAGGAATTTTATTAACCAAGCCAATTTTTAATTTCAATTCAATTTTTATGGAAACAATTTGATTTGAAAACAAGGGTGTATTGTTTTGAAAATTTAAATTGGTTTGAATTTTTAAGTTGGTTTGCAAACAAGGTGCAATGCATAGGATGCATGATGCTATGCAAAAAAGAAAAACAACCAAATCTAGTTGGGGGAAATCCCCCGGGTGTTACAACACAACTTCCCTCTCATTCTCAGTTTGCCTAAGAACATTAACCGAATTTAAAATTTGAGATGGAGACGCACCCAAAGATACCCCCAGATTCTCGGATCTACGCACTATGGAATCATTGCTTAAGTCTAAAAAAGAACGGAGAGAGCGTTTGGATGTACCTGCCGTGTGATCATCATCACGACGTTGCGCAATCCTCATGGCCTTCTCCAAGGAAGATAAATCCGCGGTGCCTTGCGCTCTCACCCTCGCACTGGAACGAGGTTCAATTTGTGAGAGTTTTGAAATGGCACCAAACTTCTCAATTTCTTGGCGCGTAGGAGTGCTGAAAACATTGTCAGCAAGTGGCGCTTGACTGGATAGAGCAGCAGACTGAACCACAGGGGTCCCAAGCTGGTCTATCTGCTGTTCGGCCAACGGCCCTGGTGCAGCATACTCACAGCAGGCAGCCCGAGTTGGTCAAGTGGATGGCCCTGCGCGCCTCATGCTGCGGTACGACCGTGGTCTCCAAAACCACAGAATCATCTACCTGAGGCGGAACAAGATCATCAACCTGCACATGCACAAGATTGGTAGATGTGCCCATTAGCTCATCCACTCCCTGATCGCCAAAATCAAAAACATTTGGAGCCACAGAACCAGGAACATGTGAGCCTACCGCATGTACGTCTGTGAAGATAGGAGTGGGTTCCGAACTCACCACACTAGAAAAACCAAGGCCCCTTATAGGTTCAGTAACCTGTATACAGGAGGACGAATTAGAGGTTTTCAAACCCCCCATATCAACAACAAAATCATTGAAAAAATTGGGCCCATTAAAATTCGGATTTACCTTAGAGGAAAGAGGGAACAGAACCCTTCCATCCACACTCGTCCTACGGAGAAGCATTCTCTCCGCGGATAAAATCCTAGCCACTTTGGTTGAATTATCAAGAACCATATTACTGACATCTCCCTTACACAATAAGGAAAATGATTTTTGTAGCATTGGAGAAAAAACCACTCCAGAAGTAACAGACCTCTTCTTAGGGCTATCCCCCTTCTCCACCACTCCACTAGGATTTTTTTCCCTCAGTTTCCATAACCTGTGTAGATTTTCCTTTATTAGATTTATCAATATGATCATCCTCAGCCCCATCAATCTGATCATCATCCCTGTCCTCATGATCACCATCCACCTCCATATGACCCAGATCCGCAACACTTGTAGGTTCCACAATAAATTTGATTTCATAAAAACCATCTTTGAAGAACAGCGGTAGGTCCTTAGGAATTTTTGTGGAATCCACACATCCAATCAAAATTCTAAGAACCTTGTGTTTTCGAGTATAAGCCATGTCAATTTTGGCGGTTTTTCCAAATAAAGTGCCAAGACCCCATAAAGCCAAAAAAATCTCCTGTATGCCTCTCCGGAATACCCTCCATTCGCACCCATACATGTGGTAAATGCCACATGGGCTCAATTCTTGCATGCCACGCATCAATCTTTAGCTCGCAAGCACTGTTGGGTACCCTAAAACCGCCGAAAAGCTTAAGTCGGTCCAATTCAACCTTGGAAGGAAATAAAACCTTATATTCATTCTGACCCACTTGCATAACGTCCCAAGCATAATCCTCCACCAGAACAACCCTCTGCAAGTTTCTTGCAATTTGAGGGATAGAAAAACTCCCTCCATTGACAGTCACCATCGCAAGACGAGTGTTCTCCGTTTTTGGTCTATATGAATCAGTGAGAGGGGCGTCGAAAAAGGTCAAATCGTCATGATAATGACCATAGATCACTACCTGAGGTTTGGGGGCATCAAACAGTGGGCATTCATCAGAACCATGTTTCGCACTTTCACAGCAATCACATAAGAGAAAGCCACACCTGTAGCATTTCGGTTTGTCAACTTTAGTACTCTTATTTGCTGTCTCATTGGATCCATCAGACATAACAGGTGGGATAGTTTCAGCCATCTTCTGGGCAACGGGGATCAATGCCGCAGCAACCTTTGACACTTGATCAACAGAAGAAGATATAACTTGTTGTGGTTGTGCAATCGCCGCTTGAGTAACGGGCACATTGAAATTCCTGCCTCCTATACGCCCACGACCACGACCAGTACCTCCCTTTTGATTAAATCTCCCAGGAAAACGTCCACCATGCGTGTTCCCTGATCCATTAAACCCCGAACCGGCGTGGAAATTTCCAAATGGAAGATTGCCAAAGCGGCCATCCCCCTGGTTCATCCCGCCATTAGGACCTCCAGTCTGGTTTGTTCGACCATTGTTCATCCCACCATATAGACCTCCAGACTGAAAATTCTGCCTATTGTTGTACTGACCAGAACCTTGACCTGCGGCATAACCTTGATTGAAACCCGCCAAATTGACTGGCCCTGGTTGCGGTGGGAAGCAGCAGCACGTTGCATCTCATCGCGGCCGGCCGCTCCACTCGTGCCACCCGCGAAGAAATTGCCAGTGCCCCGACACCCGCCTCTGCCAGGACCGCCGCGATCACCACCTCCAGCCCCGTTCCCGCGCGCCGCCATCAGTGCAGGCTGCGGAAGAACTCGCCACGCGAAACCTAATCGCCTCCGTCTCTGGGAGAAGCAAAGGCCACCAAAGTAGCGATGCTGGATATCAGGTCGAGTCCCGACCGTGTGCGTGATCCGAGACAATTCTCGATCACCCCCACGTTTGGAGAGGCCCATTGGCCCAAGCCCTCTGGCTCCACAATTTGAACTCGATTCGGTTGATCAATCAACCCGGAGACCACACGAGATCTTATCTGTACCGATGACAACTCGTCAAATCGAACCCCCTGACGACGGCGTCCAACAACGGTCGTCCAGCCTCCCTCGTCTTCCTCCCGTGAGACAATATGCACCGTGGGCGACAAGCATGGCAACTTCAGAAGAAATTCACCCCGCCGAGTGGCTGTGTGCACAGCAACGGACAGAGCAGAGTTTGAAAAACTTACCTCAGAACTCGATGGTGATGGGCCGGCGTCGAGCACCAACGCCGCCGAACGCTGCTGCCGCTTCTTCTCTTCCCGACGCCGTTGCCGCTTATCCCCAAGATCTCTAGAATGCGAGGACGGCGGCGTAGCACACCGAACTCGCAGACCTGGGGACACTGCTGTAGCATCTTCACTATCTTCCTCCTCCTCGCCTCCGTCCACGTCCTCGTCGCTGTCCACCGAGAGCGCCCAGAACCTGCCATCACACCTGAATGAAGACAGCTTGTCACGCGCCCGCCTCCAATCGCCTCCTTCTGACTGTCCGGCGGAGACATCAGAGTGGTCGCCGCCCGTTGACCAGAAAGTCCGATCGTCCTCGCCGCCTGGTGCAGTAAGGTCACAGCCCGTCAGAATGACCGGCTTTACCCCTGCCTCGCTAAGATCTTGGCCGTCGCCCGCCGGCGTCCTCCCCCGATCCACGCCGCGTGCAGCAGTAGTACCCGGGCTTCGGGCAAGGGGGGCATCAGCAGCCACGGGGGTGATGGTGGGGCGGGCTTGTGGGTGGCCGGATGGCGCCGGAGTGGCGCCGCCCGCTGGGATGGCAATTTATCTCTTCTCCTACTCTGGGTGTCCCCTAGTTGTGGAGAAACCGGGTGTGTGTTTTCACTGGTGGTATTTCCTTCATGCAATATTTAATAAATCCCCGTTTGCAAAATAAATCCAAAGTCACCCGATATGTATTTCTTAATATAGATGACGCTCTTGCGGGATGCGCCCAAGAAATAAAGTTGGGACGGCCTATGTCTAAGTCGAATGATTTTTTCTTAAGTTTCAGTCAATTAAGAAAAGTGCAACTATAGTTTAAAGAAACGTATAATTGCACTTTTTTTTGAACTGTGGTTGCACTTGTCTCAAAAGTGGCTGAGACTTAAGAAAATCTCAGTCGACTGAGATTTAGCAAAACCGAATAAAGTTTCTTCGGTTCTTCAGTCATCATGAAGCCTTTCCCATATTTGTCGATATGGATACAAGCCAAGACAGTTGTGTCAATCATACCAAATTAACTCGTTGCAGAGTAAAGATGAACATAATGTCAAGATTCATGAACCAAGAGGGGTACAATATGCCGTAACCATAATCTCCATTTCTCCAATTGTCAAAACACGAGGCGTTTAAAATAGTGTACAAAGTCAAACAAAATTTTGTGTAGAATACGAGGAAAATTGTATTGTGTTTGGTGGAAGTACATTTTCAATCGAGACAAATTTACGCATATGATTTTCAAATTTAGTAAAAACAATACTATTAAATAACCAAAAACTTCAAAAGTTTGTCTCCCCTTCTCTAAATCTACATTTTTAGGTTTTTAGAGAGGACCGAATGCAGTACAGCTCATGTTATCCAAAATATAATTTAAGCTCCAATAAAATTTGTGTGATTTGTGAAAGTACATTTTTTTTTGTCGAGACAAATTGTACATATGATTTTCAGATCTAATAGAAAGTTCACATGTCTGTCTCTCCTTGTCTAAAATGGCAACTTAAAGGGGCCCAAAGAGAGTGATACATGTTGTTACTTAAGAATACCTTATGACGTAGATTTCCAATGTGTTACACGCAATAGCAAAACAATGATGAAATTAAGCAAGATCAAACCAACGGGGACACGAGATTTTAACGTGGAAAACCCTTCCAACAAGGAAGAGAAAAAACCACGGGCGCCAGCCAGCAATACTTCACTATTTCGGGGTGAGGTTACAATCGCGCCGGGATTTACAATCTGTGGCTTATCCCGTGCGGCGGCTTACAAGAGGTATATAAAGGCGGTCCTGACCTAACTAGGTCGATAACTGTGAATCCAACTCCAACTCGGTATCAACTCCAACTTCGTTGCGCCTCCGGCTCCACTTCGTCTGAAGTTCGGCCTTTATCAGTATATATGAATACGAATTTGGATCACCATAAAATAACACTCCACCTTGAGACAAATTCCCTCTTGTAGCATAAATGAGAACCTTCACCTGAAACACACAAAGAAAACACCTTCGGCGCCACATAGCCTCTTGGGCTAAGTAGTGATACCAACTAAGCTTGAGCAAAGCTCAAACTTAGCAATAGGAACTGGCTTTGTCATCATATCAGCAGGATTATCATGAGTACTAATCTTGCATACCTTCAGCTTACCTTGTGCAACAACATCACGCACATAATGGTACTTGACATCAATGTGCTTTGTTCTCTCATGGAACATCTGATCCTTAGTAATGTAAATTGCACTCTGACTGTCACAAAATAGGTTAATGCAAGTATCATCTCCACAAAGCTCAGCAAACAGACCTTTCAACCAAACTGCCTCTTTGCATGCTTCAGCAATAGCCATATACTCAGCCTCAGTAGTAGATTGTGCAACAACACCCTGCAAGGTAGCCTTCTAGCTAACGGCACATCCACTAATCGTAAACACATAACCTGTGAGGGATCTCCTCTTATCCAAATCGGCAGCATAATCTGAATCCACATAGCCTGCGAGTCCCTCACAGTCTTGCCAAATTTCAAGCAAGCTTTAGATGTGCCGCGAAGGTACCTGAAAATCCACTGAACAGGTTTCCAATGTTCTTTACCAGGATTAGCCATGTATCGACTGACCAAACTCATAGCATATGATAAATCAGGCCGAGAACACACCATGACATACATTAAGGAACCAACAGCACTAGCATAAGGAACTCGTGACATGTACTCAATGTCTTTGTCAGTAGTAGGACATTGCAATGCTGACAATTTGAAGTGTGAAGCAATAGGAGTATTAACAGACTTTGCATCATGCATATTAAAACGATGAAGGACTTTCTTAATGTAATTCTCCTGACTAAGAAATAGCAATCTAGATTTTCTGTCTCTTGAAATTTGCATACCTAGAATTTTCTTAGCAGGACCAAGATCCTTCATCTCAAACTCACTACTCAATTGTTTCTTCAATGTAGTGATTTCTTTCATGCTCTTGGCAGCAATTAACATATCATCAACATATAGCAGCAAGTATATATGTGATTCATCAACAAATTTAATGTACACACAGCTATCATATTCAGACCTCTTAAAGCCATGTGACATCATAAAAGAATCAAACCTTTTATACCATTGTCGAGGAGACTGTTTCAAACCGTAAAGGGACTTCTGCTTGCACACGAAATCCTCTTTACCAGGCACTATGAACCCATCAGTTTGGTCCATGTATATCTCCTCCTCTAGTTCTCCATGCAAAAAACGCAGTCTTCACATCTAACTGCTCAAGCTCAAGATCATGCATAGCAACAATACTAAAGAAAGTACGGATAGAACTATGCTTGACAACAGGTGAGAACACATCATTATAATCCACTCCTGGAATCTGGTTGAAACATTTTGCTACTAACCTTGCCTTAAACCTTGGAGGCTCACTTGGAGATAAACCCTCCTTTTTTCTTGAAGATCCACTTACAGCGTACGATCTTCTTTTGTTTAGGCAAGCGCACGACATCCCACGTGCCATTTTTCTCAAGTGATTGCGTCTCCTCGTGCATTGCACCAATCCACTTGTCACGATCAACCGAAGCAATAGCTTCATTATATGTAGCAGGTTCAGCATCATTCTCCACCTGTTCTGCACAACTTAGAGCAAAATAAACAACATCACATTCCTCAATTAAACGAGTACGAGGTCCTTTATTCCTCTTCTCTCTGCGCTCTGCAATAGACAAATTTTCTTGCTGCACAATAGGAGGTGAGGGTGGCACAATATCCTCCCCATCAATTTCACTTTCCTCCTCATCCAGGTGATCTAGCTCCACCTGCACACGAACTCGTGGTTCGTCCTCATCAGAAGAATCTGGCACAACATCAGTCGACAAACTGTCCTCATACATAACAGATTCATTAAACACAACACTCCTGCTAAAGAAAGTCTTTTTGGTTTCTGGGTTCCACAACTTATATCCTTTTACTCCAGAACCATAACCAAGAAATAAGCACTTAACAGCTCTAGGCTCTAACTTTCCATTATCAACATGAGCATAGGCAGCGCAACCAAAAACTTTCAGTTGTGAATAATCAGCTGACTCACCAGACCATACCTCAATAGGAGTTTTCTTGTCAAGAGGGATGGATGGTGACCTGTTAATCAAGTAGCAGGCAGTGTTGGCAGCCTCAGCCCAAAAACGCCTATTCATGCGGGCGTTAGACAACATGCAGCGAGCTTTGGAGATGATCGTCATGTTCATCCGCTCAGCTACACCATTCTGCTTATGTGTGTATGGGATGGTGTGATGCCTGACAATGCCTTCCTACACACAATAATCATCGAAAGCATGCGAACAAAATTCGCCACCATTGTCAGTACGAAGCAACTTCACCTTTCTTTTAGTTTGCTTTTCAATCATAACTTTCCACTCTTTAAAAGCAGCAAAAGTATCATCCTTAGTTTTCAGGAAATAAGGCCAAACTCTTCTAGAGTAATCATCAATGATAGTAAGCATATAACGAGCACCACCATAAGAGGGCTTACGTGAAGGCCCCCACAAATCAGCATGTACATAATCCAATGTACCTTTACTGGTATGAACGGAAGCATTGAACTTAACTCTCTTATGCTTACCAAATACGTAGTGTTCACATAACGGAAACTTACTCATATTGCAGTTCTTCAGAAGTTCTCTCTTCACCAATTCTGCCATACCATGTTCACTCATGTGTCCAAGTCGCTTATGCCAGAGGTTAGTTGTACTTGGATCATCATTAGTAATAACAACAGTAGTACCAGACAATGTGCTGCCTCTAAGGATATATAACTTGGCAGAATTCATATCACCAATCATAACAATGAGAGAACCTTTTGATACCTTCAGGCGTTTATCCCCTCCGGCGTACTTGTACCCGTCACAGTCAAGGGTACTCAGCGAGATCAAATTTCTCGCCATGGATGGTATGTGTTTCACTCCCGTCAATGTACGTGTCATCCCACCATGGGTCTTGATCTGAACAGATCCAACGCCAACAATGTGACATTTGCTGTCGTTCCCCACACGCACAAAATCTCCAGTCTGCACAACCTCATAAAAACTGAACCAATCTTTTTACATCAAATATGAAACGAACAAGCAGTATCAAGAATCCACTCATCATCACGGGTAACACATGCAGCAAAAACAGCTAGGCATTCACCATCCGAACTATTATCACCAGCAACAACAGCAGCCTTACCATTACCATTACCATTACCGTCAGATTTATTTTTCGGTTGGTATGTGCCGTTCCTTTTCTCCTTGTTCTGCACCTTCCAGCAATCCTCAATGGTGTGATTGGTTTTCTTACAATACCTGCAGAACTTGTCACGTCCTTTGGACTTGGAATGGTCCCTGCTCTTATCTCTGTTGTTGTTGTGGTAGTTGTTATCTCGCTGCTCTGGTCTGCCTCCAACCTGCAATGCATCGCCTTTGGAGGACGATGGGTTAGACTGCACCATAACTTTCATCTTTTCCCTGGTCTGCAGGGCCTCACAAACTTCCGCGAGGGTTAGTTCATCGCGGCTTAACAGTATGGTATCACGCAGGTTTGTAAAAGAGCTAGGCAGCGAACATAACAGCAGAAGAGCTAAGTCTTCATCATCATATTCTACCTCCATCGACACTAGGTCGGACACGATCTCCTTGAAGATCGACAAGTGGCTCATGCCAGAACCACCATCTTGCATCTTGAGCGAGAACAACTTCATCTTAACATGCATCTTGCTGGTGAGATCTTTTGACATGCAGATCGACTCCAGCTTGACCCACAATGCAGCCGCGGATTTCTCCAACAGCACCTCTTGCAATATATCATTGGATAGATGAAGTTGAGTCAACGACAAAGCCTTACGATCTTTGCGTTTCTCCTCGGCAGTCCAATCCTTGGCCTTATTCCCGAAAGAATCCAGCGCCTCATCAAGATCCGATGCTTGCGACAGAACCGCACGCATCTTTACTTGCCACAGAGAAAACCTCGTCTTGTAGTCCAGCAACGGCAGATCAAACTTCATCGATGCCATCGCGAATCTCTAATCTGAAACAGGGATCTGATACCACTTGTTACACGCAATAGCAAAACAACGATGAAATTAAGCAAGATCAAACCAACGGGGACACAAGATTTTAACGTGGAAACCCCTTCCAACAAGGTAGAGAAAAAACCACGGGCGCCAGCCAGCAATACTTCACTATTTCGGGGTGAGGTTACAATCGCGCCGGGATTTACAATCTGTGGCTTATCCCGTGCGGCGGCTTACAAGAGGTATATAAAGGCGATCCTGACCTAACTAGGTCGGTAACTGTGAATCCAACTCCAACTCGGTATCAACTCCAACTTCGTTGCGCCTCCGGCTCCACTTCGTCTGAAATTCGGCCTTTATCAGTATATACGAATACGAATTTGGATCACCATAAAATAACACAATGTGCATTTCAACTATATATTTCCGTGCAATCACTATGTTCTATGTGCATTTCAGAGTATCCTGTATTTGGACTATGGAGACTATTCCGCAAGCAACTTTTATGTACCGAATTTCTTCGCTTTGGTTTGGCCATGTCGTTCAGTCTAAATTTCTCAGGAGCAGCCATGTGAGCAGACTAATCTGCATGATTGGATCCACATGATCTGCAAGAGAAGGCCGATTGATGTGTGGTCCTGTTGCTTGTAGCACTCGTGTGGGAAGTTGTTCAACCAAGCAACTAGTTCGCTGCTACAACCACCGGCGCTCGTTGACTCAGATAGCCGGAACCTCCTCTCCGGCGGAGGCAGATGGCTACCGCGGTTGCGTTTGCCGGGAAGGCAGTAGCAACTGCTTCCATCAGCTTCCTGGTCACCAAGGCTTTCAACTACCTCGACAAGTACCGCAAATCCGAAGGCATGGAGGATCTGAAGAACCGGCTCATGCTGGCCATGCCAAAGATCCAGGCCGTGTTCGACGTCGTCAACCCAGACCACGTCAGGGAGGATAGCCCTGCCCTGGACGCGTGGCTGTGGCAGTTCAGGGACGCGGTTGAGGAGGCTGAGAACCTCGTCGATGAGCTCGAGTACTATGAGCTGGAAGAGAAGGCCGAGGAACGAAAGGTTAGTGATTGGGGCTCTCCTCTTGCTAAGATGAGGCACAGAGTCGTCAGATCCGTTAAGAATGTCAGTGTTGTGGACAAGACTCTGAAGAATTTCGCTCACCGTGATACTCTCAAGAGACTGAGAAAAGCTGTGGAAGGTTTGGACAGATCAGCTGCAGATGTGGTAAGCTTCCTCGCTATCGCAGATCATCTCAAAAGATCTGCTTCCACCAGCCAGCGGGTAGTTAACAATGACCGAGAGACGAGCTCTGAACTGAGTGCAGCCAAATTTGTTGGGCGAGAAAAGGAGAAGGAGAAGATTATTGGATGGATAACCAAGACATCAGTTGAGTCGGCTGAAGCTGGGACAGGCACCAATGGTGTATCTGTTATATCAGTGGTTGGTCATGGTGGCATGGGGAAGACTACTTTGGCTCAGAGCATATGCACAGAAGACGCGGTGCGGGATCATTTCGAGGTCATCTGGGTCACTGTGTCTACTAACTTTGACGCAACATCGGTGACGAGTAAAATTCTGGAGTCTCTTACAGGGGCAAAACCAAGTTCCGATCATTTGGAACCACTGCAAAAAATTCTCAAAGAGAAGCTCAAGTCTAAGAATTTTTTGTTGGTTCTGGATGATGTGTGGGAAGATAAGAAAGAAGGTGAATGGGCTAAACTATTTGCTCCTCTCAGGAGAGTGAACACTGGAAGCAAAATTTTGTTGACAACCAGAATGCGGTCAGTACAAGACATGGCCACAAGCGTGATGGGAGTTGAAGGAGGTCGGTGCTTGACGCTACAAGAGCTAGAAGATGATGAAAATATTGTATTGTTCAATCATCATGTCTCTTTTGGGATGGATCCGCAAGAGTGTGAACATTTCAAATTAATTGGAGAGCAAATTGCAAGGAAACTAGGAGGATGCCCTTTGGTAACAAAGGTTGTTGCTGGGCATTTGCGCTGTAATATGATGATTGAATACTGGAACAGTTTCTTGTATGACAGATTAAAACATTTCAGTGCAACTGAAGAGGGTATCATGAGGGTTCTCAGATTAAGCTACTACAGCCTACCAACAGAGCTTCAGATTTGCTTCCGGTATTGTTGCATATTTCCTCAGGACTATGAGTTTGAAAGGAAAGAATTGATCCAAATGTGGATGGGTTCAGGATTGATCTCGCAGCATGCAAGTGGCTCGCAAACTTTTGAGGATATCGGAGAAAACATTCTGGTTCAGCTAAATAAAAAGTCATTTTTCGATCAGAAATCTAGAGTAAATGTTTTGGAGGGAACAAAAAGAGAGTACTATGCAATGCATGACTTGATGCATGATTTAGCAAGAAATGTGTCCTCAGGTGAATGTGCAAGAATTACTCATCCTGCCATGTTTGAAGATGATTACCGTACAGTCAGACACATGTGCATTGCCAATATTCACAGCTTTTCTGTTGACGAGGTCAGAAAAATATCTAATTTCAAGTATTTGCGGACTGTTATCATTGATGATAGTGACCATGAGGTTAAAAAAGATGTACTTTGTGCACTTGAAAGAGTTGTTGAAAGCTTGAAGATTTTGCGTCTCTTTTGTTCAAGACTGAGAAATTATGGTTACCATAATATACGCCTCACTGAGAAATGTGCTAAACTGAAACACCTTCGCTATCTCCGGCTGCAAAGGATAGCACCAGGAGGTATGTGCGGGGTTGTTAGACTGTATCACTTGATGCTATTTTACTGTGACGATGTTTGGCAGAATCAAACAAAACGAGTCTTACATGTGAGATATATGGGGAACCTAGATCGCTTGCGATATGTATCGTCTTCAGGACTTGGTGAATTCTCTATTGCCAGACTCACTCATCTTCAGGAGTTGAATGACTACCGGGTAGAAGAAAGCATAGGCAACAAATTAAGTGCAGTCAAGAGCTTAAGAACTCTCCGCACGATGCAAGTAAGCATGCTTGAGAATGTAAAGAATCCTGAAGAAGCTAAGGATGTCAAGCTGAATGAAATTATTTCTCTCAATTCTTTGTCTCTCAGTTGGTCTGTGCCTGACACTTGGTCTGGTGAACCAAACAATACGGATGAGTCAGTTCTTGACCACCTTGAGCCACATTGTAATGTTAAGGAGTTGGAAATTTCAGGTAACACTGGCGTCAAACTTCCATTTTGGTTTGAGGACCTCTCTGTCAAAAACCTTGTGTCACTTAAGTTGGATTCTTGCTTAAGCTGGGAACATCTTCCCTCTCTTGGAAAGCTAGTTTGGCTCAGACATATTATCTTGACAGGACTTAGTAAGCTACAACGGATTGGTCATTTGTCCAATTCCTCCTACCTTAATGCACAAGGACTTAGTAATACCTCCATGGAGTTCTTCCTACCTCCAAGACTGGAAACTCTAGAAGTGCGTGATTGCCCAAAATTAAGTGAACTACCTGTTCTACCTCCGAGCTTGGTGTCATTGAGGATATTAAAGGTTGGACTGAAAAAACTTCCTATGATTGACAATAAGAACAGTGAGAGATCACAGTTAACGAACATTGATGTCCAGGAGTGTCATTCTTTAACTTTGCTGGAAGGGAGTCTTTTGGAGCAGAAGATGTACATGGGAGCTCTCCAGTACTTAAAGATCGCATGCTGTGACAATCTGGAGTCTGGGTCCATAGCATTTGAAGGAATGAATAGACTTTCAGAGCTCCATATCATTCACTGTCCAAAGTTTAGCACGATGCAAACTGTCAGAGGAGAGCTCACTTGTCTCAACCAGCTCGAGCTAGTTGGCTGCTCCGGTCTTGTATCCCTCCCCTCAGCAGATGTGTTTATGAGTTTCAAATCGCTACAACATATGACGATAATTGAATGCCAGAACCTCTTGTCCTTGGGAGGTCTCAGCTCCATTCCATCCCTCTCTTACTTAAGCATCATCTGCTGCGAGAATCTCTTGTCATTGGAAGGTCTCGGCTCCCTTCCATCCCTCGCTTGCTTAGTTATCAAACAGTGCAGTAAACTTGAGGAGTTCGGGTCCTCCCTGACTCCACATGCATCATCTAGTGGCGAGGAAGATCACCGGGTGCAGATATACAAAATTGAGGTCGATTTCCCATCCCTGCTACTTGTTGAGCCGCTCGAGAAACTCTGCCACACCACAGAGTTGAACATTATACAAGGGTCATGTATGGAAATATTACCAGAGGGATGGCTGATACAGAACCGCCAATTCCTCCGATGCTTAAGGATATCTCAGGCCAATTCCTTAAGATCTCTCCCTCTGAGCATGCGGGAACTCTCCTCGCTGGAAGAGCTTTGTATTACGGAATGCAGTTCAGAACTGTTGAATGAGGTCAGAGAAAATAGTCACTCTGAATCTAACAAGGTTTCACACATCCATCGGGTGGAAATAGGTACATCAACTGGTCCACTTTCATCCTCGCTTCTGCTATTCTTGACTTGCAACTTATATCAGTAAAAAAGAGTATTTGTCCTTTTTGGCGCAAATTAGTCTTCAGGTTGAAATTTTGGTTCAGTCCTGTTGTTTTGTGCTGGCATTATCCACTATCTCACCACCCGGTAAAATTTGGCGGCCCTTGCTTCAACTGTAAGAGCATTAGCCAATATTATTTTTTCTGGCCCTGGAAATGTTAAAAACAAAACTTTTCTGGGCAAACTTGAAAATGTTCATTCAATACCTGTTATGAGTGAGGATTATTTGTTGCATCGTGATTTCTTTGCTCGCCTCGATATGAAATGAACTAGACTAGTCTGATTTCTGCATTAAGTTCAACAGTGTAAATTTTACTTGCATTATTTATTTATGTATTTACTTTCAACCTCGATGCTGACCACATAACTGTAACAGTAAAATCGTCTGATTGTGAATCGGCATATGATTTTGAAACGGGAGAAGGTTGGTTCTCCATCATGGGCAAGGAATGTGACAGAGAGACTTATCACAGCCTATGGTAATGCACGATTTTCACAGAACAATAAGCATTTTGTTCTCCTTATTTTCCTGAATTACTAAGTACTAATGTACTATACATTTCGACTAGTTTTCTTCATGTTCTACCGAGCAAAACTCTTTTTTGTTTCAATGCATAAACAAAGAACACACTGTCAGTCACAGCTTAATGATGTTTCTTGCTTGCTTTATAATTCCGCATTTTGCTTGATACTTAAATTTCTTTATAAAAGATACAAATCAAGTGAATAATTTTTTTTTTCCAGCAAGGGAGCAAAAATCAGTCCCTGTGTTAGACGATAATAAGATTCAGAAACAAACCATAAAAAAGATAAAACATATTCATGTGCCTACACCAGGCACAACCTCGTAAAATGAAAGAATTTGAGTAGCTAGTTTGTAGATTCACTAGCTAGTGTCTCAGGACCGAGAGGTAGAAAACAAGAAGCGGCTGTACCACTTGTCCTTTCAATAGCTTTACCTTGTATCTCCCTTTTATGGAAGAAATTATTTAAGGACATTATATGTGTGAATCATCTCCAATATAGGGGTGGCTAGAGGTTCTCCTAAGCTCCCAGTATGAGTCTAAGCAACAGTAGTAAATGTTGATGTATTTCCAATATAAGTATGTGCATTGCAGAAGCGCAACCATACTAATTCCCATCTTTGCTTATGTATCCATAAGATTATTCAGCACCAGAACTGTATATTATCGTTAAAATAAATTTTCCTTGGCTGTGAAGAAATATCTTCTGTTTTTTAATTTTCAACATTTTTCTGTCAGGAAAAAGGATATCGATGTACTTACTTCCTGGGTGAACCAACCAAATGATGGCGAGGGAGTCGAGTCAACATTTCTTTCAACAGAGTCCTGGTGGAAGAAATACCAGTGTTGCTCAAAGAATGTTTCTTAGCCTAGTGTTGCTCGAGATTCGAGAAAATGTTGCTCGGCACCATCTGAAAGGTCGTCTAGCCTCTTTATTTGCTTACATTTTAACTCCTTCGCATTCAGATATCTCAGCCTCTTAATTTACTGTAATTCCTCCTGTCGTCAGATACTATGTTGCCAACGAGGGAAAGTGTGGCCAAGTAATCTCCTTCATCACAGCTTCCAGCTTGACGTGATGCCGATAAGGTGGTATAGTCCAAGCCTGTTGTTTGGCATCACAATGCACTGTTTGACAAGAAGATGGCGAGCTTTCACCAGAAGATACTCCATAAACTTAGAATTCAGGGTGAAGAAGAATAATCTTCAGTGACGCGAGGATGGTCGAGAATTGTACTTATCCATAAATCTGAAAGAATCATCCATGCAAGCAGGGGAGAACTCTCCATCCTCCGAAGTCCTGACACAGAGTAAGTGGTATGAACATAACTGGAAACTAGTGAGCTAATTAGCTAGCACCCGATTTTTCTTTGTGCACACCAATTCGATCCTGCATTCCTGCTGATACAAGCATTTTTGTACATTTTGTATTATCCGACAGTCATTTCCCTAAGCAAAATCCCCTTGATGCTAAAAATAACTAATGCTTTAAGTTGAGGCAAACTGGAACCTAATCCAAAAATAGGCTGTTCTAATCAAATTGATGTAGGCCCGCCATTAGATGTCTGCTTATTACCACACCTCCCGGCTGAGCGGCCGCGGAAGAAGGCACGGGCGGACTCGACGGCGTGCGCGTAGGTCGGGGCGTCAGCGACCGGAGACGGTGGGGAAGAAGTGTGGGGTCGGAGGCAGGCCACGGTGGTGGGTCATGGCGTGGGTTGGGAGCGGCGACAGCGGTCATTCGCCATAGGATCTGCTACTGCTTCCCTTCTTCCTTTTTTTTCGCGAAACACTCCCCTTCTCGAGGAACTGTTCCAGTACATGCAGTAAATAACCTGATAGGCGCCGCCTCTCCCTCCCCCTCCTCCGCGCGTCCGTCGCCCCCCGCGGCGGCGGCGCGCCATCCCCTAACTCCCCGTCCGTGGCCGCTCCTTCGCGCGTCTCCCCGTCGCCGCCGCGGGCAGAGGCTGCCGGGCCGTGCCCCGGTGGCGCCGGCGGCGGGGGCTGGCCTCTACCCGCGTCGCACTTGTGGAGGCGGGGCTCCCTCGGGCGGCGGCGGTGCTCCCCAGGTGGCGGTGGATCGGCTCCGGCCGGGAGGTGACACCACGGCGGCGGTGTCTGCAGGTGCGGGGCGGCGCAATGGTGTGCGCGAATGTGCCGCGGTCGACGTGCCATGGCGGCCCAGATCTGGGCCCATGGGCCCCATCTGGGTCGGGACGGGCTTGTTGACCTGCGCAACGTTCTGGAGTTGGAGATGAGGGTGAGGGGGACGCGGACAAAGACGACGGCGGCCGGCCTATTGCAACGTGGCTGCAAGCTTTACGGGCTCGTTCTGGGCCCGGCCGGACCCCACTAGGATTGGTATGCCCCCGCGGGGGCTTCACGGGCCCGTTGGGACCGGCCAGACCTTAAGGGGATTGTTGTGCTCTGTAGCTGTGTCCGGTCGACTACCGTTCTCGACGGTGGAGGCAGTACCCTCCCGCTCGGCTGTGGTTGTGTTGTTTCCGGTGTAACCCTCCCCTCGTCGCCGTCTGTCAGACCTCGTAGTGTCGTCCTCGGAGAGACGACGATGTTGGCTTCGTGACCGTGGTGGTGCGTGGTGGTGGGCGGATAGTCCGGTGGTGTCAAGGCTCAGCCTTGAGGGGCTCCTTTGCTCCAATCGTCCGGGGCGGTGGATAGGGTCTCGCGAGAAATCCTTGTCAACGCATCTGACACCGGCGCGATGCCGCCTCCGGGTAGCACCCTTCCTTCTTGAAGGGCGCCGCGGCTACCCTTTGTCCGCTGTCACCTGTGTGCTGGGGGAAACCCTAGGATCAGTTGTTGGTCCGGGCAACAACGTGGCTTCCTTCTTGAAGGTGTTGCTTGGCACTCGTCGATTTGTAGCTAGGAGCGTGGTGGTACTAAGTAGGAGGGCGCAGCGGTTGCGGGTCATCGTCGTTTAGTCAATCCGCCTATGTCTCCTTTTTTTCTTTCTTTTTTTCGTTTGTGTGTGTTGGCTGCTGCCTCAGCCGGTGTGTTGGGTCGGCTCTGTTGTTTCGAGCGTTGTATCAAGGTGGTTGCTATATTAATATAGCGGGTCTTCGGGCTATTTCGGTAAACACTCCCCTTCTTCCTCGCCTAATCTGCTCGAGCGATAAAAAAAATCGTGGTCTTCTGTTGGCCCAAAATCTTGGACTTGTACTCCAAACCGGTCATTTTTACTCCACGTAATAGGTTAAAATTTGGTCAATTTTATAGAAAAATATCAATATCTATAATACCAAATCGATGCAATATAGAAATACATTCATATTGGATTGATTGATATTGATCTCATATTGCCAATGCTGGTCTTTTTTCTATAAATTAGGACAATTTTTTTTATAAAGTTTGCCTTAAAATAAACCTAATATGCGAAGTAAAAAATAGAGGAAGTACACAGTTTAAACCTTGTTCAAGCACTAAAAATGCTCGAAAAGGAAAATAATATCCCTATCTAAGAGGATCTCACCCTATATCGAGGCTGTCCCCAAGAACCATCGTTGATTCGGTGTACAAAAAGAAGAAAAAAGAGCCCTAACTGAACACCTATTTTAGAGCGCAAAACCCAAAAATTAGCCACCTTATCTAAAATGTCTCCCATGCCTGATAAGATGGGTACAATGTTGCCATAGCCATATACTCTATCAAGTGGGTCCATCATCATTATTTTCCCAAGAATCAAGAGTAAGAGAAGTTGATGTAAGAGAGAACATAAATTTTTATTTGCTTCTAGTGAATTTGACATCAGCTCTTCTAGTTGCTACAATGCCAAAAAAAAATGGCTATAGCAACACAATTTGGCAACTCCACAATATAGGGAACCGGCTCCAAAGCCAAATTTTATAATTGGCACTCCAATTTGGCATACACTATGAGTCCTGACAGTCAGAGCGTGATCAAAAGCCAAATTATCCACCTAATATTTAGTGGCAAATTTAGCGATTCCATACAGCATGCTAGAAGTCAAATATGCACGCAACGGGGCCCATTGCTGACTCTAGGTAGAGTAAAACATTAATTCTTTTCCAATCCTCTACCTCTATGCATGCTTGCACTCACCGAATTCCCTTCCCTATCTGTTCTTTATTCGTTTGCTAACTTTTGGCATCGGGGCAAGTAGGTGTGCCGGCTGCATCTTTTTCAGTTTTGGCATCTCTATTTGGCACATCTACAACATATAAAACCAATGTCAAAAGCCAAATTTGCTATTTGGCATCCCTATTTGGCATATACCGTGGATGCTCTTAGGAACTCGTAAAAGTATCACACTTATTCCCTTTAAAGAAGAAGTCCCCAAACAGCCTCCTCCACTTTCCCATTGCGTGCATGAAGAACAATTGCTCCCTAAAATTTTAACGTCGCCGTTGTCGGCCTGATATGCCGCAATTTTCGTTGTCCTTGGCCTCCTCCCTCCCCCTTGTGGAAAATATTGAAACCCTAATATTTCGTTTGTATTGATTTGGCCCTCATACGAGGGTATATAAAGGAGGTACAATGGGTAGAGGATTGGAGTACAAGGCAAGTCTTATATGGTTTAAACCGAGTCTATTTCTAACTCTAGAATACTCCTACCAATACGTATTGTACTCTAACATCCCTCCTCAGTCGTAGCGGGAGTGAAACGGACGATTGCGATTGGATTGGAAATCTTGCGCTTCCGTTGCTTCCTCCTCTCCGTCATCATCATCTCTCCTCTCTTCCCTCCCGCAGTCACAGCGGGAGTGGCGTGGACGCAAATGATGGCGCGGACGCTGCTGACTGGAGTTGTAGCCGACGTGTTGCTGTAGACGTAGCCTGTGATGTCGATGTTGAGGTAGCCGAGCGTGATATAGTCGTAGTCGTGGTAGTAGTGGTCGATGTAGTACTCGTCATAGTTGATGTAGCCGCAATGCTGTAGGCGCAAAAAATTACGCGATGTGTATGACGGTGCTGCAGTTGTGTTTTTGACGACGTTTCGCACCTTGAGAGGTACCGTCGCGGACGTCGGAGAACGCGGTCGTAAGTCATAAGTGAGTCCATCAGTTTTTCAGGACTGGGAGAAGCTCACCAAACACACATGGTTTTGCCAGAACCGTGTGCGCGGTTGTAGTGGCTTTCACCGTAGTGATGCCGGGTTGTCGATGCAGTCTTAGCCGTCGGACGCGGTCAATACCGTCGTCGGTGTCGTGGCGTCTTGCAGTTGTACTGTCAGAGGACGCGTGTCCAGCCTTGTTGACGTCGTAGTTGTAGCGGCGGCGGCGGAGTGTTGACGAGGTTGTCGATGAAGACCACATTGATGTAGACATTGGCGATGAGGTAGTAGACGTGAGGTGGTACATCGCTTGGAAGCGTCCTCGCGGCGACGATGATGTAGATGTCGTGGTGTCGGAGAAGTCGACAAAGTTCCACACCGGCCTGCGTGTGGTTGTTGTCGCTTCTTACATATGTGCTCGACGAAGATGTTGCAAGCGTAGTCGTCGTACAGGTTGACGTAGTGGTTCGGCTCGGTATAGATCGGTTCGACGCGGGTCGATCGAAAGCACTCGGCGAAGGCTGTTGAAAGTGCACTATGGTCAACTAGAGGGGGGGGGGTGAATAGGTTGACTACCAATTTTTCTTTTCTTTTCCTTTTAAGGGGCTTAGTAAGATAAGATACGATTCTCTAGATGTGCAACTAAGTGAACAACCTATGTGAAGAGAGTAGTATGCGCAACGGAAGTAAAGCGTAAGGTAGTAAAGCAAACAACAAGTGTAAACAAGGAGACAAGGATATGTTTCACCGTAGTTCCTTCTCAAAGAGAAGTACGTCTACGTTGGAGAGGTGGGGAGCCACCTAGGCGCTCCTCAATAGCACGGTTGTGCACACCTTGTTCTCCTTGAGCTTCTCCGGTGAGGGAGATGCTCGTTTCCACTATGAGGTCGACTTGAAGGCGTTGACCAAACCTTTACAAGGGCTTGAGGTCACTCCACAAGGATGGAGGCTCTCAAGCAATCCGTAGCTTCTTGCAACAAGGTGGAAACTACAAGCACGAGATCTACTAAGGTTTCTAGGCCTCAAGTAGGATTCTAGATCTACTAGGTTGTGGTGGATGGATTTGAAATTCCTTTGGTGGAAGTGTGGATCTAGATCTCCTCTAGCTCTCCACCAAGTTTGGGAGTGATTGGGTGGACGGAGAGGGAGATCTAAGAGGTTGAAGCTTTCATTAATGGCTAGGAGAGAGAGTGGGAAAAGCTTGGCATTTATGAGGTAGGTGAAGGGGTATTTATACTCTTGGCCACGAAGTAGCCGTTTGCAGTCCAGTGCACCGGAGGCTCCGGTGGTTTCACCAGAGGCTCCGGTGGGTCTTCTTTGCACTGCGCAGTTGCGCAGTGCCTTATCCTTTTTGCGCAGCTGAGGAGGCCGGAGGCTCCGGTGGATAGAGCGGAGGTTCCGCCCACCGGACCCGCACCGGAGGCTCCGGTGGAACCTCCGCCACTTTCCAACAGAAGGGGTGCCGAGCGGAGCTGGCACCGGACCCTTCACCGGAGGCCATTTGCCCTAGCGCCAGGGGGCCACCGGATGTCCACCGGAGGCTCCGGTGGAACCTCCGCCACTTTCCAACAGAAGGGTGTTTGAGCGGAGGGACCACCGGATGCACACCGGATCCTTTTTGCACACAGGCTGAGTGGCAGCAGCGGGCTGAGCCTCCGGTGGATTCACCGGAGCCTCCGGTGGATTTACCGGAGCCTCCGGTGGATTCACCGGAGCTTCCGCCCCTGCATATTTTGGCTTCCTGGGATCCTTTCTCTTAGCACTTTTCGAATGTATTAAGCATTAGCCCCATAGATATAGTGAACCTAATAACCTGGGCATTTTCATCATTTGAACAAACATTAGATCCAACTATTATGTTGTCATATAATTACCAAAACGGACGATGATCTTTCAATCTCCCCCTTTTTGGTAATTGATGACAACATAATTATTTGCATGATTACGGACTCAACATGAACGGAGCTCCCCCTAAAGATATGCTCCTTTCATATTGAGATCACTAAGACATGATATAAACTAATAATAATATGACAACGATAACACATAGCACACATATCACATAGATAATATGAAACGAGGTTCACACAAGATCACAATATAGCGAGGTTCATGATAGATACGAATAAGATAAACAACCGAAGTTCCAAATAGTTCAAATCAAATTCCCTCAAGCAAAAGAGAGATGCAAATCAAAGAAAGCTTGAGGGACCATGCAAATGCCCGTTGCCTAATATATCTTTCTCCCCCTTTGGCATGAAGATACCAAAAGAGGGAGAGCCAAGCGCTAACGCCCCAAATCATTCGGAGGATGTGGGAGATGCTTCCGGAGCCGGGGAGGGAACACGGTGAGAACTAGTGGCTTCGTCTCCTTCTTCCTCGGACCATTCAATGAGCTTGCCCTTGGAGTCCTTAGCTTGCCAAGCATCCCAATCTGTGATGCTATCAAGAACCGGGGATTCAATGGAGTGACCCTCTTCACGGAGACGTTCACGAGATGCTTGAGCCTTTTTACGTGCCTTGAGTTCCGCATCATAATGTGCCTCCCATTGATGTTGCTCAATCTTTTTGTTCAAGCAAAATACTTTCTTGAGAGCCCGAGCCATCCATTTGAAGGCATTGCTAGAAGGAGGGGGTTGAGATGGACCCTCGGGTTCCGCTTCCTCATCCACAATGATGTGAGGCCGAGCCTTGTGCTTGCGAACAGCTGGAGTGGGATGCACAACGGGCTCGGTGTGATTCTTCATGAGGAGCCTCTTTTCCGTATGAGAGATCCAAAGAGAATCATCCAAAGGATCATCCGGAAACCTAGCATTCCATACCTTCAATATAATTTTCATGATGAAAGGACCAAAGCAAGCATTCCTTCGGTTGGCGATGACATGCCACATCTCGTTCCAAATATAGTCAAGGACATCAAGCTTGCGAGGAGTGGCATCCATACGGTGTTGATGAGTGAGAAGCAACAAGTTCTTCATGAAACCTTGAATCTCATCCACATTGCCCGCCTTTGGATTGATAGTCTCTCTATAGACCCGTAACATGATGTCATAGGTGGGATAGAGACCCTTGACGAAGCCCACGGCATATTTCTTCCAATGATAGAGGGGAGTGAGGTCATCCTTTGAATTAGCTTGAGCGGAGTGAACTCGAAACCACCCATTAGCAAATTCTTCTCCGTTGGCAAAAGGACCAAAATATGGGTAGCCACCAAGCAGAGTGCCAACATCCTTCCAAGTGATGTCAAGTTGTTTGTCCTTGGTCATCCAAATGAGGTGGCGGTTGGTCTCATTGCCAAGATGAACTGTGGCAAGGAACTGACAGACGAGCTCTTCATCAAAGTCTTGTTGAAGGGTGATAATGGGACGGAGGCCAAACTTCTCAATGACCTCAAGGGCCTCCCCAAAGTACTTGTGGTTGCGTTCCATGTGACCAATGCTTATAGCATGTTGGGGAACCACATTTTCCTTGGGCTTCCTCATCAGGATCTCCTTGAATATCTGTCCTTGGAAGGCGGTGTGGAAACGCGGATCCTTGCCCCGGAATTGGGGCATTTGGCGGTCACGGGCAATGACATAGGGATTTTCCCTTCTTTCCTTGATAAATGTCCCATCGGACATCTTGGATGCGGTTGGTGCGGTGTTCTTCCTTGGCAAGGTCTTCTCGGGAGCCGGAAATCTCTTGCGCTTGCCTTGAGTACGGTCAAGTTCCTCTTGAATCTCATCCACGGGAGGTGGGTTGCGGCGGCCCGTGGACTTGTACCTTACTCCTTTCCCTTTGGAGCCGGAAGCATCTATCACAAAAATCGAGAGGAGCAAGAAAAACAAGTAAAGCTCGAGTCAAATAAGGCACGCACAAACCAAAGAACCAAGATATTCATGGTGTTAGGGTTGAATAATCTAAGGTTAGGGCAACTTCCCATGGAACCGCAACGATTCAAGCCTAACATGGATTATCGAGGTTGCTAGGGTGAGTACTTGAGAAAATCCACTCCTAAAACTCCAACACCACAAATCTAGAATGCTAGAACATGAACTCCTATGCATCTCATCCATCAACTAGATGAGAGAGAGAGAGAGCACATACCGGCTTCATCCATGGTGGAGAAAGGAGGAGGGAAGGTTCCCGGGGCGTCCCTAGGCGAGGAGGAGGTCTCCCCGCGGTGGAGCATCCGAATCCGGCGGCGGTGAGCTTGGGGGCGGCGGCGGTTGAGAGGAAGAAGATGGGGGCGTGGGGGAAAATGAGATTGGATCTCACTTACCCCCGTGCGCCCCAATCTTTAACCGCAGTGATTTTTCCGCCGGCGGAACCTCCGGTGGTTTCACCGGAGCCTCCGCTCCCGCCAGCGGAGCCTCCGGTGGAATCACCGGAGCCTCCGCTCATGTCCCAAAACTTTAAGTTTTGGCCCGCTGAGCCACAGGGACCCAGCGGAGCCTCCGGTGAGGTACCGGTGGACAGACCCGGCGGAGCCTCCGGTGGATTCACCGGAGGTTCCGCCCAAATACGTTTCAGCGCGCCAAGATTGGAAAAACTCAAGCAATACTATAAGAGCAACGGTTTGGGGAAGTGGGGCTTGGGTTGGAAAAACGTTACTGTCATACGAGAGACATTGCTCGACGGGGTTCGCAAGAACCATAAAACAAGTGAAAGACCGAACCCGTACGAGTTGTCAAGATGAGGATATAAAGTGAGAAAATGATCGAAAACACCTCAAGGGTTGGTGGCCGAGGCCACCATGTTTGAGTGTGTAACTTGGCACCGCGAAGATATATCTTGGGTCCAAAATTACTACTCACAATTAAGCACAATGAGTCACAACTTGACTAGATATGCAATGATTGATTGATTTTCGCATAATAAAAGGAGTGCATACTCATGAGTTGAGTAGCGCTCCCCCTATATCCATGCCTACACCTAGACGAGATAGCAAATATAATGAGGGTAGATATGCAAGGTTTCAAGTGAAGTTGGAGGAATCTATGACATTTAGTTCATTCCTCAAAGCTCGAAATCTTGGTTCATCAAGGGCCTTCGTGAAGATATCGGCAAGTTGATCCGTGGTGGAGACATAAGAGAGATCAATATCACCTTTCTCAACATGATCCCGAATAAAGTGATGACGAATCTCAATATGCTTCGTCTTGGAGTGAAGAACCGGGTTGTAGGCGATCTTGATAGCACTCTCATTGTCACAAAGGAGAGGCACCTTGTCAAAATGAATACCATAATCCTTCAAGGTTTGCCTCATCCATAGCAATTGGGCACAACAACTTGCCGCGGAGATATACTCGGCCTCGGTGGTGGAGAGAGCAATACAATTTTGCTTCTTGGAAGACCAACAAACCAAGGAGCGGCCAAGAAATTGGCAACCCCCGGATGTGGACTTCCTATCCGTCTTCTCTCCCGCATAATCCGCATCCGAGTAACCAATGAGCTGAAAGCTTGAACCCTTGGGGTACCAAAGACCGAAGTTTGGGGTATGAACTAGATATCGAAAGATTCGTTTCACGGCTTCCAAATGACTTTGCCTCGGAGAGGCTTGAAACCTTGCACATTTACCTACGCTATACATGATATCGGGTCTAGATGCACAAAGGTAAAGCAAAGAGCCAATCATGGAGCGGTATACCTTTTGATCTACCTCTTTCCCATTAGGGTCGGGTTTCAAGTCGGTGGTTGTGGACATAGGGGTCTTCATAGGTTTGGCATCATTCATATTAAATCTCTTGAGCATGTCTTGAGTATATTTGGCTTGTTTGATGAAGGTTCCTTCATAATATTGATTCACTTCGAAGCCAAGAAAGAACTCCAACTCTCCCATCATAGACATCTCAAACCTATCGGTCATAAGCTTGCAAAATTCCTCATTGAACAAGGTGTTAGTAGACCCAAAAATGATGTCATCCACATAGAGTTGGCATATGAACAAGTCACCTCCAACCGTCTTGGTAAAGAGGGTGGGATCGATTAAACCAACATTAAACCCGCGATCTACTAGAAACTCTTTAAGGTGCTCATACCACGCACGTGGAGCTTGTTTAAGTCCATAGAGCGCCTTATCAAGTTTATAGACATGATCGGGGTGGTTGGGATCCTCGAAACCCGGAGGTTGCTTGACATATACTAACTCATTAATGGGACCATTAAGAAAAGCACTTTTGACATCCATTTGTTGTAATTTGAAGTTATGATGAGATGCATAGGCAAGTAAGATACGAATGGATTCAAGGCGAGCTACGGGGGCAAAAGTTTCACCGAAATCGATACCTTCGACTTGAGAAAAACCTTGGGCCACCAATCTTGCCTTGTTGCGAATGACAATACCATCTTTGTCTTGCTTGTTCTTGAACACCCATTTGGTACCAATAACATTTTTGCAATCCTTGGGTCTTGGCACTAATTTCCACACCTTGTTGCGCTCGAAGTTATTGAGTTCATCATGCATGGCTTCAAGCCAATCTTGATCTTCGAGAGCTTCATATACCTTCTTGGGTTCAATGAAGGAGACAAATGCATGAGCCTTGCTAAAATCCGCCAATTGCCTTCTAGTGACCACTCTTCCACGAACTTGACCAAGAATCATGTCCTCCGTATGACCCGCTCGTTCAAGATTCTCTTGCCTTCTCTTTGCTCTTCGAGCCAATATCTCCTCCAAAGATTCCTTGGATATGGATTGAGAATCACCTTCTTCATCGGAGACATGTCCATCTTCATTTTGCCCTTGATCAATAATGGGTGATGAATCACCACTAGGTTGAGGATTCTCAACAATAATAGAATCTTGATCATGATTTAGGTGTGTTGCTTGGCCTTGGTCATTAGCTTGGCCTTGATCGTTAGCTTGAGGGCTTGGTGCATCTTGTTGGATAGCTTGATCATCAATGGGTGTAGTCAATGGCTCCACTTGAGTGGGGCATAGTCCTTCTCCCTCCGTCATCCGGTAACCCTCAATGGGAATTATTTCACCAATCCCCATTCTTCTTATGACGATGGGAGGAATTGCATCTCCTACAACACCATGATCTATACGCCCCCCTTGGGAGCCATTATCCTCATCAAACACCACGTCTATAGCTTCTTCAACTTGTCCGGTGGACTTGTTGTAGACTCTATAGGCGTGAGCGTTTGTGGCATAACCAACAAAAATGCCCTCATAAGATCTAGTCTCAAATTTTGACAACCGTTTACCTTTCTTGCGAATGAAGCACTTGCAACCGAAGACCTTGAAGTAAGATACATCCGGTTTCTTACCCGTGAGAATCTCATAGGGGGTCTTGTTCAAGATCTTGCGAAGATATAACCGGTTGGTGGCGTGACATGCGGTGGAGACGGCTTCGGCCCAAAAGTTATAGGGAGAAGAGAACTCCGCAATCATAGTCCTAGCCGCATCCATCAAAGTCCGGTTCTTTCTCTCCGCAACACCATTTTGTTGAGGGGTATAAGGAGTGGAGTATTGATGAGCAATGCCCTCTTCACTAAGAAAACCCTCAACGGTGTAGTTCTTGAACTCCGAGCCATTGTCACTCCGGATAGCCAATATGGTAGCATTGTGTTGGCGCTCGACTAGAGTGATGAACTCGATGACTCTACTTTGAGTTTCACTTTTCCTCTTGAAGAAATACACCCAACAATATCTTGAATAGTCATCCACAATTACCAAACAATACTTCTTTCCTCCGAGACTATCATAGGATAGTGGACCAAAGAGATCTAAGTGAATGAGCTCGAGAATTCTTGTAGTGGAGATAGATGTCTTGTTTGGGTGTTGTTCTCCATGTTGCTTCCCAAAGGTGCAAGAGCTACACACACGATCTTTAGCAAATTTAGCTTTGGTTAGTCCTAGAACGTGATTGCCACTTTGGAGATCATGCAACATTCTCATATTGGTGTGGGCTAGTCGGCGATGCCAAAGCCATCCCACATCAACTTTAGCCATTAGGCATGTCGCGGCACACGTGTCTTCTTTAGAGAAGTCCACTACATACATGCCGTTCTCGACAAACCCAACAAAGGCTACTTTAAGAGATGTCTCCCAAGTGACAATCACACTCTCTTTATTAAAGAACGAGGTGAAACCACAATTTGCAAGTTGAAGAACGGACATCAAATTATAGCCAAGGGACTCAACAAGGAGAACATTCTCAATTGATAAATCATTCGAGATTGCTACCTTGCCTCGTCCCAATACCTTAAGCTCGGACTTATCACCAATAGTGACGCAATTGAGATGAGGTAGAGGAGGTTCAAGATTGCTTATTGCGTCAAGGCTTCCGGTCATATGTTGGGATGCACCACTATCCACTGTCCATTTGTTAGACCCGGAAGCATTTCCCTACAAGAGATCAATTTCTTGATTTAGGTACCCATCCTTCAATGGGTCCTCTTTTGTTAGTAACAAGGGTCTTAGGAACCCAAATAGTCCAATGATAATCATCACCATAAGAAGTACCAACGTATTTAGCATAAACATGTCCATCCCTAGATTTCATAAGAACATAAGATGGATTATATTTTCCGGCGAAATCATTATGAGTGATGCTCCCCCTAGAGGTATCACCACCCATAATGGCGTTGGTCTCCTTTTCTTTGGTCACCTCACCCTCTTTTACAAAAACAACATTTTGAGGGGGAGAGGTGACATTCTTGGATGTCTTCTTTGACTTGGAAATGAACCCAAGTCCCTCTTTACCTTTCTTGGCACCTTGAGAGCTTATTGCATCGTTGAGAATTCTTTCCTTCCCTACATTGTTAGTCGTAGAGGAAGAGGTAGGTGCAATAACAACACTATTTGATGAAGATGCAACATGCTTATTTGATTGTTGAGCTAGAAGCTTAATTCGAGACTTGGCAAGTTTGTCATGAATTTCCTTAAGAGATTTAAACTCTTCTTTTAGTTTGTCATGTTCCTTGTCAAGTTTTTCATGAGCTATTCCTAGCTTCAACTCTTCCTCTTCAAATTCTTTAAGCAAAACGAGAGATTTAGCATGTTCTTTCTTAAGTTTGGCAAGAGATTTTTCATTGTCTTTCCTAAGCTTAGAGACACTAATAGCATAAGAGTCTTGTAAGCTAGATAGTCTTTCTTCAAGAGAGGCTCTCATGGATCTCTCCTTTTCGAGAGCCTTAATTAGTTCACCATCATGATTCTCATCGGTACCACCATGATTCTCCAAGGTCATGATGATTTCCTCTTTCTCATCAATGAGAGAGTTGGCATCATCAAGTTGCCTTAGGAGAGTTTTTACTTTTTCTTTAGTTTCACCTTCAAGACTATTCAACCAAGACCCTAGGTTCTTGGCCTCCTCATCTTCACCAATGTTTTCAACACAATCCAATAAAGAGGGAGAGGTAGTGTTAATAGACTTGGAGGTGGAAGTTATTACCGCGGTGGCTTTTGCCATGAGACATGTAGGTCGGATGGACGTCTTCTCATTGGGAGATTCAAATAGAGAGACCGATGAAGAGGAAGTGGTAGCTATGGCGACGTGGGCAACACCTACGACTTCATCTTCTCCTTCATCTCCGGAGTAGTATGTCTCCAATGTGGGGCCTTCTTGAACATATAGAGCCCTTGGAACCCTTCTAGCGAGGTTCTTGTGTTGTGGAGCTTTGTTCTTGTCCTTGCGAACAAGCTTCCCTTCATTCTCTTCTCTTGGCTCAAAGGGACACTCCTTGACAAAGTGGTTTGCACTTCCACAATTATAACATGTCCTTGGCCGTTCCCCTTTCTTCCTAAAGATCTTGTTCCTTGAAGGTCTTGGGGCACCGGCTTTGTGAGCCTCCCATCTCTTCCAATACCCTTGCATGGCAAGAGCAATACATTTATGGGCACCCTTGTATGTATCCTCATAGTCCTCATCATCATCATCATCATCATCCTCAACTTCTTCAATCTTGGCCATTGCTCTAGACTTCAAGGCAAGGTTGGGAGAATTTCCATGTCCTCTAGAGCGAGCAAGAGCATCATCCGCACTTTTGTGAGATAGGGATATGGCAATGAACTCACTTAGCACTCCAATGGAGTTAAGGGAGTTGTAGTCGGATCTTGTTCGAATGCTAGTGGAGAGGTTCTTCTCAAATGGAGTTATGGCCTTGACGAACTTCCTCTTGATCCATTCATCGGAGATTTCCTCTTTCCCAAAATCTCTTAGTTGATTGCCAAGAGTGACAACTCTTCTATATAGCTCCTCGGGACTCTCGTCTTCAAGCATGACGAAGTTTTCGGACTTGTCGAGAGCCACATCATATTTTGATGATTGAATGCTAGCATTTCCTTGGAACAAGGAGTCAAGTTTATCCCATGCTTCCTTGGCGGTCTTCAAGCCGCGAATGTGCTCAAGATGTTCTCTTGGGAGAGCCTTTTGGATTGTCACAATAGCGGTCTTGTTGAGTTGGAATTCCACGTCCTCTCTTGGGGTCAAGTTGTTTGGATCATGAGGGTGGAATCCATGAACGACGCTTCTCCATAAAGCGGTGCAACAACCTGAAATATGAGACTCCATATCGAACTTCCATGATGAGAATTCGTTAGTGTTAAGCATGGGAGGATTTCCAACATTAACCATGTGTGGTATTGTAGCAATAGGGTGGATAGAATCATAATTGGGAGGTGGTGGAACTTTAGAGTTAGACCCCGAACCGTTAGCCGATTGAGACTTGGAGCCCTCGGAGTTCCCACTACTCTTAGCCTTTTTATCGGCTTTTGCTTTGGCTTTCGCCTTAGCTAAAACGATGTTAGCTTCCATTTCATCAATGTCCGGAATGGATTCTTCATCCGAGCTAACATCGTTGGTAGTGAGAGGTGCTTCCTCGGACTCCTTGGTTCTCCCCATCAATACCTCCATCATTTTCTTGATGCTAGAAACCTCTGTACTGACAGTAGAGCTAACCTTAGACATTTCGGCTTGGAGGATTCCAACCGAGTCTTGTAGGTTAGATATACTGTCGGACATCTTGGAGATTTCCGCACTAGAACTACCGGGGGTATTTTCATCGACCATTGTACTCTTAGGCGGTTAAGCCCTTAGTAAGAGCCGAGGCTCTGATACCAATTGAAAGTGCACTATGGTCAACTAGAGGGGGGGGGGGTGAATAGGTTGACTACCAATTTTTCTTTTCTTTTCCTTTTAAGGGGCTTAGTAAGATAAGATACGATTCTCTAGATGTGCAACTAAGTGAACAACCTATGTGAAGAGAGTAGTATGCGCAACGGAAGTAAAGCGTAAGGTAGTAAAGCAAACAACAAGTGTAAACAAGGAGACAAGGATATGTTTCACCGTAGTTCCTTCTCAAAGAGAAGTACGTCTACGTTGGAGAGGTGGGGAGCCACCTAGGCGCTCCTCAATAGCACGGTTGTGCACACCTTGTTCTCCTTGAGCTTCTCCGGTGAGGGAGATGCTCGTTTCCACTATGAGGTCGACTTGAAGGCGTTGACCAAACCTTTACAAGGGCTTGAGGTCACTCCACAAGGATGGAGGCTCTCAAGCAATCCGTAGCTTCTTGCAACAAGGTGGAAACTACAAGCACGAGATCTACTAAGGTTTCTAGGCCTCAAGTAGGATTCTAGATCTACTAGGTTGTGGTGGATGGATTTGAAATTCCTTTGGTGGAAGTGTGGATCTAGATCTCCTCTAGCTCTCCACCAAGTTTGGGAGTGATTGGGTGGACGGAGAGGGAGATCTAAGAGGTTGAAGCTTTCATTAATGGCTAGGAGAGAGAGTGGGAAAAGCTTGGCATTTATGAGGTAGGTGAAGGGGTATTTATACTCTTGGCCACGAAGTAGCCGTTTGCAGTCCAGTGCACCGGAGGCTCCGGTGGTTTCACCGGAGGCTCCGGTGGGTCTTCTTTGCACTGCGCAGTTGCGCAGTGCCTTATCCTTTTTGCGCAGCTGAGGAGGCCGGAGGCTCCGGTGGATAGAGCGGAGGTTCCGCCCACCGGACCCGCACCGGAGGCTCCGGTGGAACCTCCGCCACTTTCCAACAGAAGGGGTGCCGAGCGGAGCTGGCACCGGACCCTTCACCGGAGGCCATTTGCCCTAGCGCCAGGGGGCCACCGGATGTCCACCGGAGGCTCCGGTGGAACCTCCGCCACTTTCCAACAGAAGGGTGTTTGAGCGGAGGGACCACCGGATGCACACCGGATCCTTTTTGCACACAGGCTGAGTGGCAGCAGCGGGCTGAGCCTCCGGTGGATTCACCGGAGCCTCCGGTGGATTTACCGGAGCCTCCGGTGGATTCACCGGAGCTTCCGCCCCTGCATATTTTGGCTTCCTGGGATCCTTTCTCTTAGCACTTTTCGAATGTATTAAGCATTAGCCCCATAGATATAGTGAACCTAATAACCTGGGCATTTTCATCATTTGAACAAACATTAGATCCAACTATTATGTTGTCATATAATTACCAAAACGGACGATGATCTTTCAGCTGTGTAGATATGTTAAAAAAAAGGCTGTGTAGACGGCGTCGTAGTTTCACGACGCTCCCGTGATCCGCATGCGTAGCTTGTGGTCGAGGCGGCACGTACATACCATGTGCATGCATAGATCACGCCCATGTGCGGGCAGAGCATACACGCATCTCCCCTTTAGGCCGGTCTGATTAGCATGTCTGCTCCGCGTGTGTTGCTGCATGTTGACAAGGCCGTTCGGAAGCGCCTGGAGCCTGGAGTCCTCGAGCGTTGCGTCTGCAAATTTCCTTGGCGTCGTCCGTGCGGCAGGAGTCCTGGAGTGTTGCGCATAGAAGCCCGTCTGGCCTTGGTCTCTGGACTGCACGTGCCCACGACCGCGCTAGGTCCAGGCTCGCGTAGAGCATGATCCGCTCGAGGCACCGGCTCGGACGTACGCGGCTCGTATTAGTATGCCAGGCGTTCGAGAGACAAGCGCTGATGTACTGAATTTCACCGCAATTCGAAGGTCGCAATCTAGAGATTTAGGGGCTTTATTTTGTGGCTAAACTGGATCTCATCTGTGGAACTAGAATTTCAAAATTTGTCTAAAAACTAATCTAACGAACCGATCAGATCTTTGATCATGACCGGATGCCGCGTCCCCGAGGAGAGGAGATTGATCTCCTCGGGGGCGGCGCGCGATGCGGAAGTGGTGGAGGTCCCAGGATCGGCGTCGTGAGAATAACCGCTCTGATACCATATGGAAAATATTGAAACCCTAATATTTCGTTTGTACTGATTTGGCCCTCATATGAGGGTATATAAAGGAGGTACAATGGGTAGAGGATTGGAGTACAAGGCAAGTCTTACATGGTTTAAACCGAGTCTATCTCTAACTCTAGAATACTCCTACCAATACGTATTGTACTCTAACACCCCTCTCCCACCCACCTCAATTTTTGTTTGCACCCTCGTCGCCCCTTTCCTGACCCGATGTCAACCAAGAAGATCTCTGCGACCGCATCCAGCTTCGGGGCACCAACAAGGACATGGTTTCCCTCGGCGGCAATAGGAACATCACCTCTGATTCCTACGATGCATAATTTTTAGGGTTTGCCTGATTTCGAGTTCATTTGAAGTTATGTCGATTTTATCTGACGTAAACATTGTCGCTAGTAATCAACATGTGATTGCAGTGTTCGGGGTATTAAAACCGAGTGGAAGCATTGCCTCGAAGTCAAAATGCTTATTTTGGAAAAGAAAATTGAACTTCATAACCGACAAAAATAAGGACAAAGAAAATTTAGCGGTAGGTCAAGAGGCAAGCCGGAAGAAGGAGGAATCGATGAAGAAGATTGAAGAAGAAAATAAGAGGATAAAATAATATAAGAAAACAACTGAAAAGGAGAAGATGAAAATGGGGTTCCATATAGCGAATATCGTTAATGATCACAGGACCAAGGCAGATGCAAGTAGGACGACGGTGAAGAAAGAGATTGGCACTTGAGTAACAAAAGGTTCACTCGAAAGATATTTGTGTATGAATGGGAGCCACCATGGGCATTTGAAAGTACAAGTATGCTTCCTAGAGAGGGGGTGAATAAGCGCTTTAAAATAATTACGGTTTAGCCTTGGATAAATGCGGGATAAAACTAGCGTTTAATTTATCAAGCAAAAAAACTAAAACAAGTTAGGTTCACCTATGTGCACCAAAAACATATGATAATCAAGACACACAAATAAGTGATAGCAAGGTAGATAACTTTAAGCACAATGGCTATCACAAAGATAAATGCATAAGTAACGAGCTAGGGTATAGAAATAATTGAAGAACACAGAGACACCGATGTGATTCTCAAATTCCTTCCAAAGGTAAGTACATCTTAGGTGGGGGGTGGAGTCACCAAGCCACTCCAATAGTGTAGGGGTGCGCATTATATTCTCCTTGAGTTTCTACGGTGAGAAATATGCTCGTTTCCACTATGAGATCCTCTTGAAAGTGGTGATCAAACCTTACACATGGTTGATGCTATCTACACAACTTAATCGGAGGCTGTCAACAAAATTTGGAGCTTCTCGCAACAAGGTGGAAGCTCCAAATACTAACCGTATAGAGTGCATAATGCACCCAAGAGTAACAAGATCACAAACTTCTCTTTTACGAATCCCGTGGAGAACTCAAACCGATGCACCTAATGCAATGGCAAGAACATGCAAAGTGGTCAAGTCATTCTCTTACAAATCCCACCAAAGCAACTAATGCTATGGAGGGAGAAAGGTGGAGAACAAGGAAAACAACTAATTTATCCCAAGATTTGGATCCAATATATTCCCCTCACTAAGAGGAGAAATTTATTTGTGGAATAGCAGATCTTGATCTCCTCTCTCTTTTCCCTCAAGTGAAAGCAAGAACCATTGGATGAATTGAGATTAATAAAGCTCAAGAAAGGTCAAAAATGGAGGAAAGAGACTTGAAAACCCGCTGGGGACCAATGGGGAAGGAGGGCCCCCTTAAATAGGTGCCTCAAAATGTGACCGTTAAGTGAAAATTGCGTCTAGGTGCAGTACTACCGCTAGTGAAAGGATTGAGAGGGTTAATTAAAGGGGGGTGAATAGGCAACTACAAATTTTACTTCTTTTTATTTTAGTTAGAGATTGATCAAATATAGATTGTCTAGATTATGCAACTAGGTTAAACGATCCTATATGATGAGCAATAAGCTACTAACACTAGATATGGAAGCAAGTAAACTAGTAACAACAAGTAAAGGTAAGTTGAGATATAACCAACACAATGACACGAAGATTAATCTCGAAGTTCACTTTCCAAAGGAAGTTAGTCTCTGTTGGAGCGGTACAGTGTCACCAAAGTGAAACACCGAATAGCCGTAAAATGGCAGACCGTATCTTATTTTTGTCCTACCACCAAAGTGGAGAGGCACGGACCATTATGTTCCCATTGAGGTTGATAACTAGAACCTTCACAATGATGAGGAATGATACGTCTCCAACGTATCTATAATTTCTGATGTTCCATGTTGATATTATGCCAATTGTTACATGTTTTCTCCCTTCTTTATAGCATTTTTACACGTTTTCCGGGACTAACCTATTGACAAGATTGAAAGATCATCTTCCGTTTTGATAATTAAATGACAACATACCTATTGATCTAACGTTTACTTGTTATACATGAAAATGCCCAGGTTCATCAAAGATACAATCTGTAGGGGTTACAATTTTATTGGGATTGAAAAGAGCTCAAACGACAAAGCTGGGAAGTGGTTTTTGCATGGAGCGGAGGCTCTGGTGAAACCACCGGAACCTCCACCCCAGCCCTTTTTTCTGCACTTCCCAGGCGCAGGCCTCTGGGGCGGGTCCGGTGTGGGGTGCGCCAAAACTGCGCTCTGGTGCATACGAGCGGAGGCCAGGGCAGAGCCTCCGGTGGACCTCCGGTGGGCGGAGCCTCCGGTGAAACCACCGGACCCTCCGCCCTCTCCATTGCCACACTGGCGGGGTTGGCCTCCGGTGGCGCCTCCGGTGGAGGGTCCGCCAAAATGGTGCTCTGTTGGATAAGAGAGGATCATCCAGCGGAACCTCCGGTGCGCTTCCGGTGGGCGGAGGTTCCGGTGAAACCACCGGAGGCTCCGCCCTCTCCACTGGAACACTGGGGGGTTGGCCTCCGGCGGCGGATCCGCTAAAACGAGGCTCTGTTGGATAAGAGCGGAGGCTCCACCGGAACCTCCAGTGCGATTCCGGTGGGCAGAGCCTCCGCCAGAGCCACCGGACACTCCGCCCCTCTGGTCTCAGCGCAAAGGGATTCTGGGTTGCGCGGTTGCGTGCATACGAAGACCACCGGAGCCTCCGGTGAAACCATCGGAGCCTCCGGTGCTGCTGGGACTGCTCAAATGGCCACTTGTGGGAAGGGCTACAAATACCCCTTCCCCTACCTCATAAATGCTAAGCTTTTTCCCATCCTCTCTCTCCTAGCCATTAATGAAAGCTTGACCCACCTAGATCTCCCTCTCCATCCATCCACTCACTCCCATACTTTGTGGAGAGCTAGAGGAGAATGTAACATCCCAAATTTGCTAACAAAAGTGTGTGGCGTGTGTTCATCTCATACATGCATGAAAAAAAAAAATTAATCATGTTTCAACCAATTTAAATTATGAATTTAAATGGTTTAGAAAAATCCCACAAAAAGTACTTAAAATGGGTCACAAAATCTTGTATTGAAAAATATTTCAAATACACCAAAGAAACACATGGTTTTGTTGGAAATTTCACAAGATTTCCAAAAGTTATCTTTGCCATTTTTTTCTGATTTCAAAAAGGCCCAGAAAACATCATTCCCTTGGCAGTTTTAAGAAGAAAAGGACCATTTTGCAAATTTGTAAAACTACAGGGGGTTACGGAAAACTCCCCTTTTCTTTTCCTTCTTCTTCCTTTAGCCAGAAGGACCAGCTGCGTGGCCGCGCCACGGACGTCGACGCCACCTCCTGTCTCTCTGCTGGCTTCGGAGGATAAGGCAGAGAAGATGTCGTGGAGCTTCTCCTCACTCGCCTCGCCCACGAACGTTCCTCTCCCTCTCGGTCCCGGCGGAACCCTAACCGAAACCCTACTGTCCCGCCGGCCGCCGCCGTTTGCCGCTAACTCCGGCAGCCCCTGGACGAATTGACCACGCCGGGAGATCCGCCTCGACTCCCTCTTCCTCCTCGCCAACCCTCGTTTGCAGGAACAACCGGGAGGGGAGGAATCGGGCCTTCTTCTTCAGGTCCGGCCGCCGGCCTCCTCTTCTTGCCGCTGTCGATTGCGGCCTCCTCAAGCGACTCTGTCCGTCTCTACACCTTCCGGGTGAGGTAATGGTCCTCCTGGACCTTCCCGTTTTCTCCCTCCCCCTCTGCATCTTCATGGCACCGAGCGCCACCATGCGCCGCCGCAGTACCTCTTCGCCGGTCGCTCTTCGGCGACCATATAGGAGCGGCGCCGCCACCTTTCGACTCGCCATCGAAGCCTCTACCCAACGCACCAAACGGCTTCGGCCAATTCGCAGTAAATCTCGCGATTGAAGTTCAACAGAGAAGATGATCTCTGCCGCTGATGTCAGCGTGACGTCACTATGACGTCTCAAATTCATATTTTTCTTAAATTCCAGAAAATGATTAAATTACAGAAAATGTTTAAATTTGTATAATTAATAACTTCTGTTATGTTACTCAAAAAAATAAAATGAAAGTATGGTTTTGTTCAGAAAAATGTAATCTAGCCAAATATGTAATTTTCACACATGTTTGAGAAAGTCCAAAAATGAGCATTTATTTAATGTTGTTTATTCATTTAAAAACTGAAAATAAGTTTTTATTCACTAAAATTAGAAAATTAAAAGTTATATATCAAATTGCTCAAAATGACAAATGCAACCTGTTTATGATGTTTTAAAACCCATTTGAGCTTTTAAAATGGAACCTACTTTCATAATCTTCTGAATCGCCCCTCCGGGGTCCATTTCGGGCAAATTTCAGTAAAAATGCTTAACTGACATACGAACCCTAGCAACCCAACGATCATGTTTAGGGCTTTAATTTAAGTGCATTAACTTGTTCATGCATACATGTTGTGCATTGCATCAATACCATGTGTTGATTGTTATTCTTCTTTTCGGTGTTTGTTCCCCCTCGGTAGAACGTGACTCCGAAGAGAAGGCCAGCTGTCCAATGGCGAATACTTGATCCTAACCGACAAGTCAAGCACTTATCCGATAAGATATATCTATTGGTTTTCTTATAACCAAGGCAAGCATAACCTCTTATCTGCTCATATATGTTTTCCAACATCATTTGAATCTCGTACTTTGCATTCGATTCCAAAGTATTTGATGCTAGTAGATATAGTTCACCTATATACTGCATTGCCTCAATATCCTGATCCACTGCTCCTAGCCGCCATAGATTTGCTTGTGTGCATCGCCAGAGCCTCATATCTGCTTCGCTTAGCTTTACATGTTTGTTACCTCTGCTCCATCCGGTTGATGAATCAGAGCTGCGATAACCTAGTATGATATGATGACGTGGTGAGATGAGCTTTGTGTGGATAACTTGACTAAGGTTGGTATGGGAGGCCACTTGGGAAGTGGTTGTTTGTCCTATACTCGCCAACCCTAGGATTACGGTCTCGAGCGGAAGCCAAGACTGAGCGTGCAACCACACTCTGGGTCTAAGTAACCGCGCTCGACCAACTAACTTGTTTGGTCAGATCCATGAGTCACGTAGTTTGAGATTTCCATTCGGCACCGCAAATAAAACCTTTTAAACGGTTTTGAAAACAAAATGCTCCGCTAGGGCGTGACCGGGGCCAAGTGATGGACGTACACGGATCTTGACCCCGCCTCACAGAGACATGTGCCGTCAGGAGGATGGCCAACTCCCTGTTGACGGGGTGGCCCTGTCTTGGGTTGACTCATGGATAGGGTCGGGTAAGGTAAAGGTCGTGGCCAGCCACCCTCTGCCGCGTTCCATGGAAGACCGTACATGTGGCGCTAAGAGTCGGATGGTACGTGTGGGTAAAGTGTGCATCCCTGCAGGGCAATCTTTTCGAAAAGCCGTGTCCACGGTTAAGGACGACTTGGTGAATGTAAAGACCATAGACAACCTGAACGTGGCGTAAAAGATTTTTACAAAGCATGGAGGTAATGTTTGAAGGATGCCTCCTCGGAGATGCCGAGAGGGGTGATCCTCGTAGCATGTGAGATGCTGGGAATTAATGTTGGTGGATTGATATGATGATGATTACAGTAGCTGAGTTCTCATCTGTTTTGAAAACCTTCTATGAGACGTGCTATTCCTCCTCGATTTGGAAAATAAAGATTGCTTTACACAAATCAACCTTCATAAAACCCTTTACGAAACCAGCAGATATATAATAGGTTAACTAAGTCTTGTTGAGTACCTCCCGTACTCAGGTTTGCTTAATTTTGGTTCAGGAGAAGAACTCCGTCGGTGGTGATTCAACATGGACATCGACGAGTAGTTTGGGGTTCCCAGGTAGCAGCCTGGAATCTATGGGCTGGGACGTCGCCTTATGTTGCGGCCTCTTAGGCTTTTTTGGTTCTTGTTGACTAGCAACATAACTTGCCTTCCGTTTTCTGATGTAATGTTGGGTCATGTGACCTCTTCTTGTAAGCTATACTCTAGTAACATCTGTTTAATACAACTTCCATGTTTAGAGTACTGCTTTGATCGGTTGTTGGTTCCGAGCTCATTGTTATACAGTTTTGGCTATGCCTGCATAGTTGTCGCAGTCGAGGGGTTGTGGAGCCGATGATCCATGTCCGAGCCCGACTGCCGATGTGATTCGGCCTGGGGCGAGGTAACCCTCGATTGTTGTTGCACTTTCTGGACACATAGCATCTCTGTATAGCTTTGGTCCCGTTTCCTCCAGTTTCATTCGATTCGTGGACGCTTTGATATACATAGTTGGTTATGACTAGCATGGATACAAGGAGTAGTAGACTGGGGATCCGGACTACGTGCCGATGAATCCAGTCTGCCTGCCGTTGTTTGTTGCGGCCGGGGCTGGTAACCCTGAAGCCCTTGTGAGTCCATGTCTAGGAGCACATAACAGTATGTATATCTCTGGGTCCGGGGTCGTGACAGAGACCTAGATCCACACTTCCACCAAAGGAATTTCGAATCCATCCACCACAACCTAGTAGATCTAGAATCCTACTTGAGGCCTAGAAACCTTAGTAGATCTTGTGCTTGTAGCTTCCACCTTGTTGTAAGAAGCTCCGGATTGCTTGAGAGCCTCCATCCATCTTATGGAGTGACCTCGAGCTCGTGTAAAGGTTTGGTTAACGCCTTCAAGTCGACCTCATAGTGGAAACGAGAATCTCCCTCACCGGAGAAGCTCAAGGAGAATAAGGTGTGCACAACCGTGCTATTGAGGAGTGCCTAGGTGGCTCCCCACCTCTCCATCGTAGACGTACTTCTTATTTAGAAGGAACTACGGGAATCATATCCTTGTCTCCTTGTTTACACTTTTGGTTTATCTTGCTACCTTTCATTTTACTTCCGTTGCGTATATTATCTTGTCCACATAGGTTGCTCACCTAGATGCACATCTAGAGAACCTTATCTTATCTTGCTTAGCCCTACTAAAAGGAAAAGAAAAAAAATTGGTAGCCAACCTATTCACCCCCCCTCTAGTTGACCATAGTGCACTTTCAAAGATGCCAAGTGCCAGTTCCCTGTTTTCTGCTGTTTTTTATTTCAGAAAAGTTGTTCTGGAAATATTCTCGGAATTGGACCCCATGAATCCCGAAGTTCCTATTTTCCCCGGAAGCATCCAGAAGTCCGAAGAGGAGTCGAAGACGGGCACTAGGGGCCCCTCACCATATCCAGGCGCAGCCCCCTTGGCTGGTGAGGCCACCCTGGTGGCCCACCGACGTCTCCCTTTCGCCTATTTATTCCCCTCCGAAGGAAAACCCTAAGCACCTGATAAAAAATCCCCAAAAAGTTCCGCAGGCCCCGTCGTCGTCAACCCTAGATTAGGGGGGTTCTGAAGCTATCTCCCGGCACCCTGCCGGAGAGGAGATCATCACCGGAGGCCTCTTCATCACCATGCCTACCTCCGGAGTGATGCGTGAGTAGTTCATCCTTGGACTACTGCTATGGACCCGTAGTCAAGGGATGAACTACTCACGCATCACTTCGGAGGCAGGCATGGTGATGTAGAAGCCTCTTGTGATGATTTACTCCCCGGCAGGGTGCCGGAAAACATCTCTAGAACCCTCCTGGTCTAGGGTTGACGACGACGGCGGCTGTAGAACTTTTCGAGGATTTTTTATCAGGTGCCTAGGGTTTTCCATCCAGGAGAAATAAATAGGCGAAAGGGCAAAGGCGGTGGAGGCCATGGGGCCCCACACCCATAGCTGGCGCGGCCAGGGGGGCCCGCGACAGCCTATGGTGTGGCCCCCCTATTGCCCGTCTTCGACTCCTCTTCGGTGTTCTGGATGATTCCGGGGAAAATAGGCACTTCGGGCTTTGTGGGGTCCAATTCCGAGAATGTTTAGAGAACAACTTTTCTGAAACAAAAAACAGCAGAAAACAGGGAACTGGCGCTTGGCATCTTGTTAATAGGTTAGTCCCAGAAAACGTGTGAAAATGCTATGAATAAGGGAGAAAACATGTAGCAATTGGCATAATATGATCATGGAGCATCAGAAATTAGGGATACGTTTATGACGTATCAAGCATCCCCAAGCTTAGTTACAACTCGTCCTCGAGTAGGTAAACGATAAAACAATAATTTTTGAGGTGACATGCTACTATCATAAACTTGATCAATCTAATGTAAAAGCATATGCACGCTGAGATCATAAAACTTCAAACACAAACATGATAAATAGAACTTTAATAATAACGCACAGCAATCACTTTGCATCATGAAGAGTATCTTAATAAAGGATCATGGCTAATAATGCGAAGAAAGATAAACGTTTTTTCAGGTATAGAGAAAGTATGGCAAAGTGGTATTTCGCTAGTCCTTAAGAGTGGAACAAAACATAAATGCCAGGACACTTTCAAAGTTCAAGAGGAAGACTAGAACAAATAAATTAAGAACAAATAATATCACATCATGAAGTAGTTATTGATGTTTATGGGACAAATGCACATAGAACTCAGGATGGCAAAAATGCTCTCTCAACTGTGCATAAAGTTAGAAGTTGGAGACTCAACATAAAAGTAAAAAAAAGGCCCTTCGTGGAGGGAAGCAGGGATCACTCATGTGCTAGAGCTTTTTATTTTATTAAACAGAGGTATTAAAAGTTTGACACCGTGGAGGAATGTCTATTTTTTAGAGAGGTGTATGCTAATGTCAAAGAATGATAAACAGACAATACAATATGTCACAAGCCAACTGGATTCACAAGAGCGGATCCCATGGTGAAGGACACAACTGGTGTAGAAGGTCATCCCTGTTTCTCTTTTGTTTACACAATTACGCTTTGACTGATATAATCAGGGGCAAAAATAGTGAAGAGAATTTGTTTGTATTAATTTGGGGCTGGGCACCTCGCTGCCAGCTCTTCTATCATTTGGAGAAGCGGATGAAGCCACTAGTCTAGGGTGTGAAATCCAATCAACAAGTGAGATAAAGATTCTCTATTGACGTCCTCACGAGCAAAAACAAGAACACAAGACAAGAGTAATTTTGAAGGTTTTAAAGGTAACACATGAGCAATTTACTTGGAGTGGCAGTTAAATACCACATGTAGGTAGGTATGGTGTACACAATGGGAAAACTTTGGTTTAAGGAGTTTGGATCCACGAGTAGAATTCCATACTCAGTACGGGTGGAGGCTAGCAAAAAACTGGGAGTGAAAAATCAAGAGAGCATAAGAGACATAATCATGCATAGCGACATAAGCATCATTAGTTAAAGCATAAGCATTATCACAAGTTCAAAAACTAAGTGGTCATTGAGGCTATTCGTGACTGGTTTGTTGTCATAAACATGGTGTGAGCATGCGCCAAGTCAACCAAATAAAACATTCGAAAGAGAATACCATATATTGATGCTTTACTATGACAAGAACAACTCATGAATCTTTCAAAACATATTAAACGCTCTCAGCTATTTAAGGATATTCATGCTACCCAATAACCACAAGGATTTAGAACTAAAATAACATTTAGCATGGCATGAAAAAGTTCTAGCCACAGTCTATACAAGCTTCTACTAGTACTGTTATAAATTCTACATCAAGAAATAATTTTCTTTTCCCAAAAAGCACCATACAAGATATGTTTTAACAAAAATACTCTTTATGATACAGAAAGCAAACATGAGAGTACTCATATAACACTACTAAAACTAACAACTCTGATAAGAGATGCATGCAAAACAGGAGCTAAATAAATGCAGCATCCAGACAAAGATTAAGAATACAAAGTATTCCCTTAAAAAAAGCGGAGCATGTCACTCTCCAATAAAAGAATGATGGGGTCCAACCAAGCTTATTATGAAAATAAAAACAAACTAAAAAAAGACGCTCCAAGTAAAGCACATAAGGTGTGACCGAATAAAAATATAGTTTCACTAGAAGTGACCTGATAATTTATTGATGAAGAAGGGGATGCCTAGGACATCCCCAAGCTTAGACGCTTGAGTCTTCTTGTAATTTTCTGGGATGTACCACCGGGGAATCCCCAAGCTTAAGCTCTTCACTCTTCTTGATCACGTCATATCATCCTCTTCTCTTGACCCTTGAAAACTTCCTTTACACCAAACTTCTCACAATCTTCATTAGCAACGTTAGTACAATCGAAATAATAAATTCACATGGTTCAGTTTCAACAAAAGACTAACACTCAAAAATACATTAGATAATGTTAAAACTTATTTTAGAACTCCTTTTCTCATAAGAACACCAAAAGAAAGAGATTAAGATGCAAATGCAGTTATTGGCAGAAATCTGTCAAAACAAGACAACAGGTAAAGATGATTTTTTTAGAAAATCTTCTGTTGCTCAAATAAAAAAGTGGTCAACTAAAAAAAGTTGCGTGTATAGCCCAGGATTATGCACAGAAAAGCTCAGGTCATTTTGAATGTTCTTGATTTTATACAAAATTAACAGTGGACAGCGGAAATCTGTTTCCTGCGCAGAAATCCGAAATATAGTATCAACTTTCCACTGGAGGCTTTACTTGGCTCAACAAAAACACAAAAGAAAAGATACAGCGGTGCTGCTAAGGAAATAGACAACACCAGGTGCAAATCACACAAAATAAAACAAAGCAAACCTGAATGAAAATAGAGAAATAAAACGGGTTGTCTCCCGGCAGCGCTTTTCTTTAACGCCTTTTAGCTAGGCATAGAAAGTTGGAATCAAGTAGATGCTCACATAAGAAATATGAATTGAAGCAAAATAGGGCATCAAGAATAAAGTATAAAACAAATTTAAGTCTAACCCACTTCCTATGCATAGGAATCTTGTAAAGAAATCAATCAAAGAAGCTCAAACTAGAGATCATGGGAAGGTAGAACAACATCAACTTCAAAACTTTCAACAAAAAGAGAGGTGTTTTAGTAACATGAAAATTCCTACAACCATATTTTCCTCTCTCATAATAATTTCCAGTAGCATCATGAACAAACTCAACAACATAATTATCACATAAAGCATGCTTGTCATGGTTTAAAATCACACAATTCATATCAAGCTCAAAAATAGTGGGATCAAAATTTAAAACCAGCTCCTCTTTTTTTTCACTTTTAGCAATAGAAAATCAAGATGATTGATTAATAATAAAAGGTATAGGACACATTACAGAAGTCCTATTATCAGTAGCATTATGATTTATAACATCAAGTAACATAGGACCATCATCAAGAGCATTATCATATAAATTTTCTAAAGAAACTTCCTCATTATCATGCATATCAATAGTTGGAAAAAATAGACGATTCTCATAGGATTTATCAAAGTAGCATGGATTATCGTAAATAATAGTAGAAATATTATTCTCACAAGTTTCATTCATAGTAGTATCAAGGTCACAAGTATAGCAAGTATCAACCTCATCAAAAAGAGATATTTCAAAATAATCAATAGGATCATCACAATTATGAGTTAAAGAGTTACTATCATTGGGAGGTAGACATGAGTTCCATTTTTCCTCCTCTTGATCATCACTCTTTCCCTATTTTTCATCCAAAGAGCTTCCCATTTCAGAAACTTCTTCTTCCATAGTTTCTTGCAAGGCATTAGTCTCTCCCTTTGGCGGAGAGAATCTATTAAGATAGCACATTATGTAGTAATTACAATCCTTGTAATTATCAAAGCAATATTCAAGTATAGAATAAATCGCATATTTATAAGGTGAATCATCAATACTTTGAAGAAAATAGGCAATTTCGAATGCACCCTTCCAAGCAATAAATTCTTCAATTTGTTCCACATCATATAATTCATAATTTCCCTTAACATAAGAAGATAAGGTAACATCATCATTACACTCACATTGAAAAGGGGGTGTTTATACCTCCTACAACAGCAAGATTTATGAAAGCAATAAGTAACATTATAAGTAGAGAACAAGTTTTTAGCATAGTCATGCAATTTATTAATTTGCTCCCATAAGTGTATCGCTTTTTGTGACAAGAGGTGTTCCTTATAATGTTTTTGTTGTTCATCTGTGAACCCACTTTGCCTATATCAAAGACATCAAACATTGATAGAAAGCATGATTATGCAAAAATAACAACTAGAATAAGAACTAATTGTTTTGTGTTTTTGATAAAGAGAAGCAAACAAGACAAAATAAAAACAAGACGGTAAACAAAATAAAGAGGTTGAGAGTAAATTTGGCAATGGGGCCCCATTCCCCGATCCCCGGTGGTTAATTCACCTATTAGGGGACGGTGATGGAGGCGATTTGATCACCGTGGGGATGTTATCGGGAACAAATTGGTACCCAGCGGGTAACCGGGGATGGAGCCAGTACATCGATCCCCATACCCGCTCCCCGTTAATTAACCGGTAGTAGTATGACATGTGGGACCAAGGTACCAAACATACATATACATATATATATACGTGAAGGTGAAACCCTTGACGGCCCATGCCCACACCCTCCCTCTTCTCAGCCGCCACCCACGCCCCAGAAATTTTTCTCGCTCTTGCATCCTTGCCACTCCAAGTCCAAACAGGTGAGAAAAATATGAGCTTTGGATTTTTCTGTGACAATTATATGTGCATATGTGCTAATATAGTGATGTTTAAGTGGGTATTGTATGCATGTATAGTGTACTTGATGATTTATGCTTGTTGTCTTTGATGATTTATGGAATTGTGCTTGCTGGATATAGGAAGTGATGTTTTTTATTAGTTATACTTGCTGATTAGGTCATATAGAGATGTTTTCTATTATACATAGAGATGATTTAATGATGAATGCTTGCTGTTTATACTTATTGTTTATACTTTCTGGTTATACATAGAGATGATTTAATGTTACATAGAGATTTTTTGGGGATATGCTGTCCATTTTTTACATCGTGGCCTCGTGGGGAACCGATGGTTATTTGCTACCCGATGGGAAACGGTTATGGTACAACAACTATCCCCGCGAGTCTTAACGGGGATGGGGATGGTAAGATTTTTGTTATATGGGGATGGTTATGGTTGAGCAATACCCAGTGGTTAGTGTCCCCGTTGCCAAATGGAGTTGAGAGTGAGAGACTCCCCTTGCCAGAAGACTTCCTTCTCCCCGGCAACGACGCCAGAAAATATCCTTGATGCTTGCGTTGGGAACCCCAAGAGGAGGGTGTGATGAGCACAACAGTAGGAATTTTCCCCTTAGTTAAGAAGGAGGGTTATCAATCCAGTAGGAGAAAGAGGACCTTCGGAAGGTTGATGCCACTTACGGTGGTGTTGGTGCTTCACCAGTGTCAGCAACAACGTGGAACCTGCACACAACACAACCAAATACTTTACCTCAATGGTACAGTGAGGTTGTCAATCTCACCGGTCTTGCTGAAAACAAAGATTAGACGTATAGTGTGGAAAATAGTTTATGCTTGCAGTAAGTAAAGAGAGAAGGAAATTGTTATGGTTTGTTTAACAGTTTGGAAAATGGACCGGGGTTCATAGGTTCACTAGTGGTGTCTCTCCGTAAAAATAACATGTTGGGTGAACAAATTACAGCTGGACAATTGACAAATAGAGGTTGCACCGTAGTGCATATTATAATGTGATGAATACTATGATATTTAGTGCGGGCATTACAACAAAATACATAGACCGAAATCCATCTGCATCTATGACTAATTATCCACCCTCAGGTTATCATTTGAATCCCTTTAGGTATTAAGTTGCAAGCAACAGATAACTGCATTAAACAATGTGTGTAATGTAAGCAATGATTATACACACGGGCACTCTCACCGCAGTTTTCTCCCTAGTGGAAACAACACATCCTCCCCTGTCACGTTTTTGTCACTCGAGCACAGGCGAAAAGGAGGCATGAACCCACTATCTAGCATAAATACTCCTTCTTGGAGTCACTAGCAACTACTTGGCCAGAGCAACTAGCAACGGAAAGCATGCAATATCACAAATAACATATGCAATAAAGACTATAATCAACTTGGCATAAGGTCAATATTCATCGGATCCGAGCAAACACATGGTATAGAATTACATAAGATCAATCTCGATCATGATAGGCATATGAGGAGGAGACAACCATCTAGCTACTGCTATAGACCCGTAGTCCAGGGATGAACTACTCACGCATCACTCGGGAGGCAGGCATGGTGATATAGAAGCCTTCGGTGATGATTTCCTCTCTGGCAGGGTGGCGGAAAACAGCTCCAGAACCCTCATGATCTAGGGTTGACAACGACGACGGCGGCTACGGAACTTTTTGGGGATTTTTTATCAGGTGCCTAGGGTTTTCCATCTGGGAGGAATAAATAGGCAAAAGGTCAAAGGAGGTGGAGGACAGGGGGCCCACACCCATAGCTGGCGCAGCTAGGGGGCCCACGCCAGCCTATGGTGTGCCCCTGTTGCCCGACTTCGACTCCTCTTCGGTGTTCAGGATGCTTCCGAGGAAAATAGGCACTTCAGACTTTGTGGGGTCCAATTCCGAGAATGTTTCCAGAACAATTTTTCTGAAACCAAAAACAGCAGAAAACAGGGAATTAGCGTTTGGCATCTTGTTAATAGGTTAGTCCCGGAAAACGTGAACATGCTATAAATAAGGGAGAAAACATGTAGCAATTGGCATAATATGATCATTGAGCATCTGAAATTAGGCATACGTTTATGGCGTATCACGCATCTGTCGGCCATATCCACGAGCTCGACGGTGGAAGCAAGGTCGTCCCCGATGCCGAGCTCCTCGAGCATGCTCTCATTGGTGACTCCCTCGCAGAAAGTGGAGATGCCGTCCACATCCGCGATTCGAGCGATTTTTTTGCGTGTCTGACTGAAGCGTTATAGGTATTGGCAAAGTGTTTTGCCTGGGCACTGGCGCACGGCGCGAAGGTCGTTGTGGGTAAGGGGGCTCTTGTATGAGCCATTAAAGTTGGCGATGAATTGTAGGCATAGCTCCTCGAACGAGCCAATTGATCCCTCAAGGAGGTTAATGAGCCATACAAGGGAAGACCCTTTTAGGCCCATGGGCAGCCAGTTAGCCATGCACTTGTCGTCTCCCTTCGCAGCGCACACGGTGAGGCTTCACAGCTGCAGGAAGTTGAGCGGAGGAGTGGTGTCGTCGTAGTAAGAGGGCAGCGTCGTGTTGAACTTGAGGGGCCATGCCATTGTGCAAAGCTCCCTGGAGAATGCGAGGCAGCCCCGACGTAAATCATGGAGCCTGGCGTGGTGCCTACCGGGCGGTTGGCACGGCCAGACCTGGCGAGAACGTGGATGGTGTGTTGCCCGCGCTCGTGACTGTGCTTGATCCCCACGCGCGCGTCCGCCGGGGTGCGCAGGATCTGGAAGTTGTTGTTGCTCTTGTCGGGGGCCTTGGTGACATTGGCCTTGTCAGGGGCGTTGGCACGGGGACCTCCTTGGACCTGCGAGGTGGCATCGTGAGAAGCGGTTGGCGTATCATTTGCTCGTGTGCTCCTAGGCTGGCCTTTGCCGCCTCCCGGCGACGGTTGCGGGGAGACGTTTGCAACATAGATGAGCTCCTGGATGCGTGCGAGCCATGCGGCGTGCCCTTCTGGCGCGGACGGGTGCCCGACCAGCTCCCTGAGTAGCAACAGGGCTACGGAGCGGGTAGTCTGCCCGCGGTGTCCATGCGAACCTGAAGGCTCGTTGTGGTGGTGGTGGCGGCGGAGGCGGGTTCATCTGCAAGGACCGCGGTGGGTCCTATTGTGATAGGTGGGAGGAAGAGAGGTCCTCAGCATCGGGCGGACCACCAGCACCAACGGGGCCACCCTGAGTGTCGTCATCGTTGTTGTTGTTGCCGGCGGGGTTAGCCTGACCACTGCGGCAAGCACGTTCGACACGAGTGGATGCCATGGCAGCAAGGAGGTGAAGGAGTGCCTTAGCCCCCTACTTGGCGCGCCAAATGTCAGAGAGTGGTCTGTCTTGAAACAAGATCTCTCAAGAGATTCGAACACTGGGGGCTAACCGCACTCACTACACCTATTGAGGGGCTTGAACAGGAAAGCTCGCGAGGGACAACAATGGCGAAACGGGGAGTTTACCTAGGTTCAGTCCATCATGCGGTGTAAAACCCTACTCCTGCTTGTCTGATGGATTGCACTACGTTTGATTACAGTACAATATGTGAGCTTGTGCTCGAGGTCATACTAGGGGGCAAGGGAGCGAATGAGCTATCCTTCTGTCCATCCCCTTACATAGGGGCAAGGGAGCCCCTTAAGTACCCGCTCCGGCCCAATTTCGCGCTCATCCTTGGCAGGAAAGGGTACCACACAGTGGCGGGTAGCGCGTAGTGCGTGCTTCGTCATCTTCCACGGTCTTGGTCGGTGGGAGACAACACCAATGTCCATGGCAGAACGATGTGGGCTCCCGGTGACGTTTCATCCATATTGTAGCATCGACTTTGTATCCTTTCACCAAAGGGGAAAGCTTTGGGTGGCGCTTTGGCGAGGGCAGAGGTCTCCCACGCTTTATACATGAGAACGACAATTCCTGCCAAAGGTGCTCTGCATCACTAACATGCTCTCGTCAGCGTGCAGGCCTGCGTGTGTCACTGGCACATGGGATGTTTCCTCTTGAGGGGAAAACCCTCTTTCCAAGGAAAGATGGGCAACGTTCCTCCGGAGAGGACAGCCACCTACTGGAGGGATCTCGAGAGGAGTGAAAGTCTTACCGAGGAAGAGTTCCCTCGTGAAGCATCCTTGCGGAGGCTTCCACACGCCAGTTGGACTTGGCCACAGCGGACGGGCCGTGGTACCCTGGTATCCACTAGGTCGACAATTCCGATCGCCACGGCAACGTCCGGAGGAACCCCTCGAGAGGCTCGACGAGCAGGGACATGGCGTCACAGAACAGTTTGAAGTGGGAGTACTCCCTGATCATATCGTGGCTCTCGCATCCCTCGAGCAGACCCTACACGGGCCTCGAGAACTCGTTCACCAAAGTCGATGTTGAGCTCCGCCTGCTGGAGTGCTCCAGAGCGGCCTTGCTGCGCGCAACGTGGACGAGGGTCAAGACGACGGTGACATGTGTGCCGCTGCGGCCAGACATGAGACGCCCCATGTACATCATTGGGATCATGTGGCCCAGCGCGAGGAGCGGACAAACACGAAGTTGAGTGATAGGTCCGCCATGTATGTGTATTCTATGTACAGAAAACATGGCACACGTCTACAGAGGTCGATTCTGCTTCTATAATCCACTCATGTCGCGACTATATGGCTGCATATACTCATGTACGTAGTGCGGATTTCCCACAAGCCCTTTGGCCCCCGGCATTATCTGAATCATTGATTTGTTGGCGATTCATGCATATGTCAACCAGTCAAAGAATTCTGGCAACTTTGCAGTGTGACCCCTCCACAACGTCCTAATTAACACGAACTTCAGTCTTGGGGAGATAACCGCCACCCCTGATGTGGTTGACGTGATCACACGTTTGTTGGGTTACCCCAAGTGGAAGGTATGATGTAGTATACCAGAAATTTTCCCCAGTTATGGAACCAGGGTTTATCACCGGTAGGAATTCGAAGACTTGGAGAAGGTTCCTTGTTGTCTAGCGCGTTAACAAGTGTGGAACCTACACATAACACACAAACTCTTTCTTGCCCCAACTTTGCTTAAGGTTGTCAGTATTCCAGTCTTGCTGAAACTAGAGAATTAAACGTATAGAGTAATGAAAAGTAATAAAAGTAAAAACGGTACAAGAAATAAAAAATTATGGAAGTTCTTAATAGAAGGTTTTATCAATGAGGAAAATAGGACCAAGGGCCATAGTTTAACTAGTGATATCTCTCCAAAGAAGACACGCATGCTGGGTGAACAAATTATAGATGTGAAATTGAAAAATCATGAACGTATAACAATACTATTATGACGAGATATAGTTCATGGGTTCTAACATTATTGACATTACGTCAAGATAAATAGACCGCTATCCAGCATGCATCTATTACTAATAGTCCACATTGAGAAAGCTATCCAGCAAATATCACTGGTATTAAGTTACAACAACGAAGTGATTGCTTTCTTTATAACAGGCAATTGCATAAGAACAAATACATAATGTAAGCAGTGGTTCTCATCTGTAGAAAAGAGCTCCATTGTTTTCTCCCTACTGGCAACAAAACATTCCCCATCCGACACGTTTTTGTCACTCGAGCACAGATGTAAGGTAGGCATGATCTCCTTTCTCCTTTGTTTGCACAAGCTAAGTTCATGATTTCTCAAGTCCATAGAGTGAGGAGATTAAATATGATTGTTGTAGCTTATCTTTTTGTGGGTTGGGCATCCAAATTCCTGCTCTTTTTGCAATATTAAGGACTAGCACATTATTCATGCTAGTTAAGTGTGAAGCCATCAACCATGAAGAAATAATAAAGCAGTTAATACTTCCTCATGATCTAAAATAGGGACACAAAGCGGGTATAATAATTTTGAAAGTTTTAAAGTTAGAACATAAGAAATTTACTTGGAGTGGTGGTTAAATACCACATATAATTAGGTATGATGGACACATTAGAAAACTTTGGTTTTTGAAAGTTGGATGCACAAGTAGAGCTCATACTCAGTACATGGTGAAGGCTAGAAAGAGATTGGGAGCGACCAACTAAGAGAGCAATAACAACCATAATCATGCATAGGGACAAAACATTATTAATCAAAGCATAAAGTGATATTACAAGTCAAAAACTAAATGATCATCAATGCTAAGAGTGGCTGGTTTTATAGTCATAACATGGTGTGAGCATGCGCTAAGTCAATCTAAATGAATCATTCAAAGGAGAATACCAAAATATATGCTTCATTATGAGGAAACAACATATGATTTAATTTCAATGGCACATTAAGCACTACGAGTTATTTGAGATTAGTCATGATACGTCATATACTACTAAGCACACAATTCACTTATTTGGAACAACTATGAAAGAAAATATTCATTAAATACCAGAGAGCTAATCATATATAGATGAAGCAAAACAACAATGTCGGAAAAAAAATTGAGTGAAAAACATGAGCTAAACATAGTACTAGCAAAACTGAACACTCACAAAATAGTAAGAGTGAAAACTAGAGTGCTCTAGACAATAAAAACGGAGTGTGTCTCTCTCCAAACTAAAATATGCTAGGATACAACCATTTATTACAGAAAAAACACAAAATAAAACTAAATGAAAAATAAAATGATGCTCCAAGAATAACACATTTCATATGAAGGAATAAAAATATAGTGTTTTTAAAGAAACATGATATTTTTATTGATGAAGAAGGGGATGCCTTGGGCATCCCCAAGATTTGACACTTGTACTTCCTGGATATGTCTTGGGGTAACATGGTCATCCCCAAGATTGAGATTTTGTCCATCCTCCATCTCCTCATATCATCCTTCTCTTGTTACACTTTAATACTTCGTCCACCTAAAACTTCTCACAATCTTCATTAGCAACATTAGTGCATCAAAATAATAAATCCACTCGATCCAGGTTTAACACAAGTCTAACACTCCTATTTAAAAAATTGTCTACGATCAAAACTTCTTTTAAGGATCCCCCCCCCCCCACCTGCGGAAAGAATCACAAAAGAAGAAGATTAAGAGGCAAATTCAAATATTGGCAGAAATTTATCAAAACAGAACATCGGGTAGAGATGAATATTTTCGAGGCACTTCTGTAGCTCAAACCAAAAAGTGTGAAACTAACAAAAGTTAGATAACAACCTGGGGAAAGGTGTCCAAAAAATATAAAAATTCCTCGGGTTCTAGCTGAGAGAACCGAGGTTTTCGGTGAAGTGCAAAAATATGGACGGGAAACAACAATTCCCCAAATCACACTATCTCTTAATTAGAGGTTCCTCTAGGTAGAAAAACAAAATAAAAAAAACATAAGGAGCGGTTGCTAAATAAGTAACAACTTCCAAAAATCAAACAAAACAAAAGAAAATATAAGTAAACATAAAAATAACAAAGGTAAAACAAAGTGGGTTGCCTCCCAAAAGCACTTTTCTTTAACGCCTTTTAGCTAGGCATGAAGACGGAATCAAGTATTATCAATATATCCATTATCAAGACCACAAAAGTTTCTTCAATAGTGCAACTAGTTTTTTTAAGAGGGTTATCTAAGATAAATATGTTTATAATACTAGGTGAAACAAGAATAGCGCTTTTGGCTTTGCTCACACTAGATGCCTCCTCTGTAGTTTTCGAACCTCCTCCTTCTTTAGTAGGCAAGTTAAATTTTTGGTGCGGGATTCTTAGGGACATACATGAATTTGGCTTCTTTTGGATTGCAGCTTCAACCTTTTTGGTTTTGAGAGATGACAAGGTACACCCCAAAGTTTCTATTATCTCTTCAATTTTGTCTATTTTAGATGACTGGTTTTCTCTAAATTTAATAGTTTCATTAATTTTTACCCTTTTGGAAATACTCTTTATAGCACCATCTAGTTTTTCCACATGCTCAATTAACTTCTTGTCTAGCTCACTTTGTTTCTGAATATTAATTATATTCTACTCAATAGGATCCAACCTATTTAGCACATGTTCCATAGTGATGTCGATTTTAATTTTATCAATAGGAGGATTTACACTAAGATTTCAATAATATTAAGAGCTTCTAAATAGTATGCTCCTAAGACTTTCCACCCATTAACGTGTCAAGGATATACCTATACCAACTGGTGACACCACATAAAAGTTTTTATGAAGAATAGTGGTGGATTGCTTTTTAGTGGACCTATTTTGAGCATCTTTTAAACTTTCCCCACCTATTTGTCTGAAGGTGAGAACCTCAGCCTCTGGATACATAACAAAAGGAGTAGATCTAGAAATACTAACAAAATAAACTAACAACTCAAATAAAAGAGTAGCAACTAGAGAACTATTTTTTTGGTTTTTGATAAAGAGAAAACAAGACTAAACAAAAGTAAACCAAACAAGAAAAAAACAAAACAAAGAGAGTTGAAGTGTGAGACTACCCTTGCTGCAAATTTGAAGTCCCCGGTAGCGGCGTCAAAAATTTGCTTGATGGTGTTGACGTGATCACACGTTCGTTGGGTTACCCCAAGTGGAAGATATGATGTAGTCTAGAGGAAATTTCCCCCAATTGTGGAACTAGGGTTTATCAAACATTAGGACTTCGAAGACTTGGAGAAGGTTTCTTGTTGTCTGGCGCGTAAATAAGCTTGGAACCTACACACAACACACAAACTCTCTCTTGCCCCAACTTTCCGGAAGGTTGTTAGTCTTCTGGTCTTGCTGAAACTAGAGAATTAAACGTATAGAGTAATGAAAATCAATAAAAGTAAAAACAATATAGAAAATAAACAATTAGAAAAGTGCTTAATAGAAGGTTTTATCAATGAGAAAATAGGACCAGGGACCATAGTTTCACTAGTGGCATCTCTCCAACTAAGACACACATGTTGGGTGAAAAAATACAACCGAGCAATTGAAAAATCATGAACGTATAACAATAATATTATGACAAGATATAGTTGATGGTTTCTAACATTGTAAGCATTACATCAAGATAAATAGACCTCTATCCAGCATGCATCTATTACTAATAGTCCACGCCTATCCAGCAAATCTCTTTGGTATTAAGTTGCAACAACGAAGTGATTGCTTTGTTCAACAGATAATTGCATTAAGAACAAGTACGTAATGTAAGCAGTGGTTTTCATCCATAGAAAAGAGTGATATCCCACAAGTATAGGGGATCGTGTGTAGACTTTTCGATAAGTAAGAGTGTCGAATCCAACGAGGAGCTAAAGATAGGATAAATATTCTCTCACGTTCAATCAACCACTGATACAACTCTACACAACTAAACGTTTGCATTATCTAGGAAATAAAACTAGAGCAATAATACGGGTACGAGAGATAGCTTTGCAACATAATAAATACAAGATAGTAAATGTTAGTGCTGCAGCAATAAAATATACTAAGTAACCACAAACTAACAGTACCATGAGTGTGGAAAAGTGGTCGTAATTGTGGTGGCTTTGTCCAAGATTAATTAGTAAAGATATCGGGTTCATTGTCTTCGATGCAGTTTTCCATGTGGGAGAGGCAAAGCTAACAATCTCTCACTATCCAATGATTGCAAGTACTTATGATTGGAACTCTAGCAAACATCCGTAACTACTAGAAGATACATTAAGGTAAAAATACCCAACCATAGCCTTAAGTTAATGGTCCTCTTACTCTCATACGTGCAACTAACTGGTTTGAGTCCTTAGGTTTCTGTCACTCCGGCAGAACTACGCCCCTTCCTTTGCACATACTACTAACCCTATGGTGTTGATCCAAGCGCGCACAAATATAATGGACACCAAAGGACAGTACCATATCAACATACAACTCTAATGAACCAAAGACATTCAACCAAGCAATCAAAATACAAATAAACTACACAAACATGACATAGATCATAGGATAAATATTATAGCATCAAACAACATGTTTACATAGGACGGTACAGAGGTTTGTGGGAGGATAAACCACTGAATACAAGGCGGAGATGATGAGGGAGGTGTTGGTGAAGGCGGCATCATGGCAGAGAGGATGGAGAAGGGGCAGCTCGTGAGGTGCAGGGCGGCGCCGGCGGCCCTAGGCGGCGCAGGGGGATCCTCCTACGCCGGCCGGCCATCATGGGGGAGCGCCGCCCCTTAGCCCCTTCCTCCATGGCTTCTTTGTGCTGTAGATGAGCCCTCCTCCATGGATATGAGACCATGGGGGAGACAAAATTCGTGGTTTTTGGTGGCTACCCAAGAATTAGGGTTTTCCTCTCCTTATATGTGATGGGACAATGCTCCCCGGCCCTCCGATGGATGGCCCCTTGATCGAAAGGCTCTTGGGCACCCCTAGAACCTTCCTAGAGACCCTTATCAGCCCCAAAGTCATGGCTTGGCCGAATCCATCAAATATGGTAAGAGTTGGACTCAATCCCGTCACCGATTCCCGTAATCCCGTAATAAGATATATATCCTCCAGTAAAATGGGTCCACGGGTCGCATACAAACTCGGATTGGGCTGTTATTGGGCTTAAATAAAAGGTATGGAAATGGTCAACAACTTTGTAGGCGATTTGATCTTCATTTGACGTTGTCTTTGGAGGTAAAACTGATGATCTCTAAAAACTGCCGGTGGACAGATTTCAGGAAAGTCAGAGTCCTTTTCCAACAAGTCTCCTTTTATGTTTTCTTGTTAATTCCTACACATCAAAGAGTAAAACAAGAATATTGTGCACTCTTGCAAATATTAATAGGTTAGTACAAATAAATCATAAACTTTATATACAAACAAGTGTCAAAAGCATAATATTAGCATGAAACAATCAAAAATATAGATATGTTATGGACGTATCAAAGAGCACCGTTGTTTTCTTGCTAGTGGCAATAGCACATCCCCATTCGTCACGTTTCTATCACTCAAGCACATATGTAAGGGAGACATGTACCCACTATCTCTCATATAAACTCCCTCTTGGAGGTGAAAACAACTACATGGCCAAGATAATCATAAACACCAGAGAGCATTGCAAGACAATATTAAAACTCTCTAAAAATATAAGTGAAGCATCTCATATTGACGTGAACAAAATAATCATAATCTCATGGTTTATCGGATCCCAGCAAAACAACATGCACAATTACATAACAGTGTTATCGATCATGTGAGGCAGCTCGTGAGACTCTAAACATGGAGGCATAACGAAGAGAGATACCATCGAGCTACTGCTATGAGTCCGTAGTTCCGAGATGAACTACTCACGCATCATCATGGAGGCAATCATGGCGATGTCGAGTCCTCTGATGACGATTCCTCCCTATGGCAGGGTGTCGGAACAGGGCTACATAAGCCCTAGATTGGACTTTCGGGGTTACGATGCCTCTCTGTATGTTTCATGGAAAGTAACTATGTCCCCAAACTTTTTAGGGTTAAGGAAAATTTATAGGCGAAGAGGGGGTGGCCAGGGCGCCCAGGGGTCCACCAGGCACGGCCTAGGGTGGGGTCGCTCCTGGACCTCTGGAGGCCCCCTGTCTTCCCTCCGGTTGTTCTTTGGACTCCGTCTTCATTCCGTGTAAAAACTATGTCCGTCGATTTTTAGCCCTTTCCGAGAATATTTCCTCCAAATCTGTTCTGAAATAGAAAAACAGCAATTGGCCTGGGGCATCTTGTTAATAGGTTAGTGTATGAAAACATCCATAAAATGAAGGAAAACATTTGAAAACATGTAGAATGCATAAAGGCATTGGATAGAAAACAAGCATGGAGCATCAAATATTATAGATACGTTTGCAACGTATCAACCCCTCATCCGGTCTACTCAGTCAAACCGTAATCCACCCATTTTCCCGATTCTCTCCTTTCCTGGCGGCCGGAGGCGCCCCAAATCTCTCGTCTCGGTGGGCGCATCTGTGCTCCCATGCTAGCCCCGCTCTCTGTCATTCGTGTTATTGTTGCTCATGCCGCCCCGGTCTTGGCTGCAACAGCAGCGGAGCGACGACGGCTCCTCGCCGGGGACTTCCACCAGCCCCACCTCTCTATGCTGCTCGGGGAAGCCGAGAAGCCCAGGCATGCCTCCTCCACCACTCTGAGGAGACGGAGGAGACTATGAGCTCCAGCTGTGCGTGTGGCTGGAGGGAAAGGGAGGCGCCGACCTCTTCGACGAGCCCGCCATCGAGGCCATCCACGGCAGAGCCTCGCCGTTTTTTTCCAGTCGCCCACCTTCCCCAACATGTCGTGGAAAGGAGGCCAAGGATCCGGGCTCCCACCGACGGAAGGAGGCCACAGGATCTCAGCCGGCAAATCTAACCTACCTCCAGATCTTGGCATACTTGACGAGGAGGCTAGGATCTGACCTCCAACGACTAAGCTCCAGACTCGGTCCCTCCTTTTTTTCCTTTTAATTTGATATTTGCTTGTGTTAATCCTTGGTTGTATGTGTTGTTTTCTTGTCCCGTAGACTGAAACATGTGGAGTATTCATGTTCTGTTGATGTTCTTTCTGTGAACCGTGTGTGAATCTTCTTACTATGCCTATGAATCTTGACAACAAATATTATTGCATGCATGAAATTTGTATGAATATTATCTTAATCATGACTCTTGTCGGCAAAACTTAATGAAATATTGTTGTATATTTTCTAAAAAAATTGATTTTTAATGAAAACTTCAATGAATATTGTTAAATATCCTTGAAAGAAAATACGGTATGATAATTTTTTTTTGAATATTCTTGGATGTTATATGAATTATTTATGAAACTGCAAGAAATATGTATTGAAGTCAAAATTTGGTGGAGATGTCATAGAAATCTCATTTGAAACTTAAAATAAAACCATTCTGATGTGGTTTTTGATTGTTGATAGCTTTGAGAAAACTAATATTGAATCTTGTATGAAATAATTGACTTTTCTGTAAATCTTGTTAAATCTACAATCATGTGTTGTGTTTATTATGAAAAGATTTGTTTATAATGCTTCCTGGTGGATAAAGATGAAACGGGGAAGTATAAATAACTTGAGAATGCAGGGAGGCATTCTGCAAACATGGACTTAAGTTTTGTTGCTCGACTGAGGGGGTGGCCTTTTTGTAATTTCGCTAGCACGAATCTCCAAGAGATCGAAGGGCAGAGATAGTCCCGGGGACCCAACATACTTGTGGTATTGCATTTCTGTCATGTACGAGGTAAACCTAGGAGTTGTGTGGATAGACAAGTCAGACGCCTCTCTGGATCCGGGGGTCAACGGGGCGAGAGAAGAAAAAAGTCGGCTGACATGTGGGGCTTACGTCCAACTCAGCGTCTCCGTCCATATATATTGCCATGCTAGCCTTACAAATTAGCTCCAGCGGTTAGAAATGCTTTCAAAATACTTTCAAAATACTTTGAGGGCATGTATAATCGTTGATAAACCTGTCTTATCTTAACTCTGCCACATTATATAGATACTAGCAAATATTCCCGTTCGTTCCTACGGGCTCTTCATGCGATGTTACAAGCAAATTTTGTACAAAAGCAATGTAGCTTTTCGCTAGACAGTCACATAAAAAAATCTTTTTGGATAAAAACCAAACCAAACATGACTGTATATAAGAGATATTGACATATTAGCATGTTAAAGCTATAAAAATATTGTATAAGTTCAGTGTAACACATTTTCCATAGAAGTCTAACCTTCCATTAATTTGTCCACATTCTCGTCTATTTGTATCATATACCAGAGTCAGCCTTGCTATGGTTAGAACGCTTATAAGAAAGCTTGTCGTTCTACTATATATTGAAGAATATTGAACGGACAACGACGTCGCCTATAGGGGGGTGAATAGGCGATTAAAACTTTTCCGGTTAAGGCTTGCTAAATGCGGAAATAAACTAGGTGTTTAAATTAACAAGCATACAACCTAAATATTCTAGGGTAAACTAGGTGCACCAAAACTTATGCTAAGCAAGAAAAGTAACAAGGTGATACCAAGATATATAACTTCAAACTCGAAGGCTATCACAATGTAAATTGCATAAGTAAAAAGCTCGGGTATAGAAATAACCGAGGCACACGGAGACGATGATGTATTCCCGAGTTCCTCCCACAAAGGGGAGTACGTCTCTTTGGAGGGATGTGAGCTCGCCACAAAGGCCTACTCAACGCCACAAAGGCCTCACCCTATTCTCCGATGAACCCCGCCACAAAGGCCTAGTTCACCTTACACTATTGGCAACCTTCAAACCCGAGGCACGCATCCACAACTTAATGGAGTCTCCCGGTGTCACCACAATCTTGGGACACACATCCACAACTCAATTGGAGGATCCCAAGAACACCACAAGTCGTCTAGGGTCCAAGACCCAAGAGTAACAAGCTCACAAACTTTCAACTTCCACGAATCCTCGTGGAGAGAGCAAACCTATGCAACCGATGCAAAAGGCAAGAGCACAAGTGCTCAAATCCTTCACTCTCAAATTCCAACAAAGCAACAAATGCTTATGGGGGAATAAGAGAGGAAGAACAATGGAGGAGAAACACCAAGAACTCCAAGATAAAGATCTATTAGGTTTCCCTCAGTAAGAAGGAAGATGGATTGGTGGAAACGTAGATCTAGATCTTCTCTCTCTTTTCCCTCAAAGATATGCAAGAATCATGGGAGGAATTGAGAGAGGGGCAAGCTTTCCAAGGTCAACAATGGAGGAGAGAGAGGGAAAAAATTCGTGCTTAGAAGACCTAGCTCTTTGGGAAAGAAAGGGGCCTTTTATAGGTCCCCACGAAAAAGAGTTGTTGCAGGAAAAACTCACACCAGAGACTCCGGTGTGAAGACCGAAGACTCCGGTCTGAACCGGAGACTCCGGGCACTCTCCAGACTCTATATAGTGAGTGACACCAATGGAGCAACCCCTGGGGGGGTTTTGGCCGGAGACTCCGGACTACACACCGGAGACTCCAGATAGCCGGAGATTCCGGCCCTAAGTCCGGAGACTCCGGACTGGCGAAAACTGCAGAAACACCAATACTAAAACACTCATAACTTTGCATCCGGACTCCGTTTTCGATGATCTTTGGCTCGTTCAGTTCACAATGAAAAACTCTACAAGATCATGCAGAGAAACATCACTGACCAACAATGGAAATTAAAACCAAATGTAGAAAGGTTTAACCTCTCTAAAAGGAACAACCGGTAAAACCTCCATCACCGAGACAAACATAACTTTAGCTAATGAACTCCAAAAGAGGTGAATACAATTGGGTTGGAAATATAACAGCAAGGAGTATCCAAACAAAAATGAATGAAGAAGTTACCACACATGGAAGGTGTGGAAACATTCTCAAAGCTGAACCGGATATTTTCACCACCGAAAACGCAACTAGTTTTTCTTACCAAAACCGTTTTCGATAAACCTTGGCTTGTCATGAAAATCATGACAAGCACCAAAACCCCAAGGAGATAAAAAACCAAATAAGAACCAAGAAAGATGATATGCCAAGTATGCAAAGGTTTGCGCTCTTCATAACGATTCGATCAAGTTACTCACTTGAGAGCCCCTCTTGATAGTATGACTATTTATCCTATAACCCGGTCTCCCAAATACACGAGACCGGTAAAATAGAAAACCTGTCAAGATTATACCTTTTACTTGAGCATTCCACTTGAGCTAGATGATGACGATCTTGACTTTCTCAAGTAGTATCTTCTTTCTTGATTGCGCTTGCTAGCACAAGCTCTGCTTGATGAAGACTTGCAAGTTGCACCCCCATACACCATTATGGGAGAGACTAGCTCCCCCATACACCATTATGGGAGAGACCCTTCTCGGCAAATCTTCACAAGGCCACAATCTCCAAAAGGGTGGCAAGCATCAAGCATAGGATATCTTCTAGATGCTTCACTTGAGCTTCCACGTCAAGCTAGATGACAAACACCGCTTCACGACGACATAGACCATGGGCTATATGAAATCTTCCTTTTGATGCATGCCCATGGAAAGATGTCTAACCACACATAGAGATGCCACACACACATGTCATGGGTTAGTTCACAAAGCTATATGGACCAATTCTTACCATACCACGAGATACACAATCCCACTAGGTACACTTGTAGCTTTGTATGTTGATCACTAGCTTGATCAACCTTGTATCTTTTCCTCTCACTTCAAGTGAAGATGTCTTGAAGATGATAATGAAGGATCACCTAATCCTTTTGTTCAAGACACACTAGCAATAAGCTCAACTCAAACCATGACCATTCTTCATATAAATCCATGAATATAACAATGGCCATCAAGGAAATAATAGAGTTCAACACATGAACTCCATTATTTCCTATGGACAAGATCTACAAGGATAACTCAATGCAAACATTAGTCCATAAGGATTGCCATTAATTACCAAAACCACATATGGAGGCACCATGCGCTTTCAAATATCATTCTGGACGATGCATTTGTAACTTAATCATTGTTAAAGACCTTCGTGTTCACTAGTTCATGGATGAATTGTACACATTCTCATCTATTTGCAGCATTTACCAGAGGCAGCCTTGCTATGGTTAGAACGCTTGTAAGGAAGCTTGCCGTTCTACTATATATTGAAGAATATCATTCCAGACGATGCATTTGTAACTTAATCATTGTTAAAATCCTTTGTGTTCACTGATTCATGGATGAATTGTTTCAGTGTGTGATTCTGAGCTCTCTGCCAATATAAAGAATTCAGGTCCAGTGCATGTTGGCCAATAGTTACATCAGATCGAACGACGATAGGGCTAGCAGCTTCCTCTCGTCGGCACACACGCGCATAGACTGTCGGCGAGATCGACTCCTCCAAACCCTCGTCTGCGTGAGCGACAGATTAGTGCGCTCGTCTCCACCAGCCACAGGCTTTCAGCGAGATCGTCTCCTTCAAGCTCTCGCCTGCATGATCGAGGGAGATCTCACGTGCGCGTCTCCTCTGTCCAAAGGGTATCAGCAAAAAATCGTCAACCACACGGTCGCGGCAAGATCATTTTCTCGGAGCTCTCGCCGGTCTAGGTAAGATCCTTTTTTTCTCGGAGCTCTCGGCTACGTGAACGAGATGTCGTCTGCAGTAGCTGTTCGCACATTCTCCTCCAATTGGTGCATTTGTGGAGGAGATCAGACCTAAGGCGATGCATTGGTCATAATTCGTATCGGAGCATTGTTCCTATAAGCAGGAGATAGTCGCGATAAGGCGAAAGGCCAGCTTAGGTTTTTTCCTGGCCCGCTTTGATCCGTTGGACTCTTGGACAGAAAAAAATAGTCCACCTAGCGATTAGCGATTCGTTTTAACGGAGGGAGCGACTAAGGTGTGCATGTACGTTGGCTGCCTAGGACGTACCCGTACGCATACGAGACCGTCCTTAGCAGAAACTATATAGTAGAGATGACAAAAAAAAACATATTGTACAATGAGCTATTTTTTAGTCCTATCACTAACAACCAGATATCCTAAATATGTGGTGAGACAATTATGCTTTTTTCAAGGATATGCCCTGGGAGGCATATCAAGATCATAGAAGGAAGGCCAAGCGGCCAAAGTTACATCACGGTCAGGCACAGACGCCGAGCGCGCACCCACGTTGCCGAACAGCTACAACACAACCCATGCTTACTACTCGCGGCACTTCCACCGTCCGCCTCTGAAAGGCCACCTCTAAATAGCCCAGCCGAACTGCAGGCCTCGGCCTCCACACTGATGGCTCAAAGCACCACAAACGGGGAGGGAGTGGCGTTGTTGAAGACAACGTCATTCCGGTGACACCAAGGGGTCCAACAGACTAGCGTGACAGCCGTCCGAAGGTCTCGCATGTCCTATCGACCCCCTTGCCTCGTGGCCACCCACTCGACCAGCGAGTTTGCCAGGTCGGGGATCCACCCATCCTTGCCCCAACCGCGGAGACAGGAGACCCACACTGTCTGCGCAAACACGCAGCCCACCAGAAGATGGTCAATGGACTCGTCCTGCTGGTCACAGAATGGGCATGAGCCCGGGCACGGTAATCCACGCCTAGCCAGCCGGTCGGCAGTCCAACACCGATCCCTCAGGGCAAGCCACAGGAACACCTTACACCTCAGGGGAGCCCTAGAACCCCAAATCTGACGTGCCCCCGGCAACCGCTCCGACCCTGCAAACAAGGCCGTGTAGCAGGACCGAGAGGAATAGGCGCCGTTGGCATCCCAACACCACCTGAAGACGTCGTCCACTCCAGGCCTGAGCTCCACAACCGCGAGGTGGTCCAACAGACCCAGGAGCTCATCCAGGGCAGGGGCTGGCATGTTAGGGGAAATGTCCTCAAGCTAGCCCCTGCCAATCCCTCGCGCACAGTACGACTCTTAGCAGCGCCACGGGTAACCACCCTGAAGAGGTTAGGGGCGATATCCCTGATGCAACCAATGGGCAACCAACAATCCGTCCAGAAAAGCGTGGATGCACCGTCGCCAAGTGTGGATCGAGTGGCCACATCGAAAATCTGGCGCACTAGCTTGGGGCCTGAATGTTAAAGTCCCTCCACGGCTTGTCAGGGGCCACCCTTCCTAGCCACAACCACCTCGCCCGCAACTCAAGGTTCATCATCCGCAAGTTGAGGATGCCAAGGCCACCGAGATCCCGGGGCATACAAACTCGATCCCACGCCATGAGGCAATGGCCACCCTGGACGCTCTCGCGCCCCTTCCATAGAAAGCCACAGAGGGTCTTTTCGATGGTCGTGAAGGTCTTCACCGGGAGGTCAAGGGACATCATGGAGAAGATCGTTACCGCCGAGAGGGTGGAGCGGATGAACGAAAGACGCCCCCCACGGTTTATCAATGGAGCTCCCCAACTCGGGAGTCGTCCAGTCTCGTGGTCCACTAAATACTGGAGCTGTGCCGCCGAGGGCTTCCTCAGAGCTAGAGGAAGACCAAGGTAGCGCAAGGGGAAATCCCCGACTGCACAGCCCAGGCCCTGGGCCACCTGCTGCGCCATCTGTTCAGTCCCACGGATAAGGTGTGCCGAGCTCTTGTTAAAGTTTGTGCGGAGTCCGGATGCCGCACCGAAATCCAACAGTAGGGCGGCGAAAACACGGAGGTCCCCCATCGACGGCTTGATGAAGGTAACGACATCATCAGCGTACATGGAGGTGCGGTGGCGCAGGTCCCTTGCTGATATCCGTGAAAGGAGTCCCGCCTCTGAGGCCTTCTCAATCAGCAAATAAAGAGCCTCCATGACCAGGATGAAGAGCAAGGGGGAAAGAGGGTCCCCCTGGCGAAGGCCACGCATTTTGGCCATCCAGCAGCTCGGGATGCCGTTAGTCAGCACCCTCGTAGAGGCCGTGGAGAGGAGTGCACAGATCCACGCGAGCCAGCGCTCGCCAAACCCCATCTTGCGTATCACCTCAAACAGGAAGGCCCAGTCCACCGTATCAAAGGCCTTCCTATTGTCCAGCTTGAGAAGAACCGCTGGGGTGCACGAGCTATGGAGCCTCCTGGCTGTGCCTTGTACCAACATAAAATTATCATGGAGGCAGCGACCCTGGATGAACGCGCTCTGATGAGACCCCACTAGTTGAGGAATAAAAGGTGCCACCCGCGTAGCGAGGACCTTAGCCACGAGTTTCGCAAAACCATGAATAAGGCTAATGGGACGGAAGTCCCCCACCTGCACCGCATCAGGTTTCTTGGGAAGCATCGTGATGAAGGCCTGGTTTACTGCCCCAAAGCCCCGATGATCGAGGCGGGAGAGGGCCCTAAATGCCTCGAGGACGTCTCCTTTGATGGTGTCCCAACAAGCCACATCGAAGCGTGTTGTGAAACCATCCGGCCCAGGGGATTTGTCAAGCGGCATAGCCCGGATGACCTTCCACACCTCCTCCTCCGAAAAGTCCTCCTCAAGGGAGCGGAGGTCCACCGACGGGATGCCGAGAAAGTCCAAGTCCAAGGAAAACGGCCTGTCAGGCGCCGAACCCAAGAGCTCAAAGAAGAACTCGTCCACGGCCGCAGTCTTGCCCTCATGATCAGTGACGCAGGATCCATCAACCATGAGGTTCCCTACGAAGTTCTTACACCTGCGGTGACTAGCCGCAGCGTTAAAGAACCGAGTGCAAGCATCTCCCTCCCTCAACCACAACAAACGGGAGCGCTGCCTCGCCATGGATCTCTCGAGGGAGGCAAGGCCAAGAAGCTTCTTCTTGAGCAGCCTGCGCAAAGCATGTTCTTCCGCCGACAGGCGACGACTATCCATGGACGCATCCAACCTGAGGATAACTTCATTGGCAATCAGGATCTGATGTTTGATATTGCCGATGAAGCGGCTACTCCACTGGGACAAGCGGTGAGCCGTCTCCTGTAGCCTCGCGCTCAACCTTTTGAAAGGGTTCCGCACCCTTGGCGAGCACGCCCACGCCTCTCTGACCACATTGATGGGGGGATAGTAACCCGGTAGGCCCACTTCAAGATATAATCCGGCCCGAGGTGTGCTGAGCGATACCCGGCTAGGGGTAAAGAGATTACCAGAAGGCCCAAAGGCTTGTGAGATTCGTAACCCGGATTGTGGGCTGCGACAAGGAAAGTTAGGGTTTGTATGTGGAGTTCGAGTAGGACTCAAGATGTGCCTTGGAGGGCAAGTTAGGGGTGTACGGGTGCTTTATAAACCGGCCCCTAGGTTTAGTTCGCTAGAGATTCAAGTCATAGTTGTAACACCTGTTATCGAGTATCCAGTATAATCATATCGAGAACCGGCGAGTTGCTTTCCGGTTCTTAGATTGCTTTCGCCATGTCCTCCTTCGAGCTAAACCCTCTCCCAAATACCTGTGTCGACTTGCCCCAAGATCAGTTACCCCAGGTAACATCTGCCGTGATTATCCCACGACAGTTGGCGCCCACCGTGGGGCCTGCGTCCAAAGGTGTTTACATCACGGGAGAAGCTCGGAAGAGCATGAAGAACCTCGTCGTTGGAGAAGTCTACGTCAACAGCCAAGGAGAGAAGATGGTAGACGATTCTGGCTGGGGGCCAGAGTCGGATCACCTCGAAACCGGATCCGTCGTGACAGTCGGCCGCATCAACGTCTTCATCGGTATGGTATGTGCTTCCAATTCGAGTCATGATAACCTTGGATCTGATTCTGTGTCAGGGGAGGGCACGCATGTTCGATCGGAGAAAGAAGAATCGATCGGAACAACGGGTCCGATAGAGAGGGAGGATGATACCAAGTCTATACGGGATTTATCGGAGGACCGATATGAGAAGGAAAATAGCGAGGAAGAACAGTACGAATCTACACCAAGCATTGTGCGCCGGGTTGCAGTTTACGCGGCTCCCGCGATCAATACCGATCCAGAAAACGCAGCCGCGGCGCCAGTCGGGGCGGCGCAAGCGGTGGCCCAGCAGCAAGGTACGGTTGGCCCGGTCTTGGCCCAGGTCGATGGAGAATCGGCGTCAGTCACCAGTCGCCCAGCAGACGAGGAGCGGCACGCCAATATGTTTGGGTTCCAAGCAAACCGGACGCCGGGGGCGGGCCCCTCGAACCCGCGTCACCCGGCTCTGTTTGATAATAATTTGATCTTGGACCCCACAGTCCTCGCCTCGGTCATCACCCCAGAAAACGCGGCAGAGCGCGTAAGGGACCTGGACGTGGCTCGTCGCGCATTGGAGCAGCAAAGAAGGCAAGTAGAAGCAGAAAGGCAGGGGATGGCAACGCGGCAGCGAGAGTTGGATGATCTAGAGACCCGGCTCCGGGAGGAGACGACAAGGATGCACCAAAGGCACCGAACTATGTTACCGGCAACGGGAGGGGTTATTAACCCGACTGCCCTGGTGTTCACGCCTCAAGATCAGCCAATCCCACCGGCGAACCAAGGGACCATACCGCAACTAGCAACGGGAGCACAGCCGGTAAACCCGCCAGCCGGGTTACCCTTGCCTCGGACGGGGGCGACGGCCGGCAATACCATGCCGCCTCCACCGTCGCGATTCCGTACCCCAGCAGGCCACTACAACAATCCCATGGACAACGTGTATGCAGCAACGCTCGCGTTAAACCAGATTCATGTAAGAGATTCGCCGCACGCAGAAGAAACCCGGCGAGCGATCGATCTGCTGCACACCGCGGTAGCACAGCAAGTCAATTATCCAGATCACAGAAGCGGAATGCATGGGACGCCGTACGTGAGTCAGCAACAGGGCAACATCCAAACAAGCACGGCACGACGAAGGGAAGAGCAACAGCAGATGCCACCCCCACCGCGCGGTACCGGCAGTATCAGCAGCACAGGCAGTGGTGGACAACTCCAGGGCCAGAAGAGCCGGGGCCGGGTCTGCAGCGCACGAGTTACCGGTGGTGCCGCACCCCGTGGCGCCCCCAGCTGGGTCACGTGTTTCCCGGGTAAGACCAGCCCCAACCACCCTTGCGGGACCCAAGTGCCTCTCGGACGATATCAGAGCAGAACCTTACCCGAAAAAGTTCAAAGAACCGGGGAAAGTAGTGAACTACGAGCCAACAATGGATCCGGAAACGTGGTTGAGCAGCTACGAGATGGCAATGTCAATTCGCAATGCATCCGAGAATCTCCAAGCCAAGTTCATGTACTTAATGATGTCAGAGGGAGCAGCAAAGTTATGGTTCACCAATTTACCGGAAAAGTCGATCAAGTCGTGGGAGGAGCTAAAAACCGCATTTATCAAGCACTTCCATGGGACATGTAGGAAATTATTCACCATTGATGACTTGGAAAGATGCGTCCAGAAGAAAGGAGAGTCAGCACGCAGCTGGGTACGCCGGGTTATGGAGATACTCCATTCGTCTACAGATATCCAACCAAAGGACGCGCTACAAGCTATGGCGAAAACATGTAAGTATGTTTCTTTAGTACAAAAGCTAACCCGCATGAAATCCAGTAGGAATGCAGCGGAGGTTACGATGGGAGAATTAATGGATGCATGCAATAAACACGCTGCAACGGATACTACAGAGGAGGAAGTTGATGACAAAAAGGCAAAAGCAAACGCAAGTAGCAGTGGGAAAACCGGCAATGGATCGGCGCCAAACAATAATGGAAATAGCCAGAACAAGCGCCCGTTTGAGGGGAATTCCGAGTTTGTAGCCAATACGGAGGCCGGGTCTTCAAGGCCTAGATCCGAAGGGAATTTTAATACTGGAAATCACAATGGGGGACACTACCAAGGGCCTCCAAGACCAAGCAACAGTTGGGACATATTTAGGATGGCGTGCCCGAAGCATAGCAGGAATGGCAAGCCGGCCAATCATTCATTGGAGCAATGTGCCGACTTACAAAGGTGGAAGAACGAGGAAGTGAACAGAGCCATGCGAGGTGCGGGCCGAGGAGGAGGCCCGGGTCTAGGTGGAAATTTGGGCAACGGACCGCCCCCAGCCGGTAATCCGCCAGCTGGAAATCAAGGTAGCAACCAAGGGGGAGCGGGAGGTTTCCAAGCTAACCCCAAACAGCTGGGTCAGTATCATGTGCACACTACTGGAGGTTCTAGCAAGGATAAGAAGATAATGAAACAAGCAGTTAATTCGGTCTCTTCCGCTGTTCCAAGATATTTGAGGTGGTCAGAACAAGAGGTAACATGGAGCAGGAGAGATCACCCGGACCGGATTGATCACCCGGGAGTCTTAGCTTTGGTAGTGGCACCACAGGTCAACGGTTACGAGCTGAAGAAAGTCTTGATGGATGGAGGGAGTAGTATCAATATCCTATATTGGGAAACTTTTCTGCGCATGGGCTTAAAGGAATCACAGCTGCAAAAAAGTACAACAGTTTTTCACGGGATAGTGCCAGGTCATTCGGCATGCCCCGAAGGAAAAGTGGCGCTGGAAGTAGCTTTCGGGGAGTCAAAGGACAATTATCGAGTCGAGTGGCTTACCTTTGAGGTAGTAAAGTTACGCAGTCCTTATCATGCATTGTTTGGAAGGCCGGCTTATGCCAAGTTCATGGCAAGACCGTGTTACGTGTACCTACAGCTGAAAATCCCGGGTCCTAAGAAGACCATCACCATACATGGAAATCGAGATATAGCAGCTGAATGTGATGAGGGAGATGCGGCAATGGCCGAGCAAGCTTGCAGGAAGGAAGAACTCAAACATTACCGTTCTAAGGTGGACCTAGAAGAGAGGACGACGTCAAAAAAGCCAACCCCTGAAGGGGACAAAGCAAAAATTAGGGCAGAAAAGGACCTTAAGATGGTAGGTTTCATCAGGGGCGAACCTTCCAAATCCCCTAACAGAGAAGAAGACGCACTGCCACATGCAGCTGATCACGTTTCAAGGACGGTATACCCGGATTGGCTAGCAAATCCGATATTCATTATGAAAAGGTCTAGCGAATGGAGAATATGTATCGGCCACGCCAGTGTGAGGCCGATTCCCGAAAACAACTAAAGCAGTGTAATCGACGGCAGGTTTCATACGCGCTCTTTTCCTTACCAGGGTACCTAAGGGGACTGGAAGGTTTTTAATGAGGCGGCCTGCTGATTCAAAAAGAAATTTTTATCAATAAAAGAAGATGGTTTCGGGTCTTATCATGGTCTTTGCTTCAGTTACAAGTAAGTAACATTGTTATTATCAATACATCAGTATCATCGAAATACATTGCGTGAATATAGGTCTCCGGGGGGTGATCTGCTTCAATAAGTAATCACAAAACCCGGAGACCCGGCCTTGATGCCAATGAGTTATAGGGGTCGGCTACTCGAAAAAACGAGTGCGGCTACAATCTTATAACCGGACAAAGAAGTCCAAATTTCTTGATTATTCTTACTTAAGCTCGATGTGACTCGCGCTAAAGTGGCATGATCTGTTCACTTACGATTACAATCAAACTATGCAGCCCAATGGGGCTTGCTTGATCTTGTTTTTCGTATAGATGCAACGACATGGTATCCACGCGAAAGCCGGCTTATAGTACAAGATAATCAAAAGGGTCATCTAAACCACAAGTCTATGCAGAGTATAAGGCTAAAAAAGCCGGAAACTCAACAAGTATTAAGCATGACTTCAGTATTTATGCGAACAGCTATTGGTCTTCAGCTTGGTAAACAGCAGTGTGTCATCTGAGAAAGGCCACGCCCCCATAGCTCGTACTTTGGGTCATGGGGGCTGGGGACTTCGAAACAGAAACAAACTGTTTAACTACTAAAGCCTGTAAACCTTAGTTTCCGAGTATTGGGGACTTAAAGAAAAGTCCGTCTATCAAAACCTCCGATACTCGGTTAGCCGAGTCTCAAAAGGGAATTAAAAACAAAAATTCAAAGTATCGAGAATAAGCTTATACGTAACACGAGGATCGAGATTATCAAAAGCCAGGGGAGGCAAAGAGTTATCATAAGTTAACAAGCATACAGTCATAGTATCAGCATCAATGGTGCACAGGCGCACCGCAAAAAAATCATATCAGTCTCGAGAAACGCAAAGCACTAGGCAGCATCCTACTCGGCATCCTGAGAGCGGTCCTCCGGGTCTAAGTCTTGGACTTGCTCCTTGGCTTTGCCAGCAGTTTTGCCCGGGCTCTTCACATCCGGACGAACAGGCGGAGGCACGGCTGGGGTAGAGGTAGACGGCTTTACGCCCAGCTCTGCTTCCCTCTTTGCAGCCTCTTCCTTCCTCCTAGCCAGATCAGTCGACCATTTGTCCAACATATCAATAGGGGGGGGTGCCTCCACCAGGATAACCTTGCCCTCAGAATCATACGAGCTCATAATCGTGTTTAAATCCATCTTGTCGGCCAAAGCTGTGGCTGAAGGACGTACCGCAGATTGTATAGCTTTGAAATCCTGGGGCTTGAATTTGGATCCGTCAGCTTTAAACTCTGGGAACCCGGATACTACCTTCGCCGGGTCAAGCTTTGGAAAATAAGCCTTCGCCAGCGTTAAAGCCCGGGTCATCCCAATTCGGCAGGACGAACGCTTCAGTATTTCAATCCATCCAGGCGCTGTGGAAAAGGCCTGCATAAGGTTCTCCTCGCCCGGGTATACCTCAGAAGGCCACTTGATAGCATCCAGCAAAAGTTTCGTACCGGCAAAAAACGTCCGGAGCACAGTCTTCAGAGTTTTAACTTGAGTAATGGCATTCTCCTCCGGAGTAGCAAGGTTAGCACCTGCAATCGAAAAACACAAAAGCATATCAGTAATTTTGATTATTACAACGGCAAAATGGAGGTAAGCAAGCTAGTTGCAAATAAACAAACTTACTTAGCAAAATACGGTAAGTGTCCGTAATCTGAGTCGATAAGTTCTTCAGCGAGGATTGGGCGGCATTGTACTTCTTCTTGTATGTGGAGACATCTTTTTTCAAAGTCTTTATCTCCGCTTCAAGGGCCTCCCTACGCTTAACTTCAGCCAGCAAGAGCTGCTTAGCCTTAAGTAACGCTTCATCTGACTGAGTAATCTCTGCCTGCAAAGGCCGGGTGAAGCTGTAAGCCGGATATCACAAGAGTATTTCCTCTGAGGAAATGATTACCGAAAAGTGTTATGCGAAGTACCGAGGATAATTTAAAAAAAATTATACTCGGGACTTGGGGACTGGATGTATAATAAGGAGTATCAAGTAAAAGTTACCTGATGTGCTGCAGCCATACGTTCTAAGACAGTCCCTTCTGAAGCTTTCATGGCGAGAAGAGCGCTCATCAGCTGGTTAAAGTCAGCGTTATCCGAGTTAGATGGCTCGGGTACCTGGAAAGTGGGAAAAGGAGCATTTCTTGTAACAGGAGGTGGCACCCGGGATATCCGAATGTCGGAGTTTGGTCCCCCTCCCGCGCTCGAAGCTGCTCCCGTTTCTTTCTCGCCTGCGTGCGAAGCAATGGGATACCCGGCATCATGCCTAGCCAGCTCCGGTGACGACGCTTGCTCATCGCCAGTAGCGGCGAATGCATCATCGGCCGGCTTATTCTCGACCCGGACCTCAGCCTTCGTGCCTTCTTCGTCGCTAATAACAACAGTGGCTCTGCAGAAGGTGCGAGGGTGCAGTTAGTCTTTGGTTGTGAAAAAGGTGGTAAAAGTTGGTATAAACTCTGAGGAAAGAAGTTTACCCGGTGTTCACCGGGAAGTCTGAGGGGAAGCCGCCGCTAGACCCGGAAGATACTAACAAATGGCAAGAAAGGTCTCGGGTTACGTTGCAAAGGAATGTCCGGAAAGAATTTTTGTTTACGATAAATACCAGAGTGTCGAATCGGGGGCGACGAAGCGACCGGGTTAAGGGTCTCGTTGCCCGGATGGTTCCGGGTTACGCGGCGCCTAGTCGCGGGTGGCTCCTTCAGTCATGATCAAAAGGGGAGAAAATGGGGTTAGCCCCGGAGTGACGTTATGGGAACAAAAATCAAAGTGTAAGGAGATGAAGTAAGAACCTGGAGGGCTATCCTCTGAGATTTCCTCTTTGTTCCGGCTTTGGGGGTCGGTTCCGGCTCTTCCTCCTCGCTGGTGGACCCGCCCCTGCTGTCTTCTTCTTCTTCTTCTTCCTCTTCTTCGTTTTGGCCTCCTCGTTCTGAAAAATATCCGACTTATAGCATAAGGAAGAAGAAAAGGCAGGATATAATGCGTGCAAGGGATTAAGTATATACCTTCATCCGAGTTAACGACATCGTCTTCCTCCTCCGCGTCTTCGGAGTTAGGAGGGGTGTTAACCGTCCAAAAGTCATCATCGGCCTGAGGAGAAAATACCAGGGTAATGGTTAATATCGAAACAAGAGAAGCGGATAAAAGTAAGCTGTTAGAAGTCAAAATCAAAAGGTAGAAAACTTACTGCGGGGGCTGGATTCTCGAGGGTAAAAGGTTCTAATCCGGCTATGCCCCGGATTACCTCGAGTTTCTCTGTCAGGAAACCCTTAATTGTTTTGTTAATGTCACCCGGAGCAAGGGTGCTGGTAGAGAATCGGATTGGGTCCGTGGTTTGACCCGAGTATTCGCACATCAGCTTCTCACGAATGGAGTTTGGCTGAATGCGGAAGCTAACCCAGGTCTTCACCAGGTTTAGCCCGATGAGGCCTCGGGCTGACAAGATGGAGATCCTAGCTAGCAAAGGCAAGATCGCCTCCCTGTCCGAGTCAGGGGCGAAGGCGTTGAAAGTCTCGGAGATGTCAAGCTGACCCTCCGAGTAACCCGGTAACTTCTTTTCGCCGGGTGGAGAGGTATCCTGGCAGTAGAAGTATGAGAGCTGCCAGTGCTTCACATGAGAATTGAGTGTAATAGGAGGCATTAGGGAGTTCTTGCGGCGCTGGATGGAAACCCCGCCGCAAGTAAGAAGTGCGCCGTCGCCGCTTTCGCGACACGGCTTGCACTGAAAAAGTTCGACGAAGAGAGCCAGACTTGGCGGAGTGCACAAGTAAGACTCGGAAAGAACGATAAAATGAGAGATGTTTAAAATGGAGTTCGGGCCTATATCGAAAATACGGAGTTTGTAGTGGTCTAGGACGTCACGGAAGAAAGGGTGACCCGGAGGCCTGAAGCCCCGGGTCACGTGCTCAACGAAACATATTACCTCGTCCGTTGCTGGGGAAGGTCGGGTTTCGTTGCCTGGTACTCTCCAGTGGATAGCTTCCTGTGGAGGTAGGGTTCCAAGCTCGACCAACTCCTCCAGTTTGGCCGTGGTAACAGAGGACTTCCCCCAATTGGCTGATATGGAGTTTGTGGATTTAGCCTTTGCCGGCTGTTTCCCCTGCCTCTTGGGTGCCATAGGATTGACCTGGTAAAACATTGAAGGAAAGGGCGTAAGAAACAAAAACTCGGAAGTTAGCAGATAAGCAGTTACCGGCAATTTACGCACAAACCGGGTATTGCCTTGCCGAGTCAAGTATGATGTGTCCGGGTATTGTGTGCTATTACAAAATCTACGGAGCTTTCCGTAAAAGCAAATGTTTGGAGAAGTTAGGAGGGTGTTTATATGCCTACCATCTGCGAATGATCCGGAGAAGTGAGATTTTCTGAGGAGGGAGAACAAGGGCGGAAATTTTATATGGCCCGAGCCTGGATTGGGGGTCTTATTTCTAAATTTATGGCCATGTTAATGACTACTGGAGTTAGGAGAGTAATATAAGCTATGAATCCTATCTATGGGGATGTTTATGGTAAGTATCATTGAGCTAATCCGGCGCGGCCCGAGAAATCGCGGACTACTTGATTCAGATCTGATCTGAGGAAAAGATGAGAAATTGCGAGGATGAGCTGAGGGATACGAGGAACTTACCAAAGGGGATTGGAGTAGAGCTTTGCGGAGACAGATGGCGCAAGATTGATGTCCTTTCGAGGTTGTTGGTCGGCGAATCGGGCGCTTGGCGGCGGATTTGGGAGTTGGAGTGAGTCGCGCGGTGGCGGAGCGTAGGCGATGGCGGATGGGCTCCGGCGAGGTGCGTGGGGCTTCCGTGGTGGCACTCCGCGAGCTCAGATTTGAGAAGAAGTGGAATGGGGAAAATGAGCCGTTAAGAGTTGGGTTTGTTCCCTAAGCCCTTTTTATAACCGCCCGGATGGAAAAGCCTAGCCTAACGGTCGAGACCCGGGGGGTGCGGAGTACTAATTGGTCATTTCGAAATTTGAAAGGCGCATTCCATGCACAGACCAATATGATCCAGAGAAAAAGGAAGGGGAAATTGCCTTCCTGGTATCAGCGGTAATTATCAAGAAGGATGTAGGGTCAAGGAGTTTCCCATTAAGATTTAAGTCTGGGAGATTAAGGAAGAACCTTCAAGGCAGAGCCGGGTTTTTACCTGGCCTCCTTGGTACCAGTCACGGTTATTCGTCAATGCGATGCGTTTTGATCTTCATGTGCTTGTATCTAATATTTCTGTAGGGAATAGCCAGCGCTTCGAAGAGTAAATCTTGGAAGCCCAAGCTATTCTGGGGACTACTGATGGGGGGATAGTAACCCGGTAGGCCCACTTCAAGATATAATCCGGCCCGAGGTGTGCTGAGCGATACCCGGCTAGGGGTAAAGAGATTACCAGAAGGCCCAAAGGCTTGTGAGATTCGTAACCCGGATTGTGGGCTGCGACAAGGAAAGTTAGGGTTTGTATGTGGAGTTCGAGTAGGACTCAAGATGTGCCTTGGAGGGCAAGTTAGGGGTGTACGGGTGCTTTATAAACCGGCCCCTAGGTTTAGTTCGCTAGAGATTCAAGTCATAGTTGTAACACCTGTTATCGAGTATCCAGTATAATCATATCGAGAACCGGCGAGTTGCTTTCCGGTTCTTAGATTGCTTTCGCCATGTCCTCCTTCGAGCTAAACCCTCTCCCAAATACCTGTGTCGACTTGCCCCAAGATCAGTTACCCCAGGTAACATCTGCCGTGATTATCCCACGACACACATCCTGGAAACCCTGCACCTTGGGCCAGAAGGCTTTAAACTGGAACCTTTGCCCCCGAATGTGATCCGGGTCCAGGTCTAGGAGGAGCGGGCAGTGATCAGAAGGCCCTGAGGACAAAGCCGAGAGGAATGCCTCCGGAAAGGAGGCATCCCAGTCCACGGTCGAATAGACCCTATCCAGCCTCACCATCGTCGCGTCCCTCCTCTCGTTGGACCAGGTGAACCTGCGTCCGTTGAGATAGATCTCCTTAAGCTCCAGCATCGACAACGTGCGCTTGAAACTCCCCATCATGCCCCTGTGGAGAGCCCCATGGTTCTTAACCTCTGGGTCAGTGATCATGTTGAAATCACCAGCCACCACCCACGGACCTGCATGGAGGTCCCTAATTTCCAGGAGTTCCAAGAGAAAAGCCCTCTTTGCCTCCACATCCTGAGGCCCATACACCCCGGTGAACCACCATCCTGGCTCGTCCCCCACCGCCACACTTGCGGTGATGGTATTGGTGGTGAGGTGGGGGTTAGAGACGGTGACCACGGAGGTCCGCCAAGCAAGAAGGATACCACCCCGGGAGCCGATAGCGGGTAAGAAGAAGAATTCAAACCCGGGTCCGAGGCACTCCCTAACTACCACGTCGGTGATGACCTCCATTTTAGTCTCCTGGAGGCACACCAAAGCCGGCCTAGCGGCTGATACCACTTGGAAGATCGCCAAACAAAGTGCGAGAGAATTAAGACCACGCGCGTTCCAAATCTCAATACAGAGTTCCATGAGCGCCAAAATTACACCAAACGAAAAGAAAAGAGAGGAGCGACAACCAAAGCCAATCACTGCGCACCGAGCGACGGGGCATCATCTACCAGGGGGATAGCGTCAGGCTGCCAACCGAACAGGCCGAGGATTGCGTTGATATGCTCCTGGCAGAGGGATCGCGAAAAAAGCTCCTGGTACGCCTGCAAGGCCTCGTCACCAATCACGCCACCCTCATGAGTGATCCCAAGCTTGAAGATGAGTGTCCGTTGTTGCTTCTTGATCGGGGTAGGTCCGACCAGCTGCTCGCGGATGCATCTGCTCCGCCGGACCGGGCCAGCCTGGGACCACTTGGTGCGGTTGTGCCGGCCTTTTAGTCTTGGCAAGGCAGGCGAGATCGGGCGCTTGTAGGCACTCCGGAACTGGATGAAGGTGTTGCTGTTCGCCGAGCGCGTCGACCTAGCCGAGCCAAGAAGGGGCCCAGAAGCCGAGGTGCGCGTCAGGGAGAGAGCAACCGAGAACATGCTCAGCCCGGAGCCCTCCTCCCCACCGCACCCAACCGAATCCAGTGCCCCACACTAGCTCTGGTCCCGGCCACAGAAAAATCATCCTCAGAAATCAGCCTGTCCGACTCGAGCTGGCAGTTACCACGGCGCGCAAAACCCGAGAGGGCTAGGGACTCGCGCTGATCCCGGGGAGAAAACTCCAGCGAATGTCCCCCAGCCCGCGTTGGCGTTTCAAAAATTGGATCGCCCGCCCAACAACCGCAGCGCTAGCCTCCAACGGGTCTAAAGATGACCCGGTCGCAGGGCAGGTGTCCATTCCACGCACGTAAAGTGCAACCTGTTGGTCAGGGGGCGGATCAGCTGCGGCGCCAGGGGTGTCAGCGGGCCCACTCGGATCAGAGCGAGCAGCGCCAGAGGCCAGGAGCGCGCTGGGGAACAGAGGCTGGCCAACCACTACTCCGACGCCATCCAGCTCCTTTCCACGCGCCGGGCGCACACAGGCCAAGCCAGCTTCGTGAAGCATGGGATCCTCCCAATCCTAGGGCTGAGACCCGGTATCCCAACTGCCCACTCCAGGAAACGCCAGGGGGTCCACCTCACCGGACCCACAACGCTGGGAGGGACAGGTTTGACCAGATCGGTCAGCATGCAAGAGGTGGGGCCCAGCATCGTCCACGCCGAGCTGCTAAGAGGTGATCTCTTAACTAAGAGAAGGCAAACGTCTTTTTTATGTTTCTCTCTCCCCAACTAACCAATTATCCTAAGTGTCATCGCTAAGAGAGACACTCATTGGTGTGATTTGTCCCACGGGCACTAGATTTTTAAAAAATTTGCCAAGAATGGTACTTACTGCTGACTCGCAAAGCGCGCCCCAAATATGGTAATTTCTTGTAATTTACTCTAATCAAGCTGAAGACCAACTAGATTCGGGATGAAAGCAAGGGAAGCGCTGAGCGTCCCCCGGGGGATCGAAATTTTCGATCCCCCGCCTCCAGCAAAAGACACGTGTCCCCGCGGGCCACTCATGCACACGAACCAGCGCGCACTCGTACGGGACCGCCAACACACGGGAAAAAACCCCTCAGCAAAAAAAAGTCAAGCGCCGACCCATGACGCAAAAACCGCATCGCTCCTCCACCGCTCGCCGGAGATGGAAGTCGCCATAGCTCCGCCTGTAGTAGCAGCGCTCCGTTGGGAGCATCACTCATATACCGTTGTGTACCTGGGAGCATCAGCCTCCACACCCCCCCCCCCGTAGCAACGCCGTTGTGCTTTGGGAGCGACATGTCTCCATGCCCAACTCCGGCCATCGCTGGCGCTGCTCAACGACGCCGCCATGGATTTGCTCCAGAAGAGGGAGAAATTTGCTCCAGAAGAGGAAGAAATTTGCGCTAGAAGCGAAGAACAATTGCTACAAAGGTTTCACAGATTTGCACAACACCAAAAATAATTGCGGTGAACAAGAATTTGCTTCAATTGGTCTGTAGATTTGCGCCAGAACAAGAAAACAATTGCTACAAAGGTTTCACAAATTTGCACAATTGTGGTGAAGAAGAATTTGCTTCAATTGGTCTGTTGATTTGCGCCAGAACAAGAAAACAATTGGTACAAAGGTTTCAAAAATTTGCACAACACCAAAAAAGAATTGTGGTGAAGAAGAATTTGCTTCAATTGGTCTGTAGATTTGCGCCAGAACAAGAAAACAATTGCTACAAAGGTTTCAAAAATTTGCACCGCATCAAATCGAAAAAACAAAAAAAAGGCACAAAAATTATGGAGAAATTTGCTCCCACGCAGCAGTCCCTCCGGCCACCGCCCACGGGCATGCGCCTCTCAGATCCCGTCGTACCGGTGGTTGGAGCAAAAGGCGAATTGCCGGCACAGCAAGCCGCGGGGGTCACTGGGCGGCCCTTTCGTTAGGAGGCCGGTGGAGGAGCCAGACGGCGGCGGCCCGGTGGGAGGAGCACGGCCCGGTGGTCGTTGGAGGAGTGGAGACGCGAGGCCGGTGGAGGAACCGGATGATGGCGCTCCGACGGGACAAGCACGGCGTGGTGGTGGTTGGATGGCTCGAGATGGGAGGTCTGTGGAGGAGCCAGACGGCGGCGCTCCGGCGGGAGGAGCGGGGCCCGGTGGTCGTTGGAGGAGTGGAGACGAGAGGCCGGTGGAGGAACCGGATGATGGCTCTCCGACTGGACAAGCACGGCGTGGTGGTGGTTGGAGGGCTCGAGATGGGAGGTCTGTGGAGGAGCCGGACGGCGGTTCTCCGACGGGAGTAGCAGGGGATGGTGCGGTGATTCGTTGAGAATGCAAGACAGGGGAGTGGGGAGGCGGCGATAGAGAACGAGTGGAGGAGGGGATCGGGATAGAGATAAGGTTTCGGTGGTGGACCCACCGCACCCATCGCTGTCTCCCCCGGACACGCGTCAACCTCTCGAGGCGGAGGATGCGAGGACGTATATCCTCCGGGGGTTTAGAAGCGTTTCCCTAGAGATAAGGTTTCCGTGGTGGATCCACCACACCCATCGCTGTCTCCCCTGGACACGCGTCAACCTCTCGAGGCGGAGGATGCGAGGACGTATATCCTCCGGGGGTTTAGAAGCGTTTCCCTGAAAGCAAAGAAAGGCACCGACTTCCTCTGCCCATGCATGCCATTTTCTTTCCGACTCCGACTCTCCGTGGCCTCCGACTCCGTGGCCTCGATCTATAATACTGGCCTCTCCTGATGTTACAACAGATCGAGGCAAGTCGACTCACGGGAGGGACACAAGACGACGAGCGCGTAAGGTGAACGGCAGAATTTTGTGATCGATGCCTAAGCGGCGGCGCGAGCAGGGTTGCCGCTGCGACTGCGGCTGCGGCTGCCGCGGCAAGAAGCCGCGCAAGCACCTCTTCCTCGTCCTGGATGACTGGGAGAAAGGGTTCAGCGTCCACAAGCTCGACGCCCTGAGCCTGTTCGACTCGGACTCGGACTCTGACTCCGACCGCGGCGGCGGGCTCCGGCGTCTCCCGGACCCTCCGGCGTTCCGGATAACCGAGGCGGATCATTCCCCCATGCTCTTCGCCGGCCTAGGCAGCCGCATCTTCGTCGCGAACACGAGCGAGTACTCTGCGCAGGCCAGCGGCTCCCTCGTCTATGACACGGAGACGGCCGCCATGTCCGTGGGCCCTCGCCTTCCCGAGGACTCGTGCGGCATATTCTTCGCCGCTGCCGCCATGCCTGACGGTGAGAATAAGCAGCAGAAGAGGAGGAAGAAGAAGAAACAGGAGACGACGACGCTGTACACGCTGTCTACCATAAACCACGAGGACAAATCGGAGCACCCGTGGGGGCACCTTCAAAGCATGTCCGTCCACGCGTTGTCGGCGCCGTCCGCCGACTCCGCCGAGTGGTCCTGGGAGAGCGTCCCCACGCCCCTAGTCCCGTTCGACAGCAACGAGGAGACCGTCATAGCCTACGCGGTGCACCCGGACGGCCGCACAGTATTCCTCTCCACGAGAGGCAGCGCGCGGCACGGCGGAGGCACCTACTCCTTCCACACCAAGCGCCGCGAGTGGACGTCGCACGGGAACTGGACGCTGCCGTTCAGACAGGAGGGCTACTTCGAGAGAGAGCTAGACGCGTGGGTCGGGATCGACGAGGATGGGTACGTCTGCGCCTGCCAGGCCGCCGACCCTGCCACCGCTACGCCGCCGGAGTGGAAGAAGACGGGGAACAAGCTGTTCCGCAACGGAGACCCTGACCTGTACCTGGGAGCCACGCTCACCTACATGGGCAACAACACGTTCTGTCTCGTGGAGAGCGTGGTGCGCGAGGACGTGGGCCTCAGGCACGCCTACGGCGATGGCCATGGCTGCGCGCTCCATGTCACCGTCTTCGGCCTCAAGTACACCCGCCAAGGAGAACTGCAGGCCACGCTTCGCCGCGCCACCAGCTCGTATGCCGTCTGCAAGCATATGTGGGGTTTTTCTCCTGAACTTTTCTGGATGTAGCCATGATGTCCAGTAGCAATGATGCTTTCAGTCAGTCTTTTGTAACGAGAAACGAAATATTTGTTTCTCCTAATAGTTTTTTTTAGATAAAAGTCATCACTGCCCTGCCTTAAATTAATAAGGCAACAAGTTCACTTTCTCCTAATAGTAGTAACAGTCTTCTTCATATACTCATCACTTCGTCGTCTTTCTTAAAATAACCGTCGAATGGATGTATCTGCTCCCTCCGTTCAACAATACTTCAACAATACTTGAATTCAATTTGTCCAATATGAATGTATCTAGACATATTTTAGTGTATAGATACATTTATATTTGGACAAATGTAAGTCAAGTATTGTTGAACGGAGGGAGTAGTTCTTAAATATATCTAAATACAGTCATCTTAATGATACTTATTTAAAAGCGGAGGGAGTAGAAATTTGATTGTTTTTATGATTAGAGAAGGATTGAATACATAATTTTTGTGAGTTGTTTCATGTAAGTCCTGAATTAAGAGAAACTTTGTACATTTTTTCTCCCTCAATTCAATGTTGACCATAACTAAAGAAAATATATGTTATTTTCAATCCATATAATCATCAAGTAAACATGGGTTCGAATCCAATTAGATGCAGTTCCACAACCTTTTAGTATTTGTGGCGTCTCGCGGACATTAGGGAGAAGATCGACACTTCCACCCCTTGATTTTTTCGGTAGTGGGCGAGAGAGTCTCCTACGCCGCTGCGTGCGAGGCGAGGGCGAAAGCGTGGGAGGACTCAGAAACAGGGTTTTACCCAGGTTCAAGTCATCCGGAGATGTAAAACCCTACATCCGCCTTGTCTGATCTGGTAGTGATGGTGTGTATAGAATACATGCCAAGATCTGACCCGTTCACCGGGAGCGAGGTGCTTCCGGGGTCGCTACCATAGCTGGCTGATCGAAGGTTTCGAGCCAACCTCTCGAGCCTACTCTCTCTTCTCCCACATGGCTAGCTGGTATAGAACTTGGCCGGGAGGAAATTCTCACTATAGCTAGCTCGCCATCCAGCTATCTCACTGATCAACCCTCTTACCGATGGACATGGTCCTCCTTTTATATCAAGGGGTTGCCATATTTGTCTGTCTACATGCTTGACACATGCTCTTGGTTGTGACACTTGTCCGGCGAGGTGTCGGTCGGAGGCACGAGGGGGGAGGCACGTACCCTCCACGCGTCACACCACCTAGTGGCGCGTGGCACGGATCACCCCACCTTAACGGATCGTATGGGCACCTAGAGGGGGGGTCAATAGGTGCTTCCTTCAAATTTTTAAACTTTTTCGACTTGGGCTTAACACAAAGGTAAATTCACTAAATATGCAACTACGGTGAAATTATGTATATGGCAAGAGCTACACTAAGCAAGATACAAACACGAAGTAAAGTTAAAGGATAGAAGGAACCGAAAGCGAAAGCACGTGTCGCACCCGGACTTCTAGAGGATACACACAGCCCGCTAAATAGTAGATAATTGGCTTACGGGGCCTACCTGCACCCGTATCTCAATATGAGTAAGCCAACACGTAAACGTGTGACAACCATCCTCTACTATTCATCGTCTGTGAAACCATCCAATAGGAATCCGAATACTTCCATTGACGTACTTCATAACATACACACATGGTACGTCAACGGCATTTGAACAAGTGATATCACAACAAATCTCTAAGACACAAAGAAATAGAAAGTGGCAAAAGCTCTCACTAGAGCAGAGATAGCAAATACAGTCATGCAGAGGACACATGTCACAACAAGTCATCATTACATCACCGCGGAAGCATCCAAAGTGTCTGAGTACAGACAAGATCCAAATAGGCCTAAGAGTCCGGAAACAAAAAGAACGGAGCCCATCCACGAAGTCTCGGATCCTGCCCGGGTCCGCTATCTACTCGTCAGCAGCCTCGTCATACTCCACGTAGTAGCCACCATGGGGATCCTCGGAAACGTAGTCTGCAGAACCAGCAGCCCCAAAGGGGTCAGTACGGACGAGTACTGGCAAGCAAGACGCACAAGATACCAAAGTGTAACCGACAACACCCAGTACAGATGCTTTGGGTTCAACGGAAGATAGGTGATACAAAGGTGCGGCAGCGGGCTGCACTAACCAACTACAGAGACACGCTACGACATCCGGCTAAAAGAAAGGGATAAGATAGCGCATCGGAGCCAACTACCACTAACCTCAAACAGGTGAGTGAATACTTGCCTGCAAACTCAGTAGCCTGGTACTGGGTAACTCCTCTGAAGTGGTATCGTAAACCTCGTCTGTCTCAACGTCGTCGTCTATTCGAGAAGAAGCAAACAAACAACGAAGAGAGATGGACAATCAATAACATGGCATAATGCACAAACATGGGATGATGCATGACATTTTAATGCAAGTAAGAGATCATGGACATGATCATCAAGTTAAATGAGTGTCCCAAATAAGTTTGCATTATTTGGAAACCTCTCATATTTATCTTAGTGGCCTATTATTTATTTTAATAAGACCAATACATCAAAAGTATTCCCACATGCATGAAATGATGCTTTTCTGTTATTAATTGAAATTCTTTCCATTTTGGTATAGTTTCCATAATTTTTGGGTGAAGAAAATAATAAATAAGAATTAATTCTTATTGTTTTCATTTCTGCCATTTTTGGTAAACAATTTAAAAGGAGGTACTTTCATTTACAAAAGCATGGGAAATACTTGAAAACATGTGGACAATGTTTCACTGAACATTTTGAGATATTAAACATAATTTTTGGATCATTGTTGAATTTAGTTATGTCATTTTCTTTTCTCTTTTCTTTTCTGGCCAGAACAGAAAATGGTTGTTTTCGTGGTCCACTTTTGTCCACCTGTGCCCAAATAAAATACCATTGTGTAGAGTTTGTTAAGACAAATATTTAGAGCTCAAGTTTGCTCAATTTGGGTGAACAGAACTCAAGTTATGAATTTTGCAAGATTTTAGTTTTTATTCCATTTTCTGTATTTAAATATTTAGTGCACAAATTATTACAGAAACATGTTGACATTTTTACATATTTCGAAAGTGCTCACAGTTACGAATCTACAGAAATTTGAATCATTCCAATTGGAGCATTTTTGAATTAGTTATTTATTTTACAAGTAATGGTTTGAATCTGCAAAACTGAATTCATTTCCTTTTTAACAGAGAAAAACGTCCGGGACTTTTTCTACCGATCCAGGGCCATACCCGCGTGTCCTTGCCCACTAACAGGTGGGGTCCGGCTCCACGCGGCGAGGTGGAAGCCACGGTGGCTTCCAGGGCCAGTGACAGGTGGGACCAGGCAGTGGGGAATAAATCACAAAAATGGTTGGAGGCATTGCCTTCGGAGGGATTCGAACCCGCGACCGCAGGTGTGCGCGCATGAGGCATGCGCCACTGGGCTGCTGCTCGGTTTCTGATAGTATACGGATCCGTGCGAATAAGAGGTGACTCGCGTGGATAACTGAAACTGAACAAAGTTCAGTTACTGAACTTTGGTCGACGAGGACGAACAGGACGACGACGACTGGGGAGGCCGGCCGCGCGGTTCGCTGCTGATGCTGCGCGTGAGCGTGTGTGCGTGCAGGGGGGCCTAGGGGACGAAGGAGTGCTCACCGGGGGCTGGCGTAGCAGGGAGGGCGTTAGGGTCGCTGTCCAGGTTTGGAAGAAGGCGGGAAAGACACGCACAGACAGGGACGTGGTCGCCGGCGAAAACGGAAGCGCGCGGCGCTCCTAGACCAGCTCCGGCCCGGATCTCTGGCGAGGAAGAAGCTGGAGGTGGCATGTTTCGATTCCCGCAGTTGTCGGGCTCCGACGTGGGCTAGAACGGCGGCGCCATGGCCTGCAACCTGCGGCCGTGCTCTGCTGCTGACAGGTTCAGAGCAGCGGCGAGGAGAGGGAGAAATAATTGGCGGCGGCGGTTGGGAGGAAGAGAAGAGGAGGCTAGGGTTAGGGCTCGGGTGGTGATTAAGTAGAGGGGGGAGAGAGGGGAGCAGGTGGGGTGTCGTGGAGGGCTCCCTGTCCACAGGAGCTTACCTTCTCCCTGTCCGTACGAGGAAGAAGACGCTAGGGGGGCTTGGGCCTGGATCGGGGTTGTAGGAGGGCCTTTGTGGCCTGCCTCCCCCACTGTTGTTTTATTTTATTTCCTTTTTTATTTTTATTTTTTTTTGTAGAAAAGAAAAGAGAAGGAAAAAGAAGGGGTTTTTGGGATCCAACAATTTTGGTGATAAATTTTTATAAGTTGCTTACTGAAAATGCCCAGTTGCACCAACTTTTGTTTTTCAAAATTTTGAATATTTGTTGTTGTTTGAATTTTAATTGAATTTGCTTGAATTTTGCAATAAATGAACTAGTTGAAAAATTACCCAAGTCACTCATTTGGAAAATCAAGTTTATGGAAGCAATTAAATTATTTGACTTGAATATTTTATTTGAAAAAGTTGTAACAGACCAAGTGTGAAACATATTGATTTGGATTTATTTGAAATTTGAAATTCCACACATGAATGCATTATGATGACATGATGCAAGACTTAAATTTAACCAGAAACAAAGCAATTTGGGATTGTTTTCATACTTGGGATGTTACAAAACGCCCCCCTTGAAGGAATCGCGCCCCGAGATTCCTACTGAGAAGAGAAAAGGTCCGGATACTTCTTGCGAAGATCCTCTTCGGTCTCCCATGTTGCCTCTTTATCGGAATGATGAGACCACTGCACTTTTAAGAACTTGGTGCTCTTGTTGCGAGTTTTGCGCTCGGTCTCATCGAGAATGCGAATAGGGTGCTCTTCATAAGAGAGGTCTTCTTGCAGTTCAATGGAATCATGATCAACTGCACGACCTGGATCTTTGAAGCACCTCTTGAGCTGTGACACGTGAAACACATCGTGCACCTTGGATAGCTTTTCTGGAAGTTCAAGACGATAGGCATTTTCTGCACGCCTTGAGAGAATGTTGAAGGGACCAATATATCTTGGTGCAAGCTTTCCTTTGACACCAAAACGATGAGTGCCTCTGAGGGAAGTAACACGGAGATATGCTTTGTCTCCAGCTGCATATACCATGTCCATGTGTTTGCTGTCATAGTAGCTTTTCTGACGAGACTGAGCAATCTTCAGATTGTCACGAATGATGCGAACTTTCTCTTCGGCCTCCTTAACAATGTCAGGGCCTAAGAGTGAATGTTCACCAGCTCCAGACCAATTGATTGGACTCCTGCATCTGCGACCATAGAGAGCCTCGAATGGTGCCATGCCTAGACTTGCCTGGAAGCTGTTGTTGTAGGAGAATTCAGCATATGGAAGACATTCCTCCCATTTCATGCCAAAAGAGAGGCCACATGCTCTGAGCATATCCTCGAGAATCTGATTGACTCTTTCGACTTGCCCTTGAGACTGAGGATGATAGGCTGTGCTTAACAGAAGCTTGGTGCCCAAAGCTTCTTGAAAGCTTTTCCAGAAATGAGAAGTGAAGATGCTTCCACGGTCTGAGCTTATTTCCAATGGAATACCATGAAGAGGAACAATCTTTGCTGTGTAGAGCTCTGCTAACTGACTAGCTGAGTTTGTCTCTTTGACAGGAAAGAAGTGAGCTACTTTAGTGAGTCGATCAATGACAACGAAGATTGCATCGTTGCCCCTCTTGGACTTTGGGAAACCAGTGACGAAGTCCATTTCAATCATGTCCCACTTCCATTCAGGGATTTTTAGAGGTTGGAGAAGACCGGCTGTTTTCTGATGAACTGCCTTGACACGTTGACAGACGTCGCATTCAGAAACGTATTGAGCAATTTCACGTTTCATGCTAGGCCACCAATATAGTGTCTTGAGATCCTGGTACATCTTTGTACTTACAGGGTGTATGGAGAGAGGAGTTTCATGAGCCTCTTTGAGAATGACATCTTTGAGACTTTGAATTTGAGGAACTGCAATGCGTCCTTCGAAGAACACAGTTCCCTTGTCATGAATTGAGAAGGACTCAAATTTCTCATTGCCTGCTTTGATGTGTTCTACAATCTTCTTGATTTCAGCATCACGAAGTTGTTCAGAATGAATCTTGTCCTCGAGAGTTGGACTGGCTGTCAATTTTGCAAGATAGCCTTGAGGAACAAGACCAAGATTCCGTTTTTTGGAATTCTTCATGAAGAGGAGGTTGGCTTTCCATGATCATGAGGTTATTGCAATACGACTTGCGACTGAGAGCATCGGCCATAACATTAGCCTTGCCTGGAGTGTAAGAAATGGTAAGATCAAAGTCTTTGATCTTTTCAATCCATCTCCTTTGTCTGAGGTTTAGATCTGGTTGAGTGAAGATGTACTTCAGACTCTTATGATCGGAAAAGATTTCAGTGCGATTACCCAACAAGTATTGTCTCCATTTCTTGAGGGCAAACACAACTGCTGCGAGTTCAAGGTCATGAGTGGGATAATTGAGTTCATGTGTGTTCAACTGACGTGAAGCATAAGCCACAACTTGACGTTCTTGCATGAGAACTGCACCTAGACCTTGGAGAGAAGCATCACAGAATATTTGGAAGGGTTTGGAAGGATCTGGGCCAACCAGAACTGGTGTAGAAGTGAGTTTAGTCTTTAGGAGATTGAAGCTTTCATCACATTGTGAAGACCAGACGAACTTCTTCTCCTTCTTTGTGAGGTCAGTGAGAGGTTTGGCAATCTTGGAGAAGTTTAGGACGAAGCGACGGCAATAGCTAGCCAAGCCAAGAAAACTTCTTACTTGCTTCACCGTCTTTGGAGGTTTCCAATCAACAATTGCTTTAACCTTTTCTGGATCAATGGCTATGCCCTTGGCAGAGATGACATGACCAAGATAAACGACTTCGGAAATCCAAAACTCACATTTGGAGAACTTGGCATAGAGACGATGCTCGCGAAGCTTCATGAGAGTTAGACGAAGATGTTCTTCATGCTCTTCCTCGGATTTGGAGTAGACAAGAATGTCATCAAGATATACCACAACGAACTTGTCTAGGTATTCATGGAAGACAGAATTCATGAGTCGAGAGAAGGTCGCCGGTGCATTGGTGAGACCAAAGGACATGACGGTGAATTCATATAGACCGTAGCGAGTGGTGAAGGTTGTCTTTGGAATATCCTCCTTTCTGATTTTTATTTGATGGTAACCCATTCTCAAGTCCAACTTGGAGAATATAGAGGCTCCAGCAAGTTGATCAAAAAGATCATCGATGCGAGGAATTGGATACTTATTTTTTGATGGTCTTCTCGTTAAGAGGACTATAGTCAACAACGAGTCTCTTTGTTTGATCCTTCTTCGCAACGAACAGAGTTGGGCAACCCCAAGCCGAGGAACTAGGTTGAATGTAACCTTTTTTCATGTACATATCAATTTGTTCCTTCAACAACTTCAGCTCGGGAGTTCCTATCTTGTAGGGATGCTTAGAGATTGGGGCAGTACCTGGTTCAAGTTCGATCACGAACTCAACAGCTCTGTCCGGAGGCATTCCTGGCAACTCTTCTGGAAAGACGTCAGGGAAGTCGCAAACCACCGGAACATTTTCAAGTGGGGGTAGAGGATCTGCATTGAGGGTGTATAGCTGAATGGAACTTGATTCATGTGGAGAATAGATTATCTGGCCAGAAGGGTGGAACAGAGTTATTGACTTTTGAGCACAGTCAATTCTTGCTTTATTGGCCTTCAGCCAATCCATACCAAGAATGACATCAATGTCAGAATTGCCAAGTAGTATGAGAGAAGCAAGGAATATGTGGCCTCCAATTAGAATTTGATTTTTGTGACTGATCTTGGAAGTTTGCATAGTTGCTCCAGGGGAGCTGACCACTAGCGGGGAACCCAAACCAACAAAAGGGAGTTTAATTGATGTCGCAAAGATCTTTGACACGAAAGAATGTGATGCTCCGGTATCAAACAACACTTTAGCTGGAATAGAGTTTACGGGAAATGTACCGAGAACGACGTCAGGAGCTTCCTCAGCTATGTCGATCTTGACATGGTTCACCCTTGCGGTCCTCCCGACAGGCCTGTTGTTGGAGTTGAAGGCCTTAGGCGGGGGAGCGCGCACCATTGCCTGGTTTGTGTTAGGACGAGGTGGTGGTGGAGGTAGCTGCCTCTGCGTGCACTTGTCGGCGTAGTGTCCCGTCTGCTTGCACTTGTAGCATGTGACGACACGAGGAGGCCCTGGCCTTGGCTGCCCCATCGAAGCCCTTGGATCATGCAGCTGAGCAGAGTTGGGTGGGCGGGGAGCGAAGCCTGGAGAAGTTTGGGCGTATGGAGCCCGAGTGACAGCACCATTTGGTACCCAGATGCGGCGCTTCTGCGGAGGGGTGGTCATGTTGGAGGAGGAACCACCCTCACGCGAGTGCTTGCGAGACTCCTCGAACGCCTTGCGCCCATTTTCTTCATTGAGCGCGGTGTTAACGAGATCCTCGAAGCTGTCGGCCTTGACATTGGTGAGGGCATACTTGAGTTCCGGGTTAAAGCCTCTGTGGAACCTTGCCATCTTTTTAGCTTCAGTGGACACCTCATCTCCAGCGTATCGAGCGAGGCGATTGAACTCACTCTGATACCCGATGACGTCCAACTTGCCCTGCTTGAGAGAGCAAAACTCTTCACGCATTCTTTCCATGAGACCATCTGGAATGTGGTGTTTCAGGAAGGCTTCCTTGAAACGGTCCCACGTGACTGGCATGCCAGTTCTCATGGCCTGGAAGTTTTCCCACCAAGAAGCTGCCTGACCCTTCAGCAGATAGGAGGCATACTTGACCTTGTCTTCTTCAGCTACATGTGCAATATCCAAAGCCTTGGCTATCTCACGTATCCAGTCATCAGCGTCTAGAGGCTCGCGTGTGGCCACGAAAGCTCTTGGACCCAGACTGAGAAACTCCTTGATGCTCACTCGTGGAGCTGTCTGGTTGATTTGCTGATTAGTCTGAAACTGAGCCATCTGCGTCATGACTTGGGTCATCTGAGTCAACAGCTCCGTGATCGGCGGTGGTTCAGGCGTGGTGTTCCTTGTTGGCGGCATCTTGAATGGAAATGCATTTTAGCACAACAATAGAAAAGGATAGACTTGGCAACCGAAAGAGAGATTACTCTGACGCATGAATAGATAACCAAAAGGTACACCATCACATGTTCAAGTACATCAGAATATCCAACACACCATAAATGGTTCGAATACCAAAGGATAACTAAACATAGCTAAGAATGTATACATCGGTACTCCCATGCTCATCACGCAGGACGGCGGCGAGGAGTACGGCGAGAGGTACGGTGAGGACTACGCCCACGAAAGTAGGTGGAACGACGATCCACGTAGATCTGATGTGCTCTGAGACCGACTCTAGGCGTGGTGAAGTACATAGCGTCGACTCCCTGTGCTACAAAGCGGGGAATCCCAGTGTAACCAGCACCAAGGTTAAGGAGTGGACCTCTGATCGGCTCGTAACCTCCAGCATCTGGCAGACGACGCCCAACTGGCTGATCGAAATGTGCAAAGCGCTCGTCTCCAACAAAGTCTGTGGTGTAAGTCGCCAGACGACTCAAAGCAAGGTAAAGCTGCTCTCTGACTGAAGCCAACTCCTGAGATAGTGCGCGGGCCACTACGTCACTGTGTCTCACAAACTGAGCGGTGATGTGCAGCCTGGAGCTATCATGCCCGTAAACATCCAAGTTGTCGTAGAGAGTGAAATGAGCTCCCTCCGAAGTGATGTAACCACGGGGAATGTGGCGATAAATAGAATCGTCAAATCCCCAGTAGTCAGCACGAAGGACGGTGAGGCTCACATAAGCTGCCTGCTGCACGGCCATATCCACTGTGGAACCCACTGCCTCGTAGCGGTGGACTACGCTCATGCCATCATCTGACAGAATGTAGACGATAGCCTGGTAGTAGGTATGCTCAAACTCTCGCTGCTGCTCGTAGACCTGGTACTCTGGTGCCCAACGGAAACCCAGAAAAGTGACTATGTCTCTCAGCATCTCCGGATAACCGGTAGTGCTCTCACAACGAGTCATACGAACCACCTGCGGGTAGAACCTGAGATCCATCTGCAGATGATCGGGGAAGCTTTGATTAGACGCCGGTAGAAAAACTGAAGTGGCAAGCAACAACAAGGTTCCAACGGACGAAAAGGATCTTGAGAAGAACAGGATATCGAAGCAACATTTGGGAAACACGAGACCAAACACTCCTGAGGTACTACGGAAAACCCATCTGGGCTTCTAGAGGATCAATATCTACTGCTTAAGGAATAGAGGATCTGCTTCCGGGGCTTATGTGCCTCCGTTCTCAATCATGAGTAGGCAACATGAAAAATCATGTCACAACCACCTCCATTCCTATGGTCTAGTAGATATAACCATCCTAGAGAAACCAGGATACGTGAAATCCTAACTTGAAAGTTTAGATAAGAAGAGAAAACAACGTTGCACTTCCTTACCAGAAAAAGGGAGGGTGGGTGGGGAAAGAAATAAAAGAACAGAATTCCTACTCTCACGTTTCATTTTTCCTATATAGCTAAACTCAACTGCGACCAGTAAAAGGGATCCTACAGGCAGACAGGCTCTGATACCATTTGTCGCACCCGGACTTCTAGAGGATACACACAGCCTAAATAGTAGATAATTGGTTTACGGGGCCTACCTGCACCCGCATCTCAATATGAGTAGGCCAACAGGTAAACGTGTGACAACCATCCTCTAATATTCATCGTCTGTGAAACCATCCAATAGGAATCCAAATACTTCCATTGACGTACTTCATAACATACACACATGGTACGTCAACGGCATTTGAACAAGTGATATCACAACAAATCTCTAAGACACAAAGAAATAGAAATAAGTGGCAAAAGCTCTCACTGGAGCAGACATAGCAAATACAGTCATGCAGAGGACACATGTCCCAACAAGTCATCATTACATCACAGCGGAAGCATCCAAAGTGTCTGAGTACAGACAAGAACCAAATAGGCCTAAGAGGCCGGAAACGAAAAGAACGAAGCCCATCCACGAAGTCTCGGATCCTGCCCGGGTCCTCTATCTACTCGTCAGCAGCCTCGTCATACTCCACGTAGTAGCCACCATGGGGATCCTCCGAAACGTAGTCTGCAGAACCAGCAGCCCCAAAGGGGTCAGTACGGACGAGTACTGGCAAGCAAGACACACAAGATACCAAAGTGTAACCGACAACACCCAGTACAGATGCTTTGGGTTCAACGGAAGATAGGTGATACAAAGGTGCGGCAGTGGGCTGCACTAACCAACTACAGAAACACGCTACAACATCCGGCTAAAAGAAAGGGATAAGATAGCGCATCGGAGCCAACTACCACTAACCTCAAACAAACCCATCCTGGATCTCGCCCCTTATCCAAAGAAGCAATCCGAGGATAACCCACACAGTTGGATTAATGAAGGTTCAGGTTATTGTGACAATATGCCTATTACTAGTCACATTATTATTACTTAGGTGTAAGTTGTCTAATCCTTGTTAGCCAGCCCTATCACCAAGTCATCCATAACCGCGGACAACACGGCTTCTCGAGAAGATTTAACCCTGCAGGGATGCACCAATTTGGCCGTACACGTAAGAATAACCCGCCAGGCGGGGAACAAACCCACCAAGCAGGCCACTCAACACAACCCAACCCTTCTTCGCATCAAGCCCAAAGAACCACGTGCTGTGCGTGCGCGGCTAATCGAGCCCCCACGAAGAAAAGAGGGACCCTCATAGCACTGGAAGACCACGCCGTCCTAAATGCCGACTACAAAAGTTCCACCCTGGCGCCAAGGGTTCGTACCTGCAAATGCGTGCATCAAATGGAAAGCCCGAACTAAGTGTGGCGATTTGGACGAGATGCGAATCGAATCAGAATTGCGGGGGGCGCCCATACACGCTTCCCACATGCGGTTAGCGCGCTCATCATGGATTTAGAGGACAAGAACTTTTCCTGAGTTCGACACTAGCAGGCCTCAAAACCATACCCGGCCTCCTGCCGGTGCCTTATCATCAAATTAGCATTACCTCAAACATTAACAGGTTGTTGTTTAAAACATCGAGCCCCCAGAACATAAATATGGTTAAAGAAATAACGGACAACAGACTCGAGCACAAACAACACTAAGCATGCTAGTAAGACACATGCCAACAGGCAACAGGGTTATAGGTGTGGAGGTGAGGCTATATCAGGGTTACAGGATAACATGTGATAGGATCGGAACACAAGCAACGAATCATAAGGCTAGCAGATTAGACAACGGAAAGTATCGGTATCAAGTGTGATACGGAAACAATGGTTCAGGTGAGTGAATACTTGCCTGCAAACTCAGTAGCCTGGTACTGGGTAACTCCTCTGAAGTGGTATCGTAAACCTCGTCTGTCTCAACGTCGTCGTCTATTCGAGAAGAAGCAAACAAACAACGAACAGAGACGGACAATCAATAACATGGCATAATGCACAAACATGGGATGATGCATGACATTTTAATGCAAGTAAGAGATCATGGACATGATCATCAAGTTAAATGAGTGTCCCAAATAAGTTTGCATTATTTGGAAACCTCTCATATTTATCTTAGTGGCCTATTATTAATTTTAATAAGACCAATACATCAAAAGTATTCCCACATGCATGAAATGATGCTTTTCTGTTATTAATTGAAGTTCTTTCCATTTTGGTATAGTTTCCATAATTTTTGGGTGAAGAAAATAATAAATAAGAATTAATTCTTATTGTTTTCATTTCTGCCATTTTTGGTAAACAATTTAAAAGGAGGTACTTTCAGTTACAAAAGCATGGGAAATACTTGAAAACATGTGGAAAATGTTTCACTGAACATTTTGAGATATTAAACATAATTTTTGGATCATTATTGAATTTAATTATGTCATTTTCTTTTCTCTTTTCTTTTCTGGCCAGAACAGAAAATGGTTGTTTTCGTGGTCCACTTTTATCCAACTGTGCCCAAATAAAATATCATTGTGTAGAGTTTGTTAAGACAAATTTTTAGAGCTCAAGTTTGCTCAATTTGGGTGAACAGAACTCAAGTTATGAATTTTGCAAGATTTCAGTTTTTATTCCATTTTCTGTATTTAAATATTTAGTGCACAAATTATTACAGAAACATGTTGACATTTTTACATATTTCGAAAGTGCTCACAGTTATGAATCTACAGAAATTTGAATCATTCTAATTGGAGCATTTTTGAATTAGTTATTGATTTTACAAGTAATGGTTTGAATCTGCAAAACTGAATTCATTTCCTTTTTAACAGAGAAAAACGTCCGGGACTTTTTCTACCGATCCAGGGCCATACCCGCGTGTCCTTGCCCACTAACAGGTGGGGTCCGGCTCCACGCGGCGAGGTGGAAGCCACCGTGGCTTCCAGGGCCAGTGACAGGTGGGACCAGGCAGTGGGGAATAAATCACAAAAATGGTTGGAGGCATTGCCTTCGGAGGGATTCGAACCCGTGACCGCAGGTGTGCGCGCGTGAGGCCTGCACCACTGGGCTGCTGCTCGGTTTCTGATAGTATCCGGATCCGTGCGAATAAGAGGTGACTCGCGTGGATAACTGAAACTGAACAAAGTTCAGTTACTGAACTTTGGTCGATGAGGACGAACAGAACGACGGCGAATGGGGAGGCCGGCCGTGCGGTTCGCTGCTGCTGCTGCGCGTGAGCGTGTGTGCGTGCAGGGGGGCCTAGGGGACGAAGTAGTGCTCACCGGGGGGCTGGCGTAGCAGGGAGGGCGTTGGGGTTGCTGTCCAGGTTTGGAAGAAGGCGGGGAAGACACGCACGGACAGGGACGTGGTCGCCGGCGAAAACGGAAGTGCACGGCGCTCCTAGACCAGCTCCGGCCCGTATCTCTGGCGAGGAAGAAACTGGAGGTGTCCTGTTTCCATTCCCGCAGTTGCCGGGCTCCGACGTGGGCTAGAACGGCGGCGCCATGGCCTGCAACCTGCGGCCATGCTCTGCTGCTGACAGGTTCAGAGCAGCGGCGAGGAGAGGGAGAAATAATTGGCGGCGGCGGTTGGGAGGAAGAGAAGAGGAGGCTAGGGTTAGGGCTCGGGTGGTGATTAAGTAGAGGGGGGAGAGAGGGGAGCAGGTGGGGTGTCGTGGAGGGCTCCCTGTCCACAGGAGCCTACCTGCTCCCTGTCCGTACGAGGAAGAAGACGCTAGGGGGGCTTGGGCCTGGATCAGGGTTGTAGGTGGGCCTTTGTGGCCTGCCTCCCCCACTGTTGTTTTATTTTATTTCCTTTTTTCTTTTTTCTTTTTTTGTAGAAAATAAAAGAGAAGGAAAAAAGAAGGGGGTTTTGGGATCCAACAATTTTGGTGATAAAATTTTATAAGTTCCTTACTGAAAATGCCCAGTTGCACCAACTTTTGTTTTTCAAAATTTTGAAAATTTGTTGTTGTTTGAATTTTAATTGAATTTTGCAATAAATGAACTAGTTGAAAAATTACCCAAGTCACTCATTTGGAAAATCAAGTTTATGGAAGCAATTAAATTATTTGACTTGAATATTTTATTTGAAAAAGTTGTAACAGACCAAGTGTGAAACATATTGATTTGAATTTATTTGAAATTTGAAATTCCACACATGAATGCATTATGATGACATGATGCAAGACTTAAATTTAACCAGAAACAAAGCAATTCGGGATTGTTTTCATACTTGGGATGTTACAGCACGCGGAGACAAAGATGTATTACTGAGTTCCTCCTTTTGAGGGGAGTACGTCTCATTGGAGGGGTGTAGGTTTCACCACAAATGCATACTCAAAGCCACAAAGGCCTCACCCTATTATCCGATGAACCTCGCCACAAAGGCCTAGTTCACCTTCCACTATGGAATCCTTTGAGGCGGAATCTGGAGTCTTTACAATGAGTTTGAGGCACACACACTCGCAAGTAAATTTGGGGCTCTCAAGAACACCAAGAATCTACTACAAACAACAAGTGAGTAACAATGAGGTCTAGGTTTTCCACAAGGAAACCCTAGATACAAATCCCTCGAGTGAATGAGGAAGAAATGAAGAACGACTTGGTGAGGATATAGATCGGACCTTCTCCTTCAATCCTCCAAAGATCAACGAGTTTGGGTGAAGGGATTGGGAGAAATTTATCTTTTGGTGAGCTCAATTAATGGTGTCTTCAATGCTGGACGAGCTACCTCTCTGGGGAAGAAGGAGGGGGTATTTATATCCCTCTCCCATTTCTAGCTGTTGTAGAGAAACTAACCCCGGATTCACCGGCTTAGAAGGGCCGGAGTCTCCGGCCTGGGCCGGAAACTTGAAACATTCCGGGGTTGCTCCGGTCTTGCTCCAGGGAGGGCTTCTGTTAGTTTCACCAATGAGCACTCGCAGAGGGACAGAGTCTCCGAGCTTACTCCGGGGGAGGCATCTGTGAATTTTCACTTAAAAAAACTCCACGAAGGGGTCGGAGTATCCAGGCTTACTCTGGGGTGACTCCGGACAGACCATCTGTGAGATTTCACCAAGGAACAACCTAGCTCTGTGTGTAGATACGAGAGTCTCCGGGGAAGTATACAATGTTTTCACACCGGAGTCTCCGACCAGGGAGACCGAAGTCTCCTGCCTAATTTCTTCAGGAAGACATAGATATGCTCTTCTTTGCTTTTTGCATACAATGCTTTCATGATGGAATAACCTAAACATACATAACACTTGGCACATAGTTAGGTGATGACCAATTTTGTTATCTAACAATCAAAACCAACCTTAGGGAAAACTACAACTGCTCTTTCAATCTCCTCCTTTTTGGTGTTAGATGACAACACTACGATTTGCAAAAATATAACATTGATACAATGACTATCATGTTTCAAGAGATAGGATGGCTCCCCCTAAAGGTGTGCCCTAGATATTTGGGAAGCACCAGTTCTAGGTACTAAACCAAACTAGAGAGAAACAACAACATGATAGACAAAAAGGAGCAAGGCGTAAATTCAAGAGATGGTGGAGATCATACCTTTTGCACAATGAATGAGAATAATACCGAGCATATCTCAACCATAGAAGATAATATCATATGTCTCACAACCAACGAAACACGTCACAAACACAAATTTGAAGGGACACAAGCTTTTAAGAAATGGTAAACGTATATGCTTGTGCCCGACCCTGCAAATCCCCGTGACCAACTAGAGCAACTTCTCCCCCTTTAGATATGTATCCCATAGGTCACTCGAAGTCCTCATCCTCCTGGATCTCATCATCACCAGCATACCCGGGGTCTTCCTCATCATCTTCACCAACTTGCTTCCCCTTGGCCACATTGGAGGTGGAAGGCTGAGAGGTAACATCACTGAAATTTGCCCAGTTGACTGTCTCCCAGTTTCACTTGTTGTAGGAGATGGTCTTGTTAGACTTTTCACTGTCCTTTGAGCTCTCACCCTCAGCCCTAGAAGGCTTATTCTTCCCCTGAATTGCCTCCAACTCCTTTATGAGAATGTTGTGGTTGTGGATGATGTTCTTGTCATGGACATAGAGATCATAGTTCTTCTTATGGACAACCGCCTGCATGCATAGCATAGTCCTATGAAACCAGTTCAGCTGCTTCACCTTGGCCTTGGTTGAAGAATAGAGATGGTCAACACCCACATAAGAAGAAGGAGAGAATTCCTTATTTGGCCCTTACTTAAAATCTTGTTCCCTATTTGGCCCTAAAAAATAAATTATTCCCTATTTGACACCTTAAGTTCACTTTCTTCCTAACATGGCCCTATAGTGCATTCTAAATACAAATGGGGATGTAAAAAGACTCTTTTGCCCCTGATAATTTTTTGTACCAAAATTCAGAATAGAAGTTGAAAATAAGCGATAGTACTACTCTAATGGTGATTAAGCGTGCGTACTTAACCATGCGGAACATATTACAGTATAATTTACTCACGGGAATTAACTGGGTCTGCGGTACAGCAGTTCCTGCCACAATACAGTACAACCTAGGTCGAGTGGGGCAGCGCAGGACCTTCGGCGGACATTCAACTTCAGAAAATATTGATTGCTCTGTCATTGTTGGCATGCAAGCGAATGCATATATGGGTGTTTGAACTCAAACTCTGATCCGAACCGGTCCTTCCTGATAGTGCACTGCCTACCAAAAGTACATACCGATTGTTTCCGTGTATCGTAACAAACTTGACTAGGGTGTTTTTTCTTGGGGCGGCTGTTGGATGTTGTTGCGGCGCAGAACAGACAAGGGTCAGCCAATCAATGCTTGCGTGACATAGGTTTATTTTTTACAAGCTCTTAGTCACAGTTCATGTGAGGAGCTAGCTTCAATATACCAGCTCACACTTTTGTAGCATGTCTAGTTTAGCTATTGTATACCGCTTGTTGGATCACGACCAACACGTTGAGCGCACAGTGTTCAAACAAGGTGTGCCTGATGTAGAGCTCGAAGAGGGTCTGATCCTGAATGAACGTCCATGGCAATGCCGGAGCCAGACAGTCAGCATTCGATGGTTGGCCGCGTACTGACTCTGTTAAATCTGAGTGTGTTGCTGAGTCAGGGAAAAGCACAAAGCAACATACATGAAATTAGATGCATCGACCCAACCACCTCCGAGATCGTACATGCGTGTGTACTACTTGTCCAAGTACAGCCTACCTGGCCAAGTAGATCATAATCGGCCTAGTTGTCCAAGCGTGTGCTGAAACGCGAGCTCGTTGTTCATCAGGACCAGGATTATTTTTTCCATGACGTCAAAGCACATGGCAACTTTTCAACTTCTATTCTAAATTTTGGTACATAAATTCATCAGGGGCAAAAGAGTCTTTTTACATCCCCATTTGTGTTTAGAATGAACTATAGGGCCATAATAGGAAGAAAATGAAGTTAAGGTGTCAAATAGGGAAGAATTTATTTTTTAGGGCCAAATAGGGAACAAGATTTTAAGTAAGGGCCAAATAAGGAATTCTCTCTTCTTTCTTCTAGACCGAGGAGCAGGATCCTCATCCTCATTGGAAGCAAATGGCACATGAGAAGGAGCATCACCATGATATAGAACTTGATGCTTCTTGGGCTTATGCGGAGTAAAGACCCTCGGGTCCAAGCCTTGAACCTTTGTCAAGATGAGCTTCATGGAGTATGCATGGGGTCTTCTTCTCCATCATAGCAAAGTGTATCTCCAAGAATATGAAGTCCAACACATCAACCTCACTTCTTTCACATTATGGGCCAGCAAGATATGTCTGATGGGCATGATACATGAGATTTACCAAGCCTCCACGAATCCCATCCAGATTTCCTACCTTCTTCTCCTAAACATGCGGAGAAGAATGTTGTAGACCCTCTTGAGTCCACTTGCCTTAGCAAGTACTCCATCATCATAATACAGAGGGGCCAACTTGCCCGTTGGGATCAACCCCAACCTGATGCATCCTCTTCCCTGAAGAAACCTCAGCCCCACCAAACTCATACCCAAGCAAAGCACCAAACTCCCTAAATTTGGAGAAGAGCTTGGAAGGACCGGTCATCCACTGAAAAGACCGAGATCATCCGTGTCGAAAACCACAGTAGCAAAGAACTGATGAACTGTGGGAACATCATAGTTCTGTTGAGAGATCAACAGTGGTCTGAGGCCCATCTTCCTAGCCACCCAGAGTGCCTCTGCAAAGTAAACCTTGCAGTCCAGATGCTCCACAATCAGTGGCTGCTAAGGACAGACTGACTTGTGCTTGCTGAGCTTTTCATAGATCTCAACCTAAATCAGCTTCATCTCATGCCTGTGATAGTGGGGATCCTTAGAGTTACAGGGCGGATCATACATCCTTCTCTTCCTCAGCTCGTGAAACTCCTCCTTTAACAGTCCATTGAGAGTATCTAGGCCATCAAACATCACAACTCTCTCATTCTGAGCTTTCACAAACTTGGCTTTCTTAGCAGCTTCACGTCTTTCATATTCTCATGTTGCCTCTGAACTGAATCGCGAACATAGAAATATTGCTCTTCATCATAGTGTTGCATGTCTCCCTTCTTGTTGGGCTTTCTAGAGACCTTGTTGGGATTGGACACCATGGACTTGAACCTTTTGTTCCATGTGAATAAAGATCGGTAGGAATAACATGAGGATAATAACGTATGTCCAAAAACGGAATTAATAGACACTTGGACCAAACCGATGGTCACAATCTGTATCTACACCAAAATCTCCCGGGTCAGGGGCCGGAGTATCCATCCTAGGCCGGAGTATTCGGCCTAGAGAGTCGTAGTCTCCGTTCCCCCATGACCTGGCCACGAAGAATCCACATATAGGCACAAAAATTGACTAAAATAGGTTGCAACAAGGGTCTATGCATAGCCAAAAACCAGCAGCAATGAAACCATCCAAATAAACCAAGGTATCTAGTACACATTCATCTAGGTCAAGGTAGAGAAAATATGGAGAGAGTTAAACCTTTCCGACCCATTAGAGAAGCTCCACAAGACGGGGAGGAGAGTCCCTGGCGATGGAGAAGAAGAAGGGGTGTTGGCCCGGCGGATCCGGAGGCGGCAAGGTGTCTCTGACGGTGTTCCTAGAGGAGGCGGCAGATGGGAGAGGAGTCGGGGTCAAGGTGGAGAAGTGGCAACTGAAAGTTTCCCCTCACCCAGATCCCCTCTAATATTTTCGGAACCGCCACGGGCCGAAGTCTCGAGGATAAAGTGGACCGAGTCTCCAGTCCAACCAGAGTCTCCGCTCCTTTTACTCCGAAAACTTTGCCTGGCCAAGTCTCGGTCCTTACAGGCCGGAGTCTCCGGCCCACCACCTCCAGAAAGAAAGTTTTTGAGTAGGGGGCATATGTGTGTCTAGATCAGCAGGTTTTAGAGGTAGAGAAAGTCTTAGGTTTATATATGGTAACTTATAGGGTGGTATTCACTTGACAAATGCAACATGCAAATGAAAAAGCCAATTTCCAAGTGTCTTCCACAAAGGGAAAAAACAATAAACTTAAAGCAACCAGAAGATAAGCAATGAAAACCACTAACATCCAAACAAGAACCAACTCTTCAAGGAGAAGAGTTTGGTGGTCTAGGACACCATGTAGGAGAGTATGGTATGACACTTCGAAGATATATCTTGGGTGCATGGACAATTCTCAACATTTTAGCTCACGATTCAACAATAAAAAAGATAGAGATATAAGTGAGTTTTTACTTTGGTCATAATGGGGGGAGGGAGAGCCCAATGTGTTAGCACAACACTCCCCCTATGTCTATGCCTACACCTAAACCCAAACACATAGTCAACTATAGGTGTGGTATGCAAGATACCCAAGTCAAGCTCCTTGAATCAATGATATTTAGCTCATTACTCAAAAACATGAATCTTGAATCATCAAGGGGCTTCGTGAATATGTTGGAAAGTTGATCCTTCCCTTGGTTTGGGCCAATATGCTAATTGTTGTTTCCACAATTTATAACTATGATATTAACATGTTTGATCCAACATAGACAAGTGATGGAAAACGAGAACCACACTATGTCCCACGCGGGAAAGTTCTATCATGAACTTTCCATTCAAACGTTTATCACATATCCACTTCCAAAGTGGAAATACTTATACTACATTCCTTTATTCATTTCATAGAAATATAATTTCAATGAAACCTTTTACTATGTCAAATATTTCCAATAAACAATATGTTGTTCATATAAAGTATTAGAAATATTGTTTAGCGCTCCCATTGAATTTCTTGAGTCCTCGAGCCTCTTCACCATCCTTGATGATGTCAATCATTTCATATAGGTGAAGATCCCAGCTCCTATAATTCCTTCTTTTATTTCCATGAATGTATAACTAAAACTTCAATTCCTTTCTAGCATATTCTTGATTGAATATTCTTGCTTGCTATATCTTGTAGACAAGTGATTTCTAGAATAATTCGTGTAAACATAAAACTCATGTTACGAGAAATTAAATCTCTCATATCCATTTCCTTGAAATTATAAACAAGTCAAGCTCATGGATGTTTCCATCCATTTTTTTATAGATCCATTAACGAAAGGTAGGCTCTATGGTTCTTTTAAAGAGCACAGAAAACCCGATACCAAGTTCCAAACTTGACTTTTGTTTATGGAGTCCATTCAGATTTCATGATCTTTAGCCATATCTTTGGCGTTAGGGTCCATCACTGCTTCCCTTATATTACATTCCCATTATTGTGAAACAATGATATTGGGATCTACTTGGTTAAGTCGCTAAGTTCGATCGTAGTTTTACATCACATGTGAGAACTTTCGTATCATTCATAATGGCAATCACCAAAATTACTTTTGGTGATGCGCCACTTTGACATGATTATGAAGATCTAATCTCTTTGAACTGTATTGTCCTCGCAATGAATTTCTGAAGAAGTAATTTCTCCAAAACACCGTGACAAAATCTTTGTCCTTGGTGATGGGAAGAATTCCCTATACTTTGGATAACCATTAAAGACGCAAACATTCATTTTGTGATTTATTGTAGATACTTTAGATCACAAATGAAATTTAGATGGCTTTATTTTCAGTGTAAAGCATTAGTCTCTAAAGCATGACTTATGAAAAATCTAATGACATTTTAACATCCTTAATCCATCCTACCGAACAAGGTTGGATTGTGTCACTTGGACACTCCATAAACTTATGTTGTTCCTAGTTATCAAAGTTGTAGAATATTTTCACAACTTTTTGGATGCTTGCTAAACCTCGCAGCTCAATTCCATGACAAGGACAGGAATATATTATTACAAAAAATGATTGTTGCTAATCATTAATCTTTTAGCACTTTCATATTATTGATGTCTACTTGCCAAATTCATTGTAGCCTATCCACACGGTCATAAGTCAAACTTATGTCCCTAGAGAGGCAACAAGAGCCACTGCTCACAATAAATCCCTAAGGAGAATACGGAGAATGTAGTAATCTTACTCCATCACCTATTATTCCCTTTTCATTTTCTAGTCCTTTTAAGCCATAGTAATTCTTGTATCATTTTTCACAAAAGAGAAACTGATCGCGTATTCTTGTGATTAAATCACTATATACAAGAACTACACTTACTAGCAATTTTGAACATCAGTAATATATACCTAATCTGGTTTCACCAGATTTTATGCAATAAACTTTCAATTGTCCCTATTTTGGTGTTTTCTCTCTAAGAAAAAATATATTCAACATTAAGAAAGACATCGGTTTTACTAGGATACTTTATTAGTGTGTCAATCATGACACTCTTGTCTTCTTAAGTTGAACCTTTTACTTATCATTAACTTATGATAAGTGGTTTACCAGACTCCAAAGTGTAATTAATAAATTCATTCACAACCCTTATTCTCCCTTAGTCATTAATAATGAAAAAAATTCACAGATCTTTTACCGGAGAGGTAAAACAAGATTACGACCGGTGCCCAATTTCTTGGGAGACTGGGACATTCAATGTCTCCAATCCTCACGTGTGCCAGGTTTAGTACACATATGCTAATTCATCATTTAATATTTATTTATATTGCATACAAATTTGTTCATGACATATCTCATATTTTGTTTGTACCTGAAATAACTTTTTCAGATTTTTTGTCTATTTATATACATATGTATATCAATTGCATGCATGTGTGTATAATAGTATACACACCCGTCCTTATGTCAACAAGTGTATGTCACACTTTGAAACATTGACAACTTCACGGTGCTTCAATTGGGATATTCTTACGGAGACAAGATTAATATAAATCAATGCTCTTCGGATTACCGAAATATTGCAACATGACTTTATTTTTTACATTTTAAGGGCAATCCTCAAATTAACAAACAAGTTTGTAAAGTTTTCTTAACCATATATCTAACTCAATCAACAAACTAAATGTGTAGGTGGGACATAGATGCCAACTCTATAACAATCTATGAAAATTACCCTAGTTGTTATCATGATTAATTGCACTTGGTTAAAACCAAATATTTAACCAATATATGCCTCCCACTAAAATTGATATTCCTCATAATCAATATTTAGTTACTCGAGATCCACATCAGGAATATGATTGGAAGGACATGTCTGTTTATGCAGCTAATCATAATCCTAAAGGGTAGGTAAATAGACCAATCACAACTCATGTGACTCTCATTCATATTTCGATGTACGTGTTCTAAGCTCGTGATTTTCATGCATGAACGTCAAGACAACAAACTATTGTATCTTCTTGAATGGTATTGACCCTCGTACTAAAGGGATCAATCCATACCCGCCTCTAAGGTTCCAAGAACATGTTGATCCCTGTATCCAGGTGATGGGCGGAAACCCGAACCAGTTTGACTATGCACAGTTTGGAAGAGCATGATCACCTTGATATTTTTCAAGTGAAGAATCACCCTAATAATCACAACTACTTCTCAATCAAAGGGGTGCATAAAAGTATTAACCATCATAGGCCGTTTAATAGTGACATAGTATAGTGCCCTTCGTCTCTTGGGCCCAGAACTCCTTCTTTGCTCCATGGATCGTTGTCGTGGTGTACGACATTTTGAACAGATAGTATGGGCACCTAGGGGGGTGCTACGACCAGTTTTAATTTTTCTTCAAGATTAGGCTTGACACAAAGGTAAATTCTCTAGATAATGCAACTAAGATTAATTTACCTATATGACAAGAACAACAATAAATATGATACAAGTAAGGTAAAGGAAAGGGAACGAGATAACCAAAGTCGGAAGCACGCGGAGACATGATGTATTACCGAGTTCCTCCTTGTTAAGGGAGTACGTCTCGTTGGAGGGGTGTGAGTTTCGCCACAAAGACCTACTCAATGCCACAAAGGCCTCACCCTATTCTCCGATGAACCCCGCAAACAGGCCTAGTCCACCTTCCACTATTGATCCCCTTTGAGGCAGGGATCGAGTCCTTTACAAACAAGTTTGGGGCACACACCCACAACCAAATTGGGGGCTCACAACAGTCACAAGAATCACCAAGATGGACAAGATGTCTAGGTTCTCCACAAGAGGAAACCCTAGACTAGTCCCCCTCAAGCGAATGAGGGGGGAAATGAAATCCGGTTGGTGAAGATGTAGATCAGGGCCTTCTCCTTCAGTCCTCCAAAGATCAACAATTTTGGGTGGAGGGATTGGGAGATCTAGAAAGGTGGGTGAGCTCTAGCAGTGGTGGGATCTATCTTGGACGAGCTGACTGGAGGTAGGTGGAGGAGAGGGGGTATTTATACCCCTCATAACTTTTCGAGACTTTTCTGCCAAAGTCATACCGGAGACTCCAGTGTAAAGTCCGGAGACTCCAGACTGACAAAATCGCACAGCTTCATACCGGAGAATCCAGACAGAATCCGGTGAGTCTCCGGTGTGGCTCCAGCGGGTGACACCACACCTCCAGCAATGCTTTCTTCTTGCGAAACCATAAGTCTGGAGACTCCGATCTAGCCTTTGCTTGAGTCTTCACTTCTTCGCGCAGAGACTGTCTGTGGTACAACGAGCATCACATGTGCATGTAGGTCCGGAGACTCCGGTGTATCTCCGGCAAGTCTCCGTACAGAGTCCAGCGGGTGACACCAGAAGTGCAGCACGATTTCTTTTCAGGAAAAAAAACCACACCGGAGACTCCGGTGTATCTCCGGTAAGTCTCCGGAGTGAGTCCAGCGGGTGACACCAGACTCACGGCACAGGTTTGTTCCTCGAGAAAGCTCCGTACCAGAGACTTTGACATGGAATGAAATTCCGGCATAAGTACCACATTTGATCTTTGTCCTTTTTGATACTCATTACCACAATAACAAATTTCATTAATAGACCTTGAAAAACATCAACACACTTAAGAGGATACGTGTGTTGTTAACAAACATCCAAAACAAGATGATTTAAGTGTGTTTGAACTTTCAGTCTCCCCCTCTTTGGTGTTTTATGACAACACACATATTTGCAATGAATATCACAGTTGAGCTATGTTTGTAAAAAATAGACGGGCTTTCGAACAGCTAAGTCGTGAGCTCCCCCTATGTTTTACAAACAATGCCCTCTGGCACAACTACTAATGAACAATATAAATGCATGCATAAGTAAGATAGATAAAGCAACATTAAGCACAAATAATAAGATAGCTTCATCACGTAGTCTCATCACACATAGATTTTAAGGTCCACTAGGAAATAACTCGAAATTAACTAGGATAAAAGGAACACAAGCCATAAAAGCAAATCAAGTCAAAAGACTTGTGTTCCGAGGCGAATGAAATCAAAACAAAGCAACCCTTGCAAATCCCCGAGAAGTCTATAGCTACTTATCCCCCTTTGGCATCGAGACACCAAAAAGGGAAAAGAGCAAGTACACGCTCCCCAAAGGATCAGTCATCCTCCTCGTAGTCCTTATCATCTCCAGCATCATCATTCATGTATGTGCCTTCTCCCTCCTCATCCTCGTATTCTTCTTCTTCATACTCCCCTTCATCTTCTTCTTCCTCAGTATGCTCCTCAGCCAGCTCCTCTTCCTCAGTCATAGGAGCTTTGCCACGGTTGGTAGAAGATGAAGGAGCCAAAGAGACCTCCTCAAAATCACCCCACAGGTAGTTGTGGGTGTTCCAGTTCTCATAGGACATGGTCAAAGACTTAGTAGGAGGCTCGATAGGAGGAGTAGCCCCAATACCAGCATGGTCCTGGAGTTTGGTGATCATCTTCCTCAGCTGACGCCTTTCCTTATAGGCCTCATGGTTCTCCTTGTGGACAGCAATCGTCATGCAAAGAATGTTACACTGAAACTAAGAAAGCTTCTTCATCTCATCTTGAGCTTCTTCCTTGCTAGACCGGCGAGAAGGAGGGTCGGCATTCTTCCTCCTAGACCTTGGAGCAGCCTCGGCATCGTCCATAGGGGTGTCCTCATCAGGAAGGTGAGACGAGAGCACCTGAAGTGTGCCAATAGTATGCTCAGTATCACAGTCAAGACCCGGGCACTCATCAATAATGAGCTTCATCAAATAGGGAGCATAAACCGGGACCTTCTTGATATCAATCATGGCTGAATACATCTCTTCCTTAATGAAATGCATGACATCAATCTCATATCCCTCACCATATCGATCACCCAAGTGACACTGGAAAGCCTGATAGAGCAAGTTGACTATCCCACCACAGATAGCATCCACATTCCCGTCCTTGGGAGCAATGTTGCTGCGGAAGAGGCGGAGAATAATGTTGTAGACCCTCTTGAGGTCCTTAGCAATGCCGGTGCTCGAGATCTTCTCATACATAGGAGCCATCCTCTTCTTGTTATAGGCCACACCATGGATATGCATATGGCATCCAGCATCATCACCCCATGGGTAACCAAGCAGCACAGACAGCCTCCAGATACAGGACTCACACTTCCTCGGCCCGGTCATCCAAGTAAGGGAAACATCATCATCCTCTCCAAAAGTGACAGTGGTAAAGAACTGTTGAACGGCCCTGATGTTGTAGTTCTGCTGAATGCCCACAAGATGGTCAAGCCCCAGCTTCCTAGTGATCCACACATCCTCCTCGAAGTACTCAGAACTGCCCAAGGCATCTAAGTCAAGAACCCGTTGTGGACAGACATGATGCTTTAGCTTGGCATAGATCTCCCTCTGAATAAGCTCGGACACTCTCCTCTAGTAGTGAGGACTCTTAGCAGTGCGAGCCATGGTGAAGAAAGGTCTTGCTATCATAATCCTGTAGTCCCGCTTACTCGTCGACACCAGAGTGGTGATCCTATCAAACATGGACTTCTTTGCCAATTTACGCCTCTGTCTCTCATGGCTAGCTTCTTGTTGACGACACTCATCATCAAGGATCCTCCTTTAAGCAACCCTCCCAGTATTCGGATCGGTGACTGGATAGTTGTGAGCATGAGCACGGTACCTCCTAGTAGTGACATTAGGATTGGAGGTGGATTACTTAGTACTTTTCCCTGAAAACACAACACAGCCAAACACAAAACCATAGAGCATAGTATAAGCATACATTTCCACAAGATGGAGGAAGAAATCACCACAAAATTCTGGGCAAGTTTCAGAGAATCCACATCGGAGTCTCCGGTCCGGTAGACCGGAATCTCCAGACTGACACCGGAGTCTCCAAACTGACCACAGATCTGAGATGTGGATTCAAAGAAACTTGCACCAAGTGGACACTAGATGATTTATACAGGAGGGGAAACAACCTAGGGTGGTTCTAAATCAATAAGAAAGTATCAACTCTCCCAAAAACATGCATGTGGAGCAAAACCTAGATGAACACAAAGAAAAAGGAGGGGAGAGGGGATACCCTTTCCATCCTGGTCGGCCATGGAGGTCGAGGGAGGCCCTTGGAGGCGGCGAGGAGCAGCCTAAGAGAGTCTTGGAGGAGGCGGCACAGAGGGAGATTTGGGGGGCGGGGTGGTTGGTAGTGAATGAGAAACCCTACCACCCCGCTCCCCTTTTTATTCTGCTGAAACCGCCAGACCGGAGTCTCCAGACTAAACACCGGAGTCTCCGGACAGACCGGAATCTCCGGTGTGAAAGACCAGAGTCTCCGGACCCACACTCCAAAAAATCTCAAAAAATGGAATGGACATCCATGTGGCTTTGGAACTTGTCTTTTGGGAATATTTTGGCTTGGGATTAGAAAAACCAATAGGGATGGTACTTCATACTCAAAGATTGCAAGAACAAACATTAAACACAAAAAAATTTAGTATGTTTTCCAAAGAGACAAACAAAACTCAAAAAGTAAAATAAAAGCTAAATAAGAACCAACTCTTCAAAAGAATAGGTTGGTGGCCTAAGCCACCATGTAAGAGATCATGGTATGTCACCGCGACGATATATCTTGGGTGCGTTGCCAATTCTCGACATTGAAGCTCACGGTTCAACATTATAAAAAGAGAGATAACAATGATTTTTTTTAGCTTTGGGCATAATGGGGGAAGGGAGAACCCAGTGTGTTAGGATAACACTCCCCCTATGTCCATGCCTACACCTAAACCCAAACACGTATAAACTATAGGGGTGTGTGCAGGATCTTCAAGTAAACTCTTAAAATCAATGATATTTAGCTCATTCCTCAACAACATGAATCTTGCATCATCAAGTGGCTTCGTGAAGATGTCCGCGAGATTATCCTTAGTGGGGACATATGCTAGCTCAATATCACCTCTTTCCACATGATCCCGGATGAAATGTTGACGAATCTCGATATGCTTCGTCCTTTTATGTTGCACGGGGTTGTAGGCGATCTTGATGGCACTTTCATTGTTACACATGAGAGGCACCTTATCCAAGTGAACATCATATTCTTTGAGGGTTTGCCTCATCCATAGCAATTGGGTGCAAGCACTAGCGGCCGCCACATACTCGGCTTCGGCGGTGGAGAGAGATCTACAATTTTGCTTCTTGGAAGACCAACTCACCAAGGACCTACCAAGAAATTGGCAAGCCCGGGAAGTAGACTTCCTATCATCTTCATCACCGGCTCAATCCGAGTCCGTGTATCCCTTGAGTGAAAATTGTGCCCCCTTTTGGTACCACAAACCAAACCTTGAGGTATGAACCAAATACCAAAAGATCCTATGGAGCAACACCAAGTGACTCATGTCTACGCACGCTTCTATTCTTGTAGACAGTGTTGGGCCTCCAAGTGCAGAGGTTTGTAGAACAGAAGCAAGTTTCCCTTAAGTGGATCACCAAAGGTTTATCGATCCCAGGGAGGTAGAAGTCAAAGATATCCCTCTCAAGCAACCCTGCAATTAAGATACAAGAAGTCTCTTGTGTCCCCAACACACCCAATATACTTGTCAGGTATATAGGTGCACTAGTTTGGCGAAAAGATAGTGAAATGCGAGTAATATGGATGGTTATAAGTAATAATAGCAATCTGAAATAAATATGGCAGCAAGCAAACATGTAGCGGAACAGGCGGAAAACGGTGTTTCAATGCTTGGAAACAAGGCATAGGGATCCCACTTTCACTAGTGGACACTCTCAACAATGATCACATAATTGAATAACTAAATATCTTCTCTTCACATTGCTTCTCTTAAACCTCTCCGGTTGCATAACAAACACTAATCATTGCGTAGGGCTGCAAAAAACATTCCTTAAAGTAAGCATTCCCATGTCTTGTTAGCCCCACACTGTCAACTTGAGCTACCTAGAAGGTACTAGACAAACACCACAATTCATAGAGGAGACACACACGATGTGCACACGGTCACCTTCACACCGCGGGACAAGGTGACTCCAAAGTTCATATTAATAAAACACTTGAGTAGCACAATAGATGAAGAGTAACATCTACTTATTTAACTAGATTACAAAGCTCACGATCACATATAGATCACACCATGGGAGAGAGAGATGAACCACATAGCTACCGATAGAGCCGTCAGCCTCAAGGGAGAATTACTCCCTCCTCATCATAGGAGACAACAACGGCGATGGAGATGGCGGTGGAGTTGATGGAGATGGCTTCCGGGGGCACTTCCCCACCCCGACAGGGTGCCAGAACAGAGATCTGTCCCCCGAAACTTGGGTTGACGATGACGGCGGCTGCAGAAGGTTTCGTGGAATTTTGCCGATTAGGTTAGGGTTTTCGGGAGGAAGGCCTTAAATAGGCGGAAGAGCAACGCCGGTGGGCCACCAGGGTGGCCTCACCACCCCCAGGCGCGGCCAAGGGGGGCCCGCGCCTGGCTATGGTGAGGTCCCCCTTGTGCCCGTCTTCGACTCCTCTTCGTACTTCTTGATGCTTTCGGGGAAAATAGGAACTTCGGGATTCGTGGGGTCCAATTCCGAGAATATTTCTAGAAAAACTTTTCCAAAATAAAAAATAGCAGAAAACAGGGAACTGACACTTGGCATCTTGTTAATAGGTTAGTCCCGGAAAACGTGTAAAAATGTTATAAAGAAAGGAGAAAACATGTAGCAATTGGCATAATATCAACATAGAACATAAAAAAATTATAGATACGTTGGAGACGTATCAGTGACTTTCCTTAGGAGCTGCTTGATACCTTGCACACACACCTACACTCAAAACGATATCGAGCCTAGATGCACAAAGGTAAAGCAAAGAACAAATCATAGAGCGATACAACTTTTGGTCCACATCTTTACCATCCGGATTGCGCTTGAGGTGGCATTTTACTTGCATAGGAGATGGCTTCTCTTTTGCACCTTGGAAATTAAACCTCTTTAGCATGTCTTGGGTATACTTGGCTTGAGAAATGAAATTCCCACGAGACAATTGCTTGATCTCAAAGCCAAGGAAGAATTTAAGCTCTCCCATCATGGACATCTCAAACCTGTCAGTCATATGCTTTGAGAACTCATTATTAAAAGCTTGGTTAGTTGAGCCAAAGATAATATCATCCACATAGAGTTGACATATTAAAAGCTCTCCCTTTACCCTCTTTGTGAAAAGGGTGGGGTATATCTCCCCAACTTCAAACCCACGGTCTTCCAACAACTCTCTAAGGTGATCATACCACGCACGTGGCGCTTGTTTAAGTCCATAGAGCGTCTTATCAAGCTTGTACACATGATTAGAGAAGTTGAGGTTCTCGAACCCCGGAGGTTGCTTAACATATACCTTCTCTTTGAGTGGACCATTCAAGAAAGCACTTTTGACATCCATTTGTTGCAATTTTAAATTATGCAAAGATGCATATGCAAGAAGGATACGGATGGACTCAAGGCGAGCCACGGGGCATAGGTTTCATCAAAGTCAATGCCTTCCACTTGAGTGTAGCCTTGAGCCACCAATATTGCCTTGTTCCTTGTGAAAATGCCATGCTCATCTTGCTTATTCTTGAATATCCACTTAGTGCCAATAACATTGTGGCAATCTTTGGGCTTCTCAACTAGCCTCCAAACCTTGTTGTGCTCAAAGTTATTGAGCTCATCATGCATAGATTCAACCCAATCGGAGTCCTCAATGGCTTCAAACACTTTTTTTGGTTCCACCATAGATGTGTGAGCTTGATGCTCACTAGAGTTAGCCAATTGCTTTATTGTGTATCTTCTAGCTTGAACATCTTCCAACACTTTGTTGTTGGATGCATCAATACGCTTCAAAGCTCTTCTAATCCTTCTAGCATGACGGGCTTCGATCTCCTCATTATTGCGAGGAGGAATCACTTGATCATCTTGATCATTTGGGTCCCCGTCTTGACCAAATTGTTGGCCTTGATCATCATCATCAACATCCACACTAGCTTCAACTTGAGGTGAGGAGGATGAAGAAGGTTGATCTTGGCCTTGACCTTGACTAGCTTGAATGATAGGAATTGTTGCATCTTGCATAATAACTTGGTCAATAAGAGGAGGGTCTTGAACATGTTCTTGGGTAGGTGCATAACTTGGCTCCTTGGCTTGATATTCTATTGTACAGGAGGGCTCCACTTGAGTAGAGCATAGTTCTTCTCGAGTTGCCATAAGGTGTCCCTCAATGGGGCGAAAAAATCCCACACCCATCCTTCCTATGGCTTCTTGAGGCATTTCAACATCTACATTAGAAACATGAAATTGCGCCACTTGGGAGCCATCATTTTCCTTTAAAACCACACTACAGGATTCTATGACAATCCGTGGGGCTTTGTCAAATACTCTATAAGTGTGGGATTCGCCACCGTAACCAACAAATATACCTTCAATAGTTTTAGATTGGAATTTAGACAACCTAACACCTTTGATAAAATACAAGCACTTACAACCGAACACATGGAAGTAGGATACGTTGGGTTTGTTGCCGGTGAGGATCTCATATGGAGTCTTGTCCAAGCCCTTACGGATGTAGAGGCGGTTGGAGGAGTGGAATGCGGTGGATATGGCCTCGTCCCTTAGATATTGGGAGAAGAATACTCCGCAAACATGGTCCTTGCCATATCTATTAGAGTTTGATTGTTTCTCTCGGCTACACCATTTTGTTGAGGTGTGTATGCGGAGGAATATTGATGACGAATACCCTCATCACTAAGGAATTCATTCGAAGTGTAGTTCTTGAAATTGGTGCCATTGTCACTCTTAATAGCCATGATTTGGACCTTGTGTTGATGTTGCACTTGATTGGAGAAGTCGATGATGGTTTGTTGGGTATCACTCCTCAACTTGAAGAAATAAACCAAGTGTATCTTGAATAGTCATCGAAAATCACCAAGCAATACTTCTTTACACTTGCCTCGGGCATGACACCAAAGATTTCAACATGGAGAAGTTCCAAGATCCTCTTTGATGAGATAATAGCCTTGGCCTTATGGGGAGCATCATGCATCTTTCCTTCAACACACGACCTACAAACGCGATCTTTGGAAAAGGAAACATTTTCTTTTAGTCCGAGAATAAGGCCACCTTTGTGAAGACACTGCAAAGTTCTCATGTTGACATGGGATAAGAGGCGATGCCACAACCACCCCACGTACGCCTTTCCGAAAAGACACATCGCTTGAGAGTTGGCGGACTTCAAAAAGTCCACCACAAACAGCTCATTTTTGACATGTCCCACGTATGCGACGTCAAGAGTCTTGCTCCTCAAAAGGACCACCGTATTTTTATCAAAGAAGACGGAGAAACCCATCTTCCCAATAGAACAAACTGAAAGTAAATTGAATCCAAGGGATTCAACAAGCATGACATCCACGATAGTGACATCGGGAGCAATCACAATCTTGCCGAAACCGGATACCTTAGACTTGGACTTGTCTCCATAGGTGACGGAGGCATCATTTGTATTTGGTCTCAACTCCGTAACAAGTTATTTGCTTCCGGTCATATGATTAGTGCATCCACTATCAATTATCCATTTATACCCACCAGAAGCATAGTCCTGCAAGAGATCATTGACTAGAGTTAGGACCCGAGGAGGGTCCCTTCAAGTTAGCAACAAGGGTCTTTGGAACCCAAATAGTATAGTCAATGAAACCCTCAATAGGACCAACATATTTTATCTTGCACAACACCATAATAATCAACATATAAGAAATGTTGTGGACTGTTAGTTCCCGCGGGGTTGCTACGAGTAGTGTCGTCTCTAATGACAATACCACTCGAAGCAACACTCTTCTTTGCTTGTGCGGTCTTGGGCCTTGTTCTTGATCTTCTTCTTGTTGTTCTTCTTCTTGGAAACATAGCCAAGACCTTGTTTGCCAACTTGTGTCCTAGGAGGACTCACTTGTGGTCTATAAGAAACCACTTGTGGGCTTGATGCCATGACCTTCTCAACTTGAGGGCTCTTGCCCTTGATCCTTGCTAGCTCATCCTTCAACCTAGCATTTTACTCAATAATATTTTCATGATCACAAGAAGAAGTAGATGTGCTATGGGTGTTGAATTGAGTTGAGTTTGAAGTTGTTCATGCAACTCTTTGAGGGTAGAGTGTTCACTCTCCAAGGCCTTGTGAGCCTTGGCGAGATTCTCAAACTCCCCGGTTAGTTTAGCATGAACAACCCCAAACTCAACCTTATCCTTTTTATATTTAGAAATTTCAAGGTCACCTTCTTTAGTGATATTACCAACAAGTTCATTATGTAACTCTTCAATAGATTCAAAGTCCTCTTCAAGAGAAATTCGACCCTCATGCTCTTCCTCAAGGGTCATAGAGAGATATGCCTTTTCATCCACATCTCTTCTTTCAATCTCACCTTTCTTCTCAAGAGCTTCATGGGACTCTCCCAATTGGCTCGTGAGTAGATCAAAGTCCTTCTTGGTCTCACCTTGTATGTTAGACATAAAGAGTTCCAAAGACGAAATTTCATCATCTATACTATGACTAGCAGTGTTATTCATGTCATTTGTAGTCTTAGGGAGGATAGAAGATGCTACCTCCGAGGCCTTAGCCATGAAGCACTTGTCATTGGGTTGAGGAAGATTCTCATTGGGGGATTCAAAGAGTGATGAAGATGATGGAGTTGTGGCAATAGCAAGAGCGACCACTTCACTTGTGATTTCTTCTTATTCATCACTTTAGGAATCATACTCCTCTTGTGTAACTAGCACAAACTTGGTGGGAGACTTCTTGTTGAAGTGTTTCCTATTGAAATGAGGCTTCTTGTACTCAACCTTGTACTTGTCCTTGCGAATGAGCTTGCCACCATGATGTTACCTATTCTCAAAGGGACACTCTGCAACGAAATGGTGATTGTCTTGACAACTGTATCAATACCCCACTCTTTGAGTCCCTTCGTTGCCATAGCGAGACTTGGTCTTCCCCTCAACATATGCCTTGGCCTTGGATAGAATCTTCCAAAAATATTGCACGGTAAGGGCAATGACACCTTTGAGCTTGTGGTCATATTCTTGATCCTTCAATGGGGCCAAGTCCTCAAAGCAAGCTTCTTGATAATAAATCTCCCTTGACACTACCTTGTCCTTCAATGCAACTGATGCTCCTTTGTGCACTCCTAGGGCTCTAGCACGGTTGTCAAGAGCATCTTTGGTTTGCACTTGATAGGAGCACTTTTCTTGCATCACTTGGGTTGAGGTCAAGGAGGCAAAGGCATGTCTTCCTTGAATGCTCTTCAAGTCCATGGGCTCAAAAAGCATAAGAGCATTCATGTACTTCCTCTTGATCCATGCATCATAAATATACTTGGCACCAACATTGTTGAATGCGGTGGCAAGAGTCTTGAGCCTTCGGTACATGTCTTCATGGTTCCCACCATCATGCATATGGAATCCTTTGGCCTCATTTCTCAAAGCATCATACCTATTCCTTTGCATACTCTCATTGCCCACAAACATGACGACAAGAGCGTCACATGTTTCCTTGGCGGTGGAATATTGTTGAAGATGAGGCATGTGGTTTGGACCCACGGCTTGTTGAATGATGGACAAGGTGGTGTAGTTGAGTTGACAATCTACGACTTCTCTTCTTGTCAAGTTCTTCGAGTCATGTGGTTTGTATCCATCTCGAGTGACCCTCCAAAGTTCAATACAACAAGAGTTCAAGTGAGTTTTCATGTAATATTGCCACTCACCAAAAGAATGTGCATAAATTTTAGGAGGTTCTACTCTAGGAATTATATGAGGATGTGGGACGGGAGGATCGGGAGAATAGTGTCCTTCGATGGAGTGATATCCTCCTTTTCCTTCCGTACCCTTATCGATGGAGTTATTAGCGGAAGCATCTTTAGGTGCTTCACCATTATCCCCATTTTTGGCACCCTACGGAATTTCATCCGAAGGAGATGAAGTGGAGGTCTCCGGTTCCTTGGCTTTCATGAGTTGCAACATGAATGTTCGCAACTCATCCATTTTTCCCTCCATGGATGAGGTCAATGAATTTTTAAACTCATTGAGATCATCCATAGTGACTTGCGCCATGGAACCGATGACATCCGGATCATCGGCCATACTAAACTCTTAGGCGGTTAAGCCCAATAAAAAGAGTCGAGGCTCTGATACCAATTGAACAGATAGTATGGGCACCTAGAGGGGGGTGAATAAGTGCTACGACCAATTTTAATTTTTCTTCAAGATTAGGCTTGACACAAAGGTAAATTCTCTAGATAATGCAACTAAGGTGAATTTACCTATATGACAAGAACAACAATAAATACAATACAAGTAAGGTAAAGGAAAGGGAATGAGATAACCGAAGTCGGAAGCACGCGGAGACACGATGTATTCTCGAGTTTCTCCTTTTTAAGGGAGTACGTCTTGTTGGAGGGGTGTGAGTTTCTCCATAAAGGCCTACTCAACGCCACAAAGTCCTCATCTTATTCTCCGATGAACCCCGCCACAAAGGCACAGTCCACCTTCCACTATTGATCCCCTTTGAGGCGGAAATCGAGTCATTTACAAACAATTTTGGGGCTATGAAATCGGTTGGTGAAGACGTAGATCGGGGCTCCCAACAATCACAAGAATCACCAAGAGAGACAATATGTCTAGGTTCCCCACAAGAGGAAACCCTATACTAGTTCCCCTTAATAAATAAGGGGGGAAATGAAATCCGGTTTGTGAAGACGTAGATCGGGGACTTCTCCTTCAATCCTTCGAAGATCAACACTTTTGGGTGCAGGGATTGGGAGGTCTAGCAAGGTGGGTGAACTCTAGCAATGGTGGGATCTATCTTGGACGAGCTGACTGGAGGTAGGTGGAGGAGAGGGGGTATTTATACCCCTCATAACTTTTAGAGCTATTAGAGACTTTTTTGCCAAAGTCACACCGGAGACTCCGGTCTGAGAAAATCGCACAGCTTCATACCGGAGACTCCGGACAGAATCCGGTGAGTCTCCGGTGTGGCTCCAACTCGTGACACCACACCTCTAGCAATGCTTTCTTCTTGGGAAGCCATAAGTTCGGAGACTCTGGTGTGGCATACCGGAGACTACGGTCTACCCTTTGCATGAGTCTTCACTTCTTCGTGCAGAGACTGTATGTGGTACAACAAGCAACACATGTGCATGTAGGTCCGGAGACTCCGTTGTATCTCCGGCAAGTCTCCGGATAGAGTCCAGCGGGTGACACCAGAAGTGCAGCATGATTTCTTCTCAGAAAAACACCCACACCAGAGACTCCGGTGTATCTCCGGTAAATCTCCGGAGTAAGTCCAGCGGGTGACACCAGACTCACAACACGGGTTTGTTCCTCGAGAAAGCTCCATATCGGAGACTTCGGTCTGGGAGACCGGAGACTCCGGACTGGAATGAAATTCTAGTAGAAGTACCACATTTGATCTTTGTCCTTTTTATACTCATTACCACCATAACAAATATGATTAATAGACCCTGAAAAACATCAACACACTTAAGAGTATACGTGTGTTGTTAGCAAACATCCAAAACAAGATAATTTAAGTGTGTTTGAACTTTCATATTTGATCACCATCTCCATTGCCTTCTCCTATCTCTAACATACTCCAACAAATCATGGGGAACGCATGACCAAGATAGCAATCATATGGTTTCCAACCATCATGCTTTAAATTGACTCGTATGTCAAAATATATATAGTGGATAGAATTTCGTACAACTCTTGAATGATAATGGACTATGCCACATCACACCACATTCTCTGCAAAAACAAGCTAGACGATCTAATGCTTGTGTTTGCATATTTTACGTGGCTGTAGGTTCTACGCAGTAAATTGTTTACTACCTACGAACAAATCAGACATGATTGTTCACTATGCTAGATTGTCATTGCGATGTGATTGACACACAGACATTACAAAAAATTCTAAAGCCTCAATCTAAAATTATTCATAACCATGACCCCCGTGTGAATCCAATCCACATGCCCTTCCACAATGTTGTTTACGATACCAACTATAAAGAGACCCAAAACAACTCTACTAAAGCACTTCTTCGGACTAGACGAGATATGCCAAGGGAAAATCGAACGTCCTAGGATTGTCAGAAGTTTGTAAAAATCTTGATATGCCGTTGGAAAAAAAACAATAAATCTTATTGGGAATCAATAACAAAGAATCCAAATATTAGAGAGCTTTATAATATATTTGCACACAAACTTATGCAATACCCACACGCGCCGGTGCTCTAGATCATACATGTACCTACGCATAGACCGCTCTGGCACCACTATTGGTGTACGTAGTGGAATTTAAAATTTTCCGTCCTACGTAGCACACATGATCTAATATGCAGGTAATGGCGTGGATATATATGATTCATTACCGACACGAAACGCGGAAGTATTGTTGATGACGATGTCGGTGATGCCTCATGAAGAGTCCCAAGGTTAAGCCTAGCGTTGGGACTTTTGTCGATTCTCCGTATCACACCTTCTCGATCCAACAGAGTGATGGTATCACATGTTACCACTCTGTGAGCTCACACACATGCGTCCGTGAAAATCCTCCAGCGCCTATAAGACTTCCCAAAGGGAGGGGGTCGGTTTCCCCCTCCTAGTCTTGGCGACACCAAGTCTCCTAGGAGACTTAAGATTGGACTCCCTTGTGGAGTCCAATCCCACCTCCTTTCCCCCCTTTTTTTTCTCTTTGCCACTCATTTATTTCTCAAATAAATTCATAAAAAATCCTACAGAAATATTGTGCACTATGTGAGAGCATGGGCCCCACCTCACATTTCCTAAAATTAGGTTTTGCCCATAGGAGGAAATCTGCCCCCCTCCAGCACTGCTTCGATATAAGGTAAGTCCCCCGGAACTCTTTCGGAACCCCATGACCCCTATAGATAAAATCATCGATATTATCTAACGATGTCAGAAACATATTCCCGGCATCCCGGGACATATCATATCCTTCATTAGATCTCATATAACATACTGCATACATCGGTATTATTTCTCTCTTCTGGTAACTTTTCTGAAATGAATCTGATTGACACCGACTTGTTTCTGTGATATCGTAATGACATAAGCCATTAACTATTGATGTTAGAAACATATTTCCAACATCTTTGGACATCCCATGTCCTCCGTAATCTCTCTCAAATATTTATTCTATCACATTGTAATTACCCGAATGACACCCTACTCTCCTCCGGACCAATCGAATGCAAACAACATATTTTGATGCCTTAAGTGTATGATCCATACAGGTTTGATAACCAGTATACATGATTGGAAAACATATTTCCTAATAATAATCAATATCGAGACCATGGACGTACATATTGATTCCTACAAGTTATACGAAGAAAACTGTTGAACATGTTGGTTGTTAAGTAAGTTCCTATTACTTCGCGATACCAATCGATACCTCGGGACGAGATAAATGAGAATACCATTATTAAACTCTTTAATAAACTTATCACATTATTCCCGATATCTGGTATGATTCCTTTTACTCGGTACCGTGACATAGTATCCCCATGACTAGTGCAATGTTTTTGTCTGCGCAGACTTATTTATCGATACTATTTCACCGAGTTGATCCTGTATATATCTTTCTATTAACTACATGAGTAATTCCCAATATTGAACTATCACAATGAATGAATACTTTCGTGGCCACCTAGTGTTTTCCTTTTTGATCACTCAGTTTATGGTGTGATACTTGACTATACCAAAATGATCCTTATGGTAAACATCATTGAATATTCTTATGGTCTAAGGAAGCAAACAAGACAACCATTCTGTGATGATACTATTTAACAAAAATAGACTCGTAGTATGTCAACTACTTGGGTCTACCCAGCTACAATGTTGAAACAAAAATGTGCTCCCATTAATATTGACATAACATATGTTCATGACCAGGAAAACATGGTCATCTAATATTAATGAGTTTGTCTGTGAGAGATGACAAAGGGTTATAACGGTGTGTTTATGTTTCTACACGTGTGTATGGGTTTTCCTCTGAATCTCATATTCTGTGACCATAGCAGTTATAGCATAAAAAGATAATACATTAATCATGAAACTAACGTATTTTATTGTCTTTTGGGCATACATCAACAGTGGTGGCTGGGATGATTGCCACGTCACGACAATGAAATGAATCGACGACCAGGCTGAATCCAACCAACATATAAAGGCGACCGTGAGAGGAGTGTCGGGGCACTTCTTCCCCGTTTCACCATATCTTTCTTCCTCCTCGCGCACTTCCTCCATTTCTCCTCTCCACGAGAAGCTCCAATGGATGGTTCCAGGAAGGAGAAGCACATGGATGGAGGCCTGAAAGAGGGTACAACGAGTTTGTCAGCGTTGAAGAAGAAGGCTGGCGCGTGGCAGTCGTCAAATCTCTCCGGCAAAGCCATCGCCACTATGCAGAAGGACGTACAACTACCTTCTAATCGGGTTTTGAGTTATACTCTCTCGATTGGACCTAGCTCTAATTAGCTCTTCTCTATCATGTATTGAGAACTTCAAGATTCATAATAGTTCTAATCATAGTTGATTAGAGCTACCAATTAGTATCCGGAAGTATGTGTCTCTTCGTAGGTGCCGAGTCCTGGACGATGGAGCGCTGACAGGTTGACACGAGCGTACGCGTGCACACCATAAGAGGGATTACACGTGTGATCCTTGACAATGGAAGACTTAGTGACATCCTGATGCGTGTGATCACACGTTCGTTGGGAGACCCCAAGAGGAAGGTATGAAGAGTGAAATGGCAAGTTTCCCTCAGAAAGAAACCAAGGTTGAATCGACCAATAGGAGGAAGGAGTAACTTCAGAAGGTTGAAGCAGATGAGATGGAAGGGCGCACTAACGTTTCAAAAGCAACGTGGAACCTACACAACGCAATCAAATCACTTTGCCCCAATGAAGTAGTGAGGTTGTCAATCTCACCGGTTTTGCTGAACACAAAGAGGTTAAACGTATGGTCTGGAAAACAGTAGGAAAACAATAGGAACAATATGAAAGCAGTATGAAAAAGGTAGGTGTTTATCAGTATGAGGAAAAAGGATCGGGGTCCACAGTCCACTAGTGGTGTTTCTCCGTGAAAGATAAATAACATGTGTGGTGAACAAATTACAGCTAGGCAATTGACAGAAATGAAGGCTGCACCGTAGTGAATATGCAAGACATAAATATTACTATGTGATTCATGCGGGCATTACAACAAAATACATAGACCGTTATCCAACTGCATCTATGACTAATAATCCACCCTCCGAATATCATCCGAACAAACTTGGGTATTAAGTTGCAAGCAACAGATAATTGCAGTAAACAAAGTGTGTAATGTAAACAATAACATCATCCTTAGACAAAGCATTGTTGTTTTCTCCCTAATGGCGGCCCACAAGATCTAAACATGAGGTACAAAGTGGAGAGAACAACCATCTAGTTACTGATATGGACCCGTAATCTAGGGATGAACTACTCACGCATCACTTCGGAGGAGGGCATGGTGGTGTAGACCCCTCCGGCGATAAATTTCCCTCCCGGCAGGGTGCCGGGGAGAGCTCCAGAACCCTCCCGGTCTCGGGATGACGATGACGACGGCATCGGGTGTTTTTCCGGGAGAAGTGGAATATATCTAGGTTTTACGCCTCGGGGGGAATAAATAGGCGAAAGGGCAGAGGCGGTGGAGTCCTGGGGGCCCCACACCACCCCTCGGCGCGGCCAGGGGCGCCGCCCTATGGTGTGGGCCCCCTGAGGCCCCTCTCCGGGTCTCTCCGGGACTCCGTGGAACCTTCAGGAATTCTAAGACTTCTGGGCTTCAAATTTTCCAATTCCTAGAATATTTCCAGAACAACTTTTCTGAAACTAAAAACAACAAAAATCAGGGAACTGGCTCTGTGGCATCTTGTCAATAGGTTAGTCTGGAAAATCGATAAAAATGACATAAAGTGTATAGCAAACATGTGGGAAATAACATGAAAACAACATGGAACATCAAAAATTAGGGATACGTTTATGACGTATCAACATCCCAAAGCTTAGTTCCTACTCGTCCTCGAGTAGGTAAACGATAAAAACACATCATTTCTGATGTGACATGCTACCACATAAACTTGATCATCACAATGTAAAAGCATATGTAAGCTGAGATCATAGAACTTAAACACAAACATGATAAATAGAATTTTAATAATAAAGCATAGCAATCACCTTGCATCATGAGAAACTAAAATAAAAGATCATGAATAACAATGGAAAGAAAGATATATGTTTGTTTTAAGTATAGAGAAAGCATGGCAAAGTGATATTTCGCAAGTCCTTAAGAGTGGGGCAAAACATAAATGCCAGGACACCTTCAAAGTTTCATGAGGAAGACATGAACAAATAGTTAGAGAACAAGCAATAACACATCATGAATCAATTAATAATGTTTCTCAGACAAATGCACATAAAACTCAGAATGACAATTATGCTCTGTCAACTGTGCATTAAGTTAGAAGATGGAGACTCAACATAAAAGTAAAAGAAGTGCCCTTCGCAGAGGGAAGCATGGATCACTTATGTGCTAGAGATTTTATTTTATTAATAGAGGTATTAAAATGTTTTACACTCCTACCATCCATATTACACAAACATGGCTAACCGAATCCTCGGGGTGCAGGCCAACAATCACATATCATGGAGGAGTGTCTATATTTTGGGAGGTGTATGCAAATGTCAACGAATGGTAAACAGAAAATACAGTACGTCACAAGCCAACTAGATTTCACAAAAGAGGATCCCATATGAAGGACGCAACTGGTGTAGAAGGTCATCCCTCTTTCTCTTTTGTTAAACAATTATGCTTTGACTGATAAATCAGGGGCTAAAATAGTGAAGAGATTTTGTGTGTATTAATTTGGGGTTGGGCACCCCGCTGCCAGCTCTTCTATAAATTGGATAAGAGGATGAAGCCACTAGTCCAGGGTGTCAAATCCAATCAACAAGTGAGATAAAGATTCTCTATTTACGTCCTCATGAGCAAAAACAGGAACACAAAGCAGGAATAATTTTGAAGGTTTTAAAGGTAACACATGAGCAATTTGCTTGGAGTGGCAGTTAAATACCACATATAGGTAGGTATACTGGGCACAATGGGAAAACTTTTGGTTTTCGGGAGTTGGATTGCACGAGTATAATTCCATACTCAGTACAGGTGGAGGCTAGCAGAAGACTGGGAGCGACAAATCAAGAGAGCATAAGAGCCATAATCATGCATAGCGACATAAACATCATTAATCAAAGCATAAGTGGTACCAGAAATTCTAAAACTAAATGATCATAGAGGCTATTAGTGACTGGTTAATATTCATAAATATGGTGTGAGCATGCGCCAAGTCAACTAAATAAAACATTCAAAGGAGAATACCGCAAATTTATGCTTCAATATGACAAGAACAACTCATGATTCTTTCAATGGCACATTAAAACATCTCATCTATTTGAGGCTAATCATGCTACTCAATAACCACAAGGCTTTAAAACTAAAATAACATCTAGCATGATATGAAAAAGTTCTAGCCACATTCTATACAAGCTTCTACTTGCACCGTTAAAAATTCTACTTCAAGCAGCAGTTTCTTTTCCCAACAAGCACCATAAAAAATATTTTCTAACAAAAATTATCTACATGCTACAGTAAGAAAACATGATATTAATCACATAACACTACTAAAACAAACAACTTTGAATATGAGATGCAATGAAAACAAGAGCTGAACAGGAATTTTTGCAGTAACTAGAAGAAAAACTAATAACAAGTATTCAGATGAAAAATTCCTGCAAGTATTCCTGTTCAGCATAACAAGTATTCAGATGAAAAAGCGGAGCGTGTATCTCTCCCAAACAAGGATGCTAGGTCCAATGATATTATTTCAGAAAGGAAAACAAAAGAAAAATAAACAGACGCTCCAAGTAAACTTCATATGATGTGACCGAATAAAAATATAGTTTCACGAGAAGTGACCTGATAGATAGTTGATGAAGAAGGACATACCTTGGGCATACCCAAGCTTAGATGCTTGAGTCTTCTAAAAATATTCTTGGATGAACCACTGGGGCATTCCCAAGCTTTTACCTTGCACTCTTCTTGATCACATATATCACCTCTTCTCTTGACACTCGAAAACTTCCTTCACACCATACTCAAACAGTAATTCGCATTAGAGGGTTAGTGCAACAATAGAAAATACATGAGTTCTGTATGGAAAAAGTTCTATTGATACTTTTAAACATTAGTTACATCCCCTGATGTTTCGTGAAGCAAAAAAATCCACTTGACATCGCAAAAGAGCCAATGCAAGAAAAATGGCAGAATCTGACAAAACCAGAACAACCTGTAAATACGAATTTTTTCGATGCATTACGTTGCTCAAATAGAAAAACTTAAAGAAATAAAATTTGCGGAATTAGACGAGCAATAAGCACACAAAATTTCAGGTCATTCTGAACTTCCTGGATTTTTTGCGTTTTTTTACGGTGGACAGCAGAATTCTGTTTTCGGTGCAGAAATCCGAAAACCAACTCCAACTCTCATCGGAAACTTTACTTGGCACTACTAAAACATGAAAAGAAATATACAAAGGATTTTCTACATAAGTATACAACCCCTTGACTCAAAGAAAACAGAGAAAAACAAAGCAAATATAAAACCATGGGTTATCTCCCAAGAAGTGTGTTTCTTTAACGACTTTTAGCAAGGCCCAAAAAAGTGGATTCAAGTATTTTCAAGTGCAGAAGATACTCACATAAGAAATACTAGATAATGCCCCGCGCGTTGCAGCGGGAATTTATAAGAACACGATACATAAAAACTAAATATAGAACCATAGATGTAATCATAAATTGGAACAAACAGAAGCATATGATGGATTAAAATTGTGGTGATAGCAAACAACACCACAATAGCTAATTATATGATCATTACATATACGGAAGGATAAGAAAAAATTGTGATATTATTTAATACATAATATTAACAAATTTATAAGAAAAATATCAAGAATGTGAGGTGTATTCCCATTGCTTTGTCAATTGTCTATACATGGGCATTTTCCTTGATAAAACTGAGACCGAACAAAACTCGAAACAGGTGAAACACCGTTAGTAAGATACATACATATTTTAATTCTATGAAGCATATCTTTCCGGGTACATCATTTACATTCATGTTTAGTAAAGTTCTTGATAAGAATTACCAAACACAATTGTAGTGACAGTAGTGCAGTTTTGGTACTACCAAAATCACACTACTGTAACTATAACTAAATTGTCACTGTCTTGGTTGTATGAGCTATGCTTTATGGGTAAATAAAACTATAAAAGTAGTGTAGTTGAGCATGTGAAGTTTGACGGCTCCACCTAGAGAAAGTAAGAGTTGGGTTCTGTAGAAAACCAGAAAACTTTGATTGGCATATGTGATAAATTTTAGTAATAGGAGATGAATTGTGGAACTTAAGAACACATAAATTTTTGAGCTGCACTTTTTTGGTACAAAGAAATATATATATACACATAAAAACTCATTAGTTGATTAAAAACACAATATAAATTTGATCAGATGTGCATATCTAGGATGAAGATTATGAATGCAATTTGATTGAGCTAAATAAGCATAGGCAGACATATGGTTCCAAAGAGATTTTCATAGTCTTTCATGCAAAAAAAAATTACAGCTTCTGAAGAAAAGAGAGACATGCATAGGTTTGATTATAAAGCAGGCCCAACACCAGACAGAAACATTACCCTCTCAATATACTATCAGATCCGAAATGCACCTCTTGATTATTCGCTAGGACAGATACTGGCGTGCGCAAGCAGTGTAAATACAGCACGGAATATTGTCAGTGTTCAAATAAACAAATAAAAATTAGTTGAGTATCTTGTCTGACACGGATAGAAAAAATACTACATAAACAAACCGACCTGCAACCTCCATGATTTTGATCAAATAATATGTCGGATTTAAAAAAGGCAGAACTAAACATGTGAAGGATGTTGGCAGCTGCGATACTTTCTGCATAAACAAAATATAATGTAATGGAAGTGTGCGTAAAATGTTCTCTCAAACAGTTGGACGTATCAAGATCAATTGATCCGGAGAATAGATCAAAAGGATCCGCGGAGAGGAGTAAATCATGAAGTGCTTGACACATACCATATATATTTGAATGGAGCTAGACTTCCATGCAAAGATAAATATTGAGACCAGACTGATTGAGTGATTGATAGGAGCCCAGTAAAAATGGAAGTAATATAAGAATCTAATCAGCAAGTGCTCATTGTAGATCAGGATAAATACGGATGGTGGACCGTGGAGGGGAGGGGAACATATATCAACGTGGGTGGGAAGGGGAAATGAAAAGGAGGTACCACGTGTAATGAGGAGTAACGGAAGGAGATATTGAAGGAGAAACTTTTCATCTTCTTTATCCTTGGTTTATTTTTTCCTTTTCGTTAGGTGGCAGATTTTCTTAGGTGGCATGCTAGGATTGCTCAGGGATGCCTGATGAGGTGGACATCTTGCATGATGAGAGAAATGAACTTAGTGGCTTGCTCCCATTTAGAGATTATAGATGAATTAAGAAAAATATAGCACCAATAAGAAATTATAAAACAAATTTAAGTCTAACCCACTTCCTATGCATAGTAATATTGTAAATAAATAAATTAAAGAAGCTCAAACTAGAAATCATGGGAAGGTAGAACAAGAGAAACTTCAAAACTTTCAACAAAAAGAGAGGTATATTAGTAACATGAAATTTTTTACATATTTTTCTCTCTCATAATAATTTTCAGTAGCATCATGAACAAACTCAACAACATAATTATCACATAAATCATGTTTTTCATGGTCTAAAAGCACATAATTCATATCAAGCTCCAAAATAGTGGGATCAAAATTAAAAGTGAAGACCTCCTCTTTCCCACTTTTAGAAATAGAAAAACAAGATGATTGATCATTCTTAAAAGGTATAGGACACATTATAGCAATCCTATTTTCAGTAGCATTATAATTTATAACATCAAGTAACATAGGACCATCATCAAGAGCATTATCATATAAATTTTCTAAACAAACTTCCTCATTATCATGCATATCTATAGTTGGCATAAATATAGGATTATCATAGGATTCATCAAAGTAGAATGGATTATCATAAATAACAGTAGCAATATCATTCTCACAAGTTTCATTCATAGTAGTATCAAGGTCACAAGTATAGCAAGTATCAACTTCATCAAAAACGGATATTTCAAAAGAACCAATAGGATCATCACTACTACGAGTTAAAGAGTTACTATCATTTGGAGGTATACATGGGAATTCTTCCTCCTCATGATCATCACTCTCCTCCTCTTTTTCGTCCAATGAGCTTCCAGATTCAACAATTTCTTCTTCCATAGGTTCCTACAAGGCATCAGTCTTTAGTTGAGAGCATTTATTAAGATATTCCATTAAGTAGTAACTACAATCCTTGTAATATCAAAGCAATATTCAAGTATAGCATAAATCTGATATTTATAAGGTGCATCATCAATACTTTCAAGCAAATAGGCAATTTCGAATGCACCCTTCTAAGCAATAAATTCTTCAATTTGTTCCACATCATAAAATTCATAATTCCCTTTAACATAATAAGATATGGTAACATTATCATTATACTCACATTGAAAAGGGAGCTGTTTATACCTCCTACCGTAACGAGATTTATCAAAGCAATAAGTAACATTATAAGTAGAGCACAAGTTTCTAGCATGGTCATGGAATTTATTAATTTGCTCCCATAAGTGTATCCCTTTTTGTGACAAGCGGTGTTCCTTATAATAATTTTCTTGTTCTTCCAGGAACCCAAAGAACTCACCCGTTGATAGCAAGCATGATAGAGCAAGTAAAAAGCAAAACAATAACAAAGTAAAAATGATTGAAGGTGAGAGACTCCCCTTTCAGAAATTCTCTTCCTCCCTGGCAACGGCGCCAGAAAAGTGCTTGATGTGTGTGATCACATGTTCGTTGGGAGACCCCAAGAGGAAGGTATGAAGAGTGCAGCGGCAAGTTTTCCTCAGAAAGAAACCAAGGTTAAATCGACCAGTAGAAGGAATGAGTAACTTTAAAAGGTTGAAGTAGCTGAGATGGTAGGGCGTACTACCGGTTCATAAGCAACGTGGAACCTAGACAACACAATCAAATCACTTTTCCCCAACGAAGCAGTGAGGTTGTTAATCTCACTGGTTTTGCTGAACACAAAGAGGTTAAACGTATGGTGTGGAAAACAGTAGGAAAGCAGTAGAAATAGTATGAAAGAAATAGGTGTTTATCAGTATGAAGAAAAAGGATCTGGGTCCACAGTTCACTAGTGGTGTCTCTCCGTGAAAGATAAATAACATGTGTGGTGAACAAATTACAGCTGGGCAATTGACAGAAATGAAGGCTGCACCGTAGTGCATATGCAAGACATAAAGATTACTATGTGATTCATGCGGGCATTACAACAAACTAGTTGAAATGCCCGTGCGTTGCTACGAGCTACCTAGATCAAATAATGTTTTCTTTAGTATTTGTTATATAGGAAGAGGAAGATCATTTTTTTTCTCTCTCTATCATTTTTACTATGCCACTCAGAAAATTGCTGTTTTCTGCATTACCAAATTCATTGTGGAATACGTAAAGTTTTACATATGATATGTCATATGTAGCATAAGTATAGCAAAGTGTGTGTTGCCACGGGATAAGAAGTACACATGACAGTCTATTTATGATCACCCATGCAATTCTTATAGTTACCTCTTTATTGCACTTCCAGCAATGGCAGCGAAACAAATATTCTAGGTATGACCTGACAAACCGGAGAAAGATACGTGCTGATGACAAAGCCACATATTGTAAGCATCACCAGCGATTTTCTTAACAGTCGGCTAGCTTCTTAGCATGTTGTCCTTCGCAATCAGCGTGAGGCTGCTGTTTGCCATCCTCTCGCGTTGGTCGCGCCGAACGAGCACCGTCAACCTGAACAACAAGAAGTATGCAGAAGCAAAGTTCTCGTACTCAACACCATGCCAGCAGACATGCCTCAAGAGGCCCACACTCTTCTTGGTGTAAGGCACCTACTACCGCAGCAATATCTTGTACCCAAGGCCGAATACAAAGATGATTCAGAGTCGCCGTGCCCCGACATGAAAAGCTCAGCGTGGGCGGCTACAAGCAAAGCCCATCAAGAGAGCATCGCCGCTGGGCTGCCCGTCGTGCACCTCCATACTACCGGTGGGCTCCCTACTGTGCGCCGCCACCCTACGTTGCTAGAACTCACGCACTCCAACGTTGAGCCACCATCGAGGACGGCGCCGATCCTGGGCGTGGTGTTCCCGTGCCTGGTGAATCTCAGGCGGCAGCGCCAGTACCTACAAACCATGTTCGACGCTGCGCATGCGGATGGGGCCGTCACAGAGAGGGCTTTGGGCTCCCGGTGGCGGAGGAGGATTGGGTCGGCGCGGTGGAACCGTGGGATCCCGGCGGCGGCCGGTGCTACAGCCCATGGAGGATACCCTGGTCGACCCATGGCGCTGGAATTAAGAGAACGGTGGCGAGCTCGGGGAGAGAGGTCGTCACGGATCGCATCAACAGATAGCTCGGGGATGGGGCTGTCACCGGAGCGTTGGCGGAATTCCATCCGGGCAATGTACGGGAGAATCCTTCCTGGAAATCCGCTTCGCTCCGATTTATATTGAAATCGTAACCTCTGGTTTTTATTACGATAAATGGCAACCTTTGGTTTTTATTATGATCCCTACCTATGGTTTTTATTACGATTCGCTCGATCCGGTTTATTTGACGTACCTACGGACTCTAAGTGTTATTATATAGTAGAGAATACATATACCGTTATTCAACTGCATCTATGACTAATAATCCACCCTCTGAATATCATCCGAACAAACGTTGGGTATTAAGTTGGAAGCAACAGATAATTGTAGTAAGCAAAGTGTGTAATGTAAACAATAACATCATCCTTAGACAAAGCATTGTTGTTTTCTCCCTAATGGCAACAGCACATCCTCCATACGTCACGTTTCTGTCACTCGAGCACAGATGCAAAGGAGTCATGAACCCACTATCGTGCATAAATACTCCCTCTTGGAGTTACTAGCATCTACTTGGCCAGAGCAACTACTAATAAAGGAGAGCATGCAAGATCATAAATAACATAAACATGATGATAACATGATAGATTGATAAGCAGAAGACATAGCATTCAACATACATCAGATCCCAGCAAACACAACATGTAGAATTACATAAAGATGAGCTTGATCATGTTAGGAAGCTCACAAGATCTAAACATGAGGTACAAAGTGGAGAGAACAACCATCTAGCTACTGCTATGGACCGTAGTCCAGGGATGAACTACTCACGCATCACTCCAGAGGAGGGCATGATGGTGTAGACCCCTCCGGTGATGAATTTCCCTCCCGGCAGGGTGCCGGGGAGAGCTCCAGAACCCTCCCGATCTCGGGATGACGATGGCGGCGTCCTCGGGTGTTTTCGGGGAGAAGTCGAATATATCTAGGGTTTATGCCTCGAGGGGAATAAATAGGCGAAAGGGCAGAGGCGGTGGAGGCCTGGGGGGCCACACCACCCCACGTCGCGGCCAGGGGCGCGCCGCCCTATGGTATGGGCCCCGTGAGGCCCCTCTTCGGGTCTCTCCGGGACTTCGTGGAACCTTCGGGAATTCTAAGACTTTCGGGTTTCGAATTTTCCGATTCCGAGAATATTTCTAGAACAACTTTTCTGAAACTAAAAACAGCAGAAAACATGAAACTGACTCTGTGGCATCTTGTCAATAGGTTAGTCCAAAAAATCGATAAAATGACATAAAGTGTATAGCAAACATGTGGGAAATAACATGAAAACAACATGGAACGTCAGAAATTAGGGATACGTTTATGACGTATCACATCCTTGCAACTAGGCCTAATTGTGAGGATCTACGATTGTTCAGAATTCTTCTAGGACTACATCGAATCCGCTGCTTGGTGAGTCGTGTTCCCGATCCTTACATGTATGGACATGCCTCGTTATCTGCATTAGTGATCTTGCGTTCTACGTAGGGAGTTTAAAAAAAAATCTGCATCGTAGACCAGCACTCAGGCCTAACCTCGTAGCTACGTGCTTCATCTGACCCATGATAGTTTAGTTTAATAAGTTCATTGTGTTTTTTGTATGTGTTTCTATATCTATGGCTCGCTCCTAAGACTTGTCAGATACCCAAGAACCCGAAGAATGCTTAAGGTAGATGTATGACGAGGGAGAAATTGGAGGCTGACTCCCGAAACTCTGTGAGGAGAGGAGGAGTACAACAACTGGAAAATGGATCTCTTAGGAACAACAACGAGGTCAGCATACTTAAATCTTTCGTATGTTTATTCTTGAATACCAAGGCAACCCCACGATATGGATCTAAAGGGTTAGCGGTTGGACGCATTACTCTATGGTAACCTGTGCTCAGGGCCATAGTGGCTTACAGATGCATTGTCTACACACATCTAAATAGCATATGTATTAATTAATCTAAGTGTTTACATTTTATCTTATTTATCCCATGTGCACTGTTGCATGTGAAACCTTAAGCCCCAACCTCTTTTAATCATCAATCACAAACACATTTGCCTAAACAAGTTTGGTGTGGTAGAACGAGAATTAACTGGACTTTCTATGGGTTCAACAATTGTTCTTACCAAGCACCTACTTCTCGGTTTAATAAACCTAAGGTCAATAGGGAAAAAGACACATACTACGTTTGAAAATCCGGATCTAAGGTATCACATATCAATGCAAGAGGGGCATGGTCAAGCAGTACACCATCCAAAGGCGTGGAATATGGGCTTTCGTAAAAGATTGAGCTCACATTTGAAGTAGACTTGTCATATGTTGGAGTGCAAGCCTTGCCCAGTGTAATGTGTCGCACTGCATCAAGATGTCGATGTGGTACGCGTCTACAATGTCTCCATTGTCAACTTGAAGCCTTTCACCTGTTTCTACTACTTCTTGGGCCACAACTCCGTCCTCGAGAGCGACGAGGGATCTTTACGGACGGTGTGAGAGTCGGAACCACGTACAAACGTCGCCATGTCGCGGATCTTGATGGCCGTGCGGTGTGTGAAGTATTCCAATCAGTATGACATCACGAGAGGCACTGACGTCCTCCTCTTATGCTCCTCCAATCCTTCCCTGATGCCCCTATCTAGGAGTCCTACCGACCACAATGGGATGATGACTATCGCATGTAGAAGGTAATTTACAACTATTCATTAGGATTTTGGAAAATTGATGGAAAACTCTGTAAAGTTCATCGTATCTTTTACAAGTTTTTCAGAACACTCATGGTCGTCGAACAAAGTTGAAATAAGTTATTAAACATCGGGTAGAGCTATTGATTCCAGCTGAGTTGAACGTTGCTACGTTGATTAGTAATCTGGTCCTCCGACACCGTCCATGGTTATAAATTCAAGCCCATCGTGGCGATCACAAGACATTGTCCGGTGCATGGATCCATTCAGCATATGAGGTCGTCGGCAAGCGTAATCCCCTCGGCCGCTTCATATGTGGACGTGTCTATGAGACCGCATCTGCCGGGGGGCTACCCCCGAGTAGGGGTAAGGCAAGTGTTGAAATGAAGGTCAAAGTGTTGTTGACCGGGTAGACGGCTACCCGGGTACCTGCTACTCGGAGGATTCTAGACGGACATATTCACTGAAGACCAGGAGAAGATATTGAGCAAGATTGTACTCGACCGAATAGAGAAGTTATGGTCCGAGTAGATAGGCAGCAATCCTACTCGGGGGAACCTGTCTTGTCTTGTCACTGACAGGGGGGACAGGACAGGATGGGGGTCTACGTTGTGAGGCTGACAGAGTGGACAGGACCTGTCAACCGTACGGCGCAGCGGCTTCTCAGCGCGAGATCCCGGAAGCGTTCTCTACGTCACAGTGCTCAAGTCACATCAGTCGTACCTTTTAGTCTTTGTTTATTCGGATGGACACCAGTATATAAGGTGCCCTACCCCCTCCTGTGCGAGGGACGTTACCTCAGATCGCATTTATTGCAAGAGACAACACTAGAAATAGAGGGAACTGCCGAGTGACTACTCGGCTGAGAGGCAAACTTGTACTGTGGCTACTCGGAGATTACACATATAGAGAGATAGGCAGGAGTAGGGGTGTTACCTCCACACGAGGGCCCTGAAACTGGGTAGTTCTTGTTGTTTGCAGTGTTACTTGAGCGCGGCTACTCGCCATGCGATCCCTCCCCGGATACCCCAGCGTCCATCGGCCCCAACTTTAGCCATCCCATGGCATCTGTCTTCTCCACACCACGTCAGTTGGCGCCCACCGTGGGGCCAGCAGCGGCGCTGGCTAGGGTTCACATTCGGACGGGACCGATTTCTGCTTCGGGAGAGCGCGTGGTCTGTGGCCTTGTCCACTGATTCGGCTCTTTCGATTTCGTCTCCGACAACGCCGGAGATTTCGGCGGCAGGCCCATGCCTGCAGGCGGCTCGGTGCTCTCCTTCGGCATGCACCTGGTCTATGTCGCCACCACCGTCATCCGCGAGTTCACAGAGGTGGTGCTCGTCGCGAAAGATCCTCCTGCTGTACTCGCTGCCCGCGGGAAGCCAACTGGCTGCTCTGCGGACAGCGTGGAGGTGATGATGACGGGCCTAGCTATCGATGTCGGGAAAGGCGCGGCCGCTACTGCGGGCGTCATCGAGGAACCGACTGGTGCAAGGGTCCACAAGCCCTACGACATGCCCCAGAACATTCCGGGTTACGTGGATCCGTTCACGTCCACGGCTATACCAGCAGCTCGCGGAGACGCAACCGTGCAGCTGGGCATGCCATGACCTAACGAGGCGGAACTTGCCGCCTTGAGGGCGCAAATCGAGCAGCAGCGTCAGGCGCTACTCGTCGAGTCCCAGGCGCTGGACAAGGTTAGGCTTGAGCTTAACCTAGACCTGATTGAGTACAACCGCGCGCACGGTTTTACTCCGATTTCTAGGCTACCTAGCAAGCTAGGCGTTACTCGTCGCAACTTAGGCGAGGAGTTAGCTAGAGATGGTAGGGCTGTTAGCTGCACTGCTAGTTTGAACACTGCCAATAGGCCCAGATATAGCACCCCCGCCAAAACTCTTAGGGCCGCAGAGGCAGTTGCTGCTGAGTTGCCGCATCTCACTGGCGACGCGTGCGATAGGCAACAGGATAGACTCAACGAGCTAGTGCTAGAGGCTGGCAGGCAGAATGAGGAGTTCCGGAAAGCCAATCCGGGAGCTGGTGCTTCTCAGGTTGTCCATTCGCATGGACTGAGATCTATGGATCAGGCATCATCGCCGCTTCTCGGCGGTGATAGAGCCCAGAGTGTGACCTCTGGGAGACATAAACAAATGCAGGTGTACGACCCAGCTGTCGCTGGAAAACAGCACGCTGTAGAGCGGCAGTCCGGCCACAAACATAACTCTGCAGGAGCAGGCTATCAAGCCACCAAAGCTCACAACAAGGAGCAAGGAGGAAACCGAGAAGGCTCATCTCGGCGTCATGCTGCCCAGCCTACTCAGCAGAGGGTGCAGCCGCAGGCAGCTGTGCATCCGCAAGCGGTTGTGGTAGCAGCCAACCCGGTTGTGCAGCAAGACCGCTATGATGACGGGTACTCGGCGACGGGGCTAGCCGGGTGCGCAGATCCAAGAGACGTCACTGACCGCCTCGGTGACCGGATGCTGGAGCCCACTGATGCAAGGTACAAGCTGGACCGGATCGGTCTGCGCAGCTCGAGACGAAGGGGCCACCCGGCCCAGATTGCTTTGGACGCCGCATCATGGAGGAGCCCTCCGTGAACAAGTTCCAGCTGGCTAGATGGACCAAGTGCTATGATGGCAGCACCAAGCCGGAAGACTGGCTAAGTGACTATGTTACTGTTATGCACATTGCAGGAGGCAACCGGAGATGGGTTGTGCGGTATGTTCCACAGATGTTGGAGGGCCCTGCTCGGACTTGTCTCAACAACCTGCCCAAGGACAGCATCAACTGCTGGCTGGACTTCTCGGAGGCGTTCATCAGCAACTTCACCAGCACGTACAAGAGGCCGAATAGGACGCAGCAACTGTCCACTTGCAAGCAGCGAGAAGAGGAGACTGACCGAGAGTACCTTACTCGGTGGAGCACTTTGAGGAACACATGTGAAGGTGTGAATGAGGCCCAGGCCATTACCTGGTTTGCTCAGGGCTGCAGGCATGGCAGCATGTTGTGGCAGAAACTGCAAAGAGAGATGCCGAGTACGCTCGCCGAGACAATCAAGATTGCAGATATGTATGCACTCGGTGACCCTACTCAGCCTCTGCTCGATTCTCCTGAGCCGAGAAGAAAGCACCATGATGGCAGCAGACGCCAAGATTTCCGCAACAAGCGCAGAGGTGACCGCATAGATACTCGGTATGATCCCGAGGAGGTGAATGCGGTGACCCAGGGTCACGCGGCTGCTGGGAGTAGCCAAAGGCAAAAAACTGTTGGAGCCCAATACGGGCAAAACCAGAACCAGGGCCAAGGCATCAAGAAGCCATACAATGCTCCCCAGCAGAATAGCGGCAACCCGGATTCAGGAGGTGCTCAGAATTTTATCTTTGAGAACATGAAAGTTGGGCCATGCAGCTTCCATACTCGGCATCCGAGTAGGCCAACCAACCACACTACCCGGCAGTGCAGCTGGTGGGACCTCATCAAGAATGAAGGCGTTGGTCAGCTGCCCGCTCCTCCTCCTCTGCCGCCTGCGAATGCCAATGTGCAGCCTATTCGGGCAGCTGCTCCCAGGCCGGCAGGGAATCCGAGAAGGGAAAATGTGAACCAAGTGGCTCAGGGAGCCAACCGCAACCGCAACTACAACAACCGCAACCGCAACTTCAACAACAACAACAACAACAGGAACAACAACAACAACAACGGCAACAATGATGGTGGAGACCGCAACCAGTACAAGGAGCACCATGAGAGCTACATGATCTTCACCACCGAGCCAGATGACAAACAGTCGCAGCGCAGGCGTGCGATGGAGGTGAATGCAGTGATCCCGGTTGTGCCTCACTACCTGCACTAGTGCGACCAAGAGGTTACTTGGTCCAAGGCTGATCACCCCAAGGTGATGCCTAATCCGGGTACCTATGCACTGGTGGTGGATCCCACTTTCTTGGGAACCCAGAAGAATGTCAGGTTCAGCAAAGTGCTGATTGATAACGGCAGCAGCATCAACATCATGTACCGGGATACACTCGAGAAGCTTGGCCTTGCCGAGAACATGCTGCTATCCAGCAGGACCACTATCCAGCAGGAGTGTCTTGTGCTCCAATCGGCCGCATTTGGATAGATGTCATATTCGGCACCAGGGAGACTGCCGCACCGAGTGCCTGCAGTTCGAGGTTGTTGATCTTCAGAGCCCCTACCACGCTCTACTCGGTAGGCCTGCCCTCACCAAGTTCATGGCCTCAACCCATGCCGCTTACCTGAAGATGAAGCTACCTGGGCCCAATGGTGTCATCACCATCTCGGGTGATTACAAGCGTTCCTTGGAGTGCGCGTCTGCTAGCTCTCAACTGGCAGAGTCCATGGTCATTACTGCCGAGAAGAAGAAGATACACGAGGTGGTGGCTATGGCGCAAGCAGCGCAAGATGGAGCGCCTGGCATGCCGAGTTCCCAGTATGGAACTGCTTTCCAGGCGTCCCAGGAGACAAAGAAGGTCCAGGTCGATCCTGAGTTCCCAGACCGTGTTGCCATCATTGGCACCGGGTTGGGAGAGAAATAGGAAAGCGAGCTCATCCACTTCCTCCATGAGAATCGGGACGTCTTTGCATGGTCCAATGAGGATCTGCCGGGTGTCCCGAGGGAGTTGGTTGAGCACTCGCTACATGTGTGTCCTGACGCCAAGCCATTCAAGCAGGCTATGCGCCGCTTTGGTGATGAGAGGAGGAAAGCCATCGGTGATCAGATCACCAAGTTGCTGATAAGTGGATTTATCATGGAGGTATTGCATCCGGATTGGCTAGCCAACCCGGTTATGGTTGAGAAGAAGAAGAAGGACCCCAAGGCCGATACTGCATGGCGCATGTGCGTGGACTACACCGACCTGAACAAGGCCTGCCCCAAGGATCCATTCCCGCTACCCCGCATAGATCAGGTGATCGATTCCACTGCCGGTTGTGAGCTTTTGTCTTTCATTGATGCCTACTCTGGTTTCCATTAGATAGCTCTCAACCCGGATGATCAAATAAAAACTGCCTTTATTACCCCGTACGGGGCTTATTGCTATCGTGTTATGTGCTTTGGGTTGCGGAATGCTGGGGCTACCTATCAGAGATGCATGCAGAAATGCTTGCATGATCAAATTGGCAAGAATGTGCAGGTGTACGTAGATGACATTGTCATCAAAACGAATAAAACACATACTCTGCTTAGTGACATTGAGGAAACTTTTCCCAACTTGCGCAAGTACATGATGAAGTTGAATCCGACTAAATGCACCTTTGGCATCCCGGCTGGCAAGTTACTCGGTTTCTTGGTATCTAGCCGGGGCATTGAGGCCAATCCTTCAAAGATAAAAGCTATAGAGAGCATGTCTTTGCCGAGATCACTGAAGGATGTGCAGAAGTTCACCGGATGCCTGGCTTCTCTAAGCCTCTTCCTGGGCAGGATGGGCGAGAAGGCCTTGCCTCTCTATCAGCTGATGAAAAAGAGTGACAAGTTTGTCTGGACACCTGATGACTCCCAAGTGCAGGAGATCAATTGTAGTACCTTTCGATAAGTATTTGAGTGTCGAACCCACGAGGAGATGAAGGTAAGCTATCTATTCTCTAAAGCCCTATAACCCTCTTATATGTCTGTTTATGCAAAGCAATAAGTTTGACTATAAGGAACTAACTAATTAAAAGCAAGTGACGTGGAGTGTGGTTTGTCTAGTAACTAGTGAAGCAAGTTTAAAATGCAAGTAATCCTAGAGCAAGTTTCTAAAGCAAGTTTCGACGACATTCGGGAGAAGAAAGATCGACAACATCGGAGCCACGGGGGCAAAAAGTGGGCCTCTCACGCGGTCAAGGAATCTGGCCGCGTGGAGGCTCCTCTTTGCCACCTGGTTGGCCTTTTGGCTCTCTACTTTGGCCCATGGTCTTCGTCTCGAAAATTCTGAACCGTGCTCTTTGGCCTTGCCCTTTTTGGAGTCCCGAAGCTCTCGGAAAGTCTGAAACACTAAAAAGTACGTTTTCTCGAAAAGCAGGGTTAGAACCAAAAGAAGGGGAATTGTTTAGAAAATCCCCCAAAATCATTATAAAACATTAATATAAGTTTGCTAATATGTAGGAAAAACAAGTAATAACATGCAAAGTTCATGTATGCATTTTACATGCATCAACATCCCCAAGCTTAACCCATGCTCGTCCTCGAGTATGAAGGTGATAAAACTAACATGGACTTTGCATATTGAAACAATCATGGGATATCAAGGAGGATTATTCATGCTACATATAATCAAATGATTAATACTAGAAATGAGTAGCAATATACAATTCATGTTGTAATAAATATCAAATATGCAAGCAAAGATGCTTCATGAAAGTTCACGAAGTGTATAATGAAATAAAAGCACTATGGACCAAATGCATACACAAAATGAAAAATAAAATCCTATATTGGTCAAAGAATAGCATAATGGAAAATATAAAATATGGTGGACACTTTGGAGAAAATTTAGTAGAGGTAAAACATGACCAAGTCTTATTTAGCCTCTAAATTATTCAACTAAAATTACTAATTGAAATGTGGTATCCATTGATCTAGGACTCTCATTTCCCCTTTATCACTAGCATCTTAAATGGTGAATGTTGAAGTAATGTGAATGACAAGGTGGTTGAAAGCCTCATGCCCCGTGAGTGTGAAAACCTACTCCATGATTACTCAACTTAAGATTCCTAATAAGCTTTGTACAATCATAATAAGTATTAATGACATCATAGAGAACCGCAAAGAGGCACCTCTTGCCCCATGACATGGAAACAAGCCCATGTCACAATGACAAGACAAACAAACGGAGTAGACTCATCATCCTTTTTAATTTTCATTCACTATTATGCATAGCTTCTTATTTTATTGTAGGATGTGTTGTAGAGTCACTCAAGCTGTAAGTAAATTTCCACCATGATAAAGCATGGCTTGGGTTAGCGGCCCAATGAGTTTCTCTAGTCATATAGATACTTACTCATCAAAACTTACTATTCCTCTATTTCATTTCGGCATGGCAGGAGTCCAAAAACAAAAGTACATGATATCAACCAAATGTAAATTTTTGTGCAATGTTGAAAGCTTTCCGGTGATGCACGTTTATAGCTAGCTCCCAACCACACACTTGTCAAACGCAAAACTTGTGGCTCCCATTATTGGGTCATGTTTATTAGATGCATAAAAAGTAAAGTGTGCCTTCAAAAGTTCGTGAGAGTCCTATCCCAAGTTCAACCCATGACAATTAATAAAGTGAATATCTTAATTTAGAACAAAAATAACACAATAACATGGTGAACTTACTCGGAATAGCAATGAAGCTAATGGGAAGATATGGTGGACTCACTGGAAATACTTGGCTAACGAGTGTTGGAAACAAGTTTTTACTTGTTGGAATTTTTAAATTTTTGGCTAGCAAGAGGGAGATAGTTAACCAGCTACTATGAATGCATATGTCCATAGAAATACTCATTTCATGACAAACTAAATAAACCAGCAATTAACATCAAGGACATGAATAAGAGATAGCTCAAGACAACATTATTGCAAATTTCTACACATAAAAAGCCTATAAATCATGCAAACATATGTAGCTCTTCAAATCAACCATGACATCCCTATTCCAAGTCATAATACTAGCATCCAATACATTCCAACACCAAACTCCCGTAGCTCAATCTCATATAAAATGATGGGTGTGGTCTTATCAAAACAAAAATAAAAACAAAAACTAGACGCTTCAAGTCTCTACGATAAATGCTTTGCTTAGAAAAAAAGAAAGTAGACGTGTGCTAAACAAAAGAGTGTAGCTCCAGTGGGGTGTTCATCACATCCCCAATCTTATGGCTTTCACCATTCTTGGATGTCTTGAGGCGCAGCTCCTCTATTCCCTCTGAAAAAACTTCACAAAACATGTTTCTCCCATTCTTTTTATGTAGGGTGAGATTAGCAAGGACAAACAAATCACATGCTTGCTGTGCAAAATTCCAAATCAAATGCTCCAGTAGATAGACAATAAGTTTCATTATGCTGTATGTTCACTCTCTTGCTTGAAAGAATCATGGAAATTCGATTCCCAAACCCAAAGAGTGCATAAAACAAAAGAAGGCAGAATCTGTCCAGAAAAGCAACAGAAGCAAAACGAACGTTTTTCCCTAAGCTAGACTCGTCAAAAAATTAAGCCAATTTTTGTGCTTACAGAGGACGAAAAGTTACATAACATACTAAAATATTAGCTCAATCCTACATACCAATAAAAAACGTAAAATCATACGGTGAGCAGACTCGTGCTGAAACAGAAATTTCATGCACTAGGATAGCAACTTATAAGTCCAAATGGGTTTGACTTGACTCTTTATTGAAAACTCCAGAATTAAAACAAAAAAAACTAATATCTTGAGACAGCAAGAGGACACTAGGAAAATCCAAACAAAAACAACCGGGTTGCCTCCCGTAAAGCGCTTTCTTTATAGCCATATAGCTAGGCTTTACTTACTTAACATCATGATGGTTGGAGTGAGGTGGCTCGGCATCCCCAAGCTTGGATTATTGTACTTATTTGATACATGTAGGGTGATCCCAGGGGTACATCCCCAAGCTTGATTGGTTGTCCCTCTTGATCTTTGTTCATCTCACTCAACTCTTCCTCCTGAAAAATTCTTCTTACACAAATCTCAACATAAAACTTGATTAGAGGGGTTAGTGCCTCCATAAATAAAATCCACATAGGTACAGCAAAGACACATCATGAGTTGATTCTAAATATTAACTACTGTTACTACAGTTGTGCATTGCTCCTTGATCAAAAGAACCACACAAAACACAAGTAGTGAGAGCAATGCAAAATAAAGACATAATCTGCCAAAAACTGAACAGCCCGTAAAGAGTGAATTTTTAGAGGCACTTAAGTTGCTCAAATCAGAAAACTTAAAACTAATGAAATATGTAGTGGTAACTAAATATTGCTGTCGTAAATTACCAGGTCAAAATTCCACTTCTGTGATTTTAAACATTTTTCGCAGTGAAGTTCAGGAATCTGTTTTCTTGACAGCTAATTACTATTGTTTAATCCTATCTCTCATATAAGATTATTCTTGCCATTTAAGATGAGAAATAAGACATAAATGTGATGTTACAGTAGTGAACTAATATTTTTATTGTTTTAAGTTTTGGAAAAAGTTTTAATGATAGAGACTTTGCAATGGTTTCATTGGCATGAACAACACATGTTCAAGGTCGACCCCAACTTCTCCATTACTCATCCTTCTCATTTACTTTCCCAAAAAAAATTTATAAAATAAAAATCTTAAACTAAATGATACATAACAGTAGGTAAAGGCATTTTACATGTTGTAAAGACATAAATGTGTGCTCAAACCGAATAGGAAATTAAAGCATAAGGAGCACACCAAAAATATATTAAACAATTTATTTTAAGTCTAACCCATTTCCTATGCATTGGCATTTTGTAATGAAACAAATAAAAGAAGCACATAATAGCAAGCATAGAAAGGTAAATCAAGTGCAACTTCAATACTTTCAGCATAAAGAGGGGAAACTTAATATTGTTGAAATATGTGTAACCATGTTTCCCTCTCTCATAATAATTTTCAGTAGCATCGTGAATAGATTCAACAATATGAATATCACATAAAACATTCTTATCATGAGCCACATGCATAAAAGAATCACTACTCTCCACATAAGTAAAATCCTCATTAGTGATAGTGGGAGTTAAACATTCATAATTTTCATTGCAATCATCATATATAGGAGGCATAGCATCATCAAAGTGAATTTTCTCCTCCAAGCTTGGGGAACTAGAAATATCATGCTCATCAAAACCAACTTCGCCAAGCTTAAAAATTTCCATAGAATCAGCAAGTATATCATTTTTATCCTCAATAGTAGGGGGACTAAAAATATCATATTCATCAAGACAAACTTCCCCAAGCTCAAGGTTTTCCTTAGCAATAAAGGTGTTCAAAGAACTAGTACTACCACAAATATGATTGTTGTGCAAATAATTTTTCAATTTCTCCTCAAACACTTCATGTCCTAATTCAAGGTAGATATTATACAGTTCTAAAATTGTTTGGTTGTTTTCCATTTTATAATTTTTTTTTGTGTTTTAGGTTTATATGTTAGTATGCAATGCAAACAAGAATAAAAGCTTAGCACAACGCTCCCCGGCAACGGCGCCAGAAAAGTGCTTGATGACTCCCAACTGCAGGAGATCAATTGTAGTACCTTTCGATAAGTATTTGAGTGTCGAACCCACGAGGAGCTGAAGGTAAGCTATCTATTCTCTAAAGACCTATAACCCTCTTATATGGCTGTTTATGCAAAGCAATAAGTTTGACTAAAAGGAACTAACTAATTAAAAGAAAGTGACGTGGAGTGTGGTTTGTCTAGTAACTAGTGAAGCAAGTTTAAAATGCAAGTAATCCTAGAGCAAGTTTCTAAAGCAAGTTTCTAAGCAAGTTTCACAAGTAGCAAGCAGCAAATATCTCAAGTATCTCAAGGGAGCAAGTGTTCTAGCAATAGGTGTTTTGTTCGTGTGGTTGTCACAATTAGTGAAGCACATGTTTTAGTCTTAGTTGTTTCTTCTAGGAAGGAGCCATGAATAGGTATAGTCAAGTAAATGATCAACAACCCCTTATGATGGATCATGTGGCCAAGTAATGACTGCACAAGATTGATTAAGACATACAGTCCCACCATAGCCTTACGTTCTAAGGTCCCCTATATATATCCCCCAATAACTTAACTTTGTGGCTCGGTCTCAGGTTACTGTCACTCCCAAGTCACCACCACTCCATTATGCTACCGGTGATCACCTTACATGCATTCCCCAACATATGTGTGCACTCATATATTGTACATAAAGACAAGCATATAAGATAACAAACTTGTATGCAACCAATCAACGAACTATTTCACCATTGCCAAGAACAATTCACTACTCAAACATAGACGGGGAGACACAATACATCAAGGGAATATAGTATTGCATCATACATCGTGTTTGCCAAGAGATTACAGTGGAGAGATGGAGCTGATCTTGCTGTAGATGTTGATGATGAACACGCCGGAGGGGGGTGGAGCCCTCCCGGGGTGATCCCGGCGGCGTTTCCCCCTCCGATATTCTCCGGCGGCAGCCTTCTGTCTCTCTGTTTCGTGGTTTCGTCTCTCGGCACCGCCTCCTTCTCGAAAAGGCCAGGGGACCCTTTATATAGTTGTTTTTAGGTCACGAGACACCCGGGAGAATAAAGATCGACGGCATCGGAGCCACGGGGGCAAAAAGGGGGCCTCTCACGCGACCAAGGAATCTGGCCGCATGGAGGGTCCTATTTGCCACCTGGTTGGCCTTTTGGCCCTCTACTTTGGCCCATGGTCTTCGTCTCGAAAATTCTGAACCGTGCTCTTTGGCCTTGCCCTTTTTGGAGTCCCGAAGCTCCCGGAAAGTCTGAAACACTAAAAAGTACGTTTTCTGGAAAAACAGGGTTAGAACCAAAAGAAGGGGGATTGTTTAGAAAATCCCCCAAATCATTATAAAACATGAATATAAGGTTCTAATATGTAGGAAAAACAAGTAATAACATGCAAAGTTCATGTATGCATTTTACATGCATCAACACCACAAGTTGATGTGGCATTCAAGGAGCTGAAGGCCATGCTGGGTAGCGCTCCCATCCTGGCAAGCCCGCCACCCAAAGAGACAATGCTGCTCTACATTGAGCTACCAACCGGGTAGTCAGCGTGGTGATTGTGGTGGAAAGAGAAGAGTAAGGCAAGACTGTGCAGCGGCCAGTGTATTATCTCAGTGAGGTGTTATCCAGCTCCAAGCAAAATTACCCACACTACGAGAAGATGACATACGGTGTGTACCTGGGTGCCAAGAAGCTCAAGAATTATTTCCAAGAGCATCCCATCACGGTGGTGAGTTCCGCTCCCATCTCGGACATCGTGGGCAACAAGGATGCAAGCGGCAGAGTAGCCAAGTGGGCGATCGAGCTAGCCGCGTACGCTCCCTTGTACGCGAGAAGAGAAGCCATCAAGTCACAGATTCTGGCAGATTTTCTGGTGGATTGGGCTGTGGTGCAGTATGATCCTCCCTTGCCGGAAACCAACTACTGGAAGATGCATTTTGATGGCTCCAAAGTGAAGGAAGGCCTTGGTGCTGGCGTAGTGCTTACGTCACCCAAGCGAGATCAACTCAAGTACGTGTTGCAGATTCATTTCAAGGAGTCCAATAATGTGGCCGAGTATGAGGTAGTGGTGCATGGCTTGAGAGTAGCCAAGGAGATTGGGGTGCAGAGTATCGTCTGCTACGGCGACTCGGATTTGGTAGTGCAGCAAGTATCTGGCACTTGGGATGCCCTGGATGCCAATATGGCGTCTTATCATTTTCTGGTGCAAACCAAGACTGGCTTCTTTGAAGGGTGTGAATTTCATCACATACACCGAGCTGAGAACGATGCAGCTGATACTCTATCCAAGTTGGGGTCTTCTCGACAGTTTATCCCAGCTGGGATTGCCTTGGAGCATTTGAGAAAGCCATCCATCAAGCCATCCCCCAACTCGGAGTCTATCTTCGTTCCATTCCTGCCAGGAGAGGAAGCTGTTCCCATGGAGATTGATTGGGAGGCTGCAAAAGAGAACCCGGGGACTGCCGTCTCCAACCCGGGGACTGGCGCTTGCAACCCGGGGACTTCTCCATTCAACTCGGGGACTTTCGCATTCATCGAGGGGGTCATTTCCGAGTAGTCGGGGACTCGGAGCCCTGCCTCAACTCAGAAGAGACCTTGGTAGCTGATCCAATGGAAATGGACGAACCAGTGTTTCCTATCCGGGAGACACCGAGTTAAAATCTGCCCATATTATCCTTTCTAACGAATGGCACATTTCCGAGTGATGAGGTTACAGCCAGGCAAATACAGAGAAGATCCAAGGGCTACACCATCTTCAATAAGGTACTGCACAGAAGGAGTCCTACTGGTGTGCTGCAACGCTGCGTCGAGCCTGAAGAAGGAGAAGAAATTCTGGTAGAGATACATCAGGGTGAATGCGGGCATCACGCCTCTTCTCGGGCTCTAGTCAACAAGGCTTTTCGGCATGGATTCTTTTGGCTCACTGCTTTGCGGCAAGCTGAAGATATAGTGAGAAAGTGCAACGGGTGTCAGAGGTTTGCAAGTAAGATCCATATGCCAGCTTCCGAGTTGAAGACCATTCCCATTACTTGGCCATTCGCAGTTTGGTGCTTGGACATGGTAGGCCCCTTCAAGACGGCTAGAGGCAACATGACTCACATCTTGGTCATGGTTGACAAGTTCACCAAGTGGATTGAGGTCAAGCCTATTCGGAAGTGTGATGGAGTCATAGCTGTGAGTTTCTTGAAGGATGTGATCCTGAGATACGGCTACCCGCACAGCATTATCACTGATAATGGCACAAACTTTGCTGAGGGTGCTTTCGCAAGATTCTGCAGAGAGAAGCGGATTCGGCTAGATGTTGCATCTGTTGCGCATCCGGCCTCCAATGGGCAAGTTGAGAGAGCAAATGGCATGGTGCTATCCGGCATAAAGCCAAGGCTGATTGAGCCATTACAGCGAACCCCTGGTTGTTGGCTCGAAAAGTTGTCGGCGGTGTTGTGGAGTCTAAGGACTATCCCTAACCGATCAACCGGATACACACCATTCTTCCTGGTATATGGAGTTGAGGCCGTGTTTCCCACTGACCTAGAGCATGACTCGCCTCGAGTAACCCTCTACACTGAGGCGGAGGCGAGAGAAGCTCGAGAAAATGACGTTGACCTGCTAGAAGAAGCAAGAGAGTTAACTCTGTCACGTTCAGCTATTTATCAGCAAAACTTGAGGCGTTATCACAGCCGGAAAGTAAACCCAAGGGTTTTCCGAGAAGGAGACATGGTCCTTAGGCTCGTGCAACGCACGGCCGGGATGCACAAGCTATCCCCTCCGTGGGAAGGGCCCTTCATTGTGAGCAAGGTCTGCACAATGATGCCTACTATCTACTTGACGCACAGGCACCCCAGAAGAATAGGCCGGATAAAGCAGGAGAGGAATCTAAGCGCCCCTGGAATGTAGCTCTACTCCGACGTTTTCACTCATGATCAAAAAAGTTGTATGTATCTCCTCAAACCGAGTTAAAATTCTAGTCGGGGCTCCGAATTCAAACTCGGGGACTGCCCTTGTCCAAATTGCTCCTTGTGTTTCTACTATGTTTTACTTTGTCTACTCGGTTGAGTCACTTAGAATTTCATAAGCATATATAGTAATGTGTTTAAACCCAAAGGCCAACTCTTCGACTCTGCTGCTGTCCGCAACTCGGCTTCATGGCAAGCAAGAGAACAAGCCAAAGGTCAATGAACACACAAAAAGTTGCTAAGGAAAGGAAACGTGTGGCAACCGAGTAGAGTGTTCTTTACTGTTTTCCTTCTTTTCGGCTAAGTGGTGGGCAGCGTTACCATGCTTTTTTCTAAGTGGCTAAGTATTTGAAACTCAGACTTTGAAATCTTGTGACTCGACTACCAAAAAAGCCACAAGTGGCAGGTAAGAGCTGAGACAAAAAGAAAGAGTGGATAAAAAATGCAACTCGGGGACTCGCATATTAACGCAATCCGGCATTGAGCCAGAATTGCTAAGTACTGATCAAATAAAAACTGAGTAGCAACAAACATAAGTGTATCGGTTACATATGCACCCGGCATCCCGGGGATCTGATAAATGTTCAAGATAAAGCATGCAGGAATTACTCGAGAGTAGAAGCGGTGTTGTCTGCATCGGTGTTGGCAGAGGCAGCTGGCTCGGAAGTTGCGGTGGCCACAGAGATGGGATCCGTTGTAGAGCTGGAGGCTGGAGTAGACTGAGTGCTAGGCAGAGGGTAGACGCTAGTTGGCGCAGCCCCAGTCACACCCAACTCGGGAGCTGGCTCCTCGATCACCATATCGGTGGTGATGGTGGCCTCCTGAGCGGTGGGCTGCGGCTGCTCAACATCCATGTTGGCTGCCAACTCGGATTCCTCCGCGTTGCCTTGCTGCTCGTCCCCTTCGGTCTCCTTGGCCTCCTCCTGCTCGGCTCCTTCCTCTCCAGCAACCTCCTCGAACGAAGCCAAGTCCTCGTTGGCAACATCATCATCTTCATCATCATCCGCGTCATCCTCCTCGTCATCGTCTTCTTCACCGACATCCGTGTCAGGATCGGTGAGGCCGTCGATGAAGACGCTTGTTTCAGCGTAGGAGGCGATCTCATAGGCTACCTCCTTTCGGCGAGCAACGCAGTCAGGATCTTTAGTCCACTTGGAGTCTTCGCGGTGCGTGCTGATCCTGTCGATATCCAAGTTCTCGTACCAGGACAGCACGAAGTGCAGCAACTCATCAGCTCCTGCCCGAGCTGCGGAGGCCCGCCACTTCTTGAGCTTAGCCTTGACTTCGTCCAGATGATCGGCAATCTCGCGGAAGGTTTCCGGAACTTCCCGGTCAGGCCAGAACAGCTTGTGAAGTTTGAATCCAGTGGACACCATGGAGGTGCCCAGGCCCTTGAGGGAGCGGATCTGCGTCTTGATGTTAAGGAGATGGTCATTGATGCTGGATGTGTTGTCAATATCTAGACCAGTTGTGGCCCTGGCCTGTCTTGCCTTGTCCAAAGTTGGCACACCAGCAGAGCGGAGTTCCGGAAGATGTCTTCATAACGAACTAGTTTGAATCAGAAACAGAGACCGAGAAGAAGTAAAACCAGGTAGAAGAAGGCATAGAAGAGAAAATCAAGCCAAGTACAGGATAGAGGCAACTCACATTCCAGGTCTACCAGCAGGGCTCCCAGCTTGATCTTCCGGTCGATCTCGTCCGAGATGTGCTTGTCATGAATGCGGCGTGATTCCGAGATCTGAGTCTCGAGAGCCGAGTTTTGGTCCTTCAGCACTTGAATCTCCAGCTCGAGTGCCTGCTTCTCGGCTTTGGATGTTCTCTCGAGCTCCTGCTTCTCGTTGACGTGGTTGATGGCAGTCTGGAGGGAGTCCTTCAAGTCAACTTGGAGTTTTTTGAACTCCGCCCTCTCGGCGGTGCACTCTTGCTCTATCTCTGTTTCTCGGGTTCGCAACTGCTGCTGCACCTCAGCAGGCGTGAGGCACTGCAAGTGTTGCTCCCGGAAATTCTTATACTCTTCTGCGATAAGAACACCATGGTCAGCAGGGTAGCCAAGTAAGAAAACCCAATTGCAGAGAAGAAAGAGAGGAGGCTCACCTTCCTGAGTAGAGATCTTGAGTTGGGCAGAGGCAGCGAACACTTCGCAGTCTCGGTGCCTATCCACCAAGTCCTTGAGCTTGCCTGCAGAGAAGACAACAATAAAGCAAAAAGCAAAAAACGGGCGTAAATACAAAACGCACAAACTGAGATGCTAAAAGCTTACCTTCGACCTCAGAGATATGGAGAGTGCGATCCAGGGCCATCTGCTCCATCGCATCATGGTCCTTCTTGTCAGCTTCCAGAGCCTGGTTCCGTTCTCTGGTCTGGCGATGGTTCCAGAGTAGCCGACGGAAAACCTTTGTCCTCTTATGGACGCTATCCTGCAGAGAAGAAGGGAAAGAGTGTAAGTTTGTTGGAAGATTTGGCCCGAGTAAATGTCAACTCGGTTGAGTCTTCACCCATTCGGCCAGAATCTCAGGGACTGGGGGAATGACTAAGAGAAAAAGAGAAGAGAAAGAAGAAACCAGCACTCGGAAGATGCAGAATGAAAAGACACTTACCACATAGCTTTGCTCGATGTCCTCGATGTTTTTGTGGAGGATGAACATCTTTCCGGCTAGGGTACAGTAGGGGCTGGCAACCGTCATCCCAACAGAGCCAACGCCAGCCTTGTTCTAGTCTGTTCGGTAGTGATCGAGCTGGCCCAACTCGATACCGTTCCAGCTGTTGTTGCCATGCGCCTTGCTGTCCCAGGCCTTCTCGATATAGCCTACCCGGTCCAAGATAGCCGCAAGGCCTTCTTCGGGAAGCTCCTCCTCTTCTTCGCCACGGGAGGAAAGTTCATTGATGACCAAAGAACCCTTCTTCCCCTTGGACTTGGAGGTTCCCACGGCTTGGCCCTCTTTGAGAGCGACTAGTCGCTTCTCGTCCTTGGACAGCGGGATTTGGTGGCGCTGCGGCAAGGTCATCATGTACTCGGGATATGTGCGCGGCGCACTGCCTCTAGCGCCTGCACTCTGCTTCTCGGCGGGGCCAGTGGTGACCCCGGAGGTAGCCGGGTTGGCACTTGAAGCGGACGGAGTGAGCGTCAGTTGGGTGCTCTGCACCTGCTTCCCGGACTGCCCACCTCGCGGCTTGGGGGGCGACATCTGCTGCCCAGCCTGCGAAGCAGTGCGCTTCGGTTGCACCCGGGTTGCCTCGGCTCCCGCCTTGGTGATCTTCTTGGTGCTTGACGATGCGGTTGGCCGAGAAGGTGGTGGCACTTGAAGAGTAGGCTGAGGAGGTGTTGGCGCTAGTTGAGTTGGTGGAGGAACTAGTGCGCTGGGTGGAGTCGCCTGCGGAGTTGGAGGCACAGGTGGCCGGCCACTCGGTGCAGCGTTTGGCTGCACTTGGTCTTGGTGGGTTTGCTCCACCACATCATCTTCTACCCGCTGCTCCGCAGCGGGATCTGGCCTTATGGCGGCATTGTCTTCTACCCGCGGCCCGGTCGCGGGATCATGTTGTTCTGCATCATTGATCTCTTGCTGCTGCTCGGTGGTGGCATCTGGCCACTCCAGGGCGGCATCTTCTTGCTGCTTCTCGGCAGCGCGGTCAGTGTTTTCCTTGGCGGATGCAGCCGGAGGACTTGGCGGTCTCGCAGAGTCGTCCGTAACCCGGGCAGTTGGCCGCGCGTCAGGCGGCGACTGCTCGGAGGTGAGGTCTACTTCAATCCTGGCGCCATCGTTCTTGGCACTAGTGTCTTCTTCTTCATTGACTGGGGAGGACGCACGCGCCCTTCCCCGTGGCTCTTGGTTCTCGTCGTCATCCGAGAGCTCAACAGTCTCCTCTCGGGGCGGGGTTGTCCGCGTCTGAGAAGCTGACGCAGTGGTGGCGTCGGCGTCAAGAGGCGCGCTGGAAGGAAGAATAGGGCAAGATCAGAAAGCAGAGAAAGGAACCAAGGGATAAGCACAACAGAAAACGGCAACAAGTCAAGGTTACTCGGGGAAACACTTACCCTTTGCTGGTGGGGGCTTTCCTCTTGCGGGAAGCGCCGACTTTGGTCACGGCTTTCTTCTTGGTCCTCTTGGCGGGAGGTTCTTGGGCACCACTGCCAACCCTCTTCCGAGTATTGGGAGCGGCCACCGATAGCGGATCGACGTTCAGAGGTTCCTCCTCGTCGTCCAACTCAGGGTCCTCTGCAGAGTAGAAGAAAAAAGGAATTCAGAACAAGCAAGGAAAGAGAGTCAAAGTTTATTGCTGACAAACAGAGAGGTGAACTCAATCACCTTCTTCATCTTCGGACCAATCCCGAATAGAGGCATCAGCTCGGGACTTACCGGGCTGATTGGCGTTGGGGATACACAAGGTATCCTGAGTGTCATAGGCGGTCGTGTCATCTTCATCACGATCCTTTGTCCAGTTGGCGGTGAAGATTTCATTGTCCTCTTCTCGCTGGCGATCAATGTGTTGTTGAGGCAAACATGAAGCACAGTGAGTTGAGTTCTCAGCTAAGGAATTCTACTCGGAATAGCATGCAAACACAAAGCATATTCAGCTAAGGAATTCTACTCGGGATAGCATGCAAACACAAAGCATATTGAGCTAAGGAATTTTACTCGGGATAGCATGCAAACACAAAGCATATTCAGATAAGGAATTCTACTTGGGATAGCATGCAAACACAAAGCATATTAGGCTAAGTAATTCTACCCGGCACGGCACGCAAGCACAAAGCATATAGAGCCAAAAGGATAAGTGTGAGGACCTACTCGGTGCAGCATGCGAACATTAAGCATATAAAGCTGAGAAACTATCTATCCGGTATCTGGATGCAAACACAAAGCATGCGCAGTAAGGAACTAACCTGGGTGACGGGTTTGGTGCGGCTATACGGCACGAAGCCGTAAGCCCAGTTCTCGGTGAGCGAGGTCTGCATAATGGACCTGGCCCAGATGGCCACCTCAGCCTTGCTGAGCTTGAAAGTTGTTGTCCTGGTGCAATCACGGGGGCCTCCCATGTAGCACATCTTGTGCACTCGGTGCTGGAGCGGGAGTATCCGGCGCGAGATCCAGCAGGCAATAGGATCGTCCTGCATCAGCCCTTCTCCCACCAGCTCGGTCAGGCGCCTCTCGACCTGGAGGACGTCTGGCACGGTCTTCTTTGGGTGGTATCCCCAATTCTGCCTAGTGGGCAGCGCATTCACGAACTTAGGGAGCCCTATCTGGTCTTCGATGGGCTTTCCCTTCTCGGCGGGTACGTTCTTCACGTACAGGAACCCGCGCTGCCACTTGAGCACGGTATCCAGACCGAGAACTCTCGGGTGGTGTCCGGTGCGGCGCTACAACATCATCGCGCTACCCGTCTGGGTCATCACGCGGGGGGCTGAAGTGTTGCCGGGATCAGGAATTTTCTGCTTGCGAAGAAAGAAGTATTTCGCCCAGGTATGGATGGTCGGGTGGACACCCAGAAAAGCTTCACACATGGTGGCGTGTGTGGAGAGCATGACTACGGCGTTTGGTGGAAGATGGTGAGGTTGAATGCCGAAATGGCGGAGAAAATCTGAGAAGAATTTGGATACAGGAAGGCCGAAGCCGCGCTTGAAGTGAGAAAGGAAGACTACGTACTCATCTTTGTCCGGTTTCGGGATGAGCTCGGTGCCAGGATGCCGGCAGACGACGCCGGGAGGGATGCGGCGGGTGTTAACCAGCCACTGGCAGTCCTCCGCGGTGACGTCCGAGCCTCCCAGCCGGCTCGGGCGGGAACCGCATCGTCTCCATGCGCCATGGAAGCATGCTAGCTGTTGGAGAGGAAGTGCTCGTCGGAGTTGCGCGGAGATGCGTTTCTCTCTCTCTCTCTCGTTGTGCGTGGGACGACGGTGCTATGAGTGCTCGTGGTGGCGATGTGCTCGACGGCGGCGACAGAGGCGAGGGGAGCGTGAGATTGGAGAAAGAGCAGGAAAGAGAAGAAGTGGGCGGCGCGGGGATATTTATCTCGCGCCGCGAACTGCCGTTACTAGTGGATTAATCGTGGGCATTGATCGTGCGACGTGGGTTAACTGCCCGTTAGAAACGCACACAGCGCGAAACGCGCGCGTAACGGGCGTAGTTAATCCCACGTCCCAGATCGTGGGCTTTCGAGTACCGTTTGACGTGACCTAACGGGCCGTGGGCCCCAGGCGCAAAGACTGGCGCGTGGCCTGCGGCAGCACCGAGGCGTCGCGGTCACTGCTGCGTGGCACGTGTCCCGCAGCGACACTGAGAGATGGATTTGGTCTGATCCAGCGGGATCGTGTTCGAAATTTCGCAAAGTCAATTTACTCGGCAGCACAGTAGAGAGAGTGCTCTACTCGGCTTCAGAGAGATTCTTCCAATAATCACAGTTGGGTGGTTCGAGTAGGAGGTTATTGGTCCGAGTTAAGGTGCAACTCGGCCTCATTCCATTCACGAAGACAAGTTTTGTTTTAAACTGGCAGGGCCCAACGAACAAGTTCACTGGACTCTACCAGCTTCGGGGACTAATGTCGGGGGGCTACCCCCGAGTAGGGGTAAGGCAAGTGTTGAAATGAAGGTCAAAGTGTTGTTGACCGGGTAGACGGCTACCCGGGTACCTGCTACCCGGAGGATTCTATCCGGACATATTCACTGAAGACCAGGAGAAGATATTGAGCAAGATTGTACTCGACCGAATAGAGAAGTTATGGTCCGAGTAGATGGGCAGCAATCCTACTCGGGCCAGAAGTCAATGGAGCCGTTCTGACAGAGATCACGTGTATCCCGCAGCCGTACCGGCGTGCGGTTCAACTTACTAGGTACGCGATCATCAGTGACGCGGCGTGGTGACAGAGAGGTGGGCACATGTCTTGTCTTGTCACTGACAGGGGGGACAGGACAGGATGGGGGTCTACGCTGTGAGGCTGACAGAGTGGACATGACCTGTCAGTCGTACGGCGCGGCGGCTTCTCAGCGCGAGATCCCGGAAGCGAGCTCTACGTCACAGTGCTCAAGTCACATCAGTCGTACCTTTTAGTCTTTGTTTATTTGGCTGGACACCAGTATATAAGGTGCCCTGCCCCCTCCTGCGCGAGGGACGTTACCTCAGGTCGCATTTATTGCAAGAGACAACACTAGAGATAGAGGGAACTGCCGAGTGACTACTCGGCTGAGAGGCAAACTTGTACTGTGACTACTCGGAGATTACACATATAGAGAGATAGGCAGGAGTAGGGGTGTTACCTCCACACGAGGGCCCTGAACCTGGGTAGTTCTTGTTGTTTGCAGTGTTACTTGAGCGCGGCTACTCGCCGTGCGATCCCTCCCCGGATACCCCCAGCGTCCATCGGCCCCAACTTTAGCCATCTCATGGCATCTGTCTTCTCCACACCACGACATCATCTGAGTTGGCTTAGGCTTGTTCGAACTTTTGTTTGCGTGACATATTAAATCCAGTTTTGTTTACGAAATTTAACAAAAGAACCAAAGTTTATTGTTTTGAACGGATTTTAAAAATTGTTTTTGTTGGAGATTCTTTAATGAGAATTTTATTAAATGTATAAGTTATTTAATTAAATGAAAAAGCCAAATAGCAAGGTTCTCAATCATATTATTTCAAAATCAAAAATATATTTATTTATGCTTATGGAAAGTTAAAATCTATTGATAAATCACAACACATGAAACCCGTGATAACACAATTTGCAAAAACAACATACACGTTGTTGAGGACAAGCCCAATTGCTTACCGCCTGTCACTATGAGTATCACTAAGTGCAAAAGCAAACACGACGTAATATTAAGAGACATAACACATCCCAATTGGCAGTCGACTTTAGTTTCGATTTCTATATATGTGGGACACGCAAGTTTTCATATGTCTAGTTTTTATTTATTTACTAGCAAAATACACGTGCTTCGCCATAGAACAAAACATCGGTTGACATGAACCAACCCATAATGTAACTAAGTTGTTATAAACGATAGCACAAAAACGATGAACAAAAGAGATCTAGCACGACAGGGGACACAAGATTTTTAACGTGGAAAATCCTTCCAATGAGGAAGAGAAAAAACCACGGGCGCCGGCCAGCAAATATTCACTATGATGGGGTGAGGTTACAAACGTCGGGGATTTACAATGTATGACTTATCCCAACCGGCGGCTTACATGAGGTATATAAAGGGGACGAAACCCTAGACAAGGTGGTATTTGTCGGATATATACCAATTAGGGGTATATCAGATGGTGCTCTAAAGTGCCGGATTACCAGGGTGGCCTAAATTGTAATGGATTACGGTCCATTGGGCGGCCCAGTAAGCTGACGCGCGGAACCCGGATTCTAGAGGAACCAGGACCACGGCCCACGTGGTACGGCTTGGAGTAGAAGGCGGATTCCTTGCCTTCCAAGTTAGGACATACCGTAGTCTTCTAGGTTTCCTATTCTGTAAGCCCTAACCCGACTATTATATAAAGCCGGACGGGAGATAAGAAATATAGACAAGAAGCTAGAGGCTAACTCGCCGAGAGGTTAATCCTTGTCGAGTAGCTAAACCTAACTCACATTGTACTCTGTATACTTCGGGCTTCAGCCCTGATTAGTGAGATTGCAGGAGTAGGAACGCCGCCTAGTTGCGATGTACCGAACCTGGGTAAAACCCTGGTGTCATTGTTCGTCATACGATCATGTCCCCCACCTCTCTATCGGTAGTCTCATGGCATCCCCGTCTATGAATTCTACTACGATGTCTCGACAGTTGGCGCCCACCGTGGGGCCAGCGACGTCAGGCGCTATGTTTTGATCTGGGATACTCGGCGGAATTGGCAGTACCATAACTGTCAGAAGCCTGGAATTCGACAACGACGTCGGGCGCTTCCTCGACAACGGATCGTACATGCCAGCACGAAATCATCTGGTAAGTGTCTGCGTTTTACCGATCGGATCTCCAAACATCTTTATCAGACTAACTGCAGAGGCAATGGGATTCTGTGGTGGAAGCAAATTTATCCCACCCGCCCATACCCAGTCGAAGAAGACTATGACGCCGGATTTTGCTCAGATCGCCGATATCACGCTGAATCGCACTTTATCGGTATGGTGCAATCCGAGATCGCCGAAAACACGGATGAAAACAATCCCGTGGAAGAGGCAGAAAAGAATAATCCCACGGAAGAGGTGGAAGATCCGACATCCGTCAGCATAACGACGAACTCGGAAGCTGACTCCGTATTAGCCGCCATTAAGACGAGATCGGAATCAGAACCCGGATCAGACGACTTCGATTCCGAAGATGAAGATCAGGATGCTTTCGAAAGAAAAGTCAAATCTCTTCAAGAGGGATTCCATGAAGTCCTAATGGCAAAACCGGCCGAAAACACGGATGCTGATAGTTAGGAAAGCCCTAGAACACCTTCGCCAGAGGAAGAGAAAGAAGGGGGGAAACCACTCCAACATACCCCGATGTCAAAGAATTGACAGAGGACGGACCTGGCAAAAGACCTCTCTCTTCCAAGAAAAAACACAAAGCTTCCAAGAAACTCCAGTACAAGCTCCGGAAGAAAAAGCTGGCTGATCCAGCCAACGAAAACCTGGAAGCAGGAGGAGGAAGTGGAGTTAAACTTGCGGAGAAGAAAACAAAGGAAATCTCTGTTCCACCAATGTCAGAACAAGACGGACAAGATCTACTTCAAACACCAGTGGGACCACACGAACCCCCTGAAGTGTTGGAAGCCATGAGACAAGCTCTCCAAAGGCAACAACAACATATATTCCGAACTCGGGAACATCTCCAAAAAAACCAGGCTGACATTAAGTTAAAGCAGGAAGAAATCGAGGAGTACGAGAGAAGGAATAGATTTGGCATTAAACCTACACGGTTACCCGGAATTGTGGTACTGCCGCGAAAGGAACGGTTTCAAAACCCGGCCTGGCAAAAGCAAGTAAACGGCAAAGATGCCAAGGGCGAACCTATATACAAAACCGCCGCAGAAAATGTGGAAGCCGCGTTCGCCATCCTCAACAACGATATGTACTCCAATGGTGAAAAACTTGAAGGGGTGTATGCTTTCCTAAGAAAGGCATTGCAACAGCAATAGCGAGGGCAAGCACGATCAGGGAAGTTGCATGACGACTCGGCCCTATGCAAAACAGCTACATGCGCCGCTGAAGCACCTGGACCTGAAGAACCTGGAGATTCAAGTAATTCGAAACATAAGAAATAAGATCCGAGAAAGGACAAGAAAAAGGCCGATAACAAGGATGCAGCGTCCAGAACCGGATCCCATCTGCCGAAAGATGCAATTAATCCCCGAGATCGGGAAGAACAAAGCCGGATGGATGGAAAAGCCATGCCGCCTCCGAGACGCCCTGCTGAAAAAGCCGGAAGACACGATATACCTCACAGGCGTGAGAGATCCCGTACACCCCCCAGGAATAAGGAAAGACACAGGAGTAGAACTCCACCTTATCCCAAAGGGCACGATAACGGAGGAAATAGAGACAGTCCCGAAAAAGCGCGTTCGCGCAACAATGGAAAAGAAAGGAGCAGATCCCCTTCTATCCATTCAGCCGGCAGATACTCCGCACACATTGATAGAGCGGAAAGAGATGACCTATACTTCGGACCTAAGGGTTTCACTGATAGGATCCGAAGAATAACTCTACATTCTGGCTTCGCCAAAGTTGGTCCAACATATCAAAAATATACCGGCAGTACAAACCCGGATACCTAGCTCTCAGACTATTACACAACCGTCCATATTAACAATGGGACAGACCTAGAGGCGGTAAAATTCCTCCCCCTTATGTTACTGGATGGAGCCATAGATTGGATCAACGGGCTTCCGTCAAGAACTGTCGACAGCTGGGATGATATGGCTAGAGTTTTTACTCAGCATTTTCGGGGAACCTACAAACGCCCCAACAGCATCAACCAGCTAAACCGCTGCACCCAGTTTGAAGATGAGCCATACGTGGACTTTATCTCAAGGTGGATTGCAATGAAAAATAGCTGCTCTGGAGTAACTAACGTACAAGCAATGCATGCTTTCGTCAATGGCTTAAAACTCGGGCTCATACCGTTCATGATTGGTTAAAAAAAGCACAAAGATCTCGGATCTATGCTTACAACCGCAAATGAGCATGCAGCGGCCAAAGATGATATCAGAGCGAGAGGCGGAAATATTGACACTTTGATTCAAGCCAAAAAGACCCCTCGCCCTGAGAAAAAGCAACTCCAGAATCACAGCAAAAACCCAAAGAACTCAACATAGCCTTTGGAAGAGAAAATGGGACCAAATGGAAAGGACGAAGTACAGAACCGATCAACTACACCAAAGAAGAGTAGGAAAGAATCAAGTCAGAAAACTGTGTCCACCATTCGCAATTTGGGAAACCCACCCATACTAACGCACAATGCCGGCTCAACAAGCATATGAAAGGCAGTGCAAGATCTAGAAGCAAAGGGAAGAGTTCCAAGAGGAAATTCTCCAAGCAAAAGCTAGAAGCTGAAAAAGAAGACATTGAATCGGACACTGACGAAAAAATCCAGGAACAACAGCGAAAAGGCGAGCCTAAGTTTCCGAGAGTTGACGGAGAATGTAACCTAACTTTCCTAGCAACTCCCTCAGCAAAGGTGGCAAAGAGAACACTTCGAGAAATAAACGCGGTTGTCCCACCAACCCCGAAATTCTTGAAGTACTCAAATACACCAATTTCCTGGGATCAGTCTGATCATCCCGGAAACATCCCAGAACCAGGCACGCAAGCTCTAGTTGTAAGCCCTATTGTTCAAAACACTAGGCTAAAAAGAGTGCTGATGGATGGAGGATCCAGCATTAACATAATGTACCTGGATACATTGAAGCATCTGCGAATCTCCGAGACCCAGCTCAATCATAGCAACATACGTTTTCACGGCATCGTCCCTCGCAGGCAAGCACGATCCCTAGGAGAAATTTCCCTAGATGTAACCTTTGGAGAGAAAGAACATTTCCGTCAGGAAAAAATATCCTTCGAGATTGTGTCGTTCGAAAGTGTGTATCACGCAATACTCGGACGTCCAGCTTTCGCCAAATTCATGGCAAGATCATGTTATATCTATAACAAGCTAAAGATGCCAGGGCCAAAAGGAGGAGTAATCGCCATACAGGGAGACTTCAAATTGGCGAACGATCTGGAAAAAGAAAACACCCTTTGTGCAGAAAAAGTGATAGCAAAGGAAGAACTGAAGGAGCTGGCAAAAGAAGTATCGCCGACAGAAATGCCGACAGGAAAAGAAAGCCGACTGGAGCCCAAGAGGAGATGCCTTGGACTATTCTAGAAGGCCCAGTAGAGGCCCACCCGCAGAGCCTTGCGGGTCAAGATAGGAAACTTGTAACCGACTTAGGGTTAGAGCTCGAGTCCTTCCCGAGTAAGATTTGAGACCTGGCCACCTATATAAGGCCAGGAGAACCACCAGGAGAGGACAAGCAAGATCGCACCACCAAGCCTTAAGCTCGAGATCATACTCTCGACTTGAGCAACCCCCATTGTAACCGATCTACTCTTGAATACAGATCGACAGAGGCAGGATTAAGGGTTTTACCTCTACGAGGGCCCCGAACCGGGTAAATCGTGCCCCCTGTCTAGCCGACGATCGTCACCAGCGCCTACAGGTTCTCCTAATCGCAACCCTATGGGTTCACCTGAGGGACTTGTTGAGATGCAGATTCAACAATTGGCACCGTCTGTGGGAACCGCGGGCGCTGGATCTCCGGCATCGTCGGCTTCATCGACAACCAGCTTACGTTGGAAACCATCGACTTCGGCTCCGACCAACCCAATTCGAATCGGATCTGTCGTAGTCACCCCTCACTCGCCGGAATCACGCCCGGTATTCAACGATCTGGAGAAGGGTGTCACCTTGACGTTCGGGAGATTCAAGTTCTACACCAACAAAGATGGGATCCTTCACTTCCTTGAGGAATCGGGATCTGAGTCGATCTCCAGCCGAGGAGCTATCGATTCACGACCCTACTTGGCGAAAAGTGGCGAGTCCATCTGCCTCAACACCAGCAACTTCCATACCCTCTCTACAGAGGAACCCTCTCGGATCAGGAAGGCCTTCTAAGATACGCCTAGGACCCACAAGCCATATCTGTCTCAGGTCTACATGGCAGGATCGGAAGAACCACCCGAAGAAACTGAACACAGTGCAGGGGAACGCGCTAAGATCGGCGTCTCGCGGGACGCTTGGGTCCGAGCAAAGGAGGCTATCCGCACGAGCAAACCACCTGCAGTCGGAGCCCCACACAAAGATATGACCGCCTACCACTATCATCTGGTGAGAGCGGCTACTGCGATCAAGGAAGCTCGGATAGATCTAGCCAATCGGAGAAGATTGGCGGACGAGTCGAGCCAACGCCGGGCCGCGCTGTCCCTAACACCTTCTGTCGGGACTCGCCCCGCGAGGAAGGGACACGCCTCAAGAACCGCGACCATGGATGACGAGTCCCTGAACAGGATCAGCAGGTCACTCGGGCCTTCCCTCATGCGGGTCAACGAGGAGGGAAACATCTATCCGCAAACTCCCGCTGCCGTAGTCCTAGCCGCAGCAACCTACATGCAGATAAATCAACCAGGGGAAAACGACCCCACGAGCGGAGCAATACAAGCAAGTTCAGAAGGGATTAGGCATGGCATCCTCAAGGCTTGCCTCCTATGATCGCAGGAAAGCTGCTGCACAGAAGGAGAAGGAAGCATCCCGCAGGCGCAGGAGCGCTTCGCCCAGGAGGGAAAAATCACCTCGCCGTGGTCGAGGAAAAGAAGCCCGGCGACGCGATGATAGCCGAAGCAGCAGCGAGGGTAGCCCGAGAAATAAAGACCGCGGCTCGCGACATCATAGCAGCCGCTTGCGAAATCGCAGCAAGGAACCAAGGAAGGAAACCGATCGTGATCAGCCAGGTTATAATGCGCGATCGGATATCACGCAAAATAAAGTGGACAAGGCGAGAGCAGCAAGGAACCGCGCGCGCTCCTCATCCGAATCTTCTGATGATGAAACCTGCGGCGCGTTATGCTTCGCTCGCAGTATCCGTGAGGCGCCTCTACCCAAAAGATTCAAACTCAGCACGGAAGTAACAAAATACGATGGTTCACTCAAACCTTCGTCATGGCTGTCGGATTACATCACGGCAGTAAAATGCCAACGTGGGAACAAGAACACGGCTATGCAGTACCTCAACCTACACTTGGTAGGAGCGGCACGCAGTTGGCTGGAAGCGAGACCGAAGTCCTGCTACGGGTCATGGGACGATCTACACTTCGATTTCTGCAAAAATTTCCAAGCAACATACAAAAGACCGGCGACCATCGAGGAACTGCGAGCCTGTAAGCAGAAGAGTGGCGAGTCCACTCGCGAATATATCCAGCGATGGACCACGCTCAGGAACACCGCAGTATCAGAGGAAGAAGCGATCGAAGCTTTCGCAAAGGGCGCTCGCCGAACTGCTTTCAGAGAAGAACTGGGACGATCCGCACCCAAAACTATTGGAGAACTAATGATCATAGCCGATAGATGGGATAACGGAGAGGACTCAGTGCGCAACGAGAGGGCATCTTCGCCCGCATCCGAAGACGACCGCCACGGTTGAAAGAAAAGAAGGAATTACTACGATCACGACGACCGAGAAGAACTGGTAGCAGCAGAATTCACACGAAATCGCGATAGCGGACGCCGCGGAAATCGCGAATGGAAGCCAAAGGCGGAGGACAAAACTCCCGAAGAGGACCTTGATGGATACTGCACGCTACATCTATTTACTAGATAAGCGCACATGCAAAACAAAGGCAACACACCTTCTCAAGGATTGCCGAAAGTTCCTTGATATTCACGAGGCTTTTTCAAAGAAGAACAGAACGGCAGTTATTCAAGGCTACTCGCAACTTCCAGGAGGAGGACACCAAGGATTCCAACCGCCACAACCCCTGCCTCCACCAGGAAACCAGAACGCGGTGCTAGCCGCACTACCTGCGCCGCCCGTCGCCAACGCGGGAGGTAACACATACCCGAACCCCGCCGGAATGTTAGGGATGATACAAAAGGTCTGCCCGTCCCACAGGGCTCAGAAGACAAACACACGACAGTTATGCATGGCTGTGCAAACCCCACCAGGAAGACCCGAGTACCTAAAGATGGCGGACCAGCCAATCACCTTTTCCAAGGAAGACCACCCCCCACGAGTCTATCGACCAGGACACGCTTCCCTTGTAATCCAAGCACAAATTGGCAATTACGAACTGACTCGCGTATTCATGGACGGGGGCAGCGGCATCAACATCATCTACGCGGACACACTCCGTCGGGTGAACAGGAACCTGGAGGGACTCGCAGAATCAGAGATATCCTTCCACGGGATAGTTCCAGGAAAGGCGATCCGCCCACTCGGAACAATTAACTTGGAGATGGTGTTGGGCAATCGACGCAATTACAGGAGAGAATTTCTCGACTTCGAAATAGTCGACTGGCCTTCACAGTACCACGCCATTCTTGGTCGAACAACGTTCGCAAGATTCATGGCAGTACCACACTATGCATATCTAAAGCTCAAGCTACCTGGGAAATATGGCACAATCACCATCGACGGAGATTTCCAAAAATCCAACAAGTGCGACATCGAGTTCAACGAGATCGCCAAATCTTTCGGGATGCAAGAAGAACTTGAGGAGATAGCAAAAACCATGGATCACTCTGTGATGCCCCTCACGAAGAAGAACGCACCAGAGCTGGAATTAAGTGCCAACAATGACACTCGCAAACATTAAGTGCACCCGACAGATTCTGCAAAAACGGCGATGGTCTCCACTACCCTCTCGCCAGCATAGGAAAGCACGCTCGTCGAACTCCTCCGTGAGTACTGGGAAATTTTTGCCTGGCAGCCCTCATATATGCCAGGAATACCCAGGGAGTTCGCCGAGCACTCACTCGAAGTCTACAAAGACACAAACCCATCAAGCAGACCACCCGACGGTTCTCATAACCCAAGCAGAAAGCGCTTCGAGAAGAAGTAAATAGACTGCTCGCAGAAAAATTCATCAGGGAGATAAAAATATCCACCTGGCTAGCAAACCCAGTGTTGGTCCCAAAGAAGAACACCAACATCCTTCGCGTGTGCATCGACTACACGTCGCTGAACAAACACTGCCCCAAGGATAACTTTCCCCTCCCGCGGATCGACCAGATCGTGGATTCCATGGCAGGCTGCCAATGCCTCTCCTTCCTAGATGCCTACTCGGGATACAACCAGATCAGGATGAAACAGGAAGACGAGGAAAAGACAGCATTCATTACACCTCATGGTGTATACTGCTACACGACAATGCCTTTCGGGCTAAAAAACGCAGGCGCAACATATCAGCGTTGCATGCAAAAATGCCTCGCCAAGCTCATTGGCAAGAACGTACAAGTGTACGTTGACGACATCGTCATCAAGACTCGAGTGGATGACACGCTCCTCGAGGATATCAGAGAAACGTTCGACGCTATAAACGCATACATGATCAAGCTCAACCCGACAAAATGCGTCTTCGACGTCCCAACAGGACAACTTCTCGTGTACCTGGTATTCGCCAGAGGAATTGAAGCCAACCCAGAGAAGATACAAGCAATCTTGACAATTGAGGAGCCCACTAATCTACACGGAGTGCAACAGCTCGCAGGGTGACTAGCCGCCTTGAGCAAATTCATTGCACGATTGGGCGAGCAGGCATTACCCTTCTACAAGTTATTGAAAAAGACAGATAAATTCGAGTGGACACCCGAGGCAAGACAGGCATTCGCGGACCTGAAACGAGCCTTACAGAGCTGGCGCGTTCTCGCAACACCACAAGAAAGGGAACCACTCTACCTATATCTAGCCGCAACAAATCAAGTCATCAGCACGGCCATTGTAGTCGAACGACCTGAGGACGGCAAGGCATATGGAGTTCAAAGACCAATCTACTACATCAACGAGATGCTCTCGCCGTGCAAACAGCGATTCCCTCACTACCAGAAGCTCGCATACGGAGTTGTTCTCACGGCTCGAAAGCTCAAACATTACTTCTAGGAACATACCGTAACGGTGGTAAACGACGCATCACTCGGTACCATCATACACAATCCCATGGCGTCTGGAAGAATAACAAACTGGAGCATCGAGCTAGGCGCCTGAGACATTATCTACGCAGGGCGCAATTTCGTGAAGTCACATGTACTCGTGGAATTCCTGAGCGAGCGGACAGAATTACAAACACCCGGACCGCCAGAATACACGAGTAACTGGATCATGTACTTCGACAGGTCCAAAAGGAATGAAGGAGCTGCAGCTGGGATCGTCCTTATATCACCCAGAGGAGACAAGTTGCAGTACGTCCTGCGATTGGACTTCCCACCCGACGATCCAGCATCCAACAACGACGCAGAATACGAGGCCCTGTTGCATAGGATGAAGATGGCAATCGCGTGTGGAGCCACCCGATTGATGATCTATGGCGATTCCAACCTTATCGTGCAACAGACAATAAAGGAGTGCGGCGCTATTGCAGAAAACATGATTGCCTATCGGTACATGTACAATCTACTCGAAGGAAGTTTCAAAGGATGTGAGGTGAAGCACATCGCGAGATCCAGCAACGAAGAGGCAGATAGGCTAGCAAACATGGGGTCCACAAATACGCCCATACCGCCAGGAATATATTTCGAGAGGATGACCAAGCGTTCGGTCAAGGTCAAGAAAACTTTAGGAGCACCCGCAGCATTGGAGACAGAGGTCAGCCCGCAAGTTGCTATCATCGAGATCAGCCATAGTATTTCAAGACAAGTTTTTCTGGCCGAGCCAGTATGGACGCAGAAATACCTCGACTACTTGTCCACCAAATAGCTCCCAGCAGACGCTCGCGAGGCTCGACAAATAGTCCGACGCAGCAAATCTTTTCGAATACTCAACAACGAGTTATACAAACAGAGCATCTCAGCCATACTGCAAAGATGCATAGCACCCGAGGATGGCAAAGAATTGTTGCGAGACATACATCAAGGAGATTGTGGACATCACGCCAGCTGGAAAGCAATCGTGGGCAAAGCTTTTCGAGCAGGATTCTACTGGCTTACAGCAGCCAGAGACGCAAAAGACTTGGTCGACAGGTGCAACGCTTGCCAGCGATTTGCACCCAAACCACACGCGTCACAGAATTACATATGATACCAATCGCCGATCCCTTTGCACAATGGGGGCTAGACATGGTAGGACCATTACGCAAGTCTACACCCGGAGGATACACACACTTTCTTGTCGTAGTCGACAAATTTACGAAGTGGATCGAAGCGATGCCAATCACCTCGGCTAGCGCCCAATGCGCCGTCAAATTTCTCGACTCCATTGTATGCAGATTTGGCATACCACACAACATCATCACCGACAATGGCAGCAACTTCACGGCAAAGTAAACACAGCAATTCTGCGAAGAAAAAGGAATCACCTTCAAATTCGCTTCAGTGGCTCATCCCAAACCAACGGCCAGGTCGAACGATCCAACGGATTGGTCTCGGCTGGCATCAAGAAACGACTACTCGACCGCCTACACCCAGCAGCGGGACATTGGGAAGAAGAGCTACCCTCCGTGCTATGGAGCCTCCGCACAACCCCAAATCGATCCACAAAATACACACCATTTTTCATGGTATATAGGGCTGAAGCAGTCCTTCCCGAGGATGTCAAATTCAGCGCCCCACGGGTCGTTGCTTACAGCGAAGAAACCTCTAACAGGGCACTCGCGGAAGATATGGACGCACTCGACGAAATACGCGATATTGCACTCGCAAGATCCGCAGTATACCAACAGTCGTTGTGAAACTATCACAGTCGCCGTATATGTCACAGAGCCTTCGCGGTGGGAGATTTGGTGCTACGGCTCAAGCAGAAGGAAGGGCACAAGCTCGAACCACCATGGGAGGGACCCTTCATAATACACGAAGTTATCCCAGGTGGCGCCTATCGACTGAAGAACCCGACGACTGGTGGCATCTACTCCAACCCATGGAATGTTGCGCACCTCCGCAAATTCTATCCTTAGATTTATTTTACTCGCAAAAATAAGGCTATATTAGCCATCCTGTAGCTCAAAATAAACACATGACTTCTCAGTCATTTCAATAAAATACATGGTTTTTCAACCATAGCTACTCGCGTTCTTTATCCTTACATGCTAAATAACAGGTATACACCCCAAATACACGGGGGTTGCACCTAACTTAGCATAACATCAAAAATTTCATATACAAAGTTATAAACAAGGTAGAAACCTTACAAAGTTTTGGGACAACTATACAAAGTAACATGATACATACATCATACGATTACATATGGCGACGAGCATTTTCCTCGGCTAATACCCGATCAACCTCTTCCGAGGTCAATCGGATAATCTCCTCCGCTGCAGGTTGAACAACTCTATAATGAGAGGCCATATCGACTGGACCATTGGGGAGCATAGCTACAGAGTTGAAATTAACCTCAGAATGCCACAGTCGGACGAAGGAAAGCGCTACTACGGACCCGCAAATCATCTGATTGCGGACGCACTCACGAATTTCACCTTCTCGACCAAAAGTTCTGAGGAGATGGCTCAAATCTTCTGGACCCCTCTCCAACGAATAGAAAACGGAGTTCACAGCAATCAAGGCCTCATGGCAGGAATTCACGAGTATCTTCGCCTGGACTACTCGATACTTCAACTTAGCCAGAACAAAGCCTCGACTACGGTCCGACCAGAAGTTGTTCGCATGTGGTTTGGAGCTTCCAGCTTCATGAGCAATAAGGTTATCCACCCAATGCGCTTCGCGTTGACCATTAGGCTCAACAACTACAAAGAAAGCTACAGAGAGTCAACAAAGGAAAGAAAGGCAGTCAAACCAAACGCTAGGGGGTCACGTGCTTACACAGCATATCCTTCGCGACGGATGCAAGTTCCTCCATCACAAACTGTTCACGTTCAGCCGCAAGTTTTTGCTTTGACTTGGCCACATCAACCACTCCGTGCAAAGCTTTAAATTTGCGTTCACCATCCGCGACACGGTCACGAAGAGAAGCAAAAGTGCTAACAACGGCAACAAGTGGATTCAATCGTGCAGCAGATCCACTCGAAGACTCCGCAGCAGCACCAATTTCCTGGAGGAAAATATAAAAGTTAAGGAAATACTTCAAAGTCACCCCAATCGAGAAAATAAACCACCTATTCGACAGGTGCTCGGGGGCTACTCCCATCGGGAGAACTTCACAGCAATCAATCGCAAGAAATCACAACTCGGATATCAAAAGAACATTCTGATTAAAGATAGAAGTACGAGAATACATCCCAAGGTTCATTACATCAAGAAGAATAAGCTAAACTAAATCTACCCTATGGAATCGCGGAAGTGATGCCACTCGCAACAGGTTGCCCCTTGCGACTGGCACGAGTAAGCAAGGCGGACAACTTCCAAGCAAGGACTTCAGCCGGATCACCGAAAGGACGAAGCGCTACCTTTCTACCCATGGAAGGATTGACGGGAAGATTCGAGTATACTTCATCCAAGCCTTCGACTCCGTGCGCCAATGCGAACTGGATGGCGGTCTTCGCCTCGCACTCTGATTGGGCAACCGAGTAGGCCTGAAGGATATCATCCTCCAGGAAAACCTTCAGGAGACCGCCCAGCGTAGGCGGAACTGCGACATCCACCATAAGGCACTCGTGGAGTTGCCTCAGCACTTGAGTGGCATCTCTGATGAGGGAACTGATCCCATTCGCATGCTTCCGAAGCTGGGCGAGGGAATCCGTCACCGCATCCACTCGAGGAACCCCGGGCAGCTCCAGTGCAACGCCAAGAACATCTACAAAAGGCAACATTAATTTCGAAGACAATCCAAGCTAGTCACAAAATAACAAAGGACAAGTATAACTTACTCGCGAAGTTCTGGGCTTAAGGACGGAGGAAGTCGACAAGGTCATTGTCCTGTTTGAAACCAGCTTCCTCCAACTTCTTCAAAGCATCCTGAGCATCAGCGAGCTTCCCCTCGGAGTCAGCCGACTGCTTGCGAAAGGACTCTAGTTCCTTTCGAGCAGTCTCCAACTCAGCCTCGAGGCTGTTCACCCGAGTGATAGCATCGGTCTTCTCAGCCTTCAGAACTTCGGCTTGGGCTGCACAGCTATAGATTTCAGATCCAAAGGAATTCGCACGACTGGGAAAGATAAATAGAAAGAGCAGATCAGGTTACCTTGGATAAGTTGGCCTTCCGAGATGAGTCGGTCGCGATTTTCCCGAAGGGTCACTCAATCTGTCTCAGCCAAAATTACACGGCGGCCAACAGCCGCGAGGGAGTCAAGGAGAGACTGCAAAACAAAGAAGATGGAAAAATCAAAGAAGATAGAGAAGTTTGAGCCTATTCACGACTGTAAACAATCGTGAATAGCCTCGGGGGCTACTCCCATCGGGAGCACTGCGTGCACCCGATAAAATAAAGAGAAGGAAAAAGCTAAGTTCTTGAGCCTGTGGCCAGTCACAAGCGATTGACCACAGCCTCGGGGGCTACTCCCATCGGGAGCACTGCCGTGCACCCGATACAAATCCTAAATGCACAAAAATACAGAATGCAAGGACAATAGTAAAACTTACCTGGCCCTGAGCAATGCAGAGAGGATCAGCTGAACTACCCGACACTTCTTTCGAAGTTGAGGCTCCAACTGCAAAGCTAGGCAATCTGTACTCTGTAGCCGCAGCTGTTGGAGCTGGACTCGGTGAGTTCTGGATAGTCCTAGCAGTTGGAGTCTCATCCGCAACAACATCCTTCCTCTTAGGAAGAGAAGAGGCGAACTGGCCGGGGCTGATGGACTGAAGCCTGTCATAAAAAAGAAGCAATAGCATAAGGAAGAGCAAGCAGAAAACTTTCGACTAGAAAGTTGAATAAAGAAAGAAACTTACTCATCGTCTTCGTCATCCAGCATATCCGCATTCCAGGCGGTTTGGATTGTCGGCTTGGGAGCAAGAGGAGCGCTCACACTCAGCGGAGTCACGAGGAGAGGCTCTTTATCGGACCCTCCACCCAAGGAGTTGTCCTTAGAAGTAGCTTCATCGTCTCCCGCCCGGCGGCGCTTGCGGTGGCGAAGATCGCTACCCGATTCCTCCACATCATCCGAAGAGTCGTGGTCGGAGCTCGAGCTAGCGTCGGCAACACTGGTGTCAACAGGGACATCCAGGTTGCTCGCCAACAGGTCGGAAGCCTCTTCACCAGAAACTGGCGGGTAGCAAGTTGCTACTGCCAGGCTCTACAAAAAGAGAACGAGAAGAAAAGAAGGAGGAATTCAGTCGACAAATTTACAAACAAAGAAAATAAAAGTTAAAGGCAGAAAGAGCATTGAACTTACACCGGATGGACGAGGATTCGAGGCTTCAAAAGCTGCGATTGGGCAATCAGCAAAGGACTCGCCCACTTTCAGCTTCGTGATGGCGGCGATCTTCTTCTCAAACTCTGCATTCGAGAGTTCTTCTCGGCTCACTCGGCTGGGGTCTTCAGCTTCTTGGTACTCCCACATGGTAGAGGGCCTCGCCTGTAGGGGTTGGATCCTGCGCTTAAGGAACAAGCTCGCAAGATGCAAGCCGTTCAGCGCAACCCCTGCAGTTTGGTCGCGGAGCGCTGCAACCCTGGCGAGTAGAGGGGCGACGATTCGGCTCTCTTCGACTGAGAGCCTGTGCGCCCAAGACTTTCGCCGCTTCAAGACAGCGAACGGGTGGAATTCATTAACTCCACCCGCGATGTCGTCGACGACATAGAACCACTTCTTCCTCCACCTTTGCGCGGAGTCGATGAGTTGCATGTCGAAGTAGAGGGTGTCCGATTTCGCCTGGATTCCGAAGCCGCCGGTGCGCAGCGTCTCCCCAAGCTCAGTTTCCACCCGCGATTTCTCGCGGAAGGCCCGCACCTTGAACAGGGCCTTCCAAAGGCCCCAGTGCGGGCGAATGCCAAGAGAGCACTCGCAAAGCACGATGAAGCACGAGATGTGCTGTACCGCGTTCAGAGGCAGGTCGTGGAGCTGTATGCCGTAGACATACAACAATGCCACGAAGAAGGGATGGAGGGGGAGTGAGAGCCCACGCGAGACGTGATCCGCGAAGATCACGCGCTCGTTCGCGTGGGGATTGGGTACCTCTTCCTTTTTGCCGAGGCGAACCCGCTTCTCAGCGTCGGGAGGCAGCAATCCCTCCCTTTGCATCTCCTTGATGCTCTTCTGCGTGGTGTTGGCGGAGCGCCAGTCGCCGGAGCGCGGAGCAGGTGCTGCACGAACATCTTCGGGCGCCTGCAAGGAGGAAACCGCGGCGTTGCGTTTCTTGCCTCCCGCCATGGGTGCTGGTGCAAGCTTGAGGAGAAAGGATGTGAGCACGAGGAAGACGAAGGCTAGAAAGCGAATGACGGGAAGTTTTCACCTTTTACCTAAGGACCGTATTTATGCACGGGGTCATCCAATCTTGACCGCTCATCGAGTGACATGACACCCATCGCGGCGGCCACGCGTGAAGCCGAAACGAAACGGCGGTGAACGTTGTTTCGTGCCACGATCCTAACAGAAGATCGTGCGCATTTACTGCGCGCGGCTCGCGGGAAAACCGGAAACGACGTCTCGTTTCCGGTCAAAAAGCTGACAAGGTGGGCCAGCAAATCCTGTTTTCACTTCGTCACGTCCCATCGGGAGGATTCAGAGCAAACAGAGTGCGCTATGAAGTCATGGCAAACATCATCAGGTCCGAAAATCTTTCGGGTAAAACCCCAAACACGAACAAAACTTCGTATGGGTAAGATTAAAACGCGGAAAAACTTCCGCATAAAAAAGAACCCTAGACACGAAATTTTCTTTCGTATGGGCACGAACAATTTTTCCAGACACGAAAACTCTTTCGTATGGACAAAACAACTTCAAATACAAAAACAGGAGGGATTTTCTTACTCGAGAGATCTCTAGACCTAACTCGCGGGTGTGTAGCTCCTGCCACTATCACACGATGTATACACATCACAGACCTGGATTGTTCGGCCGACTAGGCACATCCGGATGCTATATTCTTTCGGATATGAAGGTAAGACCCAAAGGATCTCTCTTGAGGGCCTGGAATCGCACTCAAGCTGCGTCCTCCGGTAAATTTCCGTGTCAACAACACGAAGAAAAATCCTAGAGGACGCGCCGGGTACCCCTATAGGTTAAATTCGACTCGGTTAGATCACCTCATCGGGTTCGAGTCGGAGGTCTCTAATCTGAGTAGGCCAGAACTGTTTCTGCCCTAGATGCAATTAATTGGCCCTGATCTTTCGGGAGAGCCAAGCTGCTGATCCATATGCTTCTGCGAAAATAGCCAAAAAACACAGGCACTTTCATCGCTCGATACTAGGGCATAAAAAAACTTATCACACAGGGTATACGCCCTCCAATCGTAAAACGACTAAAACGATCATCCGAAGGAAAAAAAGACGAAACTTTGAGTGTCTACCCGACTGGGAAATCCCAATCGAGCAAACGCTCGGGGGCTACTGACGGAGGAATGGACCTTGGACCTGTCGAGTAAGGATACCCGGTCCTAGGCCCAGGACTGGAGCCCAAGAGGATATGCCATGGACTATTCTAGAAGGCCCAGTTGAGGCCCACCCGCAGAGCCTTGCGGGTCAAGATAGGAAACTTGTAACCGACTTAGGGTTAGAGTTCGAGTCCTTCCCGGGTGAGATTTGAGACCTGGCCACCTATATAAGGCCAGGAGAACCACCAGGAGAGGACAAGCAAGATCGCACCACCAAGCCTTAAGCTCGAGATCATACTCTCGACTTGAGCAACCCCCCATTGTAACTGATCTACTCTTGAATACAGATCGACAGAGGCAGGATTAAGAGTTTTACCTCTACGAGGGCCCCAAACCTGGGTAAATCGTGGCCCCTGTCTAGCCGACGATCGTCACCAGCGCCTACAGGTTCTCCTAATCGAAACCCTATGGGTTCACCCGAGGGACTTGTTGAGATGCAGATTCGACAGAGTACTAACGGACTTTGCATCATGCATATTAAAACGATGAAGAACTTTTTTAATGCAATTTTGCTGACTAAGAAATAACAAACCAGAATTTCTGTCTCTAGTAATTTCCATACCGAGTATTTTCTTAGCAGCACCAAGATCCTTCATATCAAACTCACTACTCAAGTGTGCCTTCAACGTAGTGATTTCTTTTTTTCTCTTGGCAGCAATCAATATATCATCCACATATAGCAACAAGTATATAGGTGATCCACCAACAAACTTAATCTACACACAACTATCAAATTCGGATCTCTTAAAGTCACGTGACAACATAAATGAATCAAACCTTTTGTACCATTGACGAGGAGATTGTTTCAAACCATATAAGGACCTCTTTAATTTGCAAACATGATCCTCCTTACTAGGTACTATGAACCCTTCTGGCTGGTACATGTATATTGTAACACCTGGGGTGTTTTCCCTAAGTTAGAAAGTTGGTTGTTTTCTTTTTGCTTTGCATCACATGCATCATATGCATTGCACCCTGTTTTCAAAACAACTCAAAATTTCAAACCAATTTAAACTTTCAAAACATGTCCAAAGTTTCCAATTAAAAGTTGCAAACTAAACAACTCAAAATGTTTCCAATAGTTTTGAATTTGAATCAATTAAAAATGCTTGATAATAAAACCCCTTTTATTAACACCCTAATGGTAAATTCAAATTCAGATCAAAATCATCCATACATGGCATGTCCCATTGTGGTTTAAAAATCGCAATCTTGCAAACATTTAAACTCACTGAGTTTTCATAGTGTTGAGCTTTTTTTAAAAAAATCAACTCTATGTGAAACCCTATTTGAAATTCAATAGCAAATTCAAATCACACTCACATTTTAAATTTATGAAAATAAAGTTCACAAACCTTGACATTACTGTTTTGTAATTCAATAAAAAATAACTCATAAAATGAAAACCCCAAAACCTCTCTCTTTTTCTCTCTATTTCTTTCTACAAAAAAAATGCGCAAACAGAAAAAAATAGAAGCAAAAAAAAATATATGAGCTAGGGGAGGCAGGCCAGCCCAAAAAGGGCCAGCCCACCACCACCCTGCTTTTTCTCCTCTCCACCCCAAGCACCCAGCCCACCAGGCCTCTCCCCCCTCTCTCCATTTCAGCCCACATCCCTCCTTCTTCTTCCTGTACGGCACCTCATCGAAGAGGTACACGTCGACACTGCGAGGGATTGACGGCCGTTGCTGCTCCTCCCCCTCCATAAAACCCCGACTCCTCCACACCTCCCTGGTTGCCCTAGGTCCTTCTGTCCCTCTCCGCCGCCGTTTCGCCCTCTTCCCTTCCCTCTAGTCCTCCTTGCCTTTCCACTGTCCACCTCCATGGCCGGAGAGGAGAGAACACACGGCGCCGGGGACTGGGTAGCGGCAACGGACTGCTGATGGCGGGAACGGAACCGCCGCGACGTCTGCTTCCTCTACGCCTCCACAACCACCCCCCGGAGTCCTCGACACCACCGCCACCGACCACGTCCGCGCCGTCTGTAGCTGAACTTCGCCGCCGCCTTCTGCTTCCTCGACGGCAGCATGTGAGCGCCCCTTCCTCCTTCCTCTTGTATCTGAACGCCGTCACACGAACGCCACTCAAGCACACGCACACCACCGCGGGATCACGCACGCACACTCAAGCTCACCGCCCCGCCGTTGCCTCTGTCGCCGTCGAACTGAACCTGGGTTCAGTTTCGTCAGGTTGGAAAAGGCCATGCCTTTTACCTGAAAACCAGTCGCGACGGTATTCTGAACAAGCAACGCAGACCAGCCCAGTGGCTAAGCCTTGTGCGTGCGCACCCGTAGGCCCGGGTTCGATCCCCCCTCCGCCGAATAAACGGCCACACTTTTTCGGATTTTTGCGCAGGGGCAGGACCCACCCGTCAGCGAGCCCCGTTGCCACCTCACCTTACACACGCCACCCTGGCACTGGCCCCGCACGGCAGTGACACAGGGCCAAGGGCACTGTGTGAGAAACCTCCCAGGGGCCTCCCTGTGGTTTCTTATTCCTTATAAGTCCCTGGAAATCACAGATCAGTCCCTGGATTTCCAAACCCTATAAAAATTGCAAAACACATCCAAATTTAATTTGTAAGACATGTAAACCATTCTAAATAAAATGAACTTTCCAAATATGCAGTTTGTTATCTGTTTTGAACATTCCAAATCAATTCAAAAATTCAAATTCAAATAACTCTTTTGAATTTGATTAAATCCATAACAAATTCAAATTTATTTCAAATGGCCCATATAAAATATGTTTTCCATCCAAAATTCCATGCTCTTTCCAAATATAACAATTGTTTTCTGTTTTGGATAAATAAAACTAATGCAATTACTTAATGCTTTAATTAAATCATTTAAATGGTGAAATTCATAACTTGCTCAATTAAAATCCAATTTCAACAAATAAAATATGTTTTCCACTCAAAATGAAACCACCTTTCTGAATATCAACTTTGTTTTGCAATTTGGACAATTAAAATTAATGTCATTTAAAAATGCTTTAATTAATTAATTAAAAGTCCTAATTAATAACTTTCACATGCCTGCTCCAAATTGAAAACCCAAAACATGAAATCCATCCAAAATGAAAGGCTACACTTGAATATCAACTTTGTTTTCTGGTTTGCAACATTTAAATTGGATTTTTGCTTCACCTCTTATTTAATGCATTTAAATTGGAAATATGCTTAACTAAATCATTTGAAATTATTTTCCAACATGTAAAATATGTTTTCCATCCAATTTATTTTATGAACTTTGCAAATATAAACTTTGTTTTCTATTTTGAATAAATTAAATTGTTGAAAACAACTATTTCTTAATTAATGCATTTAAAATTGTCAATTTAATAACTTGCTCATCTAAAATCCAAATTCCACAAATGAAATATGTATTCCATCTAAAATTTTGTGTTCCTTCCAAATATAAATTTTGTTATCTGTTTGGAACAATTAAAATGGGTGAAAACAATAAATGTTTGTGTAACTCACTTAAGAAGCCAAATTTCATAACTTAATAAATAAAATTCCAAACTTGGTAAACAACATATCAAATTGAAGCTATTGTTGTTTTCTTATTGTTTTCATCATCCATGCATCATTCTAATCAACTTTCACATGATGGTTATTGGTAGATCATTTAATTCAACATTAATTCATGGGATTTTCCATATGCAATCCAAATTGCATATGGGCCCATTTAAATATGTTCACCATGTCAACTGGTTTACCTTGATGCATCAATTAATTGTCATGCATCCATATCTTGATCATGCTGGATCTTTTGCCGTAGTAGTAATTGTTGCACCCGGTGTTTGTTCTAGTTCGTTGCTTCTTCGCGGATAGGACGTTGAGATGATGTGAGCAACGACAAGTTCTTCGGATGTACCCCTACTTGCTGGATTCCAGGCAAGTATACTCACTTGCTGCCTATGGCTGCCTTTCATCACTTGTTACCGATTCTTTCCGTTGTTCTTATGCTAGCCTTATGATTCGATGCTTGTGTCTCGATCCTATCATATGTCATCTTGCAACCATGATATAGCCTTCCTTCCACTTCCTATTACCTGTTGTTTGTTTACCTTGTTGGCCCTTGTGTCGTAGTTGCATGCTTAGTGTTGTTTGCGCTCAAGTCTTGTTGTCCGTCTTATCATCTGTTTAGTTCGATAGTTGGGTTTCAATTCAATCAACTTCATGTTAATGTTTTGGGTAATAATAATTTGATGATAAGGCACCGGCAGGAGGCCCGGCGTGGTTTTGAGGCCTGCTAGTGTCCACCCTAATTAGGAAAAGGGTCTTGTCCTCCGATCCATGATGAGCGCACTAACCGCATGTGGGAAGCGAGTATGGGCGCCCCCCGCAACTTTGATTCGATTCACATCTCGTCCAAATCGCCTCATTTAGTTCGGGTTTTCCATTTGCCGTATGCATATGCAGGTGCAAACCCTTGGCGCCAGGGTGGAACTTTTGTAGTCGGCATTTAGGGAGACACGTTCTTGGAGTGCTATGAGGGTCCCTTTTCTTCGTGGGGCTTGATTAGCCGTGCGCTCAATTGCACGGGGTTCTTTGGGCTTGATGCGAAGAAGAGTTGGGTTGTGTTGAGTGCCTCGCTTGGTGGAAGGGCCTTTCCATCTGGCGGGTCATTCTTACGTGTACAGCCAAATTGGTGCATCCCTGCAGGGTTAAATCTTCTCGAGAAGCCGTGTTGTCCGTGATTATGGATGACTTGGTGAAAGTGCTGGCTAACAATTACTCAGACAACTTACACTTAACGATGATAACTTGACTAGTAATTTAGATTACCTCCACCATAAAAATGAATGTCACCTTAATCAATAGTGTGAGTTTCCTTGGGTTGCTTCCTTAGTAGGGGGTAACATTGGATGAGTATTGTTTGGTGAGTAGTTATAGTTGGTTTTGTCGCGCTATCTTATCCCTTTCTTTTAGCCGGAAGTTCTAGCGCGTCTCTTTAGTTGTTAGTGCTGCCCGCTGCCGCTTCGTTGAAATAATCCCTTCCTTTCGTTCTACCCAAAGTATTTGTATCTTGTGATGATTGGTTACGCTGGTATCTTATGAGTATGGGTTATCCACTTGCCAGTACTTAACCGTACTGACCCACGAATCCTTTTCGTGGCTGCATATTCCACATTGCAGTCAACAGGTTTGAACTCTGACGACGTTAGCTTGGGAATCCCTCCGGCTTGGCCTGGGCAGGGATTGGACGCCATCGGTTATCTTCAGGACTCTTAGTCCAATTTGTATCTTGTCCGTAGTCGAACACTATGTTATTTCTTCCGCTGTTATTTGGATCCTTGTATTGTATCTGTTGTATCCTTGACTCGTTTGAGTCGTCTTGTATATATCTTTTCTGTTGTTGTTGCGGAATATTCGTGAACTGTTGTAATGTTATCACAAGTGGCAACCTGGAATCGGTTATTATGCGGATTTGGGTGGAAATGCCGAAATCTGCATAGTGCCCGATCTCGGGGCGTCACAAATGGTATCAGAGCCTGGTTTCCGATTCCCGATATTGTTTCGATACGAATGGTTATCGAAGCAACGGGTCCGCAAAGCCTGTAGGATAACCTCGCTAACGGTCGTTGTTTCTAGAGTGTCAAAAACTATTTGTCGAAAACTTGTTTTGGAAACATCTCAATAGGATTCTTGTTTTCTCTTTATCTCTATTCTGTTTCTCCTCTCATCTTATTTGTTTTGGAGTCTCTCTCCCTCTCAATCTTTCAAAGTTTTAGGATCCTACGTGGGTGGATGTTTTATGAGCCTTTAACCTAATAGTTTCGATCATCGGAAGATTCCTGTTGGAAGAACATCGTCATCAGCCCGAGCAAGATTCCCTTGTTAGTGGTGTCGAGGAGATCAACTGGAAGCATGAAGAATCAATAGTCGAACTTTTTTCCCCTCCCGGGTTAGTGGGTGGATTGCGAGGGCGCAATCCTTTGTTAGTGGTGTCGTCTGTAACACCTGGGGTGTTTTCCCTAAGTTAGAAAGTTGGTTGTTTTCTTTTTGCTTTGCATCACATGCATCATATGCATTGCACCCTGTTTTCAAAACAACTCAAAATTTCAAACCAATTTAAACTTTCAAAACATGTCCAAAGTTTCCAATTAAAAGTTGCAAACTAAACAACTCAAAATGTTTCCAATAGTTTTGAATTTGAATCAATTAAAAATGCTTGATAATAAAATCCCTTTTATTAACACCCTAATGGTAAATTCAAATTCAGATCAAAATCATCCATACATGGCATGTCCCATTGTGGTTTAAAAATTGCAATCTTGCAAACATTTAAACTCACTAAGTTTTCATAGTGTTGAGCTTTTAAAAAAAAATCAACTCTATGTGAAACCCTATTTGAAATTCAATAGCAAATTCAAATCACACTCACATTTTAAATTTCTGAAAATAAAGTTCACAAACCTTGACATTACTGTTTTGTAATTCAATAAAAAATTAACTCATAAAATGAAAACCCCAAAACCTCTCTCTTTCTCTCTCTATTTCTTTCTAAAAAAAAGTGCAAACTGAAAAAAATAGAAGCAAAAAAAAAATGAGCTAGGGGAGGCAGGCCAGCCCAAAAAGGGCCAGCCCACCACCACCCTACTTTTTCTCCTCTCCACCCCAAGCACCCAGCCCACCAGGCCTCTCCCCCCTCTCTCCATTTCAGCCCACATCCCTCCTTCTTCTTCTGTACGGCACCTCATCGAAGAGGTACACGTCGACACTGCGAGGGATTGACGGCCGCTGCTGCTCCTCCCCCTCCATAAAACCTCGACTCCTCCACACCTCCCTGGTTGCCCTAGGTCCTTCTGTCCCTCTCCGCCGCCGTTTCGCCCTCTTCCCTTCCCTCTAGTCCTCCTTGCCTTTCCACTGTCCACCTCCATGGCCGGAGAGGAGAGAACACACGGCGCCGGGGACTGGGTAGCGGCAACGGACTGCTGATGGCGGGAACGGAACCGCCGCGACGTCTTCCTCCTCTACGCCTCCACAGCCATCCCCGGAGTCCTCGACACCACCGCCCCCGACCACGTCCGCGCCGTCTGTAACTGAACATCTCCGCCGCCTTCTGCTTCCTCGACGGCAGCATGTGAGCGCCCCTTCCTCCTTCCTCTCTCCCTCTTGTATCTGCACGCCTTCACACGTTCGCCACGCAAGCACACGCACACCACCGCGGGATCACGCACGCACACGCGAGCTCACCGCCCCGCCGCTGCCTCTGTCGCCGTCGAACTGAACCTGGGTTCAGTTTCGTCAGGTTGGCAAAAGGCCATGCCTTTTATCTGAAAACAGCCGCGCCTGTATTCTGAACATCAACAGCAGACCAGCAGCGGCACCACGGCGGCGCACGCCCTCGGTCGCGGGTTCGATCCCCCCTCCGCCGAATAAACGGCCACACTTTTTCGGATTTTTGCGCAGGGGCAGGACCCACCCGTCAGCGAGCCCCGTTGCCACCTCACCTTCCACACGCCACCCTGGCACTGGCCCCTCACGGCAGTGACACAGGGCCAAGGGCACTGTGTGAGAAACCTCCCAGGGGCCTCCCTGTGGTTTCTTATTCCTTATAAGTCCCTGGAAATCACAGATCAGTCCCTGGATTTCCAAACCCTATAAAAATTGCAAAACACATCCAAATTTAATTTGTAAGACATGTAAACCATTCTAAATAAAATGAACTTTCCAAATATGCAGTTTGTTATCTGTTTTGAACATTCCAAATCAATTCAAAAATTCAAATTCAAATAACTCTTTTGAATTTGATTAAATCCATAACAAATTCAAATTTATTTCAAATGGCCCATATAAAATATGTTTTCCATCCAAAATTCCATGCTCTTTCCAAATATAACAATTGTTTTCTGTTTTGGATAAATAAAACTAATGCAATTACTTAATGCTTTAATTAAATCATTTAAATGGTGAAATTCATAACTTGCTCAATTAAAATCCAATTTCAACAAATAAAATATGTTTTCCACTCAAAATGAAACCACCTTTCTGAATATCAACTTTGTTTTGCAATTTGGACAATTAAAATTAATGTCATTTAAAAATGCCTTAATTAATTAATTAAAGTCCTAATTAATAACTTTCACATGCCTGCTCCAAATTGAAAACCCAAAACATGAAATCCATCCAAAATGAAAGGCTACACTTGAATATCAACTTTGTTTTCTGGTTTGCAACATTTAAATTGGATTTTTGCTTCACCTCTTATTTAATGCATTTAAATTGGAAATATGCTTAACTAAATCATTTGAAATTGTTTTCCAACATGTAAAATATGTTTTCCATCCCATTTATTTTATGAACTTTGCAGATATAAACTTTGTTTTCTATTTTGTATAAATTAAATTGCTGAAAACAACTATTTCTTAATTAATGCATTTAAAATTGTCAATTTAATAACTTGCTCATCTAAAATCCAAATTCCACAAATGAAATATGTATTCCATCTAAAATTTTGTGTTCCTTCCAAATATAAATTTTGTTATCTGTTTGGAACAATTAAAATGGGTGAAAACAATAAATGTTTGTGTAACTCACTTAAGAAGCCAAATTTCATAACTTAATAAATAAAATTCCAAACTTGGTAAACAACATATCAAATTGAAGCTATTGTTGTTTTCTTATTGTTTTCATCATCCATGCATCATTCTAATCAACTTTCATATGATGGTTATTGGTAGATCATTTAATTCAACATTAATTCATGGTATTTTCCATATGCAATCCAAATTGCATATGGGCCCATTTAAATATGTTCACCATGTCAACTGGTTTACCTTGATGCATCAATTAATTGTCATGCATCCATATCTTGATCATGCTGGATCTTTTGCCGTAGTAGTAATTGTTGCATCCGGTGTTTGTTCTAGTTCGTTGCTTCTTCGCGGATAGGACGTTGAGATGATGTGAGCAACGACAAGTTCTTCGGATGTACCCCTACTTGCTGGATTCCAGGCAAGTATACTCACTTGCTGCCTATGGCTGTCTTTCATCACTTGTTACCGATTCTTTCCGTTGTTCTTATGCTAGCCTTATGATTCGATGCTTGTGTCTCGATCCTATCATATGTCATCTTGCAACCATGATATAGCCTTCCTTCCACTTCCTATTACCTGTTGTTTGTTTACCTTGTTGGCCCTCGTGTCGTAGTTGCATGCTTAGTGTTGTTTGCGCTCAAGTCTTGTTGTCCGTCTTATCATCTGTTTAGTTTGATAGTTGGGTTTCAATTCAATCAACTTCATGTTAATGTTTTGGGTAATAATAATTTGATGATAAGGCACCGGCAGGAGGCCCGGCGTGGTTTTGAGGCCTGCTAGTGTCCATCCTAATTAGGAAAAGGGTCTTGTCCTCCGATCCATGATGAGCGCACTAACCGCATGTGGGAAGCGAGTATGGGCGCCCCCGCAACTTTGATTCGATTCGCATCTCGTCCAAATCGCCTCATTTAGTTCGGGTTTTCCATTTGCCGCATGCATATGCAGGTGCGAACCCTTGGCGCCAGGGTGGAACTTTTGTAGTCGGCATTTAGGGAGACACGTTATTAGAGTGCTATGAGGGTCCCCTTTTCTTCGTGGGGCTTGATTAGCCGTGCGCTCAATTGCACGGGGTTCTTTGGGCTTGATGCGAAGAAGAGTTGGGTTGTGTTGAGTGCCTCGCTTGGTGGAAGGGGCTTTCCATCTGGCGGGTCATTCTTACGTGTACGGCCAAATTGGTGCATCCCTGCAGGGTTAAATCTTCTCGAGAAGCCGTGTTGTCCGCGGTTATGGATGACTTGGTGAAAGTGCTGGCTAACAAGTATTCAGACAACTTACACATGATAACTTGACTAGTAATTTAGATTACCTCCACCATAAAAATGAATGTCACCTTAATCAACAGTGTGAGTTTCCTTGGGTTGCTTCCTTAGTAAGGGGTAACATTGGATGGGTATTGTTTGGTGAGTAGTTATAGTTGGTTTTGTCGCGCTATCTTATCCCTTTCTTTTAGCCGGAAGTTGTAGCGCGTCTCTTTAGTTGTTAGTGCTGCACGCTGCCGCTTCGTTGAAATAATCCCTTCCTTCCGTTCTACCCAAAGTATTTGTATCTTGTGATGATTGGTTACGCTGGTATCTTATGAGTATGGGTTATCCACTTGCCAGTACTTAACCGTACTGACCCACGAATCCTTTTCGTGGCTGCATATTCCACATTGCAGTCAACAGGTTTGAAGTCTGACGACGTTAGCTTGGGAATCCCTCCGGCTTGGCCTGGGCAGGGATTGGACGCCATCGGTTATCTTCAGGACTCTTAGTCCAATTTGTATCTTGTCCGTAGTCGGACACTATGTTGTTTCTTTCGCTGTTATTTGGATCCTTGTATTGTATCTGTTGTATCCTTGACTCGTTTGAGTCGTCTTGTATATATCTTTTCTGTTGTTGTTGCGGAATATTCGTGAACTGTTGTAATGTTATCACAAGTGGCAACCTGGAATCGGTTATTATGCGGATTTGGGTGGAAATGCCGAAATCTGCATAGTGCCCGATCTCGGGGCGTCACATATATCTCCTCCTCCAGCTCTCCATGCAAAAATGCAGTCTTCACATCTAACTGCTCAAGCTCAAGATCACGCATAACAACAATACCAAAGAAAGTACGAATAGAGCTATGCTTGACAACCGAAGAGAAAACATCATTATAATCAACACCTGGAATTTGACTGAAGCCCTTTGCAACTAACCTTTCCTTAAACCGCGGAGGCTCACTAGGAGATAAACCCTCCTTTCTCTTAAAGATCCACTCGTCAGAAGTTCGGCCTTTATCAGTATATACGAATACGAATTTGGATCACACCAAAATAACATAAGTGACACTACATATTTTCGTAAGATATTAACTTGTTGAGTGAATTTATTTGTTCTGTTGAAACATTTGGTTGTCGTATGAGATGTAAATGACAAGGGCATATCTGCAAATGTATAACAGAAATGTGGGTGTCCTTTTGTTAAATTGCCATAGATTGCTCTTCTTTTCCGTTAGATATAAATTGAACGATCATGAATGAAAGATGACAGACAGTCATCACCAACTGTGTTTTTTATAGGAGTAAAGAAATAACCTCAAAACATGTGGTAGTATGATTTTTTTTATAGCAAATGACAATCTCAAATAATTGTTATAGTTCAGTTCAATTTTTTTTTGTTATAAGTAGTTTGATGCAATTTGTTACTCCCGATATTTTTGCTGGTATATGAGCGCCGAATTGTTCGCCAAAATAATGAGATTCCACCCGGAGGGAATACTCGGATCACTTGCGTGTGAATCAATCAGTGGTGTGGTGGTGTGTGTGTCATCGCTGACTTTCCTCGACTCTCCTGTCCAACCCTTTTTGCCCTCTACATAGCCTCCCTCCATCCTCGACCCTTCCTCCCCTCGCTCACAGCCTGACCTAACGCGTCCATTCCGTCGTCTCCATGCTGCTCTAGGAGAAGGAGCCCACGCTTCCACCGGCGGCCGCATCTCTCAGGTGACCACCGCCCCCCTGATCCCCTCCCAGATCGCTTGAAACCCTAGCTAGCTTCGCTTCCCCGGTCCCGTCGGATTTGGCCTTTGGGGAAACTTTTTAGGCCAAAGCTTCCGATGCGACTGCGATGGCCGGTCTATTGCTTAAATTCGCCTGTCCGTGCGAGCGGGACGGCGGGGGCTCGAGCAGCTGCCCGGAAGGAGCGAGGATTTGGAGCGAATTTCGTGTCCGTAGTTTTGGCACCTCGATGCCTGCGAATTCGGGGTTGCGTCGTGATGTACCGCTTCGTAGCTTTTGCGTTTATGTTCTCACATGGCGGTTCGCTTTGTGCAGGGAGCTTTGAGGATGACGACTCCTTCCAGGAAGAGGTTGATGAGGGACTTCAAGCGGTTGATGCAGGACCCTCCCGCGGGCATCAGCGGCGCGCCGCAGGACAATAACATAATGCTGTGGAATGCTGTGATATTTGGGTATGAATTATGATGATTCTAGACTACATGATTTGCGCATTTCCTTATTTTCTGTTTCGGGTCATCATGTACTCATGCATATCCTTGTGTTGATTTGCAGCCCTGATGATAGTCCATGGGATGGAGGTTAGTTGATTGGAGTGTATTTGCTAGCTATTTCATTAGCACTATGGATGTTATTTGATGTACTCCCTTGGTTTTGTTTGTTTTTGAGCTGATGAAATCATGGTTTGTACGTGCAATTGAGGACGCATATCTAAACAATCTACTAATAGTTTATCTGCGTATGCTGCTGCCGTTGGTGATGGCAGATTCGTGATAAAAGTACTAATATGATCAAGTGATACCGAACACTACATTCTGCCAGTAACACATTTATAGTTGGCTGGAGATGGCCATTATGTCAACTTGTCACTCACCTCACTCTCACTGTTAAAAATCTCCCGCTAGCAAGCACAGTGAGTAAAGCAAATCATAATTAACATGGAGAGGGGAAATAGCCCCAAGTCATATGCAAATATGTAAAAGTAAGTATCTGTTGATACCAGTGGTTAACACCACGATTGGTAATAAAAACCCACTCGCTTTGGATCCAGCATCATTATTAATTTTAATCTCAGTAGCAACTAGCAAGTTTTTAAACATAGTTTTCGTGTCAAGGTCCCAACTAAGCTATTCAAAGCTACCGCAAAACCCACTCATTTTGGATCTAGCATCATTATTAATGTTGATCTCGGTAGCAAGTTTTTAAACATAGTTTTCGCGCCAAGTCCCAACTAAGCTATTCAAAGCTACAGCAGAAGCTAAGAATAACAAATACGCGAACATCATATGTTGCATATAAGGCAGTGTGGAATATAAAGCAATACAGTAGACCATAACCAGAACACAATTTTCTTTCTATCAAGTACCAAGTACTTAATCACTTACACAAATAGTTGTCAGAGGTAGTATTTTTTAGCGGTTATTTGATAGGGTTTCCTGCGAGTTAAGCATATAACAGATGTATTTAGGCTTCTATAGTTGAATTCATATTTAGCATGTTGTTTTGGTAGAAGCTACCTATATAGAATATCGGAGCTGTCACTAGCTTTAAAAGCTACAGCAAATCGTGGAGCTATTTGAAGTTATTGCGGTTGTCGTTACTATAGTAGAACATTGGCGTGCCACTTAGCTATTAGGGTGCAAAAAATTTATACCACAGCTATCACTAGCTATTTAGAACCTTCCTTGATAAACTAGGAACGCACCAAATATGAGAGTGAGTATTAGGTCAGCTTCAATGCAGTAACTAGCATCACATGCATTAATCTTTATATATGGCTCATATGTTGTTTAGTGTATCCTTTTTTTTTTCTGATGTCATAGTTTGGTTTCTATCTTTGCATTCGGTGCTAACTGATGAGCCGTGTCCCACTGATAGGTACGTTTAAGTTGACTCTCCAGTTCAATGAAGAATATCCGAACAAGCCACCAACAGTTCGGTTTATTTCTCGGATGTTTCATCCCAACAGTAAGTTATTTCACGTCATCTTAAATACCTGAGTACACAGACGATATTATATTGATTTATCTGTCTCATATTTTGGACCGAAAGATTGATCTGTTACATGTTACTGAGTATATTTCATTTTTTAAACTATGCCTCTGCTTTAAAAAATAGAGTATACTTGTTTTCTTCACCCTTAGTTCTTTTGTTCCTTCTGGCCCAGAGACTTCCGATACATTAATTAATGCCATGTGTATCTTGCTAGCTGTCATCTGTCTGATAGACGTACACGTGCCACTGTGCCAGTTGTGCTGTGAAGGCTTGATAAATTTAATTTTATGCTGTGGTGATTATGTCAAGCAAGCATGCTGCAGACTTTACATCGTACTTTGAGTGCATGTGTTCCTTATCATTTTGAGCTTCTTTCTACTCTCTTGCTAGGAAGCCAAAAACACAGGATGTATCTCCACTTTTATTTGCCACCCTAACACTATTCTTATTGCATGCAGTTTATGCTGATGGAAGCATATGCTTAGATATTCTACAGAATCAGTGGAGCCCAATATATGATGTAGCTGCTATACTTACATCCATCCAGGTACAGTTTTTTTTCTTCTCCTTTTGTCTTAGCAGCCCAGATTATTTTTACACCAACATTTTCCAATGCCAGCTTGTTACTTTATTTCAAGAGCATATATTTTGAAACTAATAACATGATTTGAAGTTTGGAATCTGTTCAAGTTTCGACTTGGGACATATTTGGGCAGCTCTTTGCTGTCAAGTATATTTCCAATGCACTTACTCAACATGTACAGATGTTAATTACAAATTGTTTGCTGTGGTTGAGTCTTTTTCTTTTGTGCAGCATGGTCGATCTCGCTAAATTTAGCTAGAGTATGGGCTTTGCCCTATTGGCCTCTCTAGGACAATGATAAACAACAAAACGGATAAAGCCTCAAATAAACAGCCATTCTTGGTAGATAGCCGCCGCAACTAATAGAAAATTCTTGCCATTTTGCATCATCTCCACCACCTCCATACAATCAGATTCATTGTGAAGTCTATTACGTCCGATTTCACCCACTAGAAGAAGGCCGTCACGGAGGTCTTGAGCTTCAGATGTTGCAGCGTCTTCCACCTGATATAGATTATGTCTCTGTCCCAAAACAAAAGCACCATAGTGATCACGAAGAATTGCCCCCGTACCTCCAGTGCTCGAATCAACACCAAAAGCAGCATCAATGTTCAGCTTATCGAAGTCCTCAGGGGGTTTAACCCAGCCATGCCTTACAATTGGACCAGATCTCCTCTTTGCTGCTCTTTTATAATTCAAAGCCAGCGCCATTATTTATTGTGCCGAACGCGGTTTGCCATGCACAAGTTTCCGTCGCTCCCAGCAAACCTACCAGGTCGTCAACGCAACAAGGTCACACCTGCGTAGCTCTAGCAACAGTGGTACTTCCGCTGGGTCCAGAAGCTACGTTTCTAGGCCGAGACCCCAGTCATCTCATGCAAATTAGCCTGCTCAATAACGTCCTGCAAGCCTAGAGGCCCTAGATAGTACCAGATGTGCTTCACTTGTTTTTTTATTAGCCAGAATATCATAACAAGGCATAGTACCTAAGACTGACCACCAGCAGTGAATTTTTATCTTCGATGGTGTGTTTAAGACCTAGCTTTCCAGACCGGATTAGATGTTGAGGCATCAAATAAGCTAGTCCTGCGTAATTTCCTTCCACATTGATTATCCCATTCAGTACGATATGCAGACTTTACCAAAAATAAACCGTTCTTATTTCTATCCCCTGAGATGAAATCCTCCATCATCCCAACCGCAAGTGGAATTTTCAATATCCTTTCCGCATCAGCCGCCCAAAAGATTTCCCTAGTCAAAGTGCTTCATTGTCAATTAGTTCTGATACCTTGCTAAGAGCAATATTGCCTCTTCTGATCATGATTTTCCTAGTTGGACTAGATGGTATCCAACAATCCTCCCATATGTTTATGCTCTCACCGTCACCAACTCTCAATCTATGTCCCCTTTTAAAAGTTTGCATTCCTGCCCAAAGACTTTGCCAAGTATTCGAGCTCCCTTTCTTTAACTCACATTTTAATAGATCTCCAGAGGGGTAATACTTTGCACGAAGCACTTGGGCACATAAAGAATCTGTCTCCGAGAGAAGACGCCAGCATTGCTTGGAAAGCATTGCCAAATTAAAACACCCAAGATCATGGAAACCCATGCCTCCTTGATTCTCCAGAATACACATTTTCCACCATGCAAACTAATGCGTATGCTTCTGTTGATTGGTTTGCGTGGTGGAAAATGTTGTATCGAGCCGTGAGCGGCAGGCAACCAAGAACTAATTGTCTGAGGATGTAGATACATTAAGTTAGCCCATCTTCATTTTCAGGGAGGTTGAATTAGCCAATCCACTCTCAGTATCCGTCTCTGGATCTTGAACTTTACCTAAGTTATCCATTGTGTAGATGACTTTGAATGCGAAAAACAGACAGGATTGTACAATTGTACTCCATATCCAATTTAGAACTCCACAGGGCAAAGTTTCCAATGGCATTGAAATTCCTACCGAATGGTCTCTTCCAGAAACAACCTTGTATATGCTACATAATGAAGCTTCCAAAACTTCCATTTTCCTAAATTGTGTACCAGGTGTGCCCACTGAAGTATTTACTAAATTTAAACAAGAAAATAGTGTTGGTTGTAGCAAATATCTCTTCTAGCTATGCAAAATTTTGAAGTGAGTGAGATATAACATGGAAACTCTGTTGTGTTTCCAATCATATATGACTTGTTGGATACAATGGTATTGGTTGTGCTTTATGCTGAACTAACCTGAGCTTTTGTGGCATTTGCAGTCGCTGCTGTGTGACCCAAACCCAAACTCACCCGCAAACTCAGAAGCTGCCCGCATGTTCAGCGAGAACAAGCGGGAGTACAACCGCAAAGTGCGGGAGATTGTGGAGCAGAGCTGGACGGCGGACTAATGGACCGAGCTCACCGATGCCCCCTCATGCGGTTTCAGTACCGAAGTGTTTGTAACTAAAATGTGGCTGAACTCCGCCGTTACCGCCTGAAACAGCAACTTGCTATGTTGCATCATTTGGCTGGACCGTTGGAGATTGCTGTGTCGTGGCTATTGTACCGTATGCTTATACTGGCTGGATTGGGAACACAAACATGTTGTAAACAATCTTTGTGTAAGCTGTAATGTTTTACTATCATATATCGCATTGATTCCGATTTGGGGCGCAAACTATCTTCGATCTTATTAGTTGTCATATTAGCTATTTCAACCATTGTAATCACCAGTCCTGCACATTCGGCAACATGCTATCTTTTAAAAAAATTGTTCACAAAGTCACTGCGAATCTAACAAAGGTGAAGAAAATTAAACTAAAATCAAATTGGAAACTATGCTACTAGTCTTGAACTTCTGATTGCCAGAGCTCCAGTCTCCAGCAGTTCAGTACCCAGCGAAGCCAAACTAGCTTGCTTAGCGGTCCGAGATCGAGCGAGACGCCAATGGCTGACGACGAGGTGGCCGTCGCGCACGCGGAGGAGTCGCTGAACACGCCGCTGCTCGAGCCAGCGGCGAGCCCCGCCGACCCGTCGGTGGAGGTGCGGCTGTACCGGCGGGGAGCCGGCCCGGCCAAGGTCTTCCGCTCGGGCCTGAGGGGCCCTCGCCGCGACCGCCTCGACGTGCGCGGCATCCAGGCCGAGCACGGCCTCCGGGCGCTCTTCGCCTTCAAGGCCGAGGCCTCCCGCCGTGGCCTCCGGATCCGGCCCGATCCGGCCAGCGGCCACTCCGCCCTGCCCTTCCGCGACGGCGCCGCCATCGTCCTGGACGGCGAGCCCACGGTAAAGCGAGCTGATCTCTCCCGTTTTGCGTTTCACACCTTGAGGTTTCGTGGATACTGTGGAATTTACGGCTCGGGTTTCCTCGTCGCGCAGGTGTCGTGGAAGAGGACGAAGCCTCTGTCGATGATCGCCGCCGGGCTGCTGGCGACGGCGGTGGTGGCGGCGGTGGCTTTGGACGGGGTGCCGGAGTGGCTGCGTTCGTCGAAGGCGGCCAACGCCGTCTTCGCACCCTGGCTCCTCGCCAGCGTGGTCATCATCGTGGCTCTCTTCAGGACGCAAACAAGGGCTCCCCCACGAACGTAGTGGATCTACTGAAATAGCTCTGCATTGTACCTGTCGTCCAGATGCTCCTCTGTTTGTGTTGTTCTCTATTTTCTCTTAAGAAATTATGTGCCGTGCAGGCAGAAACCAGAATGTGTTACAGTAATTTTTTTTATTGATTGGAAGTAGCAATGCTATGAAGTTCGTACCAACATGAAAAATCATCTGAAAGACCCAAACATTTCCTAGTCCTAGCTATGGGTTGGCGATTTCTTCATTGCAGTATGCAAGTTCAACTATCATCTCTCGGAACCAGATCACTAAGATAAATAAATTTACCAGAGAAGGTTACTAGAACAAAGTTTATACAAAATCTCGTCGAAAAACAAAATTCACATTTTCACACAGGCAACCAGATAAGATCAGTAAGCGGAGACGTCGTCCATAGACCACATGATATCAATATAATAGACAAAAACTAGCAGAGATGTTTAAAGTTAGTCGCTGTCATCATCTTCGTCTTCCCGGGCTTCGTGCTGGGCGACAACCTTCTCTATGAACTTCCTGCGGACGCCTTCTATGACGTTGTTACGCGATGAATCGCCGCCACTCTGCCCATCATTCAACACTGGGTCTGACTGGCAAAGTGCCAATGCAACGGCTGAAATAAACAGAATGGAAGTTTAGCATAACAAGACGGAAGCCAGCGTGTAGCATTGAATAATTCTGGGATTGGTCGTGTGCTGAAGGAAGCCTCACATCAGTTGAAGCAAGACGAAAATCATTTTGTTTTCTTGCTCACATGTGTGGCTCGATTTTATGGGAACAACAATGTTTAACTGCAAACTAGCAGGCCAGTGTGTTAAAGCACACTCATCTAAATATTTGCTACATGAAGCAAGGGAAATATACATCATGACCGGATATCAAGCACCATAGACATGCCTGTTGTATGACGTGTTTTCCTTTTAGTACATAAATTTTTTTATTTCATCACACGGTCAAAGATTGTGGTCACATTAAGGCATTCAGATCGTAGTATCCAGAAAAATGGTGAGCAGTGTGCTGCGACCGGTTCGTTGGAACTTTAAAAGAGCCACATGCTATTTACTGGCGTGCACCGATAAATGTGTAATCAGATAAACACGAACTAATTGTTGGCAAGCAGATACTGGAAACTGATTGTGTGGTAGAACTTACATTCAGGTGTGCATTTCTTTCCACCGAACTTCTGCAGACCGACATAAGTCCCTTTGACAGCACTGTTGTTGTATACCAGAATTGTAGGGACATTCCTATCTGGGTAGTTGGGGATGCAGTCCGTGGAGATAATTTTGACAAACTTGGTTTCTGCGTATTTTGTCGCCAGTTCATCCAGGCAAGCCTGAAGCAACCCGCATTCTGGTATTCTGCCATCAGATCCATAGAAGACTTAGGCAATAAATAGCACAGAATATAAAAGATAAACTCAGTGCGTTAGATCAGATGCTGATTTATAGTATCATTTCTGTATTATACTCCCTAAGTAACTTACAGGCACCTTCTCTAAACAATTATACATCATATAAAACAGAAACAGTGCAAATATCAAAGTAAATACACTATGTAGAAAGACAAATGTGTGAGGAAGGGCCAATGACCTACAGTCCTACAGCTTCCGGTAAACATGATTAGAAATCAAAATACAAGTGGCATCGTTCATATCAGTTCCTAGGCAGGAACTTAAGGTGTCGACCATGTCGTTGAGTAAATCCAAGTAGAAGAGGAGGACATATCATATTATTGGATTGTTTGCTAAGCTATCCTAGTTTATCTGGTTTGAGATGGTACTTTCACGAATCACATATATCATGTATCCAAGGTAAGATTCTGCAGGAACCCTATTTCATCACAGTTATCTCTAGATATGGAACAGATTACGGATTCCAAGAACCACAGCACTCATCTTCAAGCTAGAATAGCTACTTTTAATCAACAAAACAAAGCTATTATTGTGTTTGTTTCGCGTAATTGTTAACATGTTGTTAATAGGAGAAATTTTCCTTACGCATCCTTGTAGAGGAAGACCACAACCCAGACATCCGGTGGAGCCTGTGATACCTCGCGCACGAAATCGGAACCGGTGATCGGCTGAATTGCGCCGAACCTCGCAGTTTTTGCTGCCTCCCTGAGCTCTGCAAGCCTCATCCTCCTGTAAGCGCACACCAAAACATTAAACATCAGACAAGTGGTCAGCTTAACCAAAACAGTTGAAATCGCATCGAGCTATCATGCGGCCTCCGAGTCCAGATCAAACAACGACCAAACAGATCAGATTACTACGAAAAAAAGCACACGAATTGTCCCATCACCATGTAGCCGGAGACCAGATCGAGGTCGGGGGCAGAGAGGGGGGCGGTGTACGGTACCTGTACTGCTCGAGGAAGCGGTCGTCTTCGAGGTCGTCCTCGAGCTCCTCGAGCTCATCGGCTTCGCGCTCATCGAGCCATTCCTTGGACTTGGGCTGCTCGTCGGCGTCGACCCTGGGGACAAACTCCGGCGGCTTGAAGGCCGGCGGCTTCTCGGGCAGGTTCCCGAGGCGGCGCTGGATGTCGTCCCACTGCGTGGTCGCCCCCTCCACGTCCTTGTACACGAAGTGGTAGTCCGCCATGGCCGCACGATCGAGCGAGCGAGATCGGGAGAGGAGAAAGGAAAAGAGGACGCGAATAAGAGAGAAGAGCTTGTCTGGCAGGTGGACCTCACTCGCGGTGAGCGCTATTTTTTTTTCTTCAGATGTCGCGGCGAGGGCTATCGATCAATTCGGACTTGGGGATCGGATCCGCGCGTCCCTGGCTGGCCTGGCCCGCTGGTCATTCGGTGACATGACAAGCTTTTCTCTTTTTTTTTTTGAGCAACCACGTATTTCATTTTAATGAAAACCAACCAACACACATGTGGAAACTAAAAGACAAACCAGAATAAAATGGTTATCCTAAATTTACAAATAAAAATGTAAAAGATCAAGAAATACAAAACTATCCCTAACGTTTAGTGCAACCACCATAGCGAGCGGCCGCCGCTCAACTCCAACACCGCCAAGACGGACGCCGGAAGAGACGCCGAGACTCCACCATTGCAAGATCCGATAAATTACCATCGCCAATGAGACTCCACCATTGCACGCAGCGAGGCACATGTCGATGTGGCACGCCGATCGAGGGACGTCCCCATGTTGTCTTGGACCAGAGGAACGACAGATCCACCACCTCCGGACCAACATCCTTGAAATAACATTTTTTAATCCTTTAATAGGTTCTGTGCGTTAGATAACAACACTAGTGATTATCCAATGTGGTGCTAAAGTGGTGCAAATATTATGTTATTAAATCTTGAAAGCATTAAAATAAGAAAGAACAAAGTTTGTTCTGAATTTGGTATATCAGAAAAACCGGATATTTCGGCCCTTGAGGGGTGCGGATAATCCGGCTTGGAAGATCATGGCCAGGATTTTGGCTAAGAAAAATGCTATGATGCAATACGCGAACCACCGGACATGGCTGGATATTTGGCTAGATTATTAGCCGGAGATTCTAAGAAAATCAGATATTTCAAGTCCTGGCCAAAAATTTTGCTAAAGAAAAAGCTGCGTAAGCCACTCGAAGTAGCCGAATTATTGGTCGAAGATTCCTGAGGAAACCGGATATTCCAGTTAAACTGGAATATCCGGCCCCCACTCAGGCCTGATAATCCATCCCCAAAGTTCTTACAACGGTTCTAAACGACTATTTTTGTGGATGGATACATATACCCCATGTCGTCTTCAAACTTGGTTAGCTCGAACACATCAAGAAGAATACCCATATTTTGAGCCAACAAAATCAAGAGATTTCCCTCACCTCCTAGTCAAATGTGTTGATCTTTTGAGGATTGAAGGAGAAGGTCAAGATCTACAATCTCACCTCATTCACTTGAGGGATTCGCGCCTAGGGTTTCCTTGAGGAAAACCTAGGCCTCTTGTTGCTTACTGTCGAGACATCGTAGTAGAGTTCATAGACAGGGGTGCCATGAGACTACTGGTAGATTCGTGAGGGGACGTGGTAGTACGATAAACGAGAACACCAAGTTTACCCAGGTTCGGTACGACGCAACTAGGCGGCGTTCCTACTCTTGCAATCTCACTAAATCAGAGCTGAAGCCTAAAGTATACAAAATATAATGTGAGTAAGGTTTCGCTAACTCGGCGAGGATCAACTTCTCGGCGAGTTGGCTTCTAGTTAATTGTCTCCCTTGTTTCTTCTCTCCCGTCCGGCTTTATGTAGATAGCTGGATTATGGCTTACATAAAGGAAATCTAGAAGACTACGGAAAGTATCCAACTTGGAAAGTAAGGAATCCGTCTTCTTCTCCAAGCCGCACCAATTTGGGTCGTGGTCCGGGTTCTTCTAGAATCCGGCTTCCTGCACATCATCTTACTGGGCCTCCCAATGGACTGTGATCCATTACCAACATGTCACCCTGGTAATCCGGCTCTTTAGGCCAATGCCGTACATACCCCTATTCAGTATATATCCGACAGTGGCCCCTAAGAAGGATTAAGACTTCACTCTGCCATCTTTCGTTGATTAACATTCTTTTCCGAAAAATGTTGGCGTTTCGTCTTGATTCTTATTTTTCCAAAAACTTATAACCCATAACTCGGATTTTACCAAAGTCCTCCTTTTTCTTCCACGAGCCTTCACGAAGAAGGAACTTCGTGACATCAGCGATGCAATCCTGCTGACGTCACGGACGTTTGGGTTCAGTCAAAACCCTGGAACGTGTCCTCTAATAGATTATAGCGGGAAACAAGGAGATAGCAATTATCACACCGTCCCCTCGTTTCCCGGAAATTTCGGGCGTAACACGCTTCGATCATCCAACGGTCAAAATAGTCATTGGAGCTAATCTCCACGCATCTAGCTACAAATAGCCACCTCGGGGGATCCGTTTCTCTTCTGCTCCTTCTTCCTCCTCGCGCCCCAGTGTCCCAGCCTTAGCTTCCAGAGCACGAGCCCGAGAGAACACAGAGCACCTAGCCCCCGAGCCCTTCCTCGGAACAGCCATCAGAGGTTTAGTGTCTCGTTCGCGCCGCCGAAAAAGGGTCGACGGAGATTCTCCCCATGCCTCGGATGTGGCGAGCGCCGCCCTAGACATCGAGCACATCATCGACGACATGGATCCGCTTCTCGACTCTCCAGACCGCACTGTAGTGACCACGCCGGAGGGAAATGCCAACGAGCCGGCCCGCGGCCGGAAACGCGCCGCCGACATCATCCACCGCTCCTCCTCCGCCTCCTTCCTCCGAGCCTGCGGAGGAAAACGTCGCTCACGGCGGTGAGGACGTTGCCGCCTCTGCCGCCGCTGGCGATGAAGACAGAGGCTAGGAGAACGCCGGGAATTGGAGCCACTGCAATGTGGTTCCTTCCCTTCTTCCGGCTTTGGAGAAGGAGGGATTCGTGGTGTAAGGGAAATGGCCATACGACGAAGAAGACACCGAGCCCTCTCGAGAACCCGGAGAAAGGGTAATCCTAGCATCCCATACCACTTCGAAATCCAGCCACACAATCTTCCCCCAAACTCCACTCTTTGTCTAGTCGGGTTCCAGGCTCTATTCGAAGGTTATCTAGGAATAGAACCCCGATTAGATTTCTGGCAATACTGCTTCGGGGTAAAACCCAACCCTTCTGCGGGCGCCCTCCCAACTTGCGGAACCATCTCCTTTACAATACGTAGGTTTAGGGAAGACTAGTTTCCGAAAATCAAAACATCCGAGTCCGTCAAATTCTGGATGGGCTCATTCTTCTATCATGCGGATGTCCCGTTTCCCGGAAAGGAAACGGGCATTCCGCCATTTGTCAATTCCACGGACACTCCCCAAGACAATTCGGCGGTGGACGCGGTCCAGACTCTTCCTGCAAATCTGATGAGGATCAAGAGGAGAATCGCCAAACTTGTTTCCGCCACTCCCCCACTGACCGCACGGATACCGTCTTGTGCTGGCTCAGAAGGCGGATTCAGCCTTTGGCTCACCGCGAAAATCGGCTTATGTGTGAATACACGAGCCCGGACGACGCGATGAGGGCGACCAACAAGGCTTTGACGAAAAAGGACTCCAAGAAGGGACTAAACCAGCTGGTTTCTACTCGGGCCAGTATGAGGAGAGCCAGCAAATGTACCATGCCGGAAGCCCAGCTCCAAAGGCATAGTTCTATCTCCTTGGGCATTTTCTTGGTTTTTCTTCTTCTCGGATTTTTTCCTTACCCGGACTTTGTTTTTTCCACAGCTTCTCGCTCTTCCTGAGGCTGAGCTTGCAACTGACGCTGAGTTGGACGCGCTGAAAGTGCATTTCGTTTTCCCAGTGTTTTGTGTGTTAGTTAACAATACTAAGTACATTATTTATCGAGGTGTTTAGTGTGCAGGTGTTATACTTAACATCGGCATCGAGCACTGAAAAGTCGGTGAAGTTTGGCCTGAGGTTTTTGGGACAGAACTCAACCGGATTATTCGGACCGGATTATTCATCCTGGACCGGATATTCCGGTTGCTGAGAAAGGAGCTCAAAAATGGCTAAGGACTGAGAATTTTGCATACTGGAATCAACCGGATTATTTGGACCGGATTATTCATCCCGGACCGGATATTCCGGTTGCTGCAAAAAACTGCTAAGGACTAGAAGTTTTGAGCTACTGGAGTCAACCGGATTATTTGTACCGGATATTTCATATATACCGGATATTCCGGTTGCAGTTGAGGAAGTGGAAAAATGGCTAAGGACTAGAAGATTTGCGTACTGGCATCTACCGGATTATTTGTACCGGATTATTTCAGATCAACCGGATAATCCGGTCCAGCACTGCAGTTCTGCGTGGAGCAAACTAACCGGATATTCCGGTCCAAACTTGGACCGGATATTCCGGTACCTTTTTTCCTGCACAACGACTAGTTGTGAGGAGGGACTATAAATAGCCCTCCTCTTCTTCCTCAAGATCTAGTTCTTCCCCTTAGCATTGATGAGCATTTAAGAACTCACCAATCCCTCATAACTCCCAATCCCTCCACCCAATCTTGAAGATCTTTGGAGGATTGAAGGAGAAGGCCCCGATCTACATCTTCACCGACCCGTTCTTCATTTCCCCCTCTCTAGCTCGAGGGATCTTGCCTAGGGTTTCCTCTTGTGGAGAACCTAGGCATCTTGTTTCTAGTTGGTGATTCAAGAGTTGTTGGGAGCCCCCAATTAAGTTGTGGGTGTGGCCCCCAAGGTGTTTGTAAAGGATTTGATCCCCGCCTCAAAGGGGCTCTATAGTGGAAGGTGAACTAGGCCTTTGTGGCGAAGTTCATCGGAGAATAGGGTGAAGCCTTAGTGGCGTTGAGTAGGCCTTTGTGGCGAGCTCACACCCCTCCAACAAGACGTACTCCCCTAAAAAGGAGGAACTCGGAAATACATCGTGTCTCCGTGTGCTTCCATCGGTTACCTCGTTCCTCCCTCTCTTTACTTACATGTACTTGTTGCATTGATTGCTTGTCTTGTCATATAGGTAAATTTCATCACTAGTTGCACTATCTAGAGAATTTACCTTTCTTGTCAAGCCTAAATTTGAGGAAAAATTAAAAATTTGCCGAGTAGCACCTATTCACCCCCCCCCTCTAGGTGCCATACTATACTTTCAATTGGTATCAGAGTCCTCGGCTCTTCTATCGGGCTTAACCGGCCTAAGTGTTTAAGTATGGGTGATGAGGATGACGCTCCGTCCGAAGGAAATGTGTCCATTGAATTGATCTCAATGCTTTGAGAGAATCATTGACCCTCATCCATAGACACTAAATTTGAGGAGATGCGTCTACTCATGACAACACTCCTCAAAGCCAAGGAACCGGAGGTGGTCGACTCATCCCCTCCGGAAACGGAGGGTGCCAAGATTGGGGTTGATGGTGAACCACCTAAAACTGCTTCCGCCGAACAATCCGCTAAGAAGGGTGTGAATGGAAAGGAAGGATATCATGCCGTTGAAGGCCATTATTCTCCCGATCCTCCCATCCCTTTTCCTCATATAATTCCTAGGGGAGACCCACCTAAAATTGATGCATATTCTTTTCGTGAATGGCAATACTACATGGAGACTCACTTGAACTCTTCTTGTATAGATCTTTGGAGAATCACTCGTGATGGATACAAGCCATATGATCCCAAGAATCTCACAAGAAGAGAGGTTGTAGATTGCCAACTCAATTACACCGCTTTGTCCATCCTTCATCAAGCCGTGGGCCCCAACCACATGCCGCATCTTCAACACTTCTCCACCGCCAAAGAGACATGGGATGCCCTTGTCGTCATGTTTGTTGGAAATGAAAGCATGCTATGACACCTTGACCAATGAGGCCGAAGGATTCTTCATGTGTGATGGAGAAGATCACGTTGACATGTATCGGAGGCTCAAATCTCTTGCCACCGCTTTCTCTAATGCGGGTGCAACACATATTGATGATGCTTGGATCAAGAGGAAGTTCATAATTGCCGTGATGCCTTTCGAGGGCACGGATATGAAGAGCATTCAAGGGAGACATGATTTCTCCACCATGACCTCTACCCAAGTCATGCAAGAGTTGAGCTCCTACAAAGTGCAAACCAAGAATGCTCTTGACAACCGTGCTAGGGCCATTGGAATGCATCAAGGAGCTTCCGTTGCTTTGAAGGCCAAGGTGTTGACAAGAGAAGTTGAGAATGAAGAAGATGGTGAAGAAGCATTTCCTCCATTGAAGGAACAAGAATATGATCCCGTTCTAAAGGATCTAATAGCTCTCACCGTGCAAAAGTTTTGGAACAATCCCCCAAAAGGCAAGAAGTTTGTTGAGGAGAAGACCAAGTCTCGTTATGGTAATGATGGGGCTCAAAAAGTGAGATCTTGCTTCAATTGCCAAGACAAGTACCACTTCATTGCGGAATGCCCATATGAGAATAGAGAAAACCATAGCGGCAAGCTCATCCGCAAGGACAAGTCCAAGGTTGAATACAAGAAACCTCATTTCAAGAAGAAACCTTTCAACAAGAAGACTCCTACCAAGTTTGTGCTCTTGACTCAAGAGGAGTATGATTCCGGGAGTGATGAAGAAGAAGAAACAACAAGTGAAGTGGCCGCTCTAGCTATTGCTTCCACTCCATCTTCGTCATCTCTCTTTGAATCCCCCAATGAAAATCTTCCTCAACGCGATGCCAAGTGCTTCATGGCTAAGGCCACAGAGGTATCATCTTCTCCTAACTCTAAGACCCCTAGTGAACTAGAACATATTGCCTGTCTTAGAGAAGAAGAGGAAAGAGCCTCCTTGGACCGTTTTATGTCTAACATGCAAGGGGAGACCAAGAAGTACTTTGAGCATCTCATGAGGCAATTGGGAGAGGCCCAAGAGGCCCTTGAGAAGAAAGGTGAGATTGAGATAAGGGATGCGGATGAAATTGCATCTCTCTCAATGACTCTCGAAGAAGAGCATGATGGTAGAGTTTCTCTAGAGGATGAACTTGAAACTATTGAAACCACTCATAATGAACTTGTCTCTAAAATCATTAAGGAACGTGATCTTGCTATTGCTAAATATAAAAAGGCTAAAAAGGATAAAGTAGAGTTTGGGGTTGGTCATGGTAAACTAACCGAGGAGTTTGAAAAGCTAACCATTGCTCACAAAGCTTTGGAAAGCCAACACTCATCCCTCAAAGAGTTGCATGAACAACTTCAAACTCAACTTACTCAAGCTAACGATCCTAGCACTTCTACTTCTTCTTGTGATCATGCAAATATTATTGAAGAAAATGCTAGGTTGAAGGATGAGCTTGCAAGGCTCAAGGGCAAAAGCACTCAAGTTGAAAAGGTGGTGCTTGCCACCCCACAAGTGGTTGCCTCAAGCACTAATGCGGTCATTTCTAGACCACAAGTGAGTGCTCCAAGGCAACAAGTGGGCAAGCAAGGTCTTGGCTATGTAGCCAAGAAAAGGAACAAGAAGAAGAAGAACAAGAAGAAGAACAAACATGGTGCTTCGGGTGGTATTGTCATGAGGGACAACACTACTCGTAGCTCCTCCGCGGGAACTAACAACCCACACCATTTCTTATATGTTGATTATTATGGTGTTGTGCAAGCTAAATATGTTGGTCCTATTGAGGGTTTTATTGACTACACTATATGGGTTCCAAAGACCCTTGTTGCTAACATGAAGGGACCCAACTCGGGTCCTAACTCTAGTCAATGATCTCTTGCAGGACTATGCTTCCGGTGGGACTAAATGGATTCTTGATAGTGGATGCACTAATCATATGACCGGAAGCAAAGAACTTGTGACGGAGTTGCAACCAAATGACATCCAAGCAACCGTCACCTATGGGGACTCGTCCAAGTCTAAGGTATCCGGATTTGGCAAGGTTGTGGTGGCTCCCGATATCACTATCGTGAACGTCATGCTTGTCGAATCCCTTGGTTACAATTTGCTTTCCGTCCGTTCTCTTAGTAAGATGGGTCTTTCCGTCTTCTTTGATGGTGATATTGTGGTCCTTTTGAGAAGCAAGACTCTTGACGTCGTTCACGTGGGACATGTTGAAAATGAGTTGTATGTGGTGGACTTTTCGAAGTCAACCAACACTCAAGCAATGTGTCTTTTCGGGAAGGCGGACTTGGGATGGTTGTGGCATCGCCGCCTATCCCATGTCAACATGAGAACTTTGCAAAGTCTTCACAAAAGTGGCCTTATTGTTGGACTAAAAGAAAATGTTTCCTTTGCAAAGGATCGCGTTTGTAGGTCATGTGTTGAGGGGAAGATGCATGACATTGTGCACAAGGCCAAGACTATTATCTCATCAAAGAGGATCTTGGAGCTTCTTCATGTTGATCTCTTTGGTGCCGTGCCCGAGGCAAGTCTTGGCGGCAAGAAGTATTGCTTGGTGATTGTCGATGATTATTCAAGATACACTTGGGTTTATTTCTTCAAGTGCAAGAGTGAGACTCAACAAACCATCATCGACTTCTCCAACGAAGTGCAACGTCAACACAATGTGCAAATCATGGCTATTAGGAGTGATAATGGGTCGGAGTTCAAGAACTATACATTGAATGAATTTCTTAGTGAAGAAGGCATTCGTCACCAATACTCCGCCACTTGCACTCCTCAACAAAATGGTGTTGCCGAAAGGAAGAATCGCACTCTCTTGGATATGGCAAGGACCATGTTGGCGGAGTACTCTTCTCCCCAATATTTATGGGCCGAGGCCGTATCCACCGCATGCCACTCCTCCAACCGCCTCTACATCCGCAAAGGCTTGAGCAAGACCCCATATGAGATCCTCACCGGCAACAAGCCCAACGTATCCTACTTCCGTGTATTCGGTTGTAAGTGCTTTTATTTGATCAAGGGTATTAGGTTGTCGAAATTTCAATCCAAAACTATTGAGGGTATTTTTGTTGGTTACGGTGCCGAATCCCACACTTATAGAGTCTATGACAAAGCCTCACGGATTGTCATAGAATCTTGTAGTGTGGTGTTCGAGGAAAATGACGGCTCCCAAGTGGCGCAATTTCATGTTTCAAATGTAGATGTTGAAATGCCTCAAGAAGCCATAGGAAGGATGGGTGTGGGATTCTTCCGCCCCATCGAGGGACACCTTATGGCGACTCGAGAAGGACTATGCTCTACCCAAGTGGAGCCCTCCTCTACATTTGAAGATCAAGCCAAGGAGCCACCTACTACACCTAACCGAGAACATATTCAAGACCCTCCTCTCATTGATCAAGTGACTCCGCAAGTCGTACCCACTCCTCTCACTAATGCGAGTCAAGATCAAGGCCAAGATCATTCTTCCTCGTCATCCTCTTCTCAAGATGAAGCTAGTATTGAAGATATTGTTGATGACAATGTTGATGATCAAGGCCATGTTGGTCAAGATGGGGACCCAAATGATCAAGATGATCAAGTGATCCCTCCTCGCAATAATGAGAAGATCGAAGCCCGTCGCATCAAAAGGATAAGAAGAGCTTTGAAGCAAATTGATGCCCAAGATAACAAGGTCTTGGAGGATGTTCAAGCTAGAAGATCCACTAGAAGGCAATTGGCTCATTTTTGTGAGCATCAAGCTCATATCTCTATGGTGGAGCCTAAGAAAGTGTATGAAGCTCTTGAGGACTCCGATTGGGTTGAAGCTATGCATGATGAGCTCAATAACTTTGAGCGCAACAAGGTTTGGAGATTGGTTGAGAAACCCAAGGATTGCCACAATGTTATTGGCACCAAGTGGATATTCAAGAACAAGCAAGATGAGAATGGCATTGTCATTAGGAACAAGTCAAGATTGGTCGCTCAAGGTTACACCCAAGTTGAAGGCATTGACTTTGATGAAACTTATGCGCCCGTGGCTCGCCTTGAGTCCATCCGTATCCTCCTTGCTTATGCTTCCTCACATAATTTCAAGTTGCAACAAATGGATGTGAAAAGTGCTTTCTTGAATGGTCCACTAAAAGAGGAGGTATATGTTAAGCAACCTCCGGGGTTCGAGAATCTCAACTTTCCTAACCACGTTTACAAACTTGACAAGGCTCTCTATGGTCTCAAACAAGCACCTCGTGCTTGGTATGAGCACCTTAGGGAGTTGTTAGATGATCGTGGTTTCGAAGTTGGGAAGATTGACCCCACTCTCTTCACCAAGAGAGTAAAGGGAGAGCTTTTCATATGCCAACTCTATGTGGACGATATCATCTTTGGCTCAACTAACCAAGCTTTCAATAATGAGTTCTCTAAGCTTATGACTGACAGGTTCGAGATGTCTATGATGGGCGAGCTTAAATTCTTCCTTGGCTTTGAGATCAAGCAATTGGCCCGTGGTACCTTCATTTCTCAAGCCAAGTATACTCAAGACATGCTCAAGAGGTTTAACTTCCAAGAGGCAAAGATCAAAACCACTCCTATGCAAGTCAAGTGTCATCTATCACGCAATCCAAAAGGGAGTAAGGATGTGGACCAAAAGCTCTATCGTTCTATGATTGGTTCTTTGCTCTATCTTTGTGCATCTAGGCCCGATATCGTTTTGAGTGTAGGTGTGTGTGCAAGGTATCAAGCGGCTCCTAAGGATTGCCATCTAATGGCGGTTCATAGAATCTTTCGTTATTTGGTTCATACCTCAAGATTTGGTTTGTGGTACCCAAAGGGGGCACAATTTACTCTCAATGGATATACGGATTCCGATTGGGCGGGTGATCAAGATGATAGGAAGTCAACTTCGGGGGCTTGCCAATTCCTTGGTAGGTCCCTTGTAAGTTGGTCCTCGAAGAAACAAAATTGCATCTCTCTCTCCACCGCCGAAGCGGAATATGTTGCCGCCGCAAGTGCATGCACCCAATTGCTATGGATGAGGCAAACTCTCAAGGAATATGGAGTTCATTTGGACAAAGTACCTCTTCTATGTGACAATGAAAGTGCTATCAAGATTGCATACAATCCGGTGCAACACACAAGGACGAAGCACATTGAGATTCGCCACCACTTCATCCGTGATCACGTGGCGAGAGGAGACATTGCACTCGGTTATGTGCCCACCAAGGACAATCTTGCGGATATTTTCACGAAGCCACTTGATGATGCAAGGTTCATGTTCTTGAGGAATGAGCTAAATGTGATTGATTCAATGAGTTTGGCTTGACTATCTTGCGCACACCCCTATAGATGAAACGTGTTCGAGCTTAGATGTAGGCATGGACATAGGGGGAGTGCTATCCTAACACATTGGGTTCTCCCTCCCCCCATTATGCCCATAGCAAAAATTCATTGTAATCTCTCTTTTTCTAATGTTGAATTGTGAGCTTCAATGTTGATTTTTGGCAATGCCCCCAAGATATATCTTCGCGGTTGCATACCAAGAACTCTTACATGGTGGCTTCGGCCACCAACCTCTTCATTGCGAAGAGTTGGATCTTAGTTGGGTTTGTCTACTTGTCATTTTATTGCATTTCGTGTGTTTTTCCCGGCTAAGTGTTTCTTCCTAGGAAAATCCCACTCAATTGTTTTTTTTAGTTGGTTGCTTCTTGCTCTTGAGAGGGATAAGTACTAGTCTCAGTTTGGTAATTCTATCCTAAGCCTTTCTCTCAAAAAGCCCTTCTTTCTAAGCACTAGTGTCGTCCGTTGAAAACGAGGAAATTTCGAATCTGGAGGCAGTCGGAATTTCCGGTTCAGTTTTGAACCGGAATATCCGGCTGTACCGGAATATCCAGTTCAAACTTGAACCGGAATATCCGGTTCGGCGAAATCCATATAACCTGGAGCCTGACGGGGATGGGCAGTTCTTGCCCTATTTCCCGTCCGCTCCTCCCCACCAAATCGCCGCCGCCGTGGTTCTTGGCCTCCCGGGCCGTTTCCTCCGCAAGATCTTGGAGATTTGACCCGGATCTTGATCTCCTCGCGTTTTGGATCGATTCTACCCAAGCTTTTCTCTCCATGGATCCCGGTATAGTTCAAATCTCTTGAATCTTGGTGCTATAACCTCACCTTCCATGGATGTGCGTTTTTGTTGGCTTGCTTGGTAGATTTCGTTCCGAAGAGGACTCCCCATACATGCTAGAAATCATAGAGTAGATCACTTGTTTGCAATCCTTGTGGAAATCTGAGATCTAGGTTGATTTTGTGCTGTTCCGAAATTTACCGGAATATCCGGTCCACGACTGAACCGGAATATCCGGGTAACCGGAATATCCGGTTCAGTTTTGAACCGGAATATCCGGCTGAGTCCAGTACTGTTTTAAGGGCAGCCCCAAATGAATCTTTCCCAGATTTCCACCTCGATTGTTTCCTGTAATCTTCTCTATCGTTTCTATGTATGATTGTATCCGTTGTATGACACTAGTGTACTCATCTTGTGCTTTTCCTACTCTATCTTGTTTCACAGATGGTGACCACGATCGAAGCGTTCCAAAGCGCAAGAAGCTAGTCTCTACCCGTAACAAGAGGAAACCTCGGCTCAACTATAAGACCGACATTCCGATTCAGGAGTTCAATGAGCTCAGAAAGCAGGATGCCTATCTTTCTCCAAGGGTTGGCAACATTGATCCTCGTTTCTGGAATCTGGAGCAGTCCTACATTTACACTGACATCTATTGTGACTTCCGCTATCCGTGCCGCCCTATGCATCCATATGACCATGCCGCTCTCAAGGCCAAGGATGAGTTTGCTGATGCAGCAAGTATTGTTGAGCGCTTCGGTTTGGTGAAGCTCATGGAGACCCAGTGCAACTACAACACGCAGCTGGTGATGCAGTTTATGTCCACCCTCGTGTACTCCACTGGTGATATTGTGACCCGTCTTAAGTGGATGTCTGGAGATACACCTTGTGAAGCATCCTTTGAGAGGTTTGCTCGGCGTCTTGGCTACTCTTACAGCGAGCACCCTCCTCTTGGTCACCGCGTCCATGAGGTTGATAGGCCGAGGAGGGAGGTGTCCATGGCTGAGCTTTACGCCCCTGGTTTCACTGTTGGGGGGCTTGAGGGACTGCTTCCTCTTTATGATCAGCTGGTGCGTATCTTCAGAGCTTTCCTTGTGCCGAGTGGAGGTAACAACGATGCTCTCACCACCCCTCTGTGCAACCTTCTGATTCTGGCTAAGGAGTGTATGGAGGAAGAGGACCCGGCTGTCTCATATACTGTGGATGTGATGGACATCATCTTTCACGAGCTCTATGCTGCTATGATTGGTGGCTACACCATACCCTATGCTCCCTATATCATGATGCTTATCAAGTATGAGATGCGGAAGGAGTACACCGAGCTACCCATGGTTGAGCACAAGGTGAGGAAGCTGTATGTCAAGAGGAAGGTGAAGACTGCGGCTGCTTCTCGGAGTGCTCCATTTGAGGGTGGTTCCTCTATGGGTGGTCCTTCTAGCTCTCAGTCTGCTCCCAGGGTGCCTGTGTCTGATCTCACCACTTTGCGCAACGTCAGGAAGCTATCCTGGTTTCAGCGCAACGTGCTCTGCATGAAGCTGGACATTCACAAGGAACAGTACATGGCATATCGCAGGGACACTGATTTGGCCAGCTCTCAGCGTCAGATTCTCCATCACGTGAGTGGTGGCACTGGTGATGTTCCTGCTCCTCTTGATGCTCAGTCCTACTCTGCTTGGTCTGCTGAGGATTCCACTCCTTGGGAGAGCATTGAGGCGGCCCTCAGGTCTACTCGGGAGACTGCTTCACGAGCTCATGATGCTGCTGCTGATGAGGAGGAGTCTGATGATGAGCAGGGATCTGGAGACGAGTCGGATGCTTAGACCGTGTCTGGGGCGTTAGTTGGCTATTTCCCTCCTTTTTGGTGTCTCGATGCCAAAGGGGGAGAAGTAGCTATTATAGACTACGGGATTTGCATGGGTTCGGGCACAAGCATTTGCTTTTATCCTTCCTTTGAGAGCTTGTGTCCATTTTATCTTCATTTGTCGTGCTTGTGAACTTGTCGTTTATTGTCGTTTAAAACTATGTGTGCTATTATGTGTGTGACTATTGGTTATCTATTTATGGGGTGTTGGTTATCTATCGGATATGTTGAGGAGATTATCTATGATTGTGCTTGGTTATTCTTGGATATATCGTTCTCGCACAAGGTATATACTTCTTTACACTCAACATATTGGTGATGTTGTCTCATTGTCGTGTTTGCTACTTGTTGAAAATCTCTTCCTATACATCATTGCATCTATTTGCGTTTGAGGCAAACAAAAGATATGCATAGAGATAGGGGGAGAGATTTTCATCTTGTTTCAAGCATGCTTACTGTCAAGGTTTATTGCAAATCTTAGTATTGTCATCTAACACCAAAAAGGGGGAGATTGAAAGTGCATTTCGTTTTCCCAGTGTTTTGTGTGTTAGTTAACAATACTAAGTACATTATTTATCGAGGTGTTTAGTGTGCAGGTGTTATACTTAACATCGGCATCGAGCACTGAAAAGTCGGTGAAGTTTGGCCTGAGGTTTTTGGGACAGAACTCAACCGGATTATTCGGACCGGATTATTCATCCTGGACCGGATATTCCGGTTGCTGAGAAAGGAGCTAAAAAATGCCTAAGGACTGAGAATTTTGCATACTGGAATCAACCGGATTATTTGGACCGGATTATTCATCCCGGACCGGATATTCCGGTTGCTGCAAAAAACTGCTAAGGACTGGAAGTTTTGAGCTACTGGAGTCAACCGGATTATTTGTACCAGATATTTCATATATACCGGATATTCCGGTTGCAGTTGAGGAAGTGGAAAAATGGCTAAGGACTAGAAGATTTGCGTACTGGCATCTACCGGATTATTTCAGATCAACCGGATAATCCGGTCCAGCACTGCAGTTCTGCGTGGAGCAAACTAGCCGGATATTCCGGTCCAAACTTGGACCGGATATTCCGGTACCTTTTTTCCTGCACAACGACTAGTTGTGAGGAGGGACTATAAATAGCCCTCCTCTTCTTCCTCAAGATCTAGTTCTTCCCCTTAGCATTGATGAGCATTTAAGAACTCACCAAATCCCTCATAACTCCCAATCCCTCCACCCAATCTTGAAGATCTTTGGAGGATTGAAGGAGAAGGCCCCGATCTACATCTTCACCGACCCGTTCTTCATTTCCCCCTCTCTAGCTCGAGGGATCTTGCCTAGGGTTTCCTCTTGTGGAGAACCTAGGCATCTTGTTTCTAGTTGGTGATTCAAGAGTTGTTGGGAGCCCCCAATTAAGTTGTGGGTGTGTGCCCCAAGGTGTTTGTAAAGGATTTGATCCCCGCCTCAAAGGGGCTCTATAGTGGAAGGTGAACTAGGCCTTTGTGGCGAAGTTCATCGGAGAATAGGGTGAAGCCTTAGTGGCGTTGAGTAGGCCTTTGTGGCGAGCTCACACCCCTCCAACGAGACGTACTCCCCTAAAAAGGAGGAACTCGGAAATACATCGTGTCTCCGTGTGCTTCCATCGGTTACCTCGTTCCTCCCTCTCTTTACTTACTTGTACTTGTTGCATTGATTGCTTGTCTTGTCATATAGGTAAATTCATCACTAGTTGCACTATCTAGAGAATTTACCTTTCTTGTCAAGCCTAAATTTGAGAAAAATTAAAATTTGCCGTAGCACCTATTCACCCCCCCTCTAGGTGCCCATACTATACTTTCACGCGCTTCGTGCCAACTTCCAGTCTGGAGGACAGAAGCGCAAGAAGCCATACAACACTCAAGAAGTTATTGATCTTGACGGCGTGGCCATCGCAACTTCAAGGTAAAAATCCCAGGCTTTTTCATTTCTATGCTTTTTATCGCATGCTTTTTGTTTGTCGGAATCTCATTTCTCGGAATTTCCCTTTTCTTTTTTATTTCTAGCCTTGCCCATACAACATTGAAGGGAAAAGGCCGCAAGAAGCACAAAGCTGCTGCTCACAGAGGAGCAAAGCCATCTCCCGCTGCAGCGCCGGATACTCCGACAGCGGCGGGGGAAGAAAACTCGGCTGCCCGAGAAGACGAGCATCCTTTTCCGTCCAGCAAGCCTATTGCATCCAACACGGATGCGAGGGAAAGGGCAACGCCGGCTAAGGGTGGGCCTTCAAACGTCCCGAAGGAGGAGCCCATCCCCAACTATGACATGGAATTCAAGGTAAAAGAATAGCATTTTGACAAACACGGATATATTCATCCGTGGGCGACAAAATACTTTGCTCGTGCTCCTTTAATCCGTCCCTGGCCGCAAGGCGGACTTATAGTTAGGAATAATTACGTGTTCTCGCCTCGCCAGATCATACAAGACGACCTTTGCCATGTCGGAATTACCTTTGCAGTGTATGCAAAGGAATTTACCGAGAATCTGGCAAGCCTTCAAAAAATGAGCTACGTAATTACCTCTAGCCCCCAAGCGTTTAGACAAATGTATTCTTTTTGACTGAATGCTTTCTTCTTATTCCTGCTTGTCTTTTTACTTAAGCGATATTTCTCTTGTCCATATTTCAGCAAACTGCCGAGACAATCAACATGGAAGTTTTTAATAAACTTACCATCAAGAACAAGGAGGTTAAAACTCTCCTTAGTATTCTTGAAGACAAGGACTCGGAGTTTGCCTCAGTTTAGCATGAGCTAAAGGACTCGGCAGGTAAATGTTTTTATCATTTGAACTGCTTAATTTTTCTAGGTCTTTTTCCGAGTATTGATCTCTCCATTTTTACTCTTTTAATCTTCTTTGGCGAAATCCATTCAAATCGCTGAAGACGCTGGCATCGCCGAGAATCTCCGAAAGGAGAATTCCGAAGTTTACCAATCGACGGTAAAGCTTCGGAAGGAGCTGGAGGCTAGCCAACTGGCTATTAGCATTGCCGAGTCCAAGGCTTCTGCCCGGGCCGAGAAGGACAAGGCAACCATCCAGTACCTGGAGAACACTCTCAACCAATGCCTTGAAGAAGGCGTTGAGGTGGACAAGAATCTCGGTAAGTTTTAGCTCCTTTTACTGAGTTTTTCTCCTTATACTGTTTACGGCATTCTACCTTTCTCCTTCTCTGTTTTTCAAACTTTTCCTTGTTGATTTAAACAGAAGAGAACTCCATGCTTACCCGGATTGACAGAATCCGGGCTTTCAGGAGAATCTTCGCCGCTTTAAAGACTGCGGGTATGTTGCTTGTGAACAAGTACATTCTTGACAAGGCTGAATAACTCTCGGAAGTAAGCAGGCTTCAGAAGCAATTGAAGAGGTGGCAAACCAAAAGGAATCTTGGTTTCGCTCTACAACTCCCAGTGGTGCGCGCATGGCCCTTGGGCTAATGCGTATGCATTATACCACCATGAAATCCTGGCGTGTTGCGACCAGTATCCCGCAAGGGTACACCGAATCGCAGAGAGCCGAAATTTTTGAGTCTGTCAAAGGGCATGCCACCAAGATAGCTCAAATGGTGTCTATCTCAACCTTCTACCCGTAGGAAGAGATTCCGGCAACTCCCGAGAACCCCAGCGACAGTGAGGAGGAAGACTCGGATTCTTCTGACGCCGCTTAGTTCCTTAGTAGCTGTTTGAGAACAAAATAAAAGCATTACTATTCTTCCAATGTAACATCTATTGTAATGCTATCTACCTTTTGTATGAAACAAGTATTCCCCCTTTTGCAGTAAGATTTAAGTCCTTGCAAGTTTTGTGGGTTTTAATTCCTTTTCCTTCTAAGTTCTCTGGGTTACATGTTTTGACTGTCCTTAGTGTTGAAATGGATCAATAGTACTTAATCTTCATGCCAAGTGACTGGGTTCAGGCCTATCAGTCGAAACTCGGAAACATGGATTGTACTTAGGCATTTTTACTTACTAATTCTAGTGACCCAACATACAAACTATGAGATAATACTTAGGAAAAAATAAGGAATTTTGGAAAATTATGAAACTTAGGCGCGCAGGCACAATCTGGGTTTCCTTAGTCTTTTCTAGGATGTGAAAGCATTTAGTTTTTTAACACCGAGCACGCAGGCACAGTTCGTGTTAACATTGAAGCATTTTGAAAGATCATTGGGAAATAGATAAGACGGACTTATGCTTTGAATGTAAATAATCAGATAAAACACAGATGCATGAATTCCGACAACTTTATTTCATGAACTCAAAGATGTTTACATAGAAATTGAACTAAGTGTAGAAGGGACATAACTGCTGGATGTTCCAGAGTCTCTTTGTCTCTCCTAGTTCGACATATATCTTTCTCTTTCTCTTGCGATTTGAGTTTTTAGGATCATCTTTCGTATCTCGGATATCAACAAGGTAGTATGATCCATTTTTCATAGCTTTGCTAATGAAAAACGGTCCCTCCCCAACTGGGGCTAATTTGTGCTTCCTTTCCTGTACCAATCTTAGCACCAAATCACCTTCTTTAAAAGAACGATGTTTGATTTTCCGACTATGATAACGTCGCAGTCCTTGCTGATAAATGGTGGAACTTTGTAGCACAACTTCTCGTTCTTCTTCTAAGAGATCGTCGGTATCCTGTCGTGCATTTTCGGCATCCGAGTCATCGTAAGCCTGCACTCTTGGGCTATCATGGATCATGTCCGTAGGAAGCACTGCTTCTGCACCATAAACCAGGAAAAAAGGTGTTTGCCCTGTTGATCTATCCGTCGTCATTCGAATACTCCAAAGTAGAGAGGGTAATTCTTCTACCCATACACCAGCTGCTCTATGAAGAGGAGATTCAAGTCTTGGGCGTATTCCTTGCAGGATTGAGCTATTCATTCTTTCAACCTGCCCATTGGATTGCGGGTGTGCCACATATGCAAGATCGAAGTGAATTCCCGTTTGTCGGTAATACTTTGCCAATTCTTCAATGGAGAAAGTTGTCATGTTATTCGTGATTATACTGCGTGGAACGCCGTATCTCGTGACAATGTCGATGACGAAATTTCTGGCACTCACACCGTCAAGCTTTTTGATGGGTTTCGCCTCCACCCACTTGGTATACTTATCTACTGCAACGAGTAGATGCGTAAGTCCACCTCTTGCAGTTTTGAATGGTCCCATCAATTATAGCCCCCAGACCGCAAATGGCCATGTAATGGGGATAATTTTAAGTGCTTGAGCTTGCATATTTGTCTGCTTGCCATAATACTGACATCCGACACATGTGTTTACTATGTGTTCCGCGTCTGTCTTGGCTGTGAGCCATAAAAACCCTGCACATAATGCTTTCTTAACTATGCTTTTTGACTGAGCATGATTTCCGCAATCTCCTGCGTGGATTTTTTGCAAGATTTCTCAGCTTTCTTCTGGCGAAATACATCGCTGAAAAATTCCGATAATACTTCGTTTATACAGGAAACCATTGATTACCGTGTATCCTTTGCATCGACGTTGTATCTGTCTTTGCAAGACCTCATCTGCTCCATCCGGGAACTTCTGATCAACTAAGAAGTTTAAGTATGGAATTGTCCAATCCGGGTTAACGAGCAGAACTTCTATTGACTCGGAAACTAGAGGATAGTCGATATCTCCGCCTTTTATTGATGGTTCATGAAAATGTTGGACAAACACACCAGGCAGTAGAATTTTTACCCTTTACGAGCCCATGCGGGCTAAAGCATCCGCATTCCAATTTTCTTCCCTTTTGATATGAAGTACTTCAAATCCTAGGAAGAAAATGGCAAACTCTTTCACCATTCACCGATATTCGGCCATGATGGAACTTTTGGCTTCCCATGTTTTGTTTAGCTGATGCTATACCAAATCCAAGTCACCATAACAGAGTATACACTTAACTCCTATTTATTTTGCAATATACAAGCCATGAATCAATGCATCGTATTCTGCCACATTGTTGCTGGCGTTGAAGTGTATTTGCAATACATACTCCATAGTGTCACCTTTTGGGGATTTTAGCACTACACCAGCTCCGGCTCCTTCTTTCATCTTGGATCCGTCAAAATGCATGATCTAATATTCCGACTCCGGCATTGGTGTGTTTTCCATTGCTTCTATCCAATCAGTGATAAAATCTGCCAAAACCTAGGATTTAATTGCCGTCCTGGGTTGGTACTTAACGTCGAACGCAGCCAGTTCAATGCCCCATTTGGAAACTCGATCTGTTGCGTCCGCATTGGTGATGATATCCCCTAGTGGTGCTTTGCTTACCACTGTTATGTAATGTCCTTGTAAATAATGGTGAAGTTTCCGAGATGCGAAAACACGCCATATGCCAGTTTTTGATAACGTGGATACCTTTGCTTAGATTGAGAGGATACTTCGCTGACATAATATACTAGATACTGATCTGGTATGCTCTATTCATCTTTGCGCACTTCCACGATTATCACCGCACTGATAATCATGTTAGTTGTTGTGAGATACAATAACATGGGTTCTTTGTCTTTTGGCGATGCCAAAACCGGGGCTTTCCTCAAAGTTTCCTTTAACTGGGTTAATGCTTTGTCCGCTTCTTCTGTCCATTCAAATTTGTCGGATTTTTTCAACAATTTATATAATGTCAGAGCTTTGTCCCCAACCGGCTTATAAACCTGCTCACAGCGGCTGCAGAACATGTCAATCTTTGGACATCTTTTAGGCACGTAGGCCTTTTGATGTTTAAGATTGCTTTGATCTTTTCTAGTTTTACCTCTATTCCTCTATGAGAAACGACAAAACCCAGAAGCTTTCCTGAGGGGACTCTAAATACGCACTTTAATGGATTCAACTTCATTTTATAAGTGCACAAGTTTTTGAAAGTTTCTCGTAGATCTTCAAGGAGTGTATCTTTTTCCTTGGAAACCACGGCAATGTCGTCCACGTAAACGTGCACGTTTTTGCCAATTTGACTATACAAACAACGTTGCATGCAACGCTGGTATGTTGCACCCGCGTTCTTCAGGACAAAAGGCATGGTTATGTAATAGTATGTTCCGTAGGGTGTTATGAAAGAAGTTTTGATTTGATCTTCTTCTTTCATGCGTATTTTATGGTACCCGGAATAAGTGTCCAAAAAGCATAAAATCTCAGAGCTAGCAGTGGCATCTATTATTTGATCGATCCGCGGTAACGCGAAACTATCTTTCAGACACAATTTGTTCAATCTCGTGTAATCTATACACATCCTAAGAATAGAACTATCCTTCTTCGGGACTAATACTGGGTTCGCAGACCAATCACTATGTATCATTTCCCGGATAAAATCAGCTGCTAGAAGCTGGATAATTTCCTTGCCAATAGCCTTTCGTTTTCTTCCGTCAAAACGACGGAGACCTTGCTTGACGGGTTTTCATCCTGGAATTACTTTCAATTGATGCTCAACAAGTTCCCTGGGTACACCCGACATGTCCGCAGGACACCAGACAAAAATATCCTATTTCTCACGGAGGAACTTGATGAGCGCACTTTCCTATGTGTCCGTCATCCCGGTTCCCACAACGACGAACTTTGTCGGATCTTTGGGATCTAGGATAATTTGACTTGTATTCTACGATGCTTTGAAGCTATCCTCCGGCTTCCGGCTTTCTTTTCCTGGCGATACTTCCTTAGCCAACTCTATTAATTCTTCCTTTCGAATCAACTGTTCGGCGCAAAGGGCGTTTCCTTTTTCCAGCTCGTTTGCCAATTTGAAGTCTCCAGATATGGTGATTACTCTCCTTTTGGCCCTTACATCTTCAGCTTGTTATAGATATAACATGATCTTGCCATGAATTTGGCGAAAGCCAGGCGTCCGAGTATTGCATGGTAAACGCTTTCGAACGACACCACCTCGAATGAGATCTTTTCCCGGCGGAAGTGTTCTCTTTTTCCAAAGGTTACATCTAGGGAAATTTATCCTAGGGATTGTGCTTGTCTACCTGGAAAAATGTCGTGGAAACGTATGTTACTGTGATTGAGCTGGGTCTCGGAAATGCGTAGATGCTTCAATGTACTTAAGTACATGATGTTGATACTAGATCCTCCATCCATCATCACTCTTTTGAGCCTTGTGTTTTGAACAATAGGGCTTACGACTAAAGCATGCGTGCCGGCTTCCCGTTAGGTATTCAGAAAGTATTGGTTGAGGATCATGGATCAAGAGTGACATTTGTCCATCCAAAATGACGGAGAGATATACTCAGGGCCCTCTCGGTGATATCACATCGACACCGCTTGCAAGCACGTGATATGATCACATGGATGTTATATCATGGGAACGAAAAAAGATTACTTGTCGGTAACGAGATTGAACAAGGTATGATTGATACCAATGATCGAATGTTGGACAAGTAAAATATCGCGAGACAAAGGGAATTAGTCACGACGTTGATGGTTCACACGATCACGAGAGTCATCGTTGAATATTATAGGAATTATCACGGATCTCCAGATCCCGCTATTGATTATTGATCGAAGAGGAGTCCCGATCATGTCTATATTATTCGCGAACCGTAGGGTGACACACTTAAGGTGCGATGACGCGTTTGAGAGGATACGGAATATCGAAGAATGTTTTGGGCAGCACCAAAATTGTTTCGGGGAAAATTGAATACTTCAAGGGGTTTTTCATCGAATGGCTGTTAATAGAATTAACAAATGATACGGGGTGCTATATGCAAAAGTTTATTAATAGAATTAACAAATGATGAAATAAAGAAATAAAAATGTTTTATTTATTTATTAAGAAAAACTCCTGGATTTTCTAAGTGGAGTTTTAAGGGAAAATGAGTGGGTGTGAGTGGAGTGTCCACTCACATGATGAGGGAAGAGGTGGGGGCACACCCATGGGCTGGACACACCCCCTTGGGCTGCCTCCCCCTCTCCTATAAATAGAGGGCATGTGCTCCCTCTCTCTCACACACTTGCCCACCTCACTTTCTCTCCACCCGCTGCTTCATTCCATGGTCTCTGGCTTGGCGAAGACCTGACCGTGGGATTCTTCACCACCACCACGTCGTCGTGCTGCTGGAGTTCCGAGGGATCCTCTACTTTCGCCTCCCCGCTGGATCGAGGGAACGGAGGTCGTCATCAACTGTACGTGTGACCGATCACGGAGGCACCGCCGGATTGCGGTGCACATCTTCTCGCTCTCGGGATCGGTGTGAGTACGACTACGCCAACAACGAGATTTGATCCCGTAATGCTTTGTGTCTTCGAGGGTATGTTCTTCTTAGACTCTATCTTTTCCCGTTGCACTTCATCTCCTAGATTAGATCTTGGCCTTTCGGGTGTCTCTCGCGTAGGAATTTTTTTGTTTTCTGTGCAACGACCCCTTCAAAAAATTTGGGTACCTTCTGTGGCCAATCTCGGAGAAAATCTTCACAACTGGAATTTCCAGTTAATCGAGAAATATCCGGTTTTGAAATATCCGGCTACCCTCGCTGGCCATCTTCAGAGAAAAAATCTTCACAACTGAATTTTCGGCTGATCAAAAAATATCCGGTTACCACCAGCATTTAAATAGGCTGATCTAACTTCACCTTTTTCCGGTGTTCGATGCGAATGAATAGCTAAACACCTACACCATTGAACACCTTTATAAATAATATGATTGATATTGTTAATTAACACACAAAACACTAGGGATCAAGAAATGCGCTTTCAATCTCTCCCTTTTTGGTGTTAGATGACAATGCTAAGATTTTTGCAAGGAAAAACGAAAAACAATATCATGCTTGTGAAAGAAATGGAAATTGCTCCCCTACAAGTATGAATACTTTAGTTTGCCTTTGACATGAAAATACAATTTACAAAATCAGAACATGATAAAAGATACAATATCAATTATTGAGGCATGAGTAGAATACTATACCTTATGCATAAAGACAATATGAAGATAATAGGTGCACAATATATGATAACCTCAACATAGATACATAACTAAATAGATCTACAATAACATAGTCTCAAAATAACATAAGAACATAGTTCAACACATGAAAGAAAATAGTTTTGAAACAATAATATAAATGGACACAAGCTCTCAAAGAATGACAGACGAACATGCTTGTGCCCGAACCCTGAAAATCCCACATAGACCTAATAGACTACTTCACCCCCTTTGGCATCGAGACACCAAAAAGGAGAGGAGTAGTGATGCTAACACCCCTTGATGAGCTATGCATCGGACTCCTCGGAGGACTCTCCAGCGGACGTCTCGGACTCTCCTTCTGCAGCTACCTCAATATCATCATCGGCAACAGGAGCATTGGAAGAAGCAACAGTGTCAGTGACACGAAGACCATCCTCAATCTGCGCCCAATGAGCACTGGCTCTGGAAGCCCACTAAGTGTATGTGTCGGGAACCAAGTCAGATGGGAGGGGGAGCCGGTAGCACCACTCACGTGGTGAAGGAGACGCTGCTGGGAGTTGGACATACCAATATCTCTATGGTATGACTGATAATGCTCCCTATGGATATCCACCTTCATGCGGAGGACATTGCGCTGAAACTAGGACATCTTCCTGATGTTACACACAGTAGAGGTATCAACCTGAGGAGCACGAGGAGTAGCAACAACACTAGAACGAGCATCCCTCATAAAGGAACCACTCTCAGGGGTAGGAGTAGGCTTCCTCTTCATGTACCACTTCTTGAAGTGATGGTCTTCCATGTGCAGCTCATTGAAATCCTTCTTCGTGGTTTCCTTGATAAGCATCATGATATACAGACTATATTGGATAGTTTTCCCACCAATCATAGCATTGTTCATCGATAAAGTCCATGACATCCACATGATAGGGCTTCAAACTTTCGGGATTCCCTTTGCACTCATTTTCTAGAACTAATAGGTTGACAAGTGGGCTAGTGATAGCATCGTTATTATCTCCACTTGGAGAAATGAAGGACCTAAAGATGCGTATAAGCCGATCATATAAAGGGAGGATTCCTTCCACCTTTCCAATGACATAACCAGGAGCATACATATCATCCATGATATCCTCTCGACATGGCATGTCCACCTCATGCATACAGTTGGGTGAGATGACCACTTATACCCAAGGATCCTAGCAAACTTGAAGAACTGAGATGCACAATAGGCTGACCCGTCATCCACTTCAAAGTGAAGTGCATGTCTTTTCCAATCACCAACATGGACATGAACTGGACCACAAGAGCATTGTTGTAGGGGCAACGAGTTTCCATGAGCTTACCAATATTAAACTGTTCCACCACATTTCTAGCTTGAGCAAACACTTGCTTGTCTTTGAGGAGCTGGAGCTTTGTTGGGTTCATAGGACGGACGTGATACTTGTAGTCAAGATAGATGTCCGTATAAATGTATGATTGCTCCAACCACCAAAAACGGGTATCCTCAATCTCACCATCTCTTGGGGACGAGTACCAATCACCTTGGCGAATATGAGTGCACTAAGGAGCAGAGATGTCAGACTTGTAGTTGTTCCTAGTTTCCTTGACTTTCTTCCTCTTGGACACGGTTTTCTTCTGCATAGTGGTATTTTCTTTGCCTTTTCTCATAGTTTTTCTAGGAGGCCTAGAGTCATTGGGGTCCTTATCACTTGTCTCCTTGAAGGAGGGACGCTTGCGAGAACCCAACTCATCAACATGGGAGCCACCTATGAGTATAGCATAGTAGGAGGATAGCAAAAGGTAAGCACACACAAGACAAAGCAAAGGAATCATGCTAGTAATAATAGACAAGCATCCACAACACGATCATGTTACCGTCCTAGTAAAAACCACTAAAGTTCTGAAATTTGGAATAGATACAAAACCCAACCGTATATTCCGGTTCCACGAAAACAGAACTACGATGATTTTCAACTAGGTCTAAAACTAGATCGGGTAAACGGGTTGCTATCCTATTGCTTATAGCATGCAATGAGATTCCCTAGGAACCTATACTACCAAGCAATCTCAATAAAAACAAGTCTCCAAAGAGGGAAGAGGATGAACACCCAAGATTGGAAAAGAGTGAGCTACCACTTACATGGATAAAAATGCTTGGAGGAGTCGATTCTGGAGAGGAGGAGCACCAGATCTGGCCAAAACAGAGGAAATCTGGTGGAGGAAGTAGCAGGGAGGGCTAGGGTTCAAGGGGACAAAAACTATGGAGGAGGAGGAGGTTAGGGGTGGAGAAATAACAGGAAACTGCTCTTCACCATAACATCCTCTTATTTTCAACGAGATTCGCTCGACCAGAAATTCTGGTTCAAGTTTGAACCGGATATTCCGGGTCAAACCGGAAATTCTAGACTGGAAATTCCGTCTGCCCCTAGAACCGAAACTTCTAAGTTTCCGAAGACTTGTATGCGAGGTAGATTTAGGGATTTTTGGATAGGAAGGCTTATGATCAAAATGCCAACTTGAAAATGGCATTTCTCCCTCATTCTTGCAAGAATGAAACAAGGAAATGCCAAGAAAGAGGAAGTTTCTCATGAAAACACTTAGCTAGGAAAACGAAAGAAATGCGGTGAATTCCAAATAAAATCCCAAGTAAGATCTAACTCTTCGCAACGAAGAGGTTGGTGGCCTAAGCCACCATGTAAGAGAGTATGGTATAACACCGTGAAGATGTATTTTGGGTGAATTACCAATTCTCTACATTTTATCTCACAATTCAACATTAAAAAGAGAGATATAAATGAAATTTTGCTTTGGGCATAATGGGAGAGGGAGAACCCAATGTGTTAGGATAACACTCCACCTATGTCCATGCCTACTCCTAAAACTAAACACATAGCACACTACAGGTGTGTTTGCAAGATCCTCAAGTCAAACCCCTTGAATGAATGATATTTAGCTCATTCCTCATAAACATAAATCTTGCATCATCAAGCGGCTTCATGAATATATCTGCAAGTTTGTCTTTGGTTGGCACATAGACTAGTGCAATATCTCCACGAGCAACATGATCCCGAATAAAATGATGAAGAATCTCAATATGGTTCGTTCTTTTATGTTGCACAGGATTGTAGGCAATCTTGACGACACTCTTATTATCACATAGAAGAGGCACTTTGTCACAATAAACACCATATTCTTTGAGGGTTTGCCTTGTCTATAACAATTGAATGCAAGCACTAGACGCTGCCACATACTCGACTTTGGCAGTGGAGAGAGATATGCAATTTTGCTTCTTAGAAGACCAACTCACAAAGGACCTACCAAGAAATTGGCAAGCCCCCGAAGTCGATTTCTTATCATCTTGATCACTAGCCTAATCTGAGTCCGTGTACGCAGTGAGAGAGAAATGCGCCCCTTTGGGTAGCACAATCCAAATCTTGGGTATGAACCAAATACCGAAAGATCCCATGGACCGCCGTCAAATGGATTTCCTTAGGATCCTCTTGATACCTTTCACACACCCCTACACTCAACATAATATCAGGTCTAGAAGCACAAAGATAAAGAAAAGAACAAATCATAGAACAATGCAACTTTTGGTCCACATCTTTACCATCGGGGATGCGCTTGAGATGACACTTGGTTTTGGTTGGAGACACTTTGCCTTTAGCATATTATAAGTTGAACCTATTGAGAATGTCTTGGATATACTTGGCTTGAGAAATGAAAGCGCCACGAGCCAATTTATTGATCTGAAAGCCACAAAAGAATATGAGCTCTCCCATCATAGACATATGAAACCTGTCAGTCATAAGCTTTAAAAATTCACCATTGAAAGCTTTGTTAGTTGAGACAGATATACTATCATCCACGGAGAGTTGGCATATGAAAAGCTCCCCTTTAACCCTCTTTGTGAAAATGGTAGGATCGATTTTCCCAACTTCAAACCCACGGTCTTGCAGTAACTCTCTATGGTGCTCATACCGCGCACGTGGTGCTTTCTTAAGTCCATAGAGCGCCTTATCGAGCTTGTAGACATGGTTAGGGAAGTTGGGGTCCGCAAATCCCGGTGGTTTCTTAACATATACCTCCTCTTTCAATGGATCATTTAGAAAAGAACTTTTGACATCCATTTGTTGCAATTTAAAGTTATGTGAAGATGCATATGCAAGAAGGATACGGATGGACTCAAGGCGAGCCACGTGAGCATAGGTGAAAGTGAATTTCTTTATACCTAAGGTTTTGTGTGCTAGTTAACAATAATAACGACATTATTTATCAAGGTGTTAAGTGGTACAAGTGTTTATTTATTCATCCGCATCGAACACCGGAAAAATGTGAAGTTAGATCAGCAATTTTTGTCACGGATGGTAACCAAATATTCCAACCAGATATTTCTGGTGCAACCGAAAATTCCGTTTGTGAAGGTTTTCTGTGGAAAATAGCCCCTATAGTCAACCGAAAATTGCCAGACCAACAAGATATTCCGGTTGGGGAAGATCGAGAGCAAAAACGGCCAAGGACTTGAAGTTTGTGCTTCCAGTAATCAACCGAAAATTTCCATACCAACCGGAATTTCCGGTTGGAACCTATTGTACAGAAGCGACCCAGAAGTTTGTACCGGATTATTTGAAGAATCTGAAATTTCCGGTTGAAGTCAACTGCATTAGAAATCCAGATATGAAGAGAAATGCTAACCAGAATTTCCGGCTCAAGTTTGAACCGGAACTTCCGACTCCATTTTCCTGCTCCAACGGCCACATTTGTGAAGGGGGTATAAATACCCCTCCTTCTTACCCAAGAGCTTAAGTTCTTCCAAGCCATTAATACAGATTTATTGATCTCACCAAAAGCTAGATTTCTCCCAATCCCTCCAGCCAAACTCATTGATCTTTGAAGGATTGAAGGATAAGGCCCCGATCTACTACTTCACCAAGTCGTTCTTCAGTCCCCCCTCATTCACATGAGGGAATCTAGTCTATGGTTTCATTGTGTAAAACCTATACTCGGTTGCAAATCATTGATTGTTGGTGATTCTTGGGAGCCCCCAATTTGGTTGTGGGTATGTACCTCAAGCATTGTAAAGGATTCTATTGCCACCTCAAAGGGAATCAATAGTGGAAGGTGAACTAGGCCTTTGTGGCGAGGTTCATAGGAAAATAGGGCGAGGCCTTTGTGGCATTGAGTAGGCCTTCATGGAAAAACTCACACCCCTCCAATGAGACGTTGTGGCTAATGAGTTGGGCTGATGGACGCTGTAGGTATACAGGGAGGGATCGCACGTCGAGTAAACGCGCACGAAGAATACTGCAAACACCTCGATCTACCCAGGTTCAGGGCCCTCGTGTGGAGGTAACACCCCTACTCCTGCCTATCTATCTGTATATGTGATGTCCGAGTAGCCACAGTACAAATCAGGCCTTCAGCCGAGTAGCCACTCTCTTGCTCTCTCTATCTCTAGTGCTAGCTCTTGCAATAAATGTTCTCATGGCCAATCTCTCTCGCGCAGGAGGGGGCTAGGCACCTTATATACTGGTACCCAGCCGAGTAAACAATGATTAAAAGGTACAACGATGGGACGTCTCTACTGTGACGCAGAGCACGCCTCCGGGTTCCCGCTGACGCCATGGAGAGAAGTCGCCGCGCCGTCCGGCTGACAGGACTTGTCCACCCTGTCAGTCTCACAGAGTAGGCCCCCGACACGTCATGTCCCCTCTGCCAGTGACAAGACGTGACAGTCGCCTATCCTCTATGTGTCCACGCCGTAGCGCGGATAATCACGTACCTAGTAAGTTGAAACGCACGCCTGTACGGCTGCGGGATACGCGGGATCTCGTCAGAACGGCTCCATTGACTTCTTGCCCGGGTAGGATTGCAGCCCATCTACTCGGACCACTTGTTCTCTACTCGGACGATGTTGATCTTCCTCGTTATCTCCTCCTGGCCGTCGGTACTTATCACCGAGTAGAGTCTACCGGGTACCGGATACCCGAGTAGCCGTATACCCGGCCAACAGTACTTTGACCTATGTTGTACCACCTGCCTTACCCCTATTCGGGGGTAGCCCCCGACATTAGTCCTCGAAGCTGGTAGAGTCCAGCGAACTTGTCCGTTGGGCCCTGCCAGCTTAAACCAATTTACCTTTGTGAAGGAGCGAGGCCGAGTTGCTCCTCAACTCGGACCCATAACTCCTACTCGAACTTCTCCAACTGTGATTATAGGAGAATTCCTCTTGGAGCCGAGTAGAGCACGCTCTGCATAGTGCTGCCTAGTAGTTTACCTTTGTGAAATTTTCAACACGATCCCGCTCTGTCCAGATCAAATCCATCTTCTCGTGTCCATGTGGGGCACGTGTCACACGCCCACGCCCCCGACGCCTCGGTACCAGTGCTACAGCAGGCCACGCGCCTATCACTGCCCCCGGGGACCACAACCCGTTAGGTCACTTCGAACGGGTACTCGAGAGCCCACGACCCACGGCGTGGGATTAACTTCGCCCGTTACACACGCGGATTGCGTTGTGTGCGTTTCTAACGGGAAGTTAATCCACGCCGCACGATCTCAGGCCACGATCGATGCCACTGATAACTGCAACTCGCGGAGAGATAAATACCTCCGCGCCGCCCAAATCACTTTCTTCCTTCGCACTTTCCCCCATCCTGCTCCCTCTCTGCCCTTGCCTCCGCCGTCGAGCACAGCGCTGCCACAAACCCGCCACGCGCCACCGCTCCACACGCAGAGGGACAGAGAGAGAACTGCACCTCGCGCGCCTCCGTCTTCGTTGTCAACCTCGACCTCGACGAGCACCCGCAACTCCACCAGCGCCCGCGCCGTCATGGACCTCGCGAACGCAGCCGCGGATGAGCACGAGGACGAGATGGCGCCGGCCCGAGCCGGATGGGAGAGATCGGATGTCACCTGCCGGTGATTGCCAGTGGCTGGTGAACATTCACCGCGTCCCTCCTGGCGTAATTTGCCGGCCTCCCGGCGACGAGCTCGTTCCGGCACCGGAAGCCGATGAGTATGTCGTATTTCTTTCTCAATTCAAACGTGGCCTAGGCCTCCCCATCTCCAAGTTCTTTTCGGACTTTCTCCGCCACTTTGGCCTCCAGCCGCATCACCTTCCTCCAAATGCCATAGTCATGCTATCTACCCACGCCACTGTCTGTGAAGCCTTCCTGGGCGTCTACCCAACAGTCCAGACTTGGGCCCGCTACTTCTTCCTTCGCCAGCAGAGCATTCCCAACCCCAGCAATCCTCTTGTTCCTCGCGTGATGACCCAGGCGTGTAGCACAATGATGCTGCAGCGCAGCACCGGGCACCACCCGCGGGTTCTCGAATTGGAGACCGTGCGCAAGTGGCAGCGCGGCTTCCTGTACGTGAAGAACGTTCCTCTCGAAGAAGAAAAACCCGCTGAAGACCAGATTGGGCTCCCCAAGTTCCAGAACGCGCTTCCCACCGGACAGAACTGGGGTATAATCCCAAGAATACAGTGCCTAATGTCGTCCAGGTAGAGAAGCGCCTGACGCAGCTGGTTGAACAAGGACTCCTGCAGGACGACCCGATTGCCGGCTGGATATCACGCCGAGTGCTCCCGCTCCAGGACCGAGCACTCAAGATGTGCTATATGGGAGGACCTCGGGATTGCACCCGGACCACGACCTTTGAGCTCAGCAAGGCAGAGGTGGCCATCTGGGCCAAGTCCATCATGTGTACCACCCTCACCGAGAACTGGGCATACGGCTTTGTGCCGTATAGCCGCACCAAGCGCATACCGCAGGTGAGTCTCCTTCTATATACGCTTACTGTTTGTTTTTGACACTGAGTAGAATTCCTCTTGGTCTTGTATGCTGTCTGCTTGAACTCTATGCCGAATAGGTTGTCTCTTAGGCTTATATGCTTTATGCTTGCACGCTGCACTGATTAGGGCCTCCTGGTTAACACTTAGCTTGATATGCTTTATGTTTGCATGCTGCGCCGAATAGATTCCCTCTGTATATGCTTTTCCTTAGAGTTTTTAGCTTCTTGTGCTTAGTGTTTGCACGCTAACCGAGTAGAAAGACTAATTATTTGCCTCCTCTGGTCCTTAGCTTTTTATGCTTTTTGTTTGCACGCTAGACCGAGTAGGATCCCTACTCTGCTGGAAACCAACTTACTTATGCTTTATGTTTGCATTACCAGCACATCAACCGCCAGAAGTCAGAGGATCAGCCCAACTTCGAGGGTAACTGGGGGGAGGACATGAAGGAGGATGACGCCACAGCGTATGACATCCAAGATACCCTCTGCATCCCTCGTGCCGGCCAGGAAGGTAAGTCCCGCGTTGACGCCTCTATTCGGAACTGGTCCGAGGAAGATGAAGGTGACCGGGTTCACCTTTCCACTTGTCTGCTGTACATTTGGCTCCTCCTCTTTTGCCTATTCTGAATCCTTCCTTTTTCTCTGTAGAGGAACCTGCACCGGAGGAGGGAGAAGAACTAGTGGACGCAGGTTCCCGTGTCCGTGGCCGCTCCCACCACTCGGAAGAGGGCGGGTAGCGGTGCGCAGGCACCCCCTCCCAAGAAGCTGAAGAAGAAACCGGGAAACAAGCCGCCGGCAAGCAAACCCATCCGCAAGAGACACACCCCCATCATCGACGGGTACGTACCTCCGAGTACATTCTGGTTCTCTGCTGTGTTTCTTCCTTGTTCCCTTTTCTGCTTTCCTTCCGACTCTGCTCTTTCCTTGTACGTTTCTCTTCAGCGAGGCACTTGACGCCGATGCCAACGCTGCACAACCTCCCAAGAAGAAGACGGCCCCGCCCCGAGATCTGTTCGTGGAGCTCTCGATGACGATGAGGACCAGGAACCGGAGGGTAGGACGCATGCGTCCTCCCCAGTTAAAGAAGAGCAAGACCTTGGAGCCGAGAACGCTGGCGCTGGAACGATACTGAACGCGCCTCCGAGCAGCCGCAGCCTGAAGCGCAACCGGCTGCTCGAGACGCCACCAACACCGAGAGCACTCCAACTTCTCCAGCTGCATCAGCTGGGAAGACCACCGAGCGTGCTGCCGAGCGGCAGCAGGATAACACAGCCGTGGAACGGCCAGATGCTGCTGCCGAGCAGCAGTCAGAAGACAACGCTGCAGAGCAGCCTGATCCCGCTGCCGAGCAGCGGGTAGAAGATAACGCTGCAGAGAAGCCGGATTCCGCTGCCGAGCAGCGGCTAGAAGACCCCGTGGTGGAGCCACCACGCCAAGACGCCGTGCGGCCAGATGCCGCACCGGCTAGCCAGCCGCCAGCGCCACCAACCCAGCAGGGGCCTCCACCAACCAAACAAGTACCACCTCCTTCTCTGCAAGCACCTCTGCCAGTCTACCAATTACCTCCACCTGCTCGGCCAAATCCCACGCCCAGCACCAAGAAGCCCGCCAAGAGAGCTGCTGTGCCAACTCGGCAACAACCAAAGCGTGGCACTGCGCAGGCTGGGCAGCAGCTGCTGCCCTTCAAGCCAACCAGACCCCAGTAGCCGGGCGCGCCGCAAGACGGACATGCTGGGCAGCCGGCCCGGAACCCCAAGTGGGCCTTGAACCCGAAGAAGAAACCTCCCAATCCTAACGTCACGATGGTCCCAGCCAACATCATTTTTGGTCCTGTGGAGGAGCAGGATGCCGGCGCGAGTCCCAGCGAGAAGGAGACTGAGCCCGATTTTCCTGAGTACTGGAAGGAGTTGCATGAGCGCCACAAGATCCATATGGCGCAGGAAGAGGAGCGGATACTTGCTCTGAGAGAGCGAATGTCTGTGAACCACTCCAAGTCAAAGGGAAAGAAAGACTCCCTCGTTACAAGGATTTCTCTTCCCGCCAAGAAGATGACGAGGTGCTTCCCGAAGAGGGCATTGCGGCCATTTTGGAACGAGTAGGCCATATCGAGAAAGTTTGGGACAGCAAGGTACTCGGCCATGCCTCCTAGGATGGTGTCGAGTTGGGCAAACTCGACAACTATCGGACCGAGTGGAACAAGGCCGACATCGGTCCTGTTGGCATGGCTGTAGCTACTCCCAGCAGCAGTTTGGCCAGCAAGCTGTTTGTCTTGCGCAAAAACATTGAGGATATCGAGCAAAGCTATGTGGTAAGTGTCATTCTTCTTTCTGAATTTTCCGAGTTGCCAGTTTTCTTTTCCTCCTTTTCTTCTCTTAGCCACTACCCCAGTCCCTGAGTGTCGGGGGACTACCCCCGAGTAGGGGTAAGACAAGTGGTAAAGGAGAGCTCAAAGTACCGTCGGCCGAGTAGGCGGCTACTCGGGTGTCTGGTACTCGGTAGATTCTACTCGGTGATAAGTACTGAGGGCTGGGAGAAGATATTGAGGAAGTTCATAATCGTCCGAGTAAAGAACAAGCAGTACGAGTAGATGGGCAGCAATCCTACTCGGGCAAGAAGTCAATGGAGCCGTTCTGACAAGATCCCGCGTATCCCGCAGCCGTACAGGCGTGCGATTCAACTTACTAGGTACGTGATTATCCGCGCTACAGCGTGGACACAGTGAGGGTAGGCGTCTGTCACGTCTTTTCACTGACAGAGGGGACATGACGTGTCGGGGGGCCTACTATGTGAGACTGACAGGGTGGACAGGTCCTGTCAGCCGGACGGCGCGGCGACTTCTCGCCATGGCGTCAGCGGGACCTCGGAAGCATGCTCTGCGTGTCACAGTAGAGGCGTCCCATCGTTGTACCTTTTATTCTTTGTTTACTCGGCTGGGCACCAGTATATAAGGTGCCCAGCCCCTCCGGCGCGAGGGACGTTGGCCTGGAGAGCATTTATTGCGAGAGCTAGCATTAGAGGAACAGAGAGCAAGCGAGTGGCTACTCGGCTGAGAGGCAAATCTGTACTCTTGCTACTCGGATATCATTCATACAGAGAGATAGGCCGGAGTAGGGGTGTTACCTCCACACGAGGGCTCCAAACCTGGGTAGATCGAGGTGTTTTCAGTATTCTTCGTGCGCGTCTACTCGACATGCGATCCCTCCCCGGATACCTACAGCGTCCATCGGCCCCAACTCATTAGCCATCCCATGGCATCTGTCTTTCCCATCCTACGACAGTTGGCGCCCACCGTGGGGCCAGAAGCTGCGCTGGCTGGGGTTCACATCCGGACGAGACCCGTTTCTGCGTCGGGGGAGCACGTGGTGTGTGGCCTTGTCCACAGATTCAGCTCCTTCGACTTCGTCACCGACAACGCCGGAGATTTCGGCGGCAGGCCCGTGCGTGCAGGCGGCTCGATCCTCTCCTTCGGCGCGCACTTGGTCTACGTCGCCACCACCATCATCCGCGAGTTCCCGAGGAGGTACTCGTTGCGGATGACCCTCCTGCTGTACTCGCTGCCCGCGGGAATCCAACTGGCTGCTCTGCGGACAGCGTGGAGGTGATGATGACGGGCCCGACTATCGATGCCGGGAAGGGCGCGGCCACTGCAGCTGAGGTTATCGAGGAGCCGGCTGCGAGGGTCCACAAGCCCTACGATATGCCCCAGAACATTCCGGGCTACGTGGATCCTTCCACGTCTGCGGCTATACCAGCTGCTCGCGTTGGCGCCACCGAGTAGCTGGGCATGCCGTAACCCACCGATGCAGAGCTCATGGCGTTGAAGGCGCAACTCGAGCAGCAGAGTCAAGCGCTACTCGCTGAGTCCCAGGAGCTGGAGAAGGTTAGGCTTGAGCTTAACCTGGATCAAAATGAGTACAACAGGGCACACGGCTTTACTCCAGTTTCTAGGCTGCCTAGCAAGCTAGGTGCTATTCGCCGCAACTTAGGCGCGGAGTTCGACAGGAATGGTAGAGCCGCTAGTCTGTCTGCTAGTTTGAACACTGCTGGTAGGCCCAAGTATAGCTCTCCTGCCAAAACGCTTAGGGCTGCAGAGGCAGTCGCTGCCGAGTTGCCGCATCTCACTGGTGATGCTCGCGCTAGGCAGCAAGATAGGCTCAATGAGCTAGTGCTAGAAGCCGACAGGCAGAATGAGGAATTCTGGAAAGCTAATCCGGGTGTTGGCGCTTCCCATGTTGTTCATTCGCATGGGTTGAGATCTATGGATCAGGCATCATCGCCGCTTCCCGGCGGTGATAGAGCCTAGAGCGTGACCTCTGGGAGACACAAACAGATCCAGGTGTACGACTCGGCTGTCGCTGCAAAACAGCACGCTGTAGAGCGGCAGCCCGATCAGAAACACAACTCTGCAGGAGCAGGCTATCAAGCCACTAAAGCTCGCAGCAAGGTGCAAGGAGGAAACTGAGAAGGAGCATCTCGGCGTCATGCTGCCCACCCTGTTCAGCAGGGGGTGCAGCCGCAAGCAGTTGTGGTGGAAGCCAACCCGGTTGCTCAAACTGCACCCGTGCAGCAAGACCGCTGTGATGATGGGTACTCGGCAATGGATCTAGCCGGGTACGCTGATCCAAGAGACGTCACCGATCGCCTTGGTGACCGGATGCTGGAGCCCGCTGATGCAAGATACAAGCTGGACTGGATTCATCGGTCTGCGCAGATCGAGACGAAGAGTCCACCCGGCCCAGATTGTTTTGGTCGCTGGATCATGGAAGAATCTTCCGTGAACAAGTTCCAGCTGGCCAGAGGGACCAAGTGCTATAATGGCAGCACCAAGCCGGATGACTGGCTGAGTGATTACGTTACTGCTGTGCACATTGCAGGCGGCAACCGGAGATGGGCCGTGAGGTATGTCCCATAGATGCTGGAGGGCCCTGCTCGGATCTGGCTCAATAACTTTCCAAGGGACAGTATCAATTGCTGGCTGGACTTCTCAGAGTAGCAATTTCACCAGCACGTACAAGAGGCCGAATAGGCCGCAGCATGTCTCCGCTTGCAAGCAGCGAGAAGAGGAGACGGACCGAGAGTACCTTACTCGTTGGAGTACATTGAGGAACACCTGTGAAGGTGTGAATGAGGCGCAGACCATCACCTGGTTTGCTCAAGGCCGCAGGCATGGCAGCATGCTATGGCAGAGGATGCATAGAGAGATGCCGAGTACGCTCGCTGAGACGATCAAGATAGCTGATATGTATGCACTCGGCGACCCTACTCAGCCTCTGCTCGGTTCCTTCGAGCCGAGAAGGAGAAATCAAGATGGCGGCAGGCTCCATGACCGACAAGACTTCTGCAACAAGCGCAGAGATGACCGACCGGATACTCGGTATGGTTTTGAACAAGTGAATGCTGTGAACCAGGATACCGCGGCTGCTGGGAGTAACCAAAGGAAGAAAACTACTGGAGCCCAATACGAGCAGAACCAGAACCAGGGCCAAGGCTTCAAGAAGCAATACAATGCCCCCAGCAAGGTAACGGCAACCCGGATTTCGGAGATGCTCAGAGATTTATCTTTGAGACCATGAAGGATGGACCGTGTAGCTTCCATACTCGGCATCCGAGTAGGCCAGCCAACCGCACTACCTGGCAGTGCAGCTGGTGGGACCGCATAAAGAGTGAAGGTTTTGGTCAGCTGCCCCCTCCTCCTCCTCTGCCGCCTGCGGGTGCTAATGTGTAGCCTATTCGGGCAGATCCTCCCAGGCAGGCCGAGCATCCGAGAAGGGAGAACGTGAACCAAGTGGCTCAAGGAGCCAACCGCAACTACAACAACCACAACAAATACCGCAATTCTACACCCGCAACAACAACATGAACAACAACAACAACCGTGGCAACAACAATAGAAATGATGGTGGTGGAGACCGGAATCAGTACCAGGAACACCATGAGAGCTACATGGTATTCACCACTGAGCCGGATGACAAGCAGTCGCAGCGCAGGCGTGCAATGGAGGTGAACGCAGTGATCCCGGCAGTGCCTCACTATCTGCATTGGTGTGACCAAGAGGTTACCTGGTCCAAGGATGATCATTCCAGAGTGATGCCCAATCCGGGTACATATGCATTGGTGGTGGACCCCACTTTCTTGGGAACCAAGAAGAATGTCAAGTCCAGCAAGGTGCTGATCGACAACGGCAGCATCATCAACATCATGTATCGAGATACACTAGAGAAGCTTGGCCTCGCCGAGAACATGGTGCTACCCAGCAGAACTACTTTCCATGGCATTGTGCCGGGAGTATATTGTGCTCCGATCGGCCGCATCTGGATATATGTGCTATTCGGTACTAGAGAGAACTGCCGCACCGAGTTGATCTTCAGAGCCCCTACCACGCTCTACTCGGTAGGCCTGCGCTCACCAAGTTCATGGCCTCAACCCATGCCGCCTACCTGAAGATGAAGCTACCTGGTCCCAATGGTGTCATCACCATCTCGGGAGATTACAAGCGTTCTTCGGAGTGCGCTTCTGCTGGATCTCTGCTGGCGGAGTCCTTGGTCATTGCTGCTGAGAAGAAGAAGATACACGAGGTGGTGGCTATGGCCCAAGCAGCGCAAGTCGGTGCATCTGGCATGCCGAGTTCGCAGTATGAAACTGCTTTACAGGCTTCCCAGGAGACCAAGAAGGTCCAGGTTGACCCTAAGTTCCCAGACCGTGTTGCCATCATTGGCGCCAGGTTGGGCGAGAAATAGGAAAGCGAGCTCATCCACTTCCTCCGTGAGAATCGAGATGTCTTTGCATGGTCCAATGAGGACCTGCCGGGTGTCCCGAGGGAGTTGGTTGAGCACTCGCTACATGTGCGCCTAGATGCCAAGCCGATTAAGCAGGCAATGCGCCGCTTTGCGACAGAGCGAAGGAAGGTTATTGGTGATCAGATCACCAAGTTACTGATAAGTGGATTTATCATGGAGGTGCTGCATCCGGATTGGCTGGCCAATCCGGTCATCGTTGAGAAGAAGAAGGAGGACCCCAAGGCCGAGATTGCATGGTGCATGTGCGTGGACTACACCGACTTGAACAAGGCCTGTCCCAAGGACCCGTTTCCGCTACCCCGCATAGATCAGGTGATCGATTCCACCGCCGGGTGCAAACTTTTGTCTTTCATTGATGCCTACTCTAGTTTCCATCAGATAGCTCTCAACCCAGATGATCAAATAAAAACTACCTTTATTACCGCGTACGGGGCTTATTGCTATCGTGTTATGTGTTTTGGGTTGAGGAATGCTGGGGCTACGTATCAGAGATGCATGCGGAAATGCTTGCATGACCAACTCGGCAAGAATGTGCAGGTGTACGTAGATGACATTGTCATCAGAACAAATAGAACACATACTCTGCTTAGTGACATTGAGGAAACCTTCGCCAATTTGCGCAAGTATAGGATGAAACTGAATCTGACTAAATGCACCTTTGGCGTCCCTGCTGGCAAGTGACTCGGTTTCTTGGTATCCAGTCGGGGCATTGAGGCCAATCCTTCAAAGATAAAAGCTATAGAGAGCATGTCTTTGCCGGGATAACTGAAGGATGTGCATAAGTTTACCGGGTGCTTGGCTTCTCTGAGCCGCTTCCTGGGAAGAATGGGCGAGAAGGCCTTGCCTCTCTACCAACTGATGAAAAAGAGTGATAAGTTCGTCTAGACACCGCAAGCTGATGTGGCATTCAAGGAGCTGAAAACCATGCTGGGTAGCGCTCCCATCTTGGCAAGCCCGCTACCCAAAGAGCCAATGCTGCTCTATATTGTGGCTACCAACCGGGTAGTGAGCATGGTGATAGTGGTGGAGAGAGAAGAAGAAGGCAAGACTGTGCAGCGGCCAGTGTATTATCTCAGCGAGGTGCTATCCAGCTCCAAGCAAAACTACCCGCACTACCAGAAGATGACATATGGCGTGTACCTGGGTGCCAAGAAGCTCAAGCATTACCTCCAAGAGCATCCCATCACGATGGTGAGCACCGCTCCCATCTCGGAGATGATGGGCAACAAGGATGCACGCAGCAGAGTAGCCAAGTGGGCAATTGAGCTAGCCGCGTACACTCCCCTGTACGCGAGAAGAGAGGCCATCAAGTCACAAACTCTGGCAGATTTTCTGGTGAATCGGGCTGAGCTGCAGTATGAGCCTCCCTTGCCGGAAACCAACTTCTGGAAGATGCATTTTGATGGTCCAAGGTGAAGAAAGGGCTGGGTGCTGGCGTAGTTCTTATGTAACCTAAGCGTGATCAACTCAAGTATGTGCTGCAGATACACTTCAAGGCATCCAATAATGTGGCCGAGTATGAGGCATTGGTACACGGCCTGAGAGTATCCAAGGAGATTGGGGTGCAACCTATTGTCTGCTACGGCGACTCGGACTTGGTGGTGCAACAGGTATCCGGCAATTGGGATGCTTTGGATGCCAACATGGCATCCTATCGGTTCCTGGTGCAAACTATGACCGGGTTCTTTGATGGTTGTGAGTTTCATCACATACACCGATCTGATAATGATGCAGCGGATACTCTGTCCAAGTTGGGGTCTTCTTGGCAGTTTATTCCGCCTGGGATTGCCTTGGAACATTTGAGAAAGCCATCTATCGAGCCATCTCCCAACTCGGAGTCCATCTTTATTCCTTCGCTGCCGAGTTCAGAAGCTATTCCTATGGAGATTGATTGGGAGGCTGCAAAAGAGAACCCGGGGACTGTCGTCTCCAACCCGGGGACTGGCGCCTGCAAACCAGGGCCTGCCCTCCTAGCTCGGGGACTGTCGCATTCATCGAGGGGGTCATTTCCGAGTACTCGGGGCCGCGCCCTCAACTCGGAGCAAGTAATGGTGGCGGATCCAATGGAGATAGATGAACATGTGTTCCCTGTTCGGCCCACGCCGGGTTGGGCTGTGCCTATCTTATCCTTCCTGATGGATGGCACTCTGCCAAGTGACGAGGTCACGGCCCGGCAAATACAGAGAAGATCCAAGGGCTACACAATCATCAACAAGGAGCTACACAGAAGGAGCCCAACTGGCATGCTGCAACGCTGCGTTGAGCCTGAAGAAGGAGAAGAAATTCTCAGAGAGATACATCAAGGAGAATGCGGGCATCATGCCTCTTCTCGGGAACTGGTCAATAAGGCTTTTCAGCATGGTTTCTTTTGGCTCACTTCCTTGAGACAAGCTGAATACATAGTGAGAAAGTGCAATGGGTGCCAAAGGTTTGCGAGCAAGATTCATATGCCAGCATCCGAATTGAAGACCATTCCCATTACTTGGCCATTTGCTGTTTGGTGCTTGGACATGGTAGGCCCTTTCAAGCCGGCGAGAGGCAACATGACTCACATCTTGGTCATGGTTGATAAATTCACCAAGTGGATTGAGGTCAAGCCTATTTGAAAGTGTGATGGAGTTACAGCTGTGAGCTTCCTGAAGGATGTCATTCTGAGATAGGCTACCCGAACAACATCATCACTGATAATGGCACAAACTTTGCTGAGGGAGTCTTTGCAAGATTCTGCAAGGAGAAGCGAATCCGGCTAGATGTTGCATCTGTCGCGCATCCGGCCTCCAATGGGAAAGTTGAAAGAGCAAATGGCATTGTTCTATCCGATATAAAGCCAAGGCTAATTGAGCCATTACAATGAACCCCTGGTTGTTGGCTGGACGAGTTGCCGACGGTGTTGTGTAGTCTAAGGACTACCCCTAAGCGATCAACCGGATACACACCATTCTTCCTGGTATATGGAGCTGAGGCCGTGTTGCCCACTGGCCTAGAGCATGACTCACCCAGGGTAACACTCTATACTGAAAAAGAGGTCCGAGATGCTCGAGAAAATGACGTTGACCTGCTAGAAGAATCAAGAGGGTTAACTCTGTCACGTTCAGCCATTTATCAGCAGAGTCCGAGGCGCTATCATAGCCGGAAAGTAAACCCAAGGGTTTTCCGAAAAGGAGACATGGTTCTTAGGCTCGTGCAACGCACAGCCGGGATGCATAAGCTATCCACTCCGTAGGAAGGGCCTTTACAAGAAGGATTGGTGCGGAAAAGAAAAGAGGGCATCCTGGGCGCCTGGCCCCTTTTCTTCTTATCATATCACAAGGGCGCGGCTCTGTATGGGGCTCGTACTGTGGAGCAAGTCTGGGAGTCCTTTCCACTCATTGAGGATTCTATCTAAAAAAGAAGGTCAACGGGGGAGACTACAGTAGCTCGAACTCAGACTATCTACGAAGAAGGTAAAGTCGTCTTTCCTCGACCGAAAGGAGCTGTGTTCTATGGTTTTACGTTGTGGAGGTCCAGCACTCTTCTAAACGAAGAAAGAGGGGGTTCGCTGAGTAAGGCTCTACACAATGATGTATACTATCTAGTTGACGCACATGCACCCCAGAAGAACAGACCGGATAGAGCAGGAGAGGAATCCAAGCGTCCCTGGAATGTAGCTATACTCCTCCGTTTTCCTTCGTGAGCAAACATTGTATGTATTTCCTCAACCGAGTTAAAATTCTAGTCGGCACTCCGAATTCAAACTCGGGGACTGCCCTTGTCCAAATTTGCTCTGTGTCTTTTTACTCTGCTTTACTTTGTCTACTCGGATGGTTTACCTAGAATTTCATTTGCATATCTAGTAATGTGTTTAAACCCAAGGGCCAACTCTTCGACTCTGCTTCTGTCCGCAACCCGGCTTCATGGAAAGCAAGAGAACAAGCCAAAGGTCAATGAACAAACAAAAAATTGCTAAGGAAAAGAAAGGTCTAGCAACCGAGTAGGGTGTTCTTTACTTCTTTGTTTCTCTGTCCGGCGAAGTGGTGGGCACCGTTACTATGCAATTTTCTAAGGGGCTAAGTATCCCAAACTTGAACTTTGAAATCTTGTGACTCGACTACCAAAAAGCCACAAGTGGCAGGTAAGAGCAAAGACGAAAAGAACAAGTGAATGAAAAATGCAACTCGGGGGCTTGCATTGAAACGCAACCCGGCATTGAGCCAGTGTTGCTAAGTGTTAACCAAATAAAATTGAGTAGCAAGGAACTCAAAACATAAACTTGTTCGATACATAAGCACCCGGCATCCCGGGGATCTGATAAAATTGTTCAGAGATAAAATGTGCAGGAATTAAACAACAGTCGAGGCAGTGGTATCCGTGTTGGTGTTGGTAGGCGCAGTTGACCCGAAGGCAACAATTGTAGAAGTTGGAGTAGTGGAGATCGGCTCCGATGCAGTGTTGGAGGCTTGAGTGCTGGGAAGAGGATAGAGCCCGGTAGTCGCAGCCCCAGTTGCGCCCAGCTCAGGTGCGGGGTCATCAATCACCATCTCGGTGGTGACGGTCGCCTCCTGCGCGGCGGGTTGCGACTGCTCATTCTCCAGGTTGGGACCCATCCCGGAGTCCTCTGTGGTGCCGCGCTGCTCGATCTCCTCCTGCTCGGCCTCTTCATGCTCAGAACCTTCTGGTTCCGCTTCCTCGTCATCCCGGCCTTGGTCTTCGCCGACATCGTCCTCAAACTCAGCCTCTCCTTCATCCTCCTCGTCCTCAACATCTGTATCCGGCTCAGTGGGGCCGTCGATGTATTGACTGGTGTCAGCGTAGGAGGCAAGCTCATAGGCCACTTCTTTCCAGCGGGAGACGCACTCGGGACGTGCAGTCCACTTGGATCCATTTCGGCGAGTGCCAATCCTGGCAAGATCTAAATTTTCGTACCATGACAAGATTAAGTGAAGGAGCTCGTCAGCTCCTGCCCGAGCTGCGGAAGCACGCCATTTATTCAACTCCACCTTGACTTGGTCCAGGTTGGCTGCGATGTCGCGGAAGGTCTCCGGAACATCTTTCTCGGGCCAGAACAGTTTGTGCAGCTTGATTGCAGTGGACACCATGGAGGTGCCCAAGCCTTTGAGGGAGCGTACTTGGGTTTTGAGATTGATGAGATGATCATCGATGCTGGAGCCATCATCAACATTTAGACCAACTGCTTCTCTGGCCTTTCTCGCCTTATCCACAGCAATTTCACCAGAACCACGTAGTTCCGGGAAGATATCTGTATCAGGAGATGCAGATTTGGGTCAAGAAGACTAACCGAGAAGAAGAGTAACCAGAAGAAGAGAGATAGAGTAGAAGAAGGCAGAAAGGAGAAAACCAAACAAGGTAGAGGGTAGCGGCAACTCACATTCCATTTCCAGCACAAGGCCCCCAGCTTGGTCCTCCAATCTTCTGATTCTCGGATTTGTTTATCATGGAGGCGGCTTGACTCGCTGACTGTGGCCTTGAGAGCTTGATTTCTTTCCTTCAGGGTTTTTATTTCCAACTCAAATTTCCGCTTCTCGGCGGCAGCTGCTTTCTCGAAATTCTGCTTCTCGCGGACAGAGTTGATTGTGGTTTGGAGTGCACTTGCAAGATCAACCTGGAGTTTCTCGAACTCCGCCCTCTCATCTGCATGCTCCTTCTCCAACTCGACCTCTCGGGCCTGCACTTGCTGATGAGCCTCAGCGGGAGTGAGGCATTGCAAGTGCTTCTCCCGGAAATTCTTATATTCTTCTGCGGGAAGAACAACACCATTGAGCAGAGTAGCCAAGCGAGAGAAGGCAAATACATAGAAGAAAGAAGAGTGCTCACCTTCTAGAGAAGCGATTTTACTCTAGCAGAGGCAGACATAACTTCGCAATCCTGATGCTTTTCCATCAGGGCCTTGATCTCGCCTAGAGAGAAGACAACAAATGAGCAAAAAGCAAAAAACGGGCATAAGTACAAAACGCACAAACCGAAATGCTAAAATCTTACTTTCAATTTCAGAAAGCCTGAGGGCGCGGTCCAGGGCGCTCTTCTCTAGAGAATCCTTGTCTTACTTGTCAGATTCAGAACTCGGTTCCGATCTCTAAGTTGGCGATGGGACCAGAGAAGCTGCCGGAATGTCTTAGTCCTTTCCTGGTCGCTATCCTGCAGAGAAGAAGGACAAATTATGAGTTTTGTAAGATTTGGCCCGAGTAGATATTAACTCGGTTGAGTTTCACCTACTCGGCCAAATCTCGGTGACTGGGGTAATGGCTAAGAGAAGAAAGAGGAAAAAGAAGTTGGCAACTCGGAAAACTCAGAAAGAAGAAGGACATTTACCAGATAGCTTTGCTCGATATCTTCAATGTTTTTGTGGAAGACAAACAGCTTGGCGGCCAAAGTGTTGCTGGGAGTAGCTACAACCATGCCAACTGGACCGATGTCGGCCTTGTTCCACTTGGTCCGGTAGTTGTCAAGCTTGCCCAACTCGACACCGTCCCAGGAGGCATGGCTGAGTACCTTGCTATCCCAAACTTCCTCAATATTGCCTACTCGGTCCATGATAGCCGCAATGCCTTCTTCGGGAAGCACCTCGTCATCTTCTTGGCGGGAAGAAAATTCTTTGATGACGAGGGAATCTTTCTTTCCCTTGGAATTGGAGCGGGTCACGGCCCTTCGCTCCCTCAGCGCGAGTATCCACTCATCTTCCTGCTTCATGTGGAGCTTGTGGCGCTCCTGCAACTGCTTCCAGTACTCTGGAAAGTCAGGCTCGGCCTCTTTCTCACTGGGGATGGCGTCAACATCTTGTTCTTCCACAGGACCGAAAGTGACGTTGGCTGGAACCAGAGTAACGTTGGGATTCAGAGGTTTCTTCCTCTGGTTCAAGGCCCACTTGGGGTTCCGGGGCGGCTGCCCAGCCTATCCGCCTTGCGGCGCACCCGGCTACGGGGGTCCGGCTGGCGGGAAGGGCAGCAGCTGCTTCCCAGCCTACACAGTGCCACGCTTTGGCTGCTGCCGAGTTGGCACTGCAACTGGCTTGATGGGTTTCTTGGTGCTGGGCCTGGGAGTTGGTTGAGCAGGAGGAGGCAGTTGGCGGACTGGCGGAGGTGCTTGTTGAGAAGCGGACTTGGTGGGATTTTCGGTGCTGGGCGTGGGAGTTGGTGGTACTTGCTTGGTTGGTGGAGGCACCTGCTGAGTTGGCGGAGCAGGTGGAGGCATCTGCTTAGTTGGCGGAGCAGGTGGCCGGCTAGTCGGCGCTGCGTCCGGCCGCACTACGTATTGGTGGGATGGCTCCACCACAGGGTCTTCAACGCGCTGCTCGGCTGCGGGGTCTAGTTTCTCTGCAGCATTATCTTCTACCCGCTTCTCGGCAGCGGGGCCAGGCTGCTCGGCAGCATTGTCTTCAGGCTGCTGTTCAGCAGCAGGATCTGGCCGCCCCAGGGCGGCGTCCTCCTACCGCTGCTCGGCAGCGTGCTCGTTGGCCTTCCCAGCTGATGCAGCTGGAGGAGTTGGAGGGCTCTCGGTGTTGGTGGCCTCTTGAGCAACCGGCTTCGATTCAGGCCGCGGCTTCTCGGAGGCATGCTCGGTCTCGTTCTATTCTTCTTTAACAGGGGACGACGCACGCATCCTACTCTCCGGTTCCCGGTCCTCATCCATATCCAAGAGCTCCACGAGCTGCTCTGGCAGCGGGATCATTTTCTTCTTGGGAGGTGGTGCAGCAGTGGCATCAACATCAAGTGCATCGCTGAAAAGGAACGTACAAGGGAAAAGCAGAGTCAGAAGAAAAGCAGAAAAGGGATCAAGGAAGAAAAACAGCAGAAAACCAGAGTGTACTAGGAGGCACTTACCCGTCCGAGGTAGGGGCGCCTCTCTTGCGAGAGGTGGGCTTGCTTGCCGGAGGTTTGTTGCCCCGCTTCTTCTTCAACTTCTTGGGAGCGGGTGCCTGCGCACCGCTACCCACCCTCTTCCGAGTGGTGGGAGCGGCCACGGACACAGGAACCGTGTCAACCGGTTCCTCTCCTTCCTCCAGCACAGTTTCCTCTCCAGAGAAATGAAAGAGTTCAGAATAAGCAAGAGAATAAAAGCAAAGCAGACTGCAGGTAAACGAAGAGGTGAATCCGGTCACCTTCATCATCCTCTGACCAGTCCCGAATAGAGGCGTCAACACGGGATTTACCTTCCTGGCCGGCACGAGAGATGCAGAGGGTGTCTTGGATGTTGCACGCTGTGGCGTCATCCTCTTTCCGGTCCTCCTCCAAGTTACCCTCGAAGTTGGCCTCATCCTCTGTCCGCTGGCGGTTGATGTGCTGGTAATGCAAACATAAAGCATACGTAAGGTGGTCTCCTGCAGAGTAGGGACCCTACTCGGTCTAGCGTGCAAACAAAAAGAATAGAAGGCTAAGGACCAGAGGAGGTAATTGATTAGTGTTCCTACTCGGTCTAGCGTGCAAACAAAAAGCATAAAAGGCTAAGGACCAGAGGAGGTAATTGAGTAGCGTTCCTACTCGGTTAGCATGCAAACACTAAGCACAAGAAGCTGAAAAATCTAAGGAAAAGCATACGCAGAGGGAATCTATTCGGCGCAGCATGCAAACATAAAGCGTACAAAGCTGTAGAGTTAACTAGGAGGCTCTACTCAGTGCGACATGCAAACATAAAGCATAAAGGCCTAAGAGACAACCTATTCGGCATAGAGCACAAGCATGAAGCATAAAAGGACAAAAGGGATTCTACTCGGTATCAAGTACAAGAGAAAGACTCACCTGGGGAATGCGCTTGGTGCGGCTATAGGGCGGAAAGCCGTATGCCCAGTTGTCGGTCAGCGTGGTCCTCATGATGGATTTGGCCCAGATGGCCACCTCTGCCTTGCTGAGTTCGAAGGTTGTGGTCCGGGTGCAGTCTCGCGGGCCTCCCATATAGCACATCTTGTGTGCTCGGTCCTGGAGCGGGAGTACTCGGCGTGAAATCCAGCAGGCGATCGGGTCGTCCTGCACGAGCCCTTGCTCAACCAGCTGCGCAAGCGCTTCTCTACCTAGACGACGTCAGGCACCGTGTTCTTGGGATTGTACCCCCATTTCTGTCCGGTGGGCAGCACATTCTGGAACTTGGGTAGCCCAATTCGGTCTTCAGCGGGCTTCCCTGCTTCAGGAGGAATGTTCTACACATACAGGAAACCGCGCTGCCACTTGCGCACGGTCTCCAATCCGAGAACCTGCGGGTGGTGCCCGGTGCCGCGCTGCCGCATCATCGCGCTACCCGTCTGGGTCATCACGCGAGGGACAAGAGGGTTGCCAGGGTTTGGAACGCTCTACTGGCGGAGGAAGAAGTAGCGGGCCCAAGTTTGCACTGTCGGGTAGACGCCCAAGAATGCTTCGCAGACAGTGGCGTGGGTGGAGAGCATGACTATGGCATTTCGTGGAAGATTGTGCGGCTGGAGGCCAAAGTGGCGAAGGAAATCTGAAAAGAATTTGGAAATTGGTAGGCCGAGGCCGCGTTTGAAATGCGACAGGAAGACGACGTATTCACCGTCTTCTGGTGCCGGGACGAGCTCTTCGCCGGGAGGGCGACATATTACGCCGGGGGGGGGGGATTCGGCGGGTGTTCACCGGCCACTGGCAATCAGCGGCGGTGACGTTCGAGCCCTCCCACCCTGCTCGAGCGGCGCCATCTCCTCCTCGTGCTCGTCCGCGGCGGCGTGCTCAAGGTCCATGACGGCGCGGTTGCTGGTGGAGGCTCGGGTGCTCGTCGAGGTCGAAGGCGACGGAGAAGGCGGAGGCACGTGAGATGTGGTTCTCTCTCTGTCTGTCTCTCTGTGCGTGGAGATGCGACGCGTTGCGTTGCGGCGGCGCTATGCTCGACGGCGGAGGCGAGGGCATAGAGGGAGCAGAATGGGGGAAAATGCAAAGGAAGAAAGCGATTTGGACGGCACGGGGGGTATTTATCCCTCCGCGAGTTGCGGTTACTAGTGGGATCAATCGTGGCCAGAGATCGTGCGTCGTGGGTTAACTGACCGATAGAAACGCACATAGCGCAATCCGCACGTGTAACGGGCACAGTTAATCCCACGACGTGGGTCGTGGGCTCTCGAGTACCCGCTCGAAGTGACCTAACGGGCTGTGGGCCCCGGGTGCAGTGACAGGCGCGTGGCCTGCTGCTGCACTAGAACCGAGGTGTCGGGGGCGTGTGTGCGTGACACGTTCCCCACATGGACACGAGAAGATGGATTTGATCCGGACAGATGTCGGACCCCAGACCCAGAGATATACATACTGTTATGTGCTCCTAGCCATGGACTCACAAGGGCTTCAGGGTTACCAGCCCCGGCCGCAACAAACAACGGCAGGCAGGCCAGATTCATCGGCACACAGTCCGGATCCCCGGTCTACTACTCCTTGTATCCATGCTAGTCATAACCAATTATGCATACCCAAGCGTCCACGAGTCGGATGAAACTGAAGGAACGGGACCAAAGTTATACAGAGCTGCTATGTGTCCAGAAAGTGCAACAACAATCGAGGGTTACTGGGGTTACCTCGCCCCAGGCCGAATCACATCGGCAGGCGGGCTCGGACATGGATCATCGGCTCCACAACCCCTCGACTGCGACAACTATGCAGGCATAGCCAAAACTGTATAACAACGGGCTCGAAACCAACAACTGATCAAAGCAGCACTCTAGACATGAAAGTTGTATTAAACATGTGTTACTAGAGTATACCTTACAAGCAGAGGTCACACGACCCAACATTACATCAGACAACGGAAGTCAAATTATGTTGCTAATCAACAAGAACCAAAAAGGCCTAAGAGGCCGCAACATAAGGCGACGTCCCAGCCCATTGTAACATCCCAAGTATGAAACATCCCTTAGAATGTTTGATTTATTGTTTTATTTCAAGCAATGCATCATGTCATCATCTCATTGCATTTGTTTTATTATTGTTTGCATTGTTACTATTTGTTTTGCATCTGTTTTATCCTGTTTTCATAATCAAACTCAAACAATTTCAAATGGTTATTTTCATACTTGCTCTGTTACAACTTTTGGAATAAAAATAACAAATAAAAACAACCATTTTTATCCCTTGTTAATCACCCATTAAATTGTTGGTTTAATCAAACCATTAATTCAAGCAATTACTCTAAATCATTTCAAATTCAAACCAATTCTCAAAATCAGTACCTTTTTGAATCCATAAAGTTCACCACACTTTTGTATTCTTTCAATCACTTTAAAACCCTAGGGGAAACCCTATTGAAATTGCTTTGTTTTTCTAATATTAATTAATATTGGAAATTTCAACCAATTTGGTTTAATTTTAAAACAGCAAGCAAATATTTAAATTTTTGAAAACAAAAGCCTCTAAGTGTTTGCTTTTGGTCTAAGAAAACTCCCCAAATTTTTCCAAATTTTTCTATAAGCTAAAACCCACCTATTTCTTCCAAAGGCAAAAGCTACAAAAAAAAACAGAAAAACGAAAATAACAAAAAGAGAAACGGGCGGCAGCTAACCTATCTACCTGGCCCAGCCCACCTAGCGGCTAACAGCGAGCAGCCCAGCCCGCCCGCGCGTCACTTACCGCTTCGTTTTTCGTGCACTTCATCTGTTTCAGTACGGCAGGCAATCCCGAGCGCCACCGCGACATCGGCGACCACTCGACGGCCGATCCGAGGCCTTCGCCTCTATAAAAACCCTAGAGCGGCAGCGCGCAGCCCTAGAACAACCCTAGGCCCTAGCTACGCCTCGCCCGCCGCCGTTTTTCTCCCCTCTCGCTGGCCGGATTCGCCCCTGTTCTGAACCACCCCGGCGGCGATCTCTGAACCCGTGCCCGTCGTCGACGCCATGGCTCTCCTCCACCACCCGTAACCACCGAAACGAGTTCGCCACCACTCCTTCTTTCTGTTGGACACTTGCGGGAGCCCGGAGAACAGCTAGGACGACGCCGCCGTCCTCGTCTCCGCCGCGGTCACCGTCTCACCGTCGCCACCTTCCTGCAGCACCACGGTGAGCTCCACCGTCTCCCTCTCTCTCTCCCTCCTGTGGCATCCTCACGGTACCGTGCACGATCTCTGCGTCGAGCACCCGCACACAACCAACGCAGCACGGCCACTGTCCCCTCAACGCCGGCGAGCCGTGTCTCTCTGTCAGTCGCGGAGTCTGTTGTTCGTCAGTTAAATTCAGTGCACACGCTTGTAACACCTCTTCCTGTTCGCGTCGCTTAGTCTGACAAGAATCGATTCGCAGCTGCACTGGCTTCAGGCTAACGAGCGCGTAGCGCAGGGGGCGGGTTCGATCCCTCGCACCCGCACGGGGGAAAACCCCATCTTTTTTGCACGCCCCCCTGTCGCGTATGCCCCACCCGTCAGTGGGCCTGGTTGCCACGCGAGCGTGCACTGCGCCACGTTGGCCCTGGCCCACGCGGCAGTGGCTGCGTGTAGCTGCCACCCCCGTAACAAAAGTTTAAATGTTTTCTGTTTCTTTTTAAATAGCAGAATAAACAATAAACTTTAAAAATCAATAACTTTTAATCTATAATTCTAATAAATAAAAGTTATATATGTTTTATGTTCAAAATTTAATAATCTTTCCAAATAACTTATTTGTGTTCTGTTTTGAATTTTCCAAATACATTAAAAATTCAAATTTGAATAATTCAAATGCAATTTGTAATAATGCATAAATAATTCATACTAATTCCAAATAAGGCAAATAAAATATGTTTTTCACACCATTTTGAATATCCTATTCAAATATAAAATTTGTTTCATTGTTTGAATAATTTAAATTGCCTAAATAATTTAATACTTGTTTAATTCAATTAAACTTTGATAAAATCATAACTTGCTCAAAATAAATATTTTTGAACATGCAAAATATGTTTTCAAACCACCAAAGTGTGAACTTTTCAGATGTGAATTTGAATTTATAATTTGAACAAATAAAATTCAAATAATATTCAAACTTGTTTTAAATTCAATTAAAACTTGTTTAATATTGTTTAACTCATAATTAAATTATCCTAACTCCTATTTCAACATGTGAAACATGTAATCCAACTAAAATTTGATGTTCTTTTCAAATATAAATTTTGTTAATTGTTTTGCACACTTTAAATTGATGAAAACAATAATTGTTTGTGTGACAAGTTTAAGTAACCAAACCTTCTAAACTTAATAAATAATTTCCAAACTTGTTTTATTCCTTTTCCTTTGCATCTATCATTATTATTTGTTGTTATTTTGCTATTGTCATCATGCATGCATCATGCTAACAACTTTCACCTAATAATTTCTTATAAATCATTTGTTTCCAACTATTTCAATGGACCTTTTCCATATGCCACTCAAAATAGCTTAGTGGTCCATTTAAATTGTATTATCATGTTAGCTAGTTTATTTTGATGCAACCATTAAATTGTCATGCATCATCTTGATTGTGCACAATGCCATGGCAATGATTGTTTACATTCCTGTTTTGTTTGTTTGCCTCTTCTCGAATAGACGACGACGTTGAGACAGACGATCCTTACAGCACCCCTTCTGAGGATCTAGCTCAGTACCCGGCTGCTGAGTTCACAGGCAAGTTATCACTCACATGAACCATTGTGTTCCTTTCAACCCTGGTTACCGATACTTTCCGTTGTCTATATCTTGCTAGCCTTAGTGGTAGTTGTTTCTGTTACGAACCTATCACATGAGTCCTTTAACCCTGATATTGCCTCATCACCCCTCCTACAACCCTGTTGTTTGAGCCAGTGTCTTACTAGCATGCTTAGGTTGTTTTGCTCGAGTCTGTTACCCGTTACTTTCAGTTGCTATATCTTTATTCTGTTCTGGGGGCTCGGTGTTTAATCAATCAATCAATCATGCTAATGTTATTACTTAATAATAATTTGATGATAAGGCACCGGCAGGAGGCCCTGTGTGGTTTTGAGGCCTGCTAGTGTCGACCCTAATAGGAAAAGGGTCTTGTCTACTGATCCATGATGAGCGCACTACCCGCATGTGGGAAGCGAGTATGGGCGCCCCCCTCAATTTGATTCGATTCGCATCTCGTCCAAATCATCTCATTTAGTTCGTGCTTTCTATTTGCCGCATGCATGTTTTTGCGAGCCCAGCGCAGGGTGGAACTTTTGTAGTCGGCATATAGGGGGACACGTTCTTAGAGTGCTATGAGGGTCCATTTTCTTCTGGGCTCGATTAGCCGTGCGCCCAAGGTGCTTTGGGCTTGATGCGGAGAAGAGTTGAGTTGTGTTGAGTGCCCCGCTTGGTGGGAGGCATCCCATCTGGCGGGTTATTCATACGTGTACGGCCAAATTGGTGCAACCCTGCAGGGATAATCTTCTCGAGAAGCCGTGTTTTCCGCGGTTATGGACTACTTGGTGAAAGTACTGGCTAACAAGTACTCAGGACAACGTAAACCGAATGATTCACAATCTCACACCCCATGATTACAGTTTGACTAGTAATAGGGTTATTGTCACAATAACTTGTTTCATCTTAATCCAACTGTGTGAGTTATCCTCGGATTGCTTCTTTGGATAAGTGGCGAGATCCAGGATGGGTTTGTTTGATGTTATCTTCCAGTTGGTTACAACCCTCGATCTTATCCCCTTTCTGATAGTTGGAAGTGATAGAATCTCTGTAGTTGGTTAGTGCAGCCAGTTGCAGCATCTGATATATCCCCTTCTTTCCGTTGAACCAAGTCATCTGTGCTTGTGTTGACGGGCTATACTTTGGTGAACTGTGAGTCTTGCTTGCCAGTACTTGGATGTACTGACCCCGTTGGGGCTGTGGTTTACGCAGACTACGACTACGGCTACGATGACCACCAGGATGGCTACTTCGTGGAGTTTGACGAGACTGCAGACGAGTAGATAGCTGGACCAGGGCTGGATCCAGGACCTACGTGGATGGGCTTCGTCTTCTTTATTTTCTCCGGCTTCTTAAGCCTGTTGGATTTGTCTGTACCCAGACACCTTTGATTGCTTCCGCTGATGTAATGAATGCTATGTTGGGACATGTGTCCTCTGGATGATTGTATTTGCTATCTCTGCCTTAGTGAAGGCCTTTTGCAACCTTATTTCAATCTTGTTTGTTCTTAGAGATAAGTTGTGATCATCATTCGTTCAAAGCTGTTGACGTACCGTGCGTGATTGATATGAAGTACGTCAACAGTAGTGCCTATGACTTCTAGTGGATAGTTTACATCGACGGTGGAATAGCAGGGCTTGTGTTGTCGCGCATAAGCGCAGGCCTACCAGGAAGCTGGGACGTGGGAGCAGTTATGCCCCATAATCCAAGCACCTGCTATCCAGTTCGTCCGATGAGTATCCCTTAGAAGCCAGGGTGCGACAAATGGTATCAGAGCCTGTCTGCCTGTAGGATCCCTTTTTACTGGTCGCAGTTGAGTCTAGAAACTATTTTGTAGCTATATAGGAAAAATGAAACGTGAGAGTAGGAATTCTGCCATTTTTCTTCTTTCCCCACCCACCCACCCTTTTTCTGGTAAGGAAGTGCAACGTTATTTTCTGTTCTCACCTAAACTTTCAAGTTAGGATTTCACGTGTTTTGGGCCTCCTTAGTACCTCAGGAGTTTTTGGTCTCAAGAGTTTCCCGATGTTGCTTCAAAATCATGTTCTTTTCAACATCCTTTTCGTCCGTTGAACCTTGTTGTTACTTTCCACATCAGTTATCTACCGGAGTCTAATCAAAACTTCCCCGATCATCTGCAGATGGATCTCAGGTTTTACCCGCAGGTGGTTCGGATGACTCGCTGTGAGAGCACCACCGGTTATCCGGAGATGCTGAGAGACATGGTTACCTATCTGGGGTTCCATTGGGCACCAGAGTACCAGGTCTACGAGCAGCAGCGAGAGTTTGACCAGACCTGCTACCGGGCTATCGTCTACATTCTGTCAGATGATGGCAGGAGCATTGTCCACCGCTACGAGGCAGTAGGTTCCACAGTGGATATGGCCGTGCAGCAGGCAGCGTACGTGAGTCTCACCGTCCTCCGTGCTGACTACTGGGGGTTTGATGATTCCATCTATCGTCACATCCCCCGTGGTTACATCACGGCAGCAGGAGTTCACTTCACCCTCCACAGCAACCTGGATACCTACGAGTCTGATAGCTCCAGGCTGCACACCACTGCTCAGTTCGTGAGGCACAGTGACGCAGTTGCTTCCACACTTTCTCAGGAGTTAGCCTCAGTCAGGGAGCAGCTCCACCTTGCTCTCACTCGTCTGGCGACGTACACCACAGACTTTGTTGGAGACGAGCGCTTTGCACGTACCGTTCAGACAGTTGGTTTTCCTCTGCCAGATGCTGGAGGTTACGAGCCGATCAGAGGCCCACTTCTCGACCTCGGAGCTGGTTACACAGGGATTCCCCGCTATGGAGCACAGGGAGACGACGCTTTCTACTTCACCACACCGAGAGTTGCTCTCAGAGCAGTCCCGCTCTACGTGGATCGTCGTCATACTTACTTCCGTGGGATTCCTCCTCACCGTATCTCTCGTCGTACTACTCACCGCCGTCCTGCGTGATGAGCGTGGGAGTACCGTTGTATCCATTCATAGCTATGTTTAGTTATCCTTTGGCACTCGAACCATGTATTGGTCTGTTGGATATTCTGATGTATTTGAACATGTGATGATGTACCTGTTGGTTATCTATTCATGCGTCGGAATAATCTATCTTTCGGTTACCAAGTCTATCCTGTTCTGTTGTTGTGCTAAATGCATTTCTGTTCAGGATGCCTCCAACCAGGAACAACCCGCCTCCGCCACCACCAATGGGGGAACTGTTAGCTCAGATGACCCAAGTGGTGACACAGATGGCCCAGATCCAGGCTAACCAGCACACCAACCAGAATGCTCCGCGAGTCAGCATCAAGGAGTTTCTGAGCGTGGGGCCGAGAGCTTTCGTGGCAACACGGGAGCCTCTGGATGCTGATGACTGGATCAGGGAGATGAACAGGGCTCTGGAGATAGCTCATGTTGCTGAGGAAGATAAGGTCAAGTATGCCACCTACCTACTGAAGGGTCAGGCAGCTACTTGGTGGGAGAACTACCAGACCATGAGAGCTGGCTATCCTATCACCTGGGGATGTTTCAAGGATGCCTTCCTGAAGCACCACATCCCGGATGGACTCATGGAAAGGATGCGTGAGGAATTCTGCTCTCTCAGACAGGGCAAGCTGGACGTCCTCGGCTACCAGAACGAGTTCAATCGTCTCGCTCGGTACGCTGGTGACGAAGTGTCCACTGAAGCCAAGAAGATGGCAAGGTTCCGCCGAGGTTTTAACCCGGAACTGAAGTACGCTCTCACCAACATCAAGTGCAAGGACTTCGTGGAGCTCGTGAACACCGCGCTCAATGAGGAGAATGGGCGCAAGGCGTTCGAAGAGTCCCGCAAGCACTCGCGTGAGGGTGGTTCCTCCTCCAACATGACCACCCCTCCGCAGAAGCGCCGCATCTGGGTGCCAAATGGTGCTGTCACTCGGGCTCCAAATGCCCAAGCTTCTCCAGGCTTTGGTCCCCGCCCACCCAACCCATCTCAGATGCAGGGTCAGAGGATTCCAATGGGGCAGCCAAGGCCAGGTCCTCCTCGTGTCGTCACTTGCTACAAGTGCAAGGAGACTGGGCACTACGCTGATAAGTGCACTCAGAGGCAGCTACCTCCACCTCCTCGCCCCAACAACCAGGCAATGGTTCGTGCTCCCCCGGCTAAAGCCTTCAACTCCAACAACAGGCCTATCGGGAGGACCGCGAGGGTGAACCATATCAAGGCCGACAAAGCTGAGGAAGCTGCTGACGTCGTTCTCGGTATATTACCCGTAAACTCTATTCCAGCTAAAGTGTTGTTTGATACTGGAGCATCGCATTCCTTTGTGTCAAAGATTTTTGCAAAAGCATACAACCTAGTTCTGGTTCCGCTAAGCAATCAAATGACTGTTCACTCTCCGGGACCGCAAATGTTGACTTCCAAGATAAGCATGGACAATGAGATCCTAATTGGAGGTCGCATATTCCTTGCTTCACTCATGTTGCTGGGAAATTCTGACATTGATGTCATTCTGGGTATGGATTGGTTGAAGACCCACAAAGCAAAAATTGACTGTGCTCAAAAGTCAATAACTCTCACCCACACTTCAGGCCAGATAGTCTATTCTCCTTATGGATCAAGTTCTGTTCAGCTGTTCAACCTCGATGCCAAACCCCTTCCTGCAATTGAAAATGTTCCGGTGGTTTGTGAATTCCCTGACGTCTTTCCAGAAGAGTTGCCAGGGATGCCCCCGGACAGAGCAGTTGAGTTCGTGATCGAGCTTGAGCCAGGTACTGCTCCAATCTCTAAGCATCCATACAAGATAGCTCCTCCTGAACTGAAATTGTTGAAGGAGCAAATCGATATGTACATGGAGAAAGGTTACATTCAGCCTAGTTCCTCCGCTTGGGGTTGCCCAACTCTGTTTGTTGCCAAGAAGGATCAAACAAAAAGACTCGTGGTTGACTATCGTCCTCTCAACGAGAAAACAATCAAGAACAAGTATCCAATTCCTCGTATCGATGATCTTTTTGATCAACTTGCTGGAGCCTCAATATTCTCAAAGTTGGACTTGAGGATGGGTTACCATCAGATAAAGATCAGAAAGGAAGATATTCCTAAGACAGCTTTCACCACTCGTTACGGTCTATATGAATACACCGTCATGTCCTTTGGTCTCACCAATGCACCGGCAACGTTCTCAAGACTCATGAATTCTGTCTTCCATGAATACCTCGACAAGTTCGTTGTGGTATATCTTGATGACATTCTAGTCTACTCAAAATCCGAGGAAGAGCATGGAGAACACCTTCGTCTCACTCTCATGAAACTTCGCGAGCATCGTCTGTATGCCAAGTTTTCCAAATGTGAGTTCTGGATTCCAGAAGTTGCATATCTTGGTCATATCATCTCTGCCAAAGGCATTGCCATTGATCCTGAAAAGGTTAAGGCAATTGTTGACTGGAAACCCCCTAAGACGGTGAAGCAAGTCAGAAGTTTTCTTGGCTTGGCTAGCTATTGCCGTCGTTTCGTCCAAAACTTCTCCAAGATTGCCAAACCTCTCACTGATCTCACAAAGAAGGACAAAAAGTTCGTTTGGACTCCACAATGTGATGAGAGTTTCAACCTCCTGAAGACTAAACTCACTTCCACCCCTGTTCTGGTTGGCCCAGATACTACCAAACCTTTCCAGATATTCTGTGATGCATCTCTCCAAGGCCTAGGAGCAGTTCTTATGCAAGAACGTCAAGTTGTGGCTTATGCTTCACGTCAGTTGAACCCACATGAGCAAAACTATCCCACACATGATCTTGAACTTGCAGCAGTTGTGTTTGCCCTCAAGAAATGGAGACAATACTTGTTGGGTAACAAAACTGAAATCTTTTCCGATCATAAGAGTCTGAAATACATCTTCACTCAGCCAGATCTGAATCTCAGGCAAAGGAGATGGATTGAGAAGATTAAAGACTTTGATCTCACCATTTCTTACACTCCAGGCAAGGCTAATGTTATGGCCGATGCTCTCAGTCGCAAATCCTATTGCAATAATCTCATGATCATGGAAAGCCAACCTCCACTTCATGAAGAATTCCAGAAGCTGAACCTTGGTCTTGTCCCTGAAGGATACCTTGCTAGCTTGACAGCCAGTCCAACTCTCGAGGACAAGATTCGTTCTGAACAACTTCGTGATAATGAAATCAAGAAGATTGTAGAGCACATCAAAGAGGGCAGTGATAAATTCAAGTCCTTCTCAATTGATGACAAGGGAACTGTGTTCTTCGAAGGACGCATTGCAGTTCCTCAGATTCAAAGTCTCAAGGATATCATTCTCAAGGAGGCTCATGAAACTCCTCTATCCATCCACCCTGGAAGTACAAAGATGTACCAGGATCTCAAGACTCTGTATTGGTGGCCTGGCATGAAACGTGAAATTGCTCAATACGTTTCTGAATGCGACGTTTGTCAACGTGTTAAGGCAGTCCATCAGAAAACAGCAGGTCTACTCCAACCTCTGAAAATTCCTGAGTGGAAGTGGGACATGATTGAAATGGACTTCGTTACTGGGTTTCCAAAGTCCAAAAAGGGCAACGATGCAATCTTCGTTGTTATTGATCGTCTCACTAAGGTAGCTCACTTCTTTGCTGTAAAGGAAACTATCTCAGCTAGCCAGTTAGCAGAGCTCTACACAGCAAAGGTTGTTCCTCTTCATGGTGTTCCATTGGAAATAAGCTCAGACCGTGGAAGTATTTTCACTTCTCATTTCTGGAAGAGTTTTCAAGAAGCATTGGGCACCAAACTTCTGTTCAGCACAGCTTATCACCCTCAGTCTCAGGGGCAAGTCGAAAGAGTCAATCAGATTCTCGAGGATATGCTCAGAGCATGTGGTCTCTCCTTTGGCATGAAATGGGAGGATTGCCTTCCATATGCTGAATTCTCCTACAACAACAGCTACCAGGCAAGCCTAGGCATGGCACCATTTGAGGCACTGTATGGTCGCAGATGCAGGAGTCCAATCAATTGGTCTGGAGCTGGTGAACGTTCACTCTTAGGCCCTGACATTGTTAAGGAAGCCGAGGAGAAAGTTCGTATCATTCGTGACAATCTCAGGATTGCTCAGTCTCGTCAGAAGAGCTATTATGATAGCAAGCACAGGGATATGATCTATGCACCTGGTGATAAGGCATATCTCCGTGTAACTCCCCTCAGAGGCACTCATCGTTTTGGTGTGAAAGGAAAGCTTGCACCAAGATACATTGGTCCTTTCAACATCCTCTCAAGGCGTGCAGAAAATGCTTATCGTCTTGAACTCCCAGAAAAGCTATCCAAGGTGCACGATGTGTTCCACGTGTCACATCTCAAGAAGTGTTTCAAAGATCCAGATCGTGCAGTTGATCATGATTCCATTGAACTGCAAGATGATCTATCTTATGAGGAGCACCCTATTCGTATTCTCGATGAGACCGAGCGTAAGACTCGCAACAAGAGCACCAAGTTCTTGAAAGTGCAATGGTCGCATCATTCCGATAAAGAGGCAACATGGGAGACCGAAGAGGATCTTCGCAAGAAGTATCCGGACCTTTTCACATCTCAGTAAGGAATCTCGGGGCGCGATTCCTTCAAGGGGGGGCGTTTTGTAACATCCCAAGTATGAAACATCCCTTAGAATGTTTGATTTATTGTTTTATTTCAAGCAATGCATCATGTCATCATCTCATTGCATTTGTTTTATTATTGTTTGCATTGTTACTATTTGTTTTGCATCTGTTTTATCCTGTTTTCATAATCAAACTCAAACAATTTCAAATGGTTATTTTCATACTTGCTCTGTTACAACTTTTGGAATAAAAATAACAAATAAAAACAACCATTTTATCCCTTGTTGCTCACCTATTAAATTGTTGGTTTAATCAAACCATTAATTCAAGCAATTACTCTAAATCATTTCAAATTCAAACCAATTCTCAAAATCAGTACCTTTTTGAATCCATAAAGTTCACCACACTTTTGTATTCTTTCAATCACTTTAAAACCCTAGGGGAAACCCTATTGAAATTGCTTTGTTTTTCTAATATTAATTAATATTGGAAATTTCAACCAATTTGGTTTAATTTTAAAACAGCAAGCAAATATTTAAATTTTTGAAAACAAAAGCCTCTAAGTGTTTGCTTTTGGTCTAAGAAAACTCCCCAAATTTTTCCAAATTTTTCTCTAAGCTAAAACCCACCTATTTCTTCCAAAGGCAAAAGCTACAAAAAAAAACAGAAAAACGAAAATAACAAAAAGAGAAACGGGCGGCAGCTAACCTATCTACCTGGCCCAGCCCACCTAGCGGCTAACAGCGAGCAGCCCAGCCCGCCCGCGCGTCACTTACCGCTTCGTTTTTCGTGCACTTCATCTGTTTCAGTACGGCAGGCAATCCCGAGCGCCACCGCGACATCGGCGACCACTCGACGGCCGATCCGAGGCCTTCGCCTCTATAAAAACCCTAGAGCGGCAGCGCGCAGCCCTAGAACAACCCTAGGCCCTAGCTACGCCTCGCCCGCCGCCGTTTTTCTCCCCTCTCGCTGGCCGGATTCGCCCCTGTTCTGAACCACCCCGGCGGCGATCTCTGAACCCGTGCCCGTCGTCGACGCCATGGCTCTCCTCCACCACCCGTAACCACCGAAACGAGTTCGCCACCACTCCTTCTTTCTGTTGGACACTTGCGGGAGCCCGGAGAACAGCTAGGATGACGCCGCCATCCTCGTCTCCGCCGCGGTCACCGTCTCACCGTCGCCACCTTCCTGCAGCACCACGGTGAGCTCCACCGTCTCCCTCTCTCTCTCCCTCCTGTGGCATCCTCACGGTACCGTGCACGATCTCTGCGTCGAGCACCCGCACACAACCAACGCAGCACGGCCACTGTCCCCTCAACGCCGGCGAGCCGTGTCTCTCTGTCAGTCGCGGAGTCTGTTGTTCGTCAGTTAAATTCAGTGCACGCGCTTGTAACACCTCTTCCTGTTCGCGTCGCTTAGTCTGACAAGAATCGATTCGCAGCTGCACTGGCTTCAGGCTAACGAGCGCGTAGCGCAGGGGGCGGGTTCGATCCCTCGCACCCGCACGGGGGAAAACCCCATCTTTTTTGCACGCCCCCTGTCGCGTATGCCCCACCCGTCAGTGGGCCTGGTTGCCACGCGAGCGTGCACTGCGCCACGTTGGCCCTGGCCCACGCGGCAGTGGCTGCGTGTAGCTGCCACCCCCGTAACAAAAGTTTAAATGCTTTCTGTTTCTTTTTAAATAGCAGAATAAACAATAAACTTTAAAAATCAATAACTTTTAATCTATAATTCTAATAAATAAAAGTTATATATGTTTTCTGTTCAAAATTTAATAATCTTTCCAAATAACTTATTTGTGTTCTGTTTTGAATTTTCCAAATACATTAAAAATTCAAATTTGAATAATTCAAATGCAATTTGTAATAATGCATAAATAATTCATACTAATTCCAAATAAGGCAAATAAAATATGTTTTTCACACCATTTTGAATATCCTATTCAAATATAAAATTTGTTTCATTGTTTGAATAATTTAAATTGCCTAAATAATTTAATACTTGTTTAATTCAATTAAAATTTGATAAAATCATAACTTGCTCAAAATAAATATTTTTGAACATGCAAAATATGTTTTCAAACCATCAAAGTGTGAACTTTTCAAATGTGAATTTGAATTTATGATTTGAACCAATAAAATTCAAATAATATTCAAACTTGTTTTAAATTCAATTAAAACTTGTTTAATATTGTTTAATTCATAATTAAATTATCCTAACTCCTATTTCAACATGTGAAACATGTAATCCAACTAAAATTTGATGTTCTTTTCAAATATAAATTTTGTTAATTGTTTTGCACACTTTGAATTGATGAAAACAATAATTGTTTGTGTGACATGTTTAAGTAACCAAAATTTCTAAACTTAATAAATAATTTCCAAACTTGTTTTATTCCTTTTCCTTTGCATCTATTATTGTTATTTGTTGTTATTTTGTTATTCATCATGCATGCATCATGCTAACAACTTTCACCTAATAATTAATTGTAAATCATTTGTTTCCACTTAATTCATGGACCTTTTCCATATGCACTCAAATAGCATAGGGGTCCATTTAAATTGTGTTATCATGTTAGCTAGTTTATTTTGATGCAACCATTAACTTGTCATGCATCATCTTGATTGTGCACAATGCCATGATAATGATTGTTTACATTCCTGTTTTGTTTGTTTGCTTCTTCTCGAATAGACGACGACGTTGAGACAGACGATCCTTTACAGCACCCCTTCTGAGGATCTAGCTCAGTACCCGGCTGCTGAGTTTGCAGGGAAGTTATCACTCACATGAACCATTGTGTTCCTTTCAACCCTGGTTACCGATACTTTCCGTTGTCTATATCTTGCTAGCCTTAGTGGTAGTTGTTTCTGTTACGAACCTATCACATGAATCCTTTAACCCTGATATTGCCTCACCACCCCTCCTACAACCCTGTTGATTGAGCCAGTGTCTTACTAGCATGCTTAGGTTGTTTTGCTCGAGTCTGTTACCCGTTACTTTCAGTTACTATATCTTTATTCTGTTCTGGGGGCTCGATGTTTAATCAATCAATCAATCAATCATGCTAATGTTATTACTTAATAATAATTTGATGATAAGGCACCGGCAGGAGGCCCTGTGTGGTTTTGAGGCCTGCTAGTGTCGACCCTAATAGGAAAAGGGTCTTGTCTACTGATCCATGATGAGCGCACTACCCGCATGTGGGAAGCGAGTATGGGCGCCCCCCTCAATTTGATTCGATTCGCATCTCGTCCAAATCATCTCATTTAGTTCGTGCTTTCTATTTGCCGCATGCATGTTTTTGCGAGCCCAGCGCAGGGTGGAACTTTTGTAGTCGGCATATAGGGGGACACGTTCTTAGAGTGCTATGAGGGTCCATTTTCTTCTGGGCTCGATTAGCCGTGCGCCCAAGGTGCTTTGGGCTTGATGCGGAGAAGAGTTGAGTTGTGTTGAGTGCCCCGCTTGGTGGGAGGCATCCCATCTGGCGGGTTATTCATACGTGTACGGCCAAATTGGTGCAACCCTGCAGGGATAATCTTCTCGAGAAGCCGTGTTTTCCGCGGTTATGGACTACTTGGTGAAAGTACTGGCTAACAAGTACTCAGGACAACGTAAACCTAATGATCACAATCTCACACCCCATGATTACAGTTTGACTAGTAATAGGGTTATTGTCACAATAACTTGTTTCATCTTAATCCAACTGTGTGAGTTATCCTCGGATTGCTTCTTTGGATAAGGGGCGAGATCCAGGATGGGTTTGTTTGATGTTATCTTCAGTTGGTTACAACCCTCGATCTTATCCCCTTTCTGATAGTTGGAAGTGATAGAATCTCTGTAGTTGGTTAGTGCAGCCAGTTGCAGCATCTTATATATCCCCTTCTTTCCGTTGAACCAAGTCATCTGTGCTTGTGTTGACGGGCTATACTTTGGTGAACTGTGAGTCTTGCTTGCCAGTACTTGGATGTACTGACCCCGTTGGGGCTGTGGTTTACGCAGACTACGACTACGGCTACGATGACCACCAGGATGGCTACTTCGTGGAGTTTGACGAGACTGCAGACGAGTAGATAGCTGGACCAGGGCTGGATCCAGGACCTACGTGGATGGGCTTCGTCTTCTTTATTTTCTCCGGCTTCTTAAGCCTGTTGGATTTGTCTGTACCCAGACACCTTTGATTGCTTCCGCTGATGTAATGAATGCTATGTTGGGACATGTGTCCTCTGGATGATTGTATTTGCTATCTCTGCCTTAGTGAAGGCCATTTGCAACCTTATTTCAATCTTTTGTGTCTTAGAGATAAGTTGTGATCATCATTCGTTCAAAGCTGTTGACGTACCGTGCGTGATTGATATGAAGTACGTCAACAGTAGTGCCTATGACTTCTAGTGGATAGTTTACATCGACGGTGGAATAGCAGGGCTTGTGTTGTCGCGCATAAGCGCAGGCCTACCAGGAAGCTGGGACGTGGGAGCAGTTATGCCCCATAATCCAAGCACCTGCTATCCAGTTCGTCCGATGAGTATCCCTTAGAAGCCAGGGTGCGACACCCATAGATTCCAGGCTGCTACCTGGGAACCCCAAACTACTAGTCGATGTCCACGTTGAAACACCACCAAAGTGAGGACCTCCACCTGAACCAAGTTGAAGCAAACATGAGTACGGGAGGTACTCAACAAGACTTAGTTAACCTATTATATATCTGCTTATTTTCAGAAAGGGTTTTATGATGGCTATTTTGCGTAAAGCAATCTTTGTTTTCCAAATCGAGGAAGAATAGCACGTCTCATAGAGTATTTTCAAAACAGATGAGAAGACTACTCAACTTTTGAAATCATCATCTTTTCATCCACCAACATAATTTCCCAGCACCTCACATGCTACAAGGATCACCCCTCCCGGCATCTCCGGGGAGGCACCCTTCATTCATTGTTTAGCAAGTTTTAGTCATTCCATTAGAGTTATCTATGATCACAGAATCCGTTGCCAAGTCGCCCGTAACCGTGGACACGGCTTCTCGAGGAGATTTATCCCTGCAGGGGGTACACTTTACCCACACGTACCATCCGACTCTTAACACCACATGTACGCTCTTCCATGGAGCGCGGCAGAGGGTGGCTGGCCACGACCTTTACCTTGTCGAGCCCTATCCATGAGTCAACCCAAACAGGGCCACCCCGTCAACAGGGAGGTGGCCACCTCCTGACGGCACCTGTTCTGTGAGTCGGGATCAAGATCCGTGTACGTCCATCACTTTTCCCGGTCACGCCCTAAACACATCCAAAAGGTTTTTGACTCACACGCAGATGGAACTCCCAAACTACGTGACTCACGGATAGAACTAAACAAGTTAGTTAGTCGAGCGCGGTCTGTTAGGCCCCGCGTGTGGTTGCACGCTCAGTCTTGGCTTCGAAGGCGAGAACTCGCTCCTAGGGGTATGAACAGGACAAAACGCCACAACTCATTGTGGCCTCACATCCATGCCGTTATTTAGTCAAGTTATCAAAGATAAATCAAAACACAACAACCTTACAAAGTAGATTCACGCGTTGACTAGATTCATCAACCGGATGGATCAGATCACAACTAGGCATGGCTAAGCAAGACTCCAGACTTTAACGAGGCGCACACAAACAAATCTATAGCTGCTAGGAGCAGTGGATCAGGATATGTGGCTATGCAGTAAGTATAGGAGAACTCTATCTAAGACCATAAATACTTTGAACCGCATGCAACATACGAGATTGAAAACACTTTGAAACCATATATGAGCAGATAAGAGGTTATGCTTGCCTTGGTTATAAGAAAACCAATAGATAAAGACTTCAGGAATAAGTGCTTGACTTGTCGGTTAGGATCAAGTATTCGCCATTGGAGTTGCTGGCCTTCACTTCTGAGTCGCGTTCTACCGAGGGGGAACAAACACCGAAACAAGAAGAACAACAATCAACACATGCCATCAATGCAATGTGCAATATGTATGCATGAGCAATTTAATGCACTGAAATAAAGCCCTAAACATGTTCGATGGGTTTCTAGGGTTCGTATGTCAGTTGTGCAATTTTGTTGAAATTATCCCGAAATAGATCCGGGGGGGGGGGGCACTTCGGGCAATTCTGAAAGTGAGACTAATTTTAAAAGCTCAAATGAGTTTGAAAACATCATAAACAGGTTGCATTTGTCATTTTGAGCAATTTGGTATATAACTTGTATTTTTCTAATTTTTGGAATAAAAACATATTTTCTCTATTTTAAATGAATTAAACAACCTTTAAATAATGCTCATATTTCAACTTTGTCAAACATATATGAAAGTGACATATTTCGGTTGGAAATAATTTTCTGAACATTTCCATATTTTTTCATATTTTTCTGAGTTACAGAAATAAAGATATTAATTTTACAAGTTTTATTCTTTTCTGGAATTTAAATAAAGGTGCGGCCCACGTGTCAGTTTGAATTTCCTTTAAAAAGAGACACCGAAAAACAGGGTGCCAACAGGTGGCCTGGTGACATCATGATGACGCCACCCCCACGTCAGCCGGTGGCTGGCCGTGAACAGACACGGACGCCGGTGGAGATTCCGGGCGAGCTGGTTCAAACGGGAGGGGTCATTCGACGCGTCTTGGCGTGCGCTATCGACTAGAGGTGGCGCCTCCCGCGTATGGTCGTCGACGGCGAGCCGCCGTGCACGGATAGCGGCAGCGCTCTCGGGTCTCCGGTGCAAACACGAATCCGGCGACGGGGAAGAAAACGGAGAGCATGGGAGGGAGCTTAGCTCACCACGAACTCGACGAGCTGGTCATCGGGGCCGGGTACGGTCAGGAATGGCGACACCGTGCAGAGGAGTCCTGGCGGCCGGAGAGGAAGAAGGCGTCGGAATCAACGACGCCTAGGCCATCCCGGCTTCTCCGCGTGCTCGTGGTCGAAGAGGGAACTGGGGAGGTTCTCTGTAGCTCCTCAGCGGGGCCGTGGGTCGAGTAAATCGACGGTGACGGCGGATCTCCGGCAAGATAGGGTTCGGGTATGCTCGGGGAAAGAGAGAGAGGAAGGCGTTCGAGGGGGGGTTCTTCGAGGGAAAGCTCGATCTGGACGGCACCCGTGGTCCTCATCCCTCGGTCGCTCGGGTAGCATGAGGTGGCCTCGCCACCGTGGCGCCGATCTCGTCCTTCTGGCCGTAAGAGAGGAAGAAAGGAAAAGAAAAGGAGTTTTTCGGATACCCCCTGGAGATTCTGAGAATTACCAGGAGGTCCCTCTGTTCTTGAAAACAGAACAGAAAGCATTGTTTTGAGGGCCTTTTTGCTAACAGAAAATTTACCAAAAATACTTTTAGGAAACCTCACAAAATTGCCAACCACACATTGTTTTGGTTTGGTGAAATTTAAATATTTTTCAGTGCAAAATTTTGGAAACCATTTTAAGTACTATTTGTGGGATTTTCTCAAACCAATTTAAATTGTTTCAACATGGTTCAAATTGTTGTTTCATGCATGTATGAGATGAACACAACACCACACACACCCTGTTGTAGCAAATTTGGGATGTTACAAAAGAGCGGGATCTCGTTGAAAATTTCATGAAGTTAAACTACTCGGCAGCACTGTGGAGAGTGGGTTCTACTCGGCTCCCAGAGGATTTCTCCAATAACTACGATTGAAGAGGTTTGAATAGGAATTATGAGTCCAGTCGAGGAGCAAATCGGCCTCATTGTTTCACGAAGACAAAATTGGTTTAAGCTGGCAGGGCCCATCGAACAAGTTCGCTGGACTCTACCAGCTTCGGGGACTAATGTCAGGGGACTATCCCCGAGTAGGGGTAAGTCAAGTGGTGAAGCAGAGCTCAAAGTATTGTTGGCCGAGTAGGAGGCTACTCGGGTGTCTGGTACCCGGTAGATTCTACTCGGTGATAAGTACTGAGGGATGGGAGAAGATATTGAGGAAGATCATAATCGTCCGAGTAAAGAACAAGCAGTCCGAGTAGATGGGCAGCAATCCTACTTGGGCAAGAAGTCAATGGAGCCGTTCTGACGAGATCCCGCGTATCCCGCAGCTGTACAGGCGTGCAGTTCAACTTACTAGGTACGTCATTATCCGCGTTACGGCGTGGACACAGTGAGGGTAGGCACCTGTCACGTCTTGTCACTAACAGAGGGGACATGACGTGTCAAGGGGCCTACTCTGTGAGACTGACAGGGTGGACAGGTCCTGTCAGCCGGACGGCGCGGCGACTTCTCGCCATGGCGTCAGCGGGAACCCGGAAGCGTGCTCTGCGTGTCACAGTAGAGGCGTCCCATCGTTGTACCTTTTATTCTTTGTTTACTCGGCTGGGCACCAGTATATAAGGTGCCCAGCCCCCTCCTGCGCGAGGGACGCTGGCCTCGAGAGCATTTATTGCGAGAGCTAGCACTAGAGGAAGAGAGAGCAAGCGAGTGGCTACTCGGCTGATAGGCAAATATGTACTGTGGCTACTCAGATATCATACATACAGAGAGATAGGCAGGAGTAGGGGTGTTACCTCCACACGAGGGCCCCGAACCTGGGTAGATCGAGGTGTTTGCAGTGTTCTTCGTGCGCGTCTACTCGACGTGCGATCCCTCCCTAGATACCTACAGCGTCCATCGGCCCCAACTCATTAGCCATCCCATGGCATCTGTCTTTCCCATCCTACGACACCGAGATTCGGAACGAGTAGGTGAAACTCAACCGAGTTGATATCTACTCGGGCCAAATCTTCCAAAACTCACAATTTCTCCTTCTTCTCTGCAGGATAGCGTCCAGGAAAGGACTAAGATTTTCCGGCAGCTTCTCTGGTCCCACCGCCAACTCAGAGACCGGAACCAAGTTCTGGAATCTGACAAGAGCGACAAGGATGCTCTAGAGAAGAGCGCTCTGGACCGCACCATCAAGCTTTCTGCTATTGAAAGTAAGCTTTTAGCATTTTGGTTTGTGCGTTTTGTACTTACGCCCGTTTTTTGCTTTTTGCTCAGCTCCTATCTTCTCTGTAGGCGAGCTCAAGGCCCTGGTGGAAAAGCACCAGGATTGTGAAGCTATGTCTGCCTCTGCGCAGAGTGAAATCTCTTCTCTAGAAGGTGAGCAATCTTCTTTCTTTTCTGCATTTGCCTTTTCTCATTTGTCTACTCTGCTAATGAGCGTTGTTCTTCCCGCAGACGAATACAAGAACTTCCGGGAGCAGCATTGCAATGCCTCACTCCTGCTGAGGCACATCAGCAAGTGCAGGCCCGGGAAGTCGAGCTGGAGAAGGCGCGGGAGGTCCGAGAGGGCGGAGTTTGAGAAACTCCAGGTTGATCTTGCAAGCGCACTCCAAACTGCAATCAACTCTGTCCGCGAGAAGCAAGATTTTGAGAAAGCAGCTGCTGCCGAGAAGCGGAAACTCGAGCTGAAAATCAAAACTCTGAAGGAGAGGAACCAAGCTCTGGAGGTTGCAGTCAGCGGCTCGCGCCGTCTCCAGGATAAGCACATCCGAGAATCAGATGATTGGAGGACCAAGCTAGGGGCCCTTGTGCTGGAAATGGAATGTGAGTTGCCGCTACTCTTTACCTTGTTTGGTTTTTTCCTTTCTGCCTTCTTCTACTCAGTCTCTCATCTTCTTGGTCACTCTTTGTCGAATCCCTGACTCGACAAGTCCCTTAGGTGACCCTATCGGGTTTCGGTTAGGAGAACTCATGGACGCTGGCGAGATCGTCGGCTAGACAGGGGGCGAGATTTTACCCAGGTTCGGGGCCCTCGTAGAGGTAAAACCCTTACTCCTGCCTCTTGTCGATCTGTATTGGATGATTAGATCGGTTACAGGTTGCTCGAATCGAGAGTAGATCTCGAGTTCCGAGGCTTTTTGGTCGTGCGGTATTGCTTGGTCCTCTCCTTGAGGGCTCTCCTGGCCTTATATAGATGGCCAGGTCTCGAGTCCTACCCGGAGAGGATTCAAACCCTAGCTAGGTCGGTTACAAAACTTCCTAACTTAACCCGCAAGTTTATTGCGGGTGGGCTTCTGGTGGGCCTTCTGGAGTCTTCCAAGGGCGCCTCTTCTTGGGCCTTGACATTGGGCCTGAGAGGGGGTGTCCTTACCCGCAGGGTCCAAGATCTATGTCTTCGTCAGTAGCCCCGAGCGTGTGCTCGATTGGGATTTATTTCCAGTCGGGTAGACGGTCAGACCTTTTTTGATCTCCTCTTGGAAGTTCAGCTCGACAGTTGTTGTCTTCGAAGGGTGTGTCCCCTGTTTTGTGAGTTATAACGCTCGAGTATCGAGCAGCATAGGTGCCAGTTTTTGCGGCTTTATTTGCAGAAGGATGTGACACAGTAGCTTGGCTCTCCCGAGAGATCAGGGCCAATTAATTGCGACTAGGGCAAAAACATTCCTGGCCTACACAGATTCGAGACCTCCGACTCGAACCCGATGAGGTGATCGTGCGACTGGGCCGTTGTGGACTTATCGAGTCGAACTTAACCTATGAGGATACCCGGCGCGTCCGCTAGGATTTTTCTTCGTGTTGTTGACACCGAACTATGCCGGAGGACGCAGCTTTCGAGTGCGATTCCAGGCCCAAAAGAGAGATCTTTCTGGGTCTTACCTTCGTATTCGAAGAATACGGCATCCAGATGTGCCTAGTCGGCTGAACAATCCAGGTTCTTATGATGTAGAATTATCATGTATAGGAGAAGCAGGTTTTTCCTACCCGATTTGAGTTATTTAAGTTCCATACGAAAGAAATTTCGCGTCGGAAAAGAAACTAAGCCCGTATGAAAGAGTTTTCATGCTCGGGATGCTGTGCCCATACGAAAGAGTTTTCGTGCATAGGGTATTTTTCTCTTGTTCGAAGAGGTCTTGCTTTATAAACTGTTCATGGAAGAGTTGCTTTTATCCGAAGGAATTGCGAAGATAATTTCGCGTTTGAACTTCCAATCGAAAAGAATCTGGTTTCGAATGACGAATGCCATGACGTCATGGCGCACTCCTCTTCTCCCGATGGGACGTGACGGAGTGGCAGCAGAAAATGGCCCACCTTGTCAGCTTTTTGACCGGGAAACGAGACGTCGTTCCCGTTTTTTACGCAAGACGCGCAGTAAATGCGCACGATCTTCTGTTAAGATCGTGGCACGAAACAGCGCAGGCCGCCGCTTCGTTCCATCCTTACGCGTGGCGGCCGTGATAGGTGCCACGTAGCGCATCGTACGGCTGAGATCGCCTTGCCCCGTGTATAAATACGGGTGTTAGCGCTGCGGTAAAATTTTCCCAGCTCTCTGTCTTCATCCTCTTCCTCGCGCCCATCTTCGTCTTCCCCGCGCTCGAGCTCTCGCTGCAAACAATGGCTGGCGGAAAGAAGCGTGGCGCTGCTGGATCCGCATCCGGTGAACCTTCCGCGCAACCCGCGCCCCGTGCCGGCGACTGGAGTTCTCCCAACACCACCGCAAAATGCATCAAGGAGATGCAGCGGGAGGGGTTGCTACCGGCGGAGACGGAGAAGCGAGTCCGCCTTGGGAAAAAAGAAGAGGTACCCAATCCTCAGTCGAACGAGCGCGTGGTCTTTGTAGACCACGTGACTCGGGGCCTTTCCTTTCCCCTTCATCCCTTCTTCCTCGGGTTGCTGTGTGTCTATGGCATACAGCTTCACGATCTCCCTCCGAACGCGGTGCAGCACATTACGTGCTTCATCGTGTTCTGCGAATGCTATCTCGGCATTCGCCCGCACTGGGCGCTGTGGAAGGCGCTCTTCAAGGTCCGGATCTTCCGCGAGAAGTCGCGGGTGGAGTCCGAGCTAGGCGAACCGCTTCGAACCGGCGGCTTCGGGATCCAAGCTCGACAAGAAGGCAGCTACTTCAACATGCACTTCGTCGACTCCGCCCAAAGCTGGCGGAAAAGGTGGTTCTACGTCGTCGACAACAGCTCGGGTGGGATTGTAGAGTTCCACCCGTTCGCTGTTCTGACCAGGCGAAAGTCTTGGGGGCACAAGATGTCAACCGAAGAGACCCAGACTGTTGCGCCTTTACTCGCGAGAGTAGCCGCTCTTCGGGACCAGACCGCGGGAGTTGTGCTCAACGGGATGCATCTGGCGAGCATCTTCTTGAAGCGCAGGATCCAGCCGCTCCAACAGAGGCCCTCCGCCATGTGGGAGTATCAGGGCTCAGAAGATCCCAGTCGAGTAAGCCGCGAGGAACTTTCGAATGTAGAATTCGAGAAGAAAATCGCGGGTATCACCCGACTGAAGGTGGGAGAGAAATTCCCCGATTGCTCTGTTCAAGCCTTCGCCGCCTCAAATCCTCCCCCAGCCGAGGTTAGTTTCTTTCTCTTCTTTCGTCTTTGTGTTGTTCCTTTTTTCTCCGTTCAGAATCTTAGTCGATAAGATTTTCCTTGTCTTCTTCTTGCATTTGCAGAGCCTAGCCATGGCGGACTGCTACCCGCCAACCACGGGGGAAGCCGCCTCAGAGCAAGTGTCGAGCCATCAAGACGGCGCGATTGACACCAGCGTCGCCAATGCCTCTTCGAGTTCAGAGCACGATTCTTCGTATGACGTTGCGGACTCGAATGGCGCTCCGACGAAACGTCGTCGGGTAGATGAGGACGAAGCTACTTCCAAGGACAAATCCTTGGAAGCATCGCCCAGTCAAGCTCCTATCCGTGCGACTCCACTCCGCTCCCTTGCTCCTTCGCCTTCGTTCCCAGTGATGACGCCCGCTTGGAACGCGGACTTGCTGGATGACGACGAGGATGACGAGTAAGTGTTTTTCCCTTAATCTTGGTCGAACATTTTCTGTGCTTCAATATCGATTGTTTCTATCTTTCGGTGCAGTCTACAGATGATCAGTCCTCGCAGGTACGCCGCGGCCGTTCCTCCCGAGAAGAGAAATAAGGCCAAGGATGCGGGTGAAACTCCCACCGTGGGCACCGTCCAAAACTCTCCCAGAGCGGCTCCTGAAGCTGCGACTGTGGAGCGTGGAGCCCCCAGCTTTGCTGTTAGGACTTCAGCTTCTAAGGAAGTGACGGACAGCTCCGCGGATCCGCTCTTTCGCGCCATCGGCCAGGTAAAACTTCGTCTTCTGTCTTCAAATTTTTATCGGGTGCACGACAGTGCTCCCGATGGGAGTAGCCCCCGAGGCTGTAGTCGACCGCATGCGGTCGGCTACAGGCTCAAAGTCTGGTTTACTTCTTCTTCACGATTCCATTTTTTATCGGGTGCACGGCAGTGCTCCCGATGGGAGTAGCCCCCGAGGCTGTAGTCGATTGTAAATAATCGGGTACAGACTCAAATTTAATCCCTTTAACTCTTCCGTCTTCGTGCTTTGCAGTCGCTCATTGATTCTCTTGCGGCGATTGGTCGCCGCGTCGTTCTCGCTGAATCGGATTGCGAGTCCCTTCGAACGGACCGTAGCCGACTTCAAACTGAAAACGACCTCCTTAAGGGTAAGTTCTATTATTTCTTGTCTTCACTGTCCTGTGAATTCTTGATTTCTGATAAGCATCTTTTCGCAGCTCAACTTGAATTTTCGGAGTCCGAAAGGGTCAAACTTTCTGAGCAGCTAACTGCTCGGGAGGCTGATCTGACGGCCGTTCGACAAGAGCTGGAGGCTTCCCGCATGCAATCAGAAGATTTTAATCGGCAGCTTGCGGATGCGCGGAAGGCCCTGAAGGAGCAAGTTGAAGCTGGCAGTAAAGCCGACAATAATATTGTCGAGTTCCTCCGTCCCCTCGCGGAACGTTTTGCGGGTAAGTGCATTTTGCGACTTCTGATATTTTATTCCACTGAACTTTGCTAAGTTCGGTCTTCTTTGTTCACAGGTCTTTTGGATGTCCCTCTAGAGATCCCTGGGCTCCAGCGGGTGGACGTGCTAACCGACACACTTGCACAACTCAAGAGACATTCCGATGGAATTCTCTCTCTGATTAACGATGCCTCCCAGGCATTAGTGCAAGTGCATGGTCGCATCGTTGCCGGCGGCACTCCTACGCCTGCGCTAGATGATCTGCTGAAGGCTTTTTCGGAAGGCGGTCTTCTGGATGCCTTCGCAGTCGCTCAATCAGAGGCTGGTGCGAAGACTGCGATCCAATTTGCTCTGGCGCACGGAGTCGAAGGGTTGGAGGAGGCTTACTCGTCCATTCCAGTCGATCCTTCCACGGGCAAAAAGGTACGGCTCTCCCGTTTTGGCGAGCAAGCCGCCATTCTTGCTCGGAAGCTTTCTGAGATTTTTGCTCGGAAGAAGGGAGGGTCGACTGGCGCTAGTGGGAGCACCAATGTAGCCTCGTAGTTTTTTTTTATTTCCTTCTTTGAATGTAATGAACCTTGGGATGTATTCCCGTACTTTTGTTGTCCTTGAGCGAAGCATTTATCCTTTGGAATTTTTATTCTTTTTGTTTGTACCTTGTCTCCCGATGGGAGTAGCCCCCAAGCGTGTTTAGTCAGATGTGCGACTAGAAACAACTCGAGTAGGGCATCTCACTTCTTTCCTTGTGCTTCTTCCAGGCTACTGTGTTTGCCGCGGAAACTTCTGGTGGGCGTGGTAATCCAGTAAATCCACTTGTGGCCGCCGTGGGCACTTTTGCTGGTCTCCGTGATAAGGTTCATGAGGGTGAGCGTAGGCTGAAAGCTCTGCGCGGGGTTGCTGATGTGGCGATATCCAAACAGAAATTGGCTGCTGAGTGCGAACAATTTTAGATGGACGAACTATCTTCAGTCGCGAGGGAGTTGTTATGTAAGTGGTGCAGCCCCCGTGCATTTTTCCTCCTTTGTATTCTTCAGCTGACTAAGTGCATCTGCCCTTCAGTTGTTAGACCGGATGACAGAGAGGAAAAGCAGTGGGTGGAAAACCACATTCATCAAGAGGCTAACAGCCCAAAACCTCATGCGAATAACTTCTGGTCTGATCGCAGTCGAGGGTTTGTGATGGCCACCTTGAAATTCTGAGTGCTGCAGGCGAGAATTCTCGTGGGTTCTTTTCACGAGGTCTTGATCGCGATGAATGCAGCTTTTTATCCACTCGAAAGAGGTCCCGAAGACTGGAGTTATCTACTCAGGCTTTTCAGTCGGGAAGGGGAGATTCGCACGTGCGTACGCAAACAGATGACGTGCGGCGCGGTTGTGGCTCTCTCTTTTGTCCGAATATGGCATCATGAGATAGATTTGAACTCCGCAGCTCGGCGCCCAGATTATGCAATCGAAGACATCACACCGTTTTATGATGCTGTACGCCCTGCAGCCGAGAAGATTATCCGAATGACCTCTGAAGAGGTAGATAGGGTCTTAGCGACTGAGAATGCTCAGCGTTTTGACTGATTTGTCGGATGTGAATATCCTGTAAACTGTTTATAGTTTGTAAAAATTGTTGTAAGGTGTGTAACCTTGTATTTGATGATATTTCTTTGAGATGCTAAGTTTTTAGGTGTAGCCCCCGTGTGTGCGATGGGGTGTGTACCTGTGACTTTTAGCATGCAGTAAACAAGAAGCTTCGGGTAAATATGATGAGGAAATCATGTATTTTTATTGCAATGACTGAGAAGTCATGTATTCAAGCTACAAAATTGGCTAGTATAGCCTTATTGTTGTAGAAACAAGTAAACCTAGGGGTAGAATTTGCGGAGTTGTGCAATATTCCATGGATTGGAATAGATTCCTCCGGTCGCTGGATTCTTGAGCCTGTAGGCTCCTCCTGGGATAACTTCGTGTACAACGAAGGGTCCTTCCCAAGGTGGTTCGAGTTTGTGTCCTTCCTTCTGCTTGAGCCGCAACACTAAGTCACCTGCCACGAATGACCTGTGGCGTATGCGGCGACTGTGATAGTTGCATAGCGATTGTTGATAAACTGCGGATCTTGCGAGTGCGATGTCCCGCATTTCGTCGAGTGCATCCATATCTTCTGCGAGTGCTTTGTTGGAGGTTTCTTCGCTGTAGGCCACAACCCGTGGGGCGCTGAATCGAACGTCCTCGGGAAGGACTGCTTCCGCCCCGTATACCATAAAAAATGGTGTGTATTTCGTAGACCTGTTTGGGGTTGTCCGGAGGCTCCAGAGTACGGAGGGTAGCTCCCCTGCCCAATGCCCTGCTGCGGGGTGCAGACGGTCGAGTAGTCTTTTCTTGATCCCAGCCGAAACTAAGCCGTTGGATCTTTCGACTTGTCCGTTCGTTTGCGGGTGGGCGACCGAAGCAAACTTGAAATTGATGCCTTTCTCTTCGCAGAACTGCTGTGTTTCCTTTGCCGTAAAGTTTGTGCCGTTATCTGTAATGATGTCATGTGGCACACCAAATCTGCATATGATGGAATCGAGGAACTCCACGGCGCATTGGGCGCTAGCCGAAGTTACTGGTCTTGCCTCTATCCATTTTGTGAATTTGTCGACTGCGACCAGCAGGTGTGTATATCCACCAGGTGTGGATCTGCGTAATGGTCCAACCATGTCTAGCCCCCACTGTGCAAAGGGCCAGGCGATGGGTATCATGTGCAACTCCGTGGCGGGTGCGTGCGGCTTTGGTGCGAATCGCTGGCAGGCGTCGCATCTATCGACCAGGTTTTTTGCATCGGTGGCTGCTGTTAGCCAGTAGAATCCTGCTCGAAAGGCTTTTCCCAATATCGCTTTCCAGCTAGCGTGATGTCCGCAATCACCCTGATGTATGTCCCGTAGTAATTCCTTGCCGTCTTCGGGTGCGATGCAACGCTGATGTATTCCCGAGATGCTTTGTTTGTATAATTCTCCGTTAACCACCCGAAAGGATTTGCTACGCCTGATTAGCTGTCGCGCCTCACGTGGATCGGCCGGGAGCTGTTTGTTTAGCAGGTAGTCGAGATATTTCTGCGTCCAGACTGGTTCGACCAGAAAAACCTGCCGTGATATGTTATGAGTAAGCTCGATAAGCGCGATTTGCGGGCTGACCTCTGTTTCCATTGCTGCGGGTGTTTCTGCGGGTTTCTTCAGTTTGATCGATCTCTTAATCATTCGCTCGAAATATATCCCTGGCGGTATGGGTGTGTTCGTGGAACCCATGTTGGCCAATCTGTCTGCTTCTTCGTTGCTAGATCTTGCAATGTGTTTTAGCTCGCACCCTTTAAAGCTTCCTTCGAGTAGGTTATACATGTCGCGATATGCAACCATGTTTTCAGCAATGGCGTCACATTCTTTCATCGTTTGCTGCACTATGAGGTTGGAATCGCCGTAGATCATTAATCGGGTAGCTCCACAGGCGATTGCCATCTTCATTCCGTGCAATAATGCTTCATATTCTGCGTCATTGTTCGATGCCGGGTCATCGGGTGGAAAATCCAGTCGCAAGACGTACTGCAGTTTGTCTCCGCTGGGTGAGATGAGGACGATTCCTGCTCCTGCTCCTTCGTTTCTCTTGGATCCATCGAAGTACATTATCCAATTGCTCGTATACTCGGGTGGCCCGGGTGTTTGCAGCTCTGTCCATTCGCTGATGAATTCCACGAGAACTTGGGATTTGACTGCGTTGCGTCCAGCATAGGTGATGTCCCAGGCGCCCAGCTCGATGCTCCACTTTGCTATTCTTCCGGATGCCATAGGGTTGTTCATGATTGTCCCGAGTGACGCATCATTAACCACTGTGATGGCGTGTTCCTGGAAATAATGTTTGAGCTTTCGAGCTGTGAGAACAACCCCGTATGCGAGCTTCTGATAGTGAGGGTAGCGTTGTTTGCATGGCGAAAGTACTTCGCTGATGTAATATATTGGTCTTTGAACTCCGTATGCTTTGCCGTCTTCAGGTCTTTCGACTACGATCGCTGTGCTGATGACCTGGTTTGTAGCGGCTAAGTATAGGAAAAGTGGCTCCCTTTCTTGCGGTGTCGCAAGGATGCGCCTGCTTTGCAAGGACCGCTTCAGATCTGCGAACGCTTTTTTAGCTTCGGGTGTCCATTCGAATTTGTCCGTCTTCTTCAGTAATTTGTAGAAGGGTAATGCCTGCTCTCCCAATCGTGCGATGAATATGCTCAGGGCTGCTAGTCGTCCTGCGAGCTGCTGTACTCCGCGTAGATTGGTTGGCTCCTTCATAGTCAATATGGCTTGTATTTTCTCCGGGTTGGCTTCAATGCCTCTGGCTTCAATGCCTTTTGCCAATGAGATTGGCGAGGCATCTTTGCATGCAGCGCTGATATGTTGCGCCTGCGTTCTTCAGCCCGAAGGGCATTGTCGTGTAGCAGTATACACCGTGTGGTGTGATGAAAGCCGTCTTCTCCTCGTCTTCCTTTTTCATGCGGATTTGATTATATCCTGAATAGGCGTCTGAAAAGGAGAGACGCTGGCAACCTGCCGTAGAGTCCACGATCTGGTCGATTCGTGGTAGAGGAAAGTTGTCCTTGGGGCAGTGTTTATTTAGCGACGTGTAGTCGATGCACACCCGAAGGATATCCGTGTTTTTCTTGGGGACCAACACCGGGTTTGCTAACCAGGTGGATATTTTGATCTCCCTGATGAAGTTTGCGGCTAGCAATCTGTTTACTTCTTCTCCAAGCGCTTTCTGCTTAGGTTCTGAAAATCGTCGAGTCGTCTGTTTGATAGGTTTGGCGTCAGGAAAGACTTCGAGTGAGTGCTCGGCAAACTCCCTGGGTATTCCTGGCATATCTGAGGGCTGCCAGGCGAAAATCTCCCAGTACTCACGGAGGAGTTTGACGAGCGCGCCTTCCTATGCTGGCGAGAGGGTTGTGGAAACCATCGCCGTCTTCGCGGAGTCTGTCGGGTGCACTTGGTGCTTGCGAGTATCGCTGTTGGCGCTGAATTCCAGTTCGGGTGCGTTTTTCTTCGTGAGGGGCATAACGGAGTGGTCCGTTGTTTTTGCTAACTCTTGAAGTTCTTCTTGCATCCCGAAAGATTTTGCGATCTCATTAAATTCTATGTCGCACTTGTCCGATTTCTGGAAGTCTCCGTCGATGGTGATCACACCGTATTCGCCAGGTAGCTTGAGCTTCAAGTATGCGTAATGTGGCACGGCCATGAATCTGGCGAACGCTGTTCGACCAAGAATGGCGTGGTACTGTGAGGGCCCGTCGACGACTTCGAAGTCCAGGAATTCCCTTCTGTAGTTGCGTGGGGAGCCTAGTACAACTTCTAGGTTGATTGTTCCGAGTGGACGGATTGCTTTGCCCGGAACTATCCCGTGGAAGGATGTTTCTGATTCCCTTAGGCCGTCCAGATTTTTGTTCATTCGACGGAGTGTATCCGCGTAGATGATGTTGATGCCACTGCCACCATCCATGAACACGCGGGCCAGGTCATAATTGCCAATTTGAGCTTGAATGACGAGGGCGGCGTGTCCCGGCCGATAGACTCGTGGCGGGTGGTCTTCTTTCGAGAACGTGATTGGCTGATCGGCCATCTTCAGGTACTCGGGCTTTGTTGGTGGCGTCTGCACTGCCATGCATATTTGTCTCGAGTTAGTCTTTTGAGCTCTGCGAGAGGGGCATACCTTCTGTATCATCCCGAGGAGTTGTCCATGCGGAGTCGGGTATGTATTTGCTCCCGCGTTTTGTTGTGGTGGCGCTGGCAATGCGGCGAGCGCCATGTTTGGGTTGGCCGGTGGAGGTGGAGGCGGTGGTAGCTGGAATTGTTGTCCCCCTCCTGGCAGTGGTGGATAGTTTTGGGTGGAAGCAAATCTTTTCTTGGCGAGCGCGTCCGAGATTTCGATGAACTTTCGGCAATCCTTGAGAAGGTGTGTTGCCTTAGTCTTGCCCGTGCGCTTGTCTGTGAACAGATGTAGCGAGCAGTACGCATCGAGGTCTTCCTCGGGTGATTTTTCTTCTGCCTTTGGTTTCCACTCGCGACTTCCGCGACGACCGGAGTCGCGACTTCGCGTGAATTCTGCTGCCACTAGTTCTTCTCTATCATCGTGGTCGTAATATTTTCTTCTCTTCCTTCGTCCGTGGCGGTCGTCCTCGTGTGCAGGTGATGATCCTCTTTCGTTGCGTACTGCATCTTCTCCATTGGCCCATTTTTCGGCTATGACCATGAGCTAGCCGATGGTTTTGGGCGCGGCTCTGCCGAGCTCTTCTCGAAACGCAGTTCTTCTTGCTCCTTTGGCGAAGGCCTCAATCGCCACTTCTTCGGAGATTGTCCCTGCGGTGTTCCTCAGCGTGTTCCATCGCTGGATGTATTCTCGGGTGGATTCACCGCTTTTCTGTTTGCAGGCTCGTAGTTCTTCGATTGTAGCCGGCCTCTTGTAGGTCGACTGGAAGTTCTTGCAGAAATCACGGTGTAAGTCATCCCACGATGCGTAGCAAGATCGCGGTCTCCTCTCCAGCCAGCTGCGGGCTGCTCCGGCTAGGTGCAAATTGAGGTATTGCATAGCCGTGTTCTTGTTACCACGTTGGCATTTCACTGCCGTGAGGTAGTCGCTCAACCATTGAGAGGGCTCGAGTGAGCCGTCGTACTTCGTCACTTCCGTGCTGAGCTTGAATCGCTTGGGTAGGGGCGCCTCGCGGATACTACGGGCGAAACATAGCGCGCCGCAGGTTTCGTCGTCCGAAGAGCCGGATGATGATCGATCGCGATATCTTGACGCCCTTGCTCTATCCACTTTGTTTTGCGCGATGTCTGATCGCGCGTCCCGTCCGGGTTGATCGCGATCGGCGTTCTTCCGTGGTTCCTTGCTTCGTTTGCGTGAACGGCTGCCGCGGTGTCGCGGGCTTTTTTCTCTCGGGCCGTCGTCGCCGCTGCTTCGACTATCATCACGGCGGCGGGCTTCTTTCCCTCGGCCACGACGTGGCGACTTGTCTTTTCTCGGGGAAGAGCTTCTGTGCCTGCGGGGCGTTTCCTTGTCCTTATCCTTCTCCAGTCGCTCCTTCTCCAATTGTTCTTTGCGATCGTGAGAGGCGAGCCTCGTGGCCGCCAACCCTAGACCTTTGCGAATATGCTTGTATTGTTCCACCCGGGGATCGCTATCCGTCGGCTGATTCATCTGCATGTAGGTTGCTGCGGCTAGGATCGCGGCGGCTGGGGTTTGCGGGTAGACGTTGCCATCGTCGTCGACCCTCATGAAAGAAGACGTGGTAGACCTGTTGGTTCCAGCCATAGATTCGTGGTCCCTCGTCGACGCTGCGGGTCCCTTCCCCCTAGGTCGGGTACCGACTGAAGGTGCGTGGGATAGCTCGGCTCGACGTTGGCTTGATTCATCCGCCGCTCTCCTGCGACGGGCTAGATCTGCTCGGGCATCCTTGATGTTTGAGGCCGCCCTCACTAGGTGATAGTGGTAGGCGGTTAGGTCTTCCTGTGTAGCTCCCGCCGCAGGCGGCTGGCTCTTTCGCATGGATTCCTTGGCTCTTTTCCAGGCTTCCCGCGAAACGCCGATTATATCGCGCTCAGTTGCGCTATATTCAGTTTCCGAGGGCTGTTCCGACCCTGCCATGCAGACTTGGGCCAGTTGTGGTCCGTGCGTCCTAGGCGTAGATCGGAAAGTTCTCCGCACCCGAGAGGGTTCCTCTGTCGAGAGGGTGTGGTAGTCGACTGCGTTGTAGCGGATGGACTCGCCGCTTTTCCCTGTAGGAAAGCGCGAGTTGGCGGTTCCAGATTCGGTTTCAGATTCATCTGAGAAGTGGAGGATCCCGTCTCTGTTCGCCATGAAGTTGAAGCTCCCGAACGTCAGGGTGACGCTCTTCTCCAGTTCCTCGAACGCCGGGCGAGATTCCGGCGAGTGAGGCGTGACCACGACAGATCCGATCCGTATAGGATTGTTCGGAGCTGTAGTCGTTGGTTTCCAACGGGAGTTGGATGTCGATGAAGCCGAAGATGCCGGTGATCCAGCGCCCGTGATTCCCACAGACGGCGCCAATTGTCGAATCCCTGACTCGACAAGTCCCTTAGGTGACCCTATCGGGTTTCGGTTAGGAGAACTCATGGACGCTGGCGAGATCGTCGGCTAGACAGGGGGCGAGATTTTACCCAGGTTCGGGGCCCTCGTAGAGGTAAAACCCTTACTCCTGCCTCTTGTCGATCTGTATTGGATGATTAGATCGGTTACAGGTTGCTCGAATCGAGAGTAGATCTCGAGTTCCGAGGCTTTTTGGTCGTGCGGTATTGCTTGGTCCTCTCCTTGAGGGCTCTCCTGGCCTTATATAGATGGCCAGGTCTCGAGTCCTACCCGGAGAGGATTCAAACCCTAGCTAGGTCGGTTACAAAACTTCCTAACTTAACCCGCAAGTTTATTGCGGGTGGGCTTCTGGTGGGCCTTCTGGAGTCTTCCAAGGGCGCCTCTTCTTGGGCCTTGACATTGGGCCTGAGAGGGGGTGTCCTTACCCGCAGGGTCCAAGATCTATGTCTTCGTCACTCTTTCTAATCCAAATCCGCATCTCCTGATCCATATATCTTCCCGGAACTTCGTTCTGCTGGTGAAACTGTTGTGGATAAATCTAGGAAGGCCATGGCAGCAGCTGGTCTGAGTGTTGATGATACCTCCAGTATCGACGATCATCTCGTCAACCTCAAGACCCAAGTACGCTCCCTCAAAGGCTTGGGCACCTCCATGGTGTCCACTGCAATTAAGCTGCACAAACTGTTCTGGCCCAAAAAAGAGGTTCCGGAGACCTTCCGCGATATCGCAGCCAACCTGGACCACGTCAAGGTGGAGTTGAAGAAATGGCGTGCTTCCGCAGCTCAGGCAGGAGCTGACGAGCTCCTTCATTTCATCTTGTCCTGGTACGAAAATCTAGATCTTGACAGGATTGGCACTCGCAGAAATGGCTCCAAGTGGATTGGACGTCCCGAGCGCGTATCACGCCGAAAGGAAGTGGCCTATGCGGTTGCCTCCTACGCTGACACCAGCCAATACATCGACGGCCCCACCGAGTCGGATACGGATGTTGAGGAAGAGGAGGATGAAGAGGAAGCCGAGTTCGAGGAAAATGCTGGCGAAGACCAAAGCCAGGATGACAAGGAAGCAGAGCAGGAGGGGTCCGAGCACGAAGAGGCCAATCAAGGGGAGAGAAAGCAGCGCGGCACCGCAGAGGACTCCGGGATGGGAGCCAACCCGGAGAGTGAGCAGTCGCAACCCGCCGCGCAGGAGGCGGCCGTCACCACCGAGATGGTGATTGATGACCCCGCTCCTGAGCTGGGCGCCACTAGGGCTGCGACATCCGAGCTCTACTCTCTTCCCAGCGCTTCAGCCACTCAAGCCTCCAACCCTGCATCGGATCCAATCTCCACTACTCCAACCTCTTCTGCAGCCGAGCCAACCTCTACACCTGCTGCCTCCGAGCCAGTGGCGCCTACCAACACCAACTCGGATACCACTACCTCCATTGTTGTCTAAACTCCTGCAGTTTTAATCTAAAACACTTATCAGATCCCCGGGATGCCGGGTGCAAATGTAACAAATACGTTTAAGTTCCTTGCTGCTCAGTCTTATTTGATCAACACTTAGCAATTCTGTCTTAGTGCCGGATTGAGTTATTATGCAAGTCCCCGAGTTGCATTTTTCATTCAGTTAGTCTATTCATCTTTGCTCTTACCTTCCACTTGTGGCTTTTTTCGTAGTCGAGTCACAAGATTTCCTAAACCAAGTTTCAGATACTTAGCCCCTTAGAAAATTGCATTTTAACGTTGCCCATCACTTAGCCGAAAAGAGATACAGAAAAGTAAAGAACACCCTACTCGGTTGCTACACCTTTCTTTTCCATAGCAATTTTTCGTGTGTTCATTGACCTTTGGCTTGTTCTCTTGCTTGCCATGAAGCCGGGTTGAGGACAGCAGCAGATTCGAAGAGTTGGCCCTTGGGTTTAAACACATTACTAGATATGCACACGAAATTTTAAGTAAACCAACCGAGTAGACAAAGTAAAGCAGAATAGAACGAGATAGAGCCAATTTGGATAAGGGCAGTCCCTCGAGTTTGAATTTGGAGTGCCGACTAGAATTTTAATTCGGTTGAGGAGATACATACAATGTTTGCTCATGAATGAAAATGGCGGAGTAGAGCTACATTCTAGGGATGCTTGGATTCTTCTCCTGCTCTATCCGGTCTGTTCTTCTGGGGTGCCTGTGCGTCAACTAGATAGTAGGCATCATTGTGCAGAGCCTTGCTCACAATAAAGGGCCCTTCCCACGGCGGGGATAGCTTATGCATCCCGGCTGTGCGCTGCACGAGCCTAAGAACCATGTCTCCTTCTCGGAAAACATTTGGGTTTACTTTCCGGCTATGATAGCGCCTCACACTCTGTTGATATATGGCTGAACGTGACAGAGTTAGCTCTCTTGCTTCTTCTAGCAGGTCAACGTCATTTTCTCGAGCATCTCGGGCCTCTTTTTCAGTATAGAGTGTTACCCTGGGTGAGTCATGCTCTAGGTCAGTGGGCAACACGGCCTCAGCTCCATATACCAGGAAGAATGGTGTGTATCCGGTTGGTTGGTTAGGGGTAGTCCTTAGACTCCACAACACCGCCGGCAACTCGTCCAGCCAACAACCAGGGGTTCGCTGTAATAGCTCAATTAGCCTTGGCTTTATACCGGATAGGACCATGCCATTTGCTCTTTCAACTTGCCCATTGGAGGCTGGATGCGCAACTGATGCAACGTCTAGTCGGATGCGCTTCTCCTTGCAGAATCTTCCAAAGGCTCCCTCAGCAAAGTTTGTGCCATTATCAGTGATGATGCTGTGCGGATAGCCGTATCTCAGAATGACATCCTTCAGAAAACTCACAGTTGTGACTCCATCACACTTCCGAATAGGCTTGACGTCGATCCACTTGGTGAACTTATCAACCATGACGAAGATGTGAGTCATGTTGCCTCTAGCCGGCTTGGAAGGGCCTACCATGTCCAAGCACCAGACTGCAAATGGCCAAGTAATGGGAATGGTCTTCAACTTGGACGCTGGCATATGAATCTTGCTTGCAAACCTTTGGCAACCATTGCACTTTATCACTATGTCCTCACCTTGTCTCAAGGCAGTGAGACAAAAGAATCCATGCCGAAAAGCCTTGTTGACCAGAGCCCGAGAAGAGGCGTGATGTCCGCATTCCCCTTGATGTATCTCTCTGAGAATCTCTTCTCCTTCCTCCGGCTCAACGCAGCGTTGCACCACACCAGTAGGGCTCCTTCTATGCAACTCCTTGTTGATGATGGTATAGCCTTTGGATCTTCTCTGTATCTGTCGGGCTGTGACCTCGTCACTTGGCAGGGTGCCATCCATCAGGAAGGATAAGATGGGCACAGCCCAACCCGGCGTGGGCCGAACAGGGAACACATGTTCATCTATCTCCATTGGATCTGACACCTTTACTTGCTCTGAGTTGAGGACGAGTCCCCGAGTCCCCGAGTACTAGTAAATGACCCCCTGGATGAATGCGACAATCCCCAAGTTAGGAGGGATAGTCCCCGGTTTGCAGGCGCCAGTCCCCGGGTTGGAGATGGCAGTCCCCGGGTTCTGTTTTGCAGCCTCCCAATCAATCTCCAAAGGAACAGCTTCTGAATCTGGCAATGATGGAATGAAGATGGATTCTGAGTTGGGAGTTGACTTGATAGATGGCTTTCTCAAATGCTCCAAGGCAATCCCAGGCGCGATAAACTGCCGAGAAGGCCCCAACTTGGACAGAGTATCAGCTGCATCATTCTCAGCTCGGTGTATGTGATGAAACTCACAGCCATCAAATAACCCGGTCATAGTTTGCACCAGAAACCGATAGGACGCCATGTTGGCATACAAGGCATCCCAATTGCCGGATACCTGCTGATACACCAAATCCGTGTCGCCATAGCAGACGATACGCTGCATCCCAATCTCCTTGGATACCCTTAGTGTAACACCCGGGGGATTTTTCCCCAAATTAGAAGTTGATTGTTTTACTTTTGGCATTGCATGGCATTGCATCATGCATGAAGTGCACCTTGTTTCCAAACCAAATTAAAAATGTAAACATATTACAATGTTTCCAAAAACCATTTGCAAACAAAACAACTCAAATTGTTTTTCAATAGTTTTGAATTTGAATTATTCAAATTGCTTGGTTAATAAAACCCCTTTCATTAAAACCCTAATGTGAATTTCAAGTTCAAATTCAAACATGAGCACAATTTCAAAATTTTCAAAAAAACTCAACTGTCATGCACTTGGGTAAATGACATGTTGAACTCAGTAAAAATATTGCATAAAATAAATAAACAACACCCTAAACCCCTTTCTTTTCTCTCTTATCTCTCTTTTACAAAAAAAAGAAGAAGAAATAAAAAACAAAAATGGGGAGGCAGGCCAGCCCAAGTGGGCCAGCCCACCTACAACCCCATGGACCCGATCCCAGCCCACTACACCCTTCCCCTACCTTTGTCCGTACGGGAGCAGGTGAAAAGCAACGCACCACCGATCCCCACCTGCTCCCCCTCCTTTATCTACCCCCTCCTCCAAGCCCCCAAACCCTAGCCTCCCTTCTCCCTCTTCCTCTCCAGCCGCCGCCATTTTCCCCTCCCTTTCTCTCCTTTCTCTGTACCTTTTTCTGAATCTGAACCGAGAGAGGGAGAGCACCACCATGGCCGGCCCTTGGAGCTGATGGCGCCGCCGCTACGTTCGGTTTCGGGCTGTGGTTGCGGCGGGAATGGAATCCCCACGGTGCCCTCTTCGTCCTCGTACCCTCGGCCGGTCCTGGGAGGCACCACGTTGCCGGCGCCGTCGACGATCTCCTCCCCCCGGCGAACTGCTGTTCCTGCCTCTCCGTCAGGCCGAGGGCCATCCCGGCGCCTTCCTCGACGTCCCCAAGTCCCCCTCGGTGAGCACCGCCCTCGGGCCCCTCCTCCCTGCCCTCCTCATGCTCTGGATGCCCGCCATCGAGCGTTGCAATCTGCAGGTCGCCGCCCGTTCGTCCCTGTCAACGTTCAGTAATGAATTTTCGATCAGTTTCAATTTCCGCACGATGCTCACCTCAAAATAATCTCACATCATAGATCTAACACGAACGCAGCAGTGGCCCAGTGGTTGGCGCTCTGCCTCCGCGCGAGCCCCAGCAGAGCGTGGGTTCGAATCCCCCCCGAGGCGCAAAGCCACCTCTTTTTTTTCAGCCTTTTTCTTTTATTTCCCGAAATCCAGAAAAACAGAACTGAGTCTTTAATTGTAAAATCAATAACAAATTGAAAAATGCTCCAATTTAAATGATTCAAATTGCTATGGAATCAGAATCTTGTGCTCTTTCTGTTAGTCACAAAGTTGAAACATGTTTATGTAATAAATTTTGCACTAAATAATTAAATACAGAAATGACTATTAAAATTTGAAACTTTGGAAAATCATAACTTGAGTTCTGCTCACCCAAATTGAGCAAACTTGGGCTCTAAAAATTTGTCTTAACAAACTCTACACATTGGTATTTTATTTGGTCACAATTGAATTAAATTTGAACATGTTTCCTTCTGTTTACAAAAAGGGGCAGAATAAAAATGTTTATGGAAAAATGCATAATAAATTCAATAATGATCCAAAAATTATGTTTAATAGCTCAAATTGTTCATTGAAACATTTTATACATGTTTTCAACCTTTTCAATACAATTTGTTTACTGTTTTTCCTAATTAAAAGTGGTGCAATAATTCAATACTTTGATTACACCTTTTAAATTGCAAAATTCATAACGTGGGCAATTCAAATCCAATTCCAACATGTAAAATATGGTTTCCATGCAAAATTGAACAAGCTTTCTAAATATGAACTTTGTTTTCTATTTTGAATAAATTAAATTGCTGAAAACAACTATTTCTTAATTAATGCATTTAAAATTGTCAATTTAATAACTTGCTCATCTAAAATCCAAATTCAACAAATGAAATATGTATTCCATCTAAAATTTTGTGTTCTTTCCAAATATAAATTTTATCTGTTTTGAACATTTAAAATTGGTGAAAACAACAAATGTTTGTTTAAATCATTTAAAATGCCAAAGTTCATAACTTAATAAAGAAAATTCCAAACTTGGTAAACAACATATCAAACTGAAGCTATTGTTGTTTTCTCATTGTTTTCATCATCCATGCATTATTCTAATCAACTTTCACATGATGGTTATTTGTAGATCATTTAATTCAACATTAATTCATGGGCCTTTCCATATGCAACCCAAATTGCATATGGGCCCATTTAAATATGTTTACCATGTCAACTGGTTTACTTTGATGCACCAATTAATTGTCATGCATATAAAATAGGATCATGCTGGATCTTTTGCCGTAGTAGTAATTGTTGCATCCGGTGTTTGTTCTAGTTCGTTGCTTCTTCGCGGATAGGACGCTGAGATGATGTGAGCAACGACAAGTTCTTCGGATGTACCTCTACTTGCTGCATCTCAGGCAAGTATACTCACTTGCTGCCTATGGCTTCCTTTCATCACTTGTTACCGATTCTTCCCGTTGCCTTTATTCTAGCCTTATGATTCGTTGCTTGTGTCTCGATCCTATCATATGTTTACCTTGCAGCCATGATATAGCCTTCCTTCCACTTCCTATTAACTGTTGTTTGTTTACCATTGTTGGCCCTCGTATCGTAGTTGCATGCTTAGTGTTGTTTGCGCTCAAGTCTTGTTGTCCGTCTTATCACCTGTTTAGTTTGATAGTTGGGTTTCAATTCAATCAACAACATGTTAATGTTTTGGGTAATATTAATTTGATGATAAGGCACCGGCAGGAGGCCCGGCGTGGTTTTGAGGCCTGCTAGTGTCGAACTTAATTAGGAAAAGGGTCTTGTCCTCCGATCCATGATGAGCGCACTAACCGCATGTGGGAAGCGAGTATGGGCGCCCCCCGCAATTCTGATTCGATTCGCATCTCGTCCAAATCTCCACACTTAGTTCGGGCTTTCCATTTGATGCATGCATATGCAGGTGCGAGCCCTTGGCGCCAGGGTGGAACTTTTGTATTCGGCATTTAGGGCGGCGTGGTCTTCCAGTGCTATGAGGGTCCCCCTTTTCTTCGTGGGGGCTCGATTGGCCGCGCACGCACAGCACGTGGTTCTTTGGGCTTGATGCGAAGAAGAGTTGGGTTGTGTTGAGTGCCTCGCTTGGTGGAAGGGCCTTTCCATCTGGCGGGTCATTCTTACGTGTACGGCCAAATTGGTGCATCCCTGCAGGGTTAAATCTTCTCGAGAAGCCGTGTTGTCCGCGGTTATGGATGACTTGGTGAAAGTACTGGCTAACAAGTACTCAGACAACTTACACTTAACGATGATAACTTGACTAGTAATATAGATTACCTCCACCATAAAAATGAATGTCACCTTAATCAACCGTGTGAGTTTCCTTGGGTTGCTTCCTTAGTAGGGGGTAACATTGGATGAGTATTGCTTGGTGAGTAGTTGTAGTTGATTCTGATACACTATCTTATCCCTTTCTTTTAGCCGGATGTTGTAGCGCGTCTCTGTAGTTAGTTAGTGCAGCCCGCTGCCGCTTCTTTGCAATAATCCCTTCCTTCCGTTGTACCCAAAGTATTTGTATCTTGTGATGATTGGTTACGCTGGTATCTTGTGAGTATGGGTTATCCACTTGCCAGTACTTAACCGTACTGACCCACAAATCCATTTCGTGGCTGCATATTCCACATTGCAGTCAACAGGTTTGAAGTCTGACGACGTTAGCTTGGGAATCCCTCCGGCTTGGCCTGGGCAGGGATTGGACGCCATCGGTTATCTTCAGGACTCTTAGTCCAATTTGTATCTTGTCCGTAGTCAGACACTATGTTGTTTCTTCCGCTGTTATTTGGATCTTTGTATTGTATCAATTGTATCCTTGACTCGTTTGAGTCGTCTTGTATATATCTCTTCTGTTGTTGTTGCGGAATATTCGTGAACTGTTGTAATGTTATCACAAGTGGCAACCTGGAATCGGTTATTATGTGGATTTTGACGGGAATGCTGAAATCTGCATAGTGCCCGATCTCGGGGCGTCACAAATGGTATCAGAGCATGGTTTCCGATTCCCGATATTGTTTCGATACGAATGATTATCGAAGCAACGGGTCCGCAAACCCTGTAGGATAACCTTGCTAACGGTTGTTGTTTCTAGAGTGTAAAAGACTATTTCTGCTAAACTATTTTGGAAACATCTCAATAGGATTCTTGTTTTCTCCTTATCTCTATTCTATTTCTCCTCCCATATTATTTGTTTTGGAGTCTCTCCCTCTCAATCTTTCAATGTTTTAGGATCCTACGTGGGTGGACGTTTTCTGAGCCTTTAACCCAATAGATTCGATCATCGGAAGATTTCCTGGTGGAAGAAGATCGTCATCAACCCGAGCAAGAATCTCTTGTTAGTGGTGTCGAGAAGCCCTTGTTAGTGGTGTCGAGGAGATCAACTGGAAGCATGAAGAATCGATAGTCGAACTTCTTTCCCCTCCCTGGTTAGTGGGTGGATTGCGAGGGCGCAATCCCTTGTTAGTGGTGTCGTCTGTAACACCCGGGGGATTTTCCCCAAAATTAGAAGTCGATTGTTTTACTTTTGGCATTGCATGGCATTGCATCATGCATGAAGTACACCTTGTTTCCAAACCAAATAAAAAATGTAAACATATTACAATGTTTCCAAAAACCATTTGCAAACAAAACAACTCAAATTGTTTTTCAATAGTTTTGAATTTGAATTATTCAAATTGCTTGGTTAATAAAACCCCTTTCATTAAAACCCTAATGTGAATTTCAAGTTCAAATTAAAACATGAGCACAATTTCAAAAATTTCAAAAAACTCAACTGTCATGCACTTGGGTAAATGACATGTTGAACTCAGTAAAAATATTGCATAAAATAAATAAACAACACCCTAAACCCCTTTCTTTTCTCTCTTATCTCTCTTTTACAAAAAAAAGAAGAAGAAGAAATAAAAAACAAAAAGGGGGAGGCAGGCCAGCCCAAGTGGGCCAGCCCACCTACAACCCCATGGACCCGATCCCAGCCCACTGCACCCTTCCCCTACCTCTGTCCGTACGGGAGCAGGTGAAAAGAAACGCACCACCGATCCCCACCTGCTCCCCCTCCTTTATCTACCCCCTCCTCCAAGCCCCCAAACCCTAGCCTCCCTTCTCCCTCTTCCTCTCCAGCCGCCGCCATTTTCCCCTCCCTTTCTCTCCTTTCTCTGTACCTTTTTCTGAATCTGAACCGAGAGAGGGAGAGCACCACCATGGCCGGCCCTTGGAGCTCATGGCGACGCCGCTACGTTCGGTTTCGGGCTGTGGTTGCGGCGGGAATGGAATCCCCACGGTGCCCTCCTCGTCCTCGTACCCTCGGCCAGTCCTGGGAGGCACCACGTTGCCGGCGCCGTCGACGATCTCCTTCCCACGGCGAACTGCTGTTCCTGCCTCTCCGTCAGGCCGAGGGCCATCCCGGCGCCTTCCTCGACGTCCCTAAGTCCCCCTCAGTGAGAACCGCCCTCGGGCCCCTCCTCCCTGCCCTCCTCATGCTTTGGATGCCCGCCATCGAGCGTTGCAATCTGCAGGTCGCCGCCCGTTCGTCCCTGTCACGATGCTCACCTCAAAATAATCTCGCATCATAGATCTAACACGAACGCAGCAGTGGCCCAGTGGTTGGCGCTCTGCCTCCGCGCGCGAGCCCCAGCAGGGCCTGGGTTCGAATCCCCCCCGAGGCGCAAAGCCACCTCTTTTTTTCGGCCTTTTTCTTTTATTTCCCGAAATCCAGAAAAACAGAACCGAGTCTTTAATTGTAAAATCAATAACAAATTGAAAAATGCTCCAATTTCAATGATTCAAATTGCTATGGAATCAGAATCTTGTGCTCTTTCTGTTAGTCACAAAGTTGAAACATGTTTCTGTAATAAATTTGCACTAAATAATTAAGTACAGAAATGACTATTAAAATTTGAAACTTTGGAAAATCATAACTTGAGTTCTGCTCACCCAAATTGAGCAAACTTGGGCTCTAAAATTTTTTCTTAACAAACTCTACACATTGGTATTTTATTTGGTCACAATTGAATTAAATTTGAACATGTTTCCTTCTGTTTACAAAAAGGGACAGAATAAAAATGTTTATGGAAAAATGCATAATAAATTTTATAATGATCCAAAAATTATGTTTAATAGCTCAAATTGTTCATTGAAACGTTTTATACATGTTTTCAACCTTTTCAATACAATTTGTTTACTGTTTTTCCTAATTAAAAGTGGTGCAATAATTCAATACTTTAATTACACCTTTTAAATTGCAAAATTCATAACGTGGGCAATTCAAATCCAATTCCAACATGTAAAATATGTTTCCATGCAAAATTGAACAAGCTTTCCAAATATGAACTTTGTTTTCTATTTTGAATAAATTAAATTGCTGAAAACAACTATTTCTTAATAAATGCATTTAAAATTGTCAATTTAATAACTTGCTCATCTAAAATCCAAATTCAACAAATGAAATATGTATTCCATCTAAAATTTTGTGTTCTTTCCAAATATAAATTTTGTTATCTGTTTTGAACATTTAAAATTGGTGAAAACAACAAATGTTTGTTTAAATCATTTAAAATGCCAAAGTTCATAACTTAATAAATAAAATTCCAAACTTGGTAAACAACATATCAAACTGAAGCTATTGTTGTTTTCTCATTGTTTTCATCATCCATGCATTATTCTAATCAAATTTTACATGATGGTTATTTGTAGATCATTTAATTCAACATTAATTCATGGGCCTTTCCATATGCAATCCAAATTGCATATGGGCCCATTTAAATATGTTTACCATGTCAACTGGTTTACTTTGATGCACCAATTAATTGTCATGCATATAAAATAGGATCATGCTGGATCTTTTGCCGTAGTAGTAATTGTTGCATCCGGTGTTTGTTCTAGTTCGTTGCTTCTTCGCGGATAGGACGCTGAGATGATGTGAGCAACGACAAGTTCTTCGGATGTACCTCTACTTGCTGGATCTCAGGCAAGTATACTCACTTGCTGCCTATGGCTTCCTTTCATCACTTGTTACTGATTCTTCCCGTTGCCTTTATTCTAGCCTTATGATTCGTTGCTTGTGTCTCGATCCTATCATATGTTTACCTTGCATCCATGATATAGCCTTCCTTCCACTTCCTACTAACTGTTGTTTGTTTACCATTGTTGGCCCTCGTATCATAGTTGCATGCTTAGTGTTGTTTGCGCTCAAGTCTTGTTGTCCGTCTTATCACTTGTTTAGTTTGATAGTTGTGTTTCAATTCAATCAACAACATGTTAATGTTTTGGGTAATATTAATTTGATGATAAGGCACCGGCAGGAGGCCCGACGTGGTTTTGAGGCCTGATAGTGTCGAACTTAATTAGGAAAAGGGTCTTGTCCTCCGATCCATGATGAGCGCACTAACCGCATGTGGGAAGCGAGTATGGGCGCCCCCCGCAATTCTGATTCGATTCGCATCTCGTCCAAATCGCCACACTTAGTTCGGGCTTTCCATTTGATGCATGCATATGCAGGTGCGAGCCCTTGGCGCCAGGGTGGAACTTTTGTAGTCGGCATTTAGGGCGGCGTGGTCTTCCAGTGCTATGAGGGTCCCCCTTTTCTTCGTGGGGGCTCGATTAGCCGCGCACGCACAGCACGTGGTTCTTTGGGCTTGATGCGAAGAAGAATTGGGTTGTGTTGAGTGCCTCGCTTGGTGGAAGGGCCTTTCCATCTGGCGGGTCATTCTTACGTGTACGGCCAAATTGGTGCATCCCTGCATGGTTAAATCTTCTCGAGAAGCCGTGTTGTCCGCGGTTATACATGACTTGGTGAAAGTGCTGGCTAACAAGTACTCAGACAACTTACACTTAACGATGATAACTTGACTAGTAATATAGATTACCTCCACCATAAAAATGAATGTCATCTTAATCAACCGTGTGAGTTTCCTTGGGTTGCTTCCTTAGTAGTGGGTAACATTGGATGGGTATTGCTTGGTGAGTAGTTGTAGTTGGTTCTGATACAGTATCTTATCCCTTTCTTTTAGCCGGATGTTGTAGCGCGTCTCTGTAGTTAGTTGGTGCAGCCCGCTGCCGCTTCTTTGCAATAATCCCTTCCTTCCGTTGTACCCAAAGTATTTGTATCTTGTGATGATTGGTTACGCTGGTATCTTGTGAGTATGGGTTATCCACTTGCCAGTACATAACCGTACTGACCCACGAATCCATTTCGTGGCTGCATATTCCACATTGCAGTCAACAGGTTTGAAGTATGACGACGTTAGCTTGGGAATCCCTCCGGCTTGGCCTGGGCAGGGATTGGACGCCATTGGTTATCTTCAGGACTCTTAGTCCAATTTGTATCTTGTCCGTAGTCGGACACTATGTTGTTTCTTCCGGTGTTATTTGGATCTTTGTATTGTATCAGTTGTATCTTGACTCGTTTGAGTCGTCTTGTATATATCTCTTCTGTTGTTGTTGCGGAATATTCGTGAACTGTTGTAATGCTATCACAAGTGGCAACCTGGAATCGGTTATTATGTGGATTTTGACGGGAATGCTGAAATCTGCATAGTGCCCGATCTCGGGGCGTCACACTTAGGATGTGTACCAATGCCTCATACTCGGCCACATTGTTGGATGCCTTGAAGTGTATCTACAACACATACTTGATTGATCACGCTTGGGTGACGTAAGCACTACGCAAGCACCCAGCCGTTCCTTCACTTTGGAGCCATCAAAATGTATCTTCCAGAAGTTGGTTTCCGGCAAGGGAGGCTCATATTGCATCTCGTCCCAATCCACCAGAAAATCTGCTAGAGTTTGTGACTTGATGGCTTCTCTTCTCGCGTATAGGGGAGTGTACGCGGCTAGCTCAATTGCCCACTTGGCTACTCTGCCGCTTGCATCCTTGTTGCCCATGATCTCCGAGATGGGAGCGGTACTCACCACCGTGATGGGATGCTCTTGGAAGTAATGCTTGAGCTTCTTGGCACCCAGGTACACACCATACGTCATCTTCTGGTAGTGCGGGTAGTTTTGCTTGGAGCTGGATAGCACCTCACTGAGATAATATACTGGCCGCTGCACAGTCTTGCCTTCCTCTTCTGTTTCCACCACTACCACCACACTCACTACCCGGTTGGTAGCCGCAATATAGAGCAGCATTGGCTCTTTGGGTAGCGGGCTTGCTAGGATGGGAGCGCTACCCAGCATGGTCTTGAGCTCTCTGAATGCTACATCAGCTTGCGGCGTCCAGACGAATTTATCAGTTTTCTTCATCAGCTGGTAGAGAGGCAAGGCCTTCTCGCCCATTCTTCCCAGGAAGCGGCTCAGAGAAGCCAAGCATCCGGTAAACTTCTGCACATCCTTCAGTGATCTCAGCAATGACATGCTCTATATAGCTTTTATCTTTGAAGGATTGGCCTCAATGCCCCGACTGGATACCAAGAAACCGAGTAACTTGCCAGCCGGGACGCCAAAGGTGCATTTAGTCGGATTCAACTTCATCCTATACTTGCGCAAGTTGGCAAAGGTTTCCTCAATGTCACTAAGAAGAGTATGTGTTTTATTCGTTTTGATGACAATGTCATCTACTTACACCTGCACATTCTTGCCGATTTGGTCATGCAAGCATTTCTGCATGCATCTCTGATAGGTGGCTCCAACATTCCTCAACCCAAAACACATAACACGATAGCAATAAGCCCCGTACGGGGTAATAAAGGCAGTTTTTATTTGATCATCTGGGTTGAGAGCTATCTGATGGAAACCAGAGTAGGCATCAATGAAATACAAAAGTTCGCACCCGGCAGTAGAATCGATCACCTGATCTATGCGGGGTAGTGGAAACGGGTCCTTGGGGCAGGCCTTGTTCAAGTCGTTGTAGTCCACGCACATGCGCCATGCCACCTCGGCCTTGGGGTTCTCCTTCTTCTTCTCGACCATAACCGGATTGGCCAGCCAATCCGGATGCAGCACCTCCATGATGAATCCACTTATCAGCAACTTGGTGATCTGATCACCGGTAGCTTTCCTTCTCTCTGCCGCAAAGTGGCGCATTGCCTGCTTAATCGGCTTGGCGTCTGGGTGCACGTGTAGCGAGTGCTCAACCAACTCCCTCGGGACACCCAGCAAGTCCTCATTGGACCATGCAAATACATCCCGATTCTCACAGAGGAAGTGGATGATCTCGCTTTCCTATTTCTCGCCCAACCCGACGCCAATGATGGCAACACGGTCTGGGAACTCAGGAACAACCTGGACCTTCTTGGTCTTCTGGGAAGCCTGGAAAGCAACTCCGTGCTGAGAACTCGGCATGCCAGGTGCACAGACTTGATCTGCTTGAGCCATGGCCACCACCTCGTGCATCTTCTTATTCTCAGCAGCAATGACCAAGGACTCCGCCAGCAGAGATCCAACAGAAGCACACTCCAGAGAACGCTTGTAATCACCCGAGATGGTGATGACACCATTGGGACCAGGTAGCTTCATCTTCAGGTAGGCTGCATGGGTTGAGGCAATGAACTTGGTGAGCGCAGGCCTACCTAGTAGAGCGTGATAGGGGCTCTGAAGATCAACCACTTCGAACTGCAGGCACTCGGTGCGACAGTTCTCCCTGGTGCCGAATAGCACATCTATCCAGATGCGGCCGATTAGAGCACAAGACACTCCCGACACAATTCCATGGAAAGTGGTTCTGCTGGGTAGCAGCATGTTCTCGGCACGGCCGAGCTTCTCCAGGGTATCTCGGTACATGATGTTGATGCTTCTGCCGTTATCGATCAGCACCTTGCTGAACTTGACATTCTTCTTGGTTCCTAGGAAGGTGGGGTCCACCACCAATGCATATGTACCCGGATTGGGCATCACCCTGGGATGATCATCCTCGGACCAGGTAACCTCTTAGTCGCACCAATGCAGATAGTGCGGCACTGCCGGGATCACCGCGTTCACCTGCATCGCGCGCCTGCGTTGCGACTGCTTGTCATCCGGCTCGGTGGTGAATACCATGTATCTCTCATGGTGCTCCTGGTACTGATTCCGGTCTCCACCACTATCATTGCCGTTGTTGTTGTTGCCATTTTTCCTGTTGTTGTTGTTGTTGTTGTTGCGGGCATATAAGTTGCGATTGTTGTAGTTGCAGTTGGCTCCCTGAGCCACTTGGTTCACATTCTCCCTTCTCGGATTCTTGGCCGTCCTGGGTGCAGCTTCCCGAATAGGCTGCACATTGGCACCCGCAGGCGGCAGAGGAGGAGGAGGGGGCAGCTGACCAAAGCCTTCACTCTTGATGCGGTCCCACCAGCTGCATTGTCGGGTAGTGTGGTTGGCTGGCCTACTCGGATGCCGAGTATGGAAGCTACACGGTCCATCCTTCATGTTCTCAAAGATAACTCTCTGAGCATCTCCAGAATACGGGTTGTTTTTGCCTTGCTGGGGGCATTGTATTGCTTCTTGAAGCCTTGGCCCTGATTCTGGTTCTGCAACCGTATTGGGCTCCAACAGTTTTCTGCCTTTGGCTACTCCCAGCAGCCGCAGTGTCCTGGTTCACAGCATTCACTTGCTCAGAACCGTACCGAGTTTCCGGTCGGTCATCTCTGCGCTTATGCGAAAGTCTTGTCGGTCATGGCGCCTGCTGCCATCTTGGTTTCTCCTTCTCGGCTCGAAAGAATCGAGCAGAGGCTGAGTAGGGTCGCCGAGTGCATACATGTCAGCTATCTTGATCGTCTCGGCGAGCGTACTCGGCATCTCTCTCTGCAGCCTTTGCCACAGCATGCTGCCATGCCTGTAGCCTTGAGCAAACCAGGTGATTGCCTGCGCCTCATTCACACCTTCATAGTTGTTCCTCAATGTACTCCACCGAGTAAGGTACTCTCGGTCAGTTTACTCCTCCGCTTCTTGCAAGCCGAGAGCTGATGCGGCCTATTCGGCCTCTTGTACGTGCTGGTGAAGTTGCTGATGAAGGCTTCCGAGAAGTCCAGCCAGCAGTTGATACTGTCCCTTGGCAAATTATTGAGCCAGATCCGAGCAGGGCCCTCCAGCATCTGTGGGACGTATCTCACAGCCCATCTCCAGTTGCCGCCTGCAATGTGCACATCGGTGACATAACCACTCAGCCAGTCATCCGGCTTGGTGCTCCCATCATAGCACTTGGTCCCTCTGGCCAGCTGGAACTTGTTCACGGAAGGCTCTTCCATGATCTGGCGACCAAAACAGTCTGGGCCGGGTGGACCCTTCGTCTCGATCTGCGCAGACCGATGAATCCGGTCCAGCCTGTACCTTGCATCAGTGGACTCCAGCACCCGGTCACCAAGGCGATCAGTGACGTCTCTTGGGTCAGCGTACCCGGCTAGCTCCATTGCCGAGTACCCATCATCATAGCGGTCTTGCTGCACGGGTGCAGGTTGAGAAACCGGGTTGGCTGCTACCACAACTGCTTGCGGCTGCACCCCCTGCTGAACCGGGTTGGCAGCCTGACGCCGAGATGGGCCTTCTCAGTTTCCTCCTTGCCCCTTGCTGCGAGCTTTAGTGGCTTGATAGTCTGCTCCTACAGAATTGTGTTTCTGCCCGGACTGCCACTCTACAGTCGCGCTGTTTTGCAGCGACAACCGGGTCATACACCTGCATCTGTTTGTATCTCCCAGAGATCACACTGTGGGCTCTCTCCGTGCCGGGAAGCGGCGATGAGGCCTGATCCATAGATCTCAACCCATGCGAATGAACAACATGGGAAGCCCCGGCTCTCGGGTTGGCTTTCCGAAAAGCCTCGTTCTGTCTGCTGGCTTCCAGCACTAGCTCATTGAGCCTATCCTGCTGCCTAGCACGAGCATCGCCAGTGAGATGCGGCAACTCGGCAGCGACTGCCTCTGCAGCCCTAAGCGTTTTGGCAGGGGAGCTATACTTGGGCCTACCAGCAGTGTTCAAACTAGCAGACAGACTAGCAGCTCTCCCATTTCTGTCCAGCTCAGCGCCTAAGTTGCGGCGAATAGCACCTAGCTTGCTAGGCAATCTAGAAACTGGAGTAAGACCATGTGCCCTGTTGTACTCATTTTGATCTAGGTTAAGCTCAAGCCTAACCTTCTCCAGCTCCTGGGACTCCACGAGTAGCGCTTGACACTGCTACTCGAGTTGCGCCTTCAACGCCATGAGGTCCACGTCGGTGGGCTGTGGCATGCCTAGCTGCTTGGTGGCGCCAACGCGAGCAGCCGTTATAGCCGCAGACGTGGAAGGAGCCACATAACCCGGAATGTTCCGGGGCATGTCGTAGGGCTTGTGGACCCTGGCAACCGGCTCCTCGATGACCTCAGCTGCAGTGGCCGTGCCCTTCCCGGCATCGATAGCCGTGCCCATCATCATCACCTCCACGCTGTCCGCAGAGCAGCCAGTCGGCTTCCTGCGGGCAGCGAGTACAACAGGAGGATCATCCGCGACGAGCACCTCCTCCGGGAACTCGCGGATGACGGTGGTGGCGACGTAGACCAAGTGCGCGCCAAAGGAGAGGACCGAGCCGCCTGCAGGCACGGGCCTGCCGCCCAAATCTCCGGCGTTGTCGGTGACGAAGTCGAAGGAGCCGAATCTGTGGACAAGGCCACAGACCACGCGCTCCCCCGATGCAGAAACGGGTCCCGTTCGAATGTGAACCCCAGCCAGCGCCGCTGCTGGCCCCACGGTGGGCGCCAACTGTCGTAGGATGGGAAACACAAATGCCATGGGATGGCTAATGAGTTGAGGCCGATGGACGCTGTAGGTATCCGGGGAGGGGTCGCACGTCGAGTAGACGCGCACGAAGAATACTGCAAACACCTCGATCTACCCATGTTCGGGGCCCTCGTGTGGAGGTAACACCCCTACTCCTGTCTATCTCTCTGTATATGTGATGTCCGAGTAGCCACAGTACAAATCAGGCCATCAGCCGAGTAGCCACTCTCTTGCTCTCTCTATCTCTAGTGCTAGCTCTTCCAATAAATGTTCTCAGGTCCAACCTCTCTCACACAGGAGGGGGCTGGGCACCTTATATACTGGTACCCAGTCGAGTAAACAATGATCAAAAGGTACAACGATGGGACGTCTCTACTGTGACGCAGAGCACGCCTCCGGGTTCCCGCTGACGTCATGGCGAGAAGTCGCCGCGCCGTCCGGCTGATAGGACTGGTCCACCCTGTCAGTCTCATAGATTAGGCCCCCTGACACGTCCTGCCCCTCTATCAGTGACAAGACGTGACAGGCGCCACCCTCTCTGTGTCCACGCCGTAGCGCGGATAATCACGTACCTAGTAAGTTGACCGCACGCCTATAGGGTTGCGGGATACGCGGGATCTCATCAGAATGGCTCCATTGACTTATTGCCCGGGTAGGATTGCAGCCCATCTACTCAGACGATGTTGATGTTGGGGCGCGTGGAGATAAACGAAAAACTTTTCCTACGCGGTACTCCCAAGATCTAGCCGAGGTAGAAGGCCACGAGTATTACCACTAGACGCGCAGGTGCGGATTATCGATGTAGCGCGTCTGGTCGGGGCAGTGCAGTCCCACGATCCGGTCCGGCCGATCCAATCCCTCGAACGTCGAAGTGCTGAACGTACAGCACCTCTGCCGGTATCCACACGTACGAGGAGGAGCTCCGACGGCGGACTGCTAGGTCCGGTGCGGCGGCTGGACTGAGTGGGGCTAGGGTTCCCAACGCATGGGAGAGTGGACTAACGTGCCCGCTGGGCAACCTGCGCCCCTCTTTATATAGCGTACGGTAATGGGCTGCACAACACTTGTGGCCCATTCCCTCTGTGAGTCCGACTCACTAACTCAGTCCATTTCCGGTTCGGGTCCAACCCAACCAATGTTTGCTCCCGCTCTTAAGTGTGCGACCCTGCAGGCTCATGGCGACTTGGACACGATTAGAGTCCAACTCTCAATCGATCAATCGGTAGCGGCTCCTAGCAGAACGTGCCGACTCCCAAGTCCCATTGAGTCATGACGACATACCTTTCAATGTGATATTCATCTTAGTCCTTTTTGCCTCACGATATACCTTGTCGAGCTATAGGCGATTTATCGTCATCCCTTAAATAGCTCAACTCTCTTCTCGATCCGTGATATGTGATTCATCTGACTAACTCTTAGCCAACAGACACAGTTAACACTTAACTGAGTTGCGCATGGCCATGCTTACTGAATCATATCACTCGAGAGGGCCCAGAGAATATCTCTCCAATCGGAGGGGCAAAATCCCATCTTGATTATCCACATCACGCAGCTTGCTTCTCATTCGACCCGAACTCTGCCTTTATAGTTGCCTTGTCACAGAACAACGTTTGACAGAACCTAAGTCGGTGATCCACAACTCGGATTGTGCGACAACCTCAGGTCTAAGGATTACATTGATTGAGACATGCAAATGACGACTTGATCGTTGCATCTCAATGTGGGTCAGTCCGACTTGCTAAACTCTTTAGCCAAGTCCGTGAACGTTGGAATGGCATCACCATGCCCATGACAAGTGGAACCGTGTCATCAGCCAACACTCACATTAGTCTAGGGTGTGTGTCCAGCACAACCTTAACGACCAAGGACAATTAGTATGAACAACATGAATATATAGTTCCACAATCGAATCACATATTCAATGACATATATCAGATGTTCAATACAAGGACAACTTAATAACTTTATGAATACAGTGGGAATAACATCATACATGATTGCCTCTAGGGCATATTCCCAACAGTCTCCCACTTGCACTAGAGTCAATCATCCTGGCATCATATGCCTAGGCATCTAATGCCCATACCTCTTGTGTGCGCCTCATGCTTAGGCTGTGGTAGCGCCTTTGTCAACGGATCTGCAATGTTTGCATCCGTGTGTACTTTGCATAACTTGATATCACCTTGTTCGACAAACTGGCGAATGAGGTGGTACCGCATGAGTATATGTTTGTTCTTCTGGTGTTGTCTAGGTTCCTTGGCCTGTGCGATAGCACCATTGTTGTCACAATATACGTCCAAAGGATTGGACGCGCCCTGAACCACACCAAGATCAATCAGGAGGTTCCTGATCCAAACAGCTTCCTTTGCCGCCTCTGAGGCAGCAATATACTCAGCCTCTGTTGTAGATGCAGACACCGTATCTTGCTTGGAACTCTTCCAGCTCACAGCTCCTCCGTTCATTACGAACACGTATCCCGATTGCGAACGAGAATCATCTGAGTCGGTGAGATAACTCGCATCCGTGTAACCCTTTACACTGAATTCCTCATCACCTCCATAAACTAGGAACATTTCCTTAGTATTTCTCAAATACTTAAGGATGTTTTTAACCGCTGCCCAGTGGGCTTCGCCAGGGTCAGCCTGGTATCTGCTCGTAACACTTAGAGCATAGGAAACATCTGGCCTAGTACAAATCATGGCATACATGATGGATCCGATTGCCGAAGCATACGGGATCACACTCATCCGTCTTCGCTCATCAGTTGTCGAAGGACACTGAGTCTTGCTAAGTTTTATGCCATGGGACATCGGTAAGAATCCCTTCTTGGACTCTTCCATTTTGAATTTCTTCAAAACCTTGTCCAGATAAGTACTCTGACTCAATCCAATGAGCCGCCTGGATCTATCTCTATAGATCCTGATTCCTAATATGTAAGTTGCCTCACCCAAATCCTTCATTGAGAAACTCCTTTCCAATGACTCTTTGGTTTCTTGCAACATCATGACATCATTTCCAATCAGCAATATGTCATCCACATATAAGATTAGAAAGTTTACTTTGCTCCCACTAAACTTCTTGTATAAACAAGAATCATGATCGCTCTTGATGAAGCCAAACGATTTGACTACCTCATCAAAGCGAATGTTCCAACTCCGAGATGCTTGCTTCAACCCATAAATGGATTTCTGAAGTTTGCATACCTTGTCAGCATTAGCTGGATCGACAAAACCTTCGGGCTGTATCATATACACGTCCTCAGTTAAATTTCCATTAAGGAAAGCCGTCTTGACATCCATCTGCCATATCTCATAGTCGAAATAGGCTGCTATAGCTAACATGATCCGAATTGATTTAAGCATCGCTACAGGCGAGAATGTCTCGTCGTAGTCAACTCCTTGAACCTGTCGGAACCCCTTCGCGACAAGTCGTGCTTTATAGACGGAAATATTTCCATCCATATCAATTTTCTTCTTAAAGACCCATTTGCACTCGACGGGTCTTGCACCGTCAGGCAGATCAACCAAATTCCAAACTTGGTTTTCATCCATGGACTTTAACTCGGATCTCATGGCTCCAAGCCATGACTCGGAATCAGATCCCACCATCGCTTCCGAATAAGTTGCCGGCTCATTACTGTCTAACAGTAAAACATCTCGAGCACTCTGTAATCTGGCAGATCTCCGTGGTTCAGGTGCTGTTACCGGTGTAGGTACCACGACCGGCTCAGCCTCCAAGGCGTTCGCCGACTCGCCCCTAGCCGATTCCTCTCGAATTTCTTCGAGTTGCACTGTGCTCCCACTGACTTCCCGACTGAGAAACTCTTTCTCAAGGAAGACACCATTCCGAGCGACAAACACTTTGCCCTCTTCCCGGTTGTAGAAGTAGTACCCCAAGGTTTCCCTCGGATACCCCACGAAAATACACTTATCCGACTTGGGCGTGAGCTTGTCCGACTGAAGTCGCTTGACAAATGCTTCACAACCCCAAATCTTTAGAAAAGACAAACTTGGCTTTTTACCAGTCCACATCTCATGTGGTGTCTTCTCTACTGACTTTGATGGTACTCTGTTTAGTGTGAAAGCTGCAGTTTCTAGACAATAACCCCAAAATGATAAAGGTAGATCTGTCCGACTCATCATTGATCGTACCATGTCCAACAAGGTCCGATTTCTCCGTTCCGATACACCGTTTCTCTGCGGTGTACCCGGCGGAGTGAGTTGAGGAACTATTCCACAACTCTTTAGATGGTCATCAAACTCATGGCTCATGTACTCGCCTCCACGGTCCGACCGTAGAAACTTTATTTTCTTGCCGAGCTGATTTTGTACCTCATTCTGGAATTCCTTGAACTTTTCAAAGGCTTCCGACTTGTGTTTCATTAAATAGATATATCCATACCTACTCAAATCATCAGTGAAGGTAATGAAGTACTCATAACCACCTCTGGCTGTCGTGCTCATTGGTCCACATACATCACTATGTATTAGTTCCAACAAGTCGGACGCCTTTCACAACTCCTTGCAAAAGGTGTCTTGGTCATCTTGCCTAGTAGGCATGATTCGCATGTCTCGAATGACTCTAAGTCAATCGAAGTTAGAAGTCCATCATCATGGAGCTTCTTCATGCGCTTCCAACTTATATGACCAAGCCGACAGTGCCAAAAGTAAGTCATATTCAGATCATTTGGTTTCAACCTTTTAACATTTATGTTATAGACCGATTCACTATCAAGATTTAAAATAAATAACCCGTTCTGAACGGGTGCAAAGCCGTGAAACATATCTTTCAAATATAAAGAACAACCATTATTCTTAATATTCGACTCATAACCTTGTCTCATCAAACATGAGGCGGAAATAATGTTTCGACTAAGCGCTGGAACATAATAACAATTATTTAGTTCCAAAATAAATCCTGAAGGTAAATGAAGTTGCATCGTGCCGACTTCCAACGCAGCGACTCTCGCCTTGTTGCCGACCCGAATGTCAACCTCTCCTCTTGCCACGCTCCTAGTTCTTACCAGCCCCTGCAACGAGTTGCAAATGTGAATGACTGATCCGGTATCATATACCCAAGAACTATTAGGTGCATCAGCAAGATAAATGTCTATAACATTGCACACAAGTGTACCTGAGTCGGAAGTCATACCTCCACTCTTGGCCTTGTCAGCCAAATACTTGGTGCAATTCCTCTTCCAGTGGCCATCCTGCTTACAATAGAAGCAATTGGCTCCGGCTGTAGGAGAAGGCTTAGTCCTTGAGGGAGCACTCTGGACAGGGCCATGGGCGCTACCTCCTGACTTATCCTTCTTCTTCTTAGTCCAAGAACTCTTCTTGAACTTAGCCTTATTCTGCACCATCAACACTTGACTGGTGCCTTTCTTGATATCAGCCTCTGCCGTTTTGAGCATCCCATGTAATTCAGTGATACTCTTATCCATACCATGCATATGATAGTTCGAGATGAACGGACCATACGCACTAGGAAGAGAGTTCAGAATTATATCAGTGGCGATCTCTTCTTTAATTGAGAAGCCCAAGCGATCCAAAGACTGTATGTAACCAATCATCTTGATTACATGCGGACTCAGTGGATCGCCGTCTTTCAGCTTACAGCCAAGCAAAGCTTGAGAGACTTGATACCTCTCAGTCCTTGCTTGAGCCTGGAACATACTTTTGAGGCTTTCGATCATATCGTAGGCCTCAACATTTTCGAACTGCTGCTGCAAGTCCGGTTCCATGTGTGCAAGCATAAGACAGCTAATCTCCGTAGACTCATCTCTAGCCTTACGGTAGGCATTCATGACAGCGACAGTCGCATCGTCATCAGGCTCATCTGGAAGTGGAGTTTCTAGAACATGTTCTTTCTTGTCATGCTTGAGGACTATCCTCAGATTACGATACCAGTTGGTGAAATTAATTCCATTAAGCTTATCTTTCTCTAGGATTGACCTCAACGCAAAAGTGGACAACTGAGGAAGGTTGCTAGGTGCCATGGATCTACAACAGAAAATACGCAAAAACACTTAAGACATGTATTCATAAAAGAGCAGGCATATTAAACATTTTAATACTTATGCTCCCACTAGAACCAACATCCCTCCGATGGTTGCTAAGTGATTCAGGACCCTAAATGAGCAAGCCGACTAGTGAGCTTTAGCATCACCGCTAGCCGTCAAGTGATCTAGGTAGGCAACACCTTGCCAATCGTATCTCTATACGACTCCTGTTGGTTGGGTGACATCACATGCCCCGGCTCCCAACCTACCTCGCCCCGAGCCCCACAACCGTTGTGATGGACTCGTCTAGATTACCAAGTGCTTCTGCGTGTAAGAGTCCGACTCAAACCCACCTAACCGGAAAGAATTGGTAGCACCTCAATTTTATGAGCCCACTACCAAGAATGTCCGACTTGTGATGGTGCAGCACTGGCGGGGCGACCGACTAGACCTTCTTTGAGGGATTAAAGAATCTACCAACTATCTAAATAGAGGTAAATAGAGGCATAACAATAACACAAATAAAGCAATTATAATGTGAAATGGTATGGCTCTCTTCATGGTGATCTCCATCTCCACGAAGCTTGTAAGTCGACTCGTGCCAACTCTTGTCACGTGCCATCTTACTCCATGTAGCCGACTTGTACATCGACTTGCATGCCTTCCGGGTTCTCCAACAAGCTACACTAGCTAAGTAAATGAAATTTACATAGAGAATCCGACACGCAGGCCGGTATACAATAAAATGACAGCACCTAGGCTCCAGCCGGCTGACAAAAACATGATACGCAGATCATGTATGGATTACACACATCACATGCACATAAGCCATACCATTCACAACTTCCTGCAAAAACAAGTTATGCATAGATACGATATCTACCGGCGTTGTGAAACTCGCAACGACATCTAAGGCGCTACGACAGGACGACGGCGGTCCCGCTAGCCGGATAGCGGGCGGGGATCGAAGGGGCAGCGCCCCTCGCGGGTGCGGGCAGCGCCCGTTGATTTCGGAAAACGCAGATCTCATCTGCATTCCGATCATGGATTTCTTCATCGGATAAAACGATTTTACCCGAATCTGATCCGTATTCCGATTCGACCAAACTCTTTGATCTTCGATCACCGCAACTGGATTTATGTGTCACGGTATACCCCGATGGCGGAAACCGACCGGTAGGGGTAAGTTGTTCCACGACCTTAGCAGCATGATCACGGAAACCAGATCATCCATTAACCCCGAGTACGATTGATCCAATCAACCTTGTACAAAACCGATCTATCTCATAGACCGACCACCAAAACCGCAATTAGATCACATCTAACGCTAACTACATATCACATATGTACGGATCTCGGGCCTAATACCAGAAGCAACCGCTCTGATACCACTGTTGGGGCGCGTGGAGATAAACGAAAAACTTTTCCTACGCGGTACTCCCAAGATCTAGCCGAGGTAGAAGGCCACGAGTATTACCACTAGACGCGCAGGTGCGGATTATCGATGTGGCGCGTCTGGTCGGGGCAGTGCAGTCCCACGATCCGGTCCGGCCGATCCAATCCCTCGAACGTCGAAGTGCTGAACGTACAGCACCTCTGCCGGTATCCACACGTACGAGGAGGAGCTCCGACGGCGGACTGCTAGGTCCGGTGCGGCGGCTGGACTGAGTGGGGCTAGGGTTCCCAACGCATGGGAGAGTGGACTAACGTGCCCGCTGGGCAACCTGCGCCCCTCTTTATATAGCGTACGGTAATGGGCTGCACAACACTTGTGGCCCATTCCCTCTGTGAGTCCGACTCACTAACTCAGTCCATTTCCGGTTCGGGTCCAACCCAACCAATGTTTGCTCCCGCTCTTAAGTGTGCGACCCTGCAGGCTCATGGCGACTTGGACACGATTAGAGTCCAACTCTCAATCGATCAATCGGTAGCGGCTCCTAGCAGAACGTGCCGACTCCCAAGTCCCATTGAGTCATGACGACATACCTTTCAATGTGATATTCATCTTAGTCCTTTTTGCCTCACGATATACCTTGTCGAGCTATAGGCGATTTATCGTCATCCCTTAAATAGCTCAACTCTCTTCTCGATCCGTGATATGTGATTCATCTGACTAACTCTTAGCCAACAGACACAGTTAACACTTAACTGAGTTGCGCATGGCCATGCTTACTGAATCATATCACTCGAGAGGGCCCAGAGAATATCTCTCCAATCGGAGGGGCAAAATCCCATCTTGATTATCCACATCACGCAGCTTGCTTCTCATTCGACCCGAACTCTGCCTTTATAGTTGCCTTGTCACAGAACAACGTTTGACAGAACCTAAGTCGGTGATCCACAACTCGGATTGTGCGACAACCTCAGGTCTAAGGATTACATTGATTGAGACATGCAAATGACGACTTGATCGTTGCATCTCAATGTGGGTCAGTCCGACTTGCTAAACTCTTTAGCCAAGTCCGTGAACGTTGGAATGGCATCACCATGCCCATGACAAGTGGAACCGTGTCATCAGCCAACACTCACATTAGTCTAGGGTGTGTGTCCAGCACAACCTTAACGACCAAGGACAATTAGTATGAACAACATGAATATATAGTTCCACAATCGAATCACATATTCAATGACATATATCAGATGTTCAATACAAGGACAACTTAATAACTTTATGAATACAGTGGGAATAACATCATACATGATTGCCTCTAGGGCATATTCCCAACAGTTGATCTTCCTCGTTATCTCCTCCTGGCCTTTGGTACTTGTCACCGAGTAGAGTCTACCGGGTACCGGATACCCGAGTAGCCGTCTACCCGGCCAACATTACTTTGACCTATGTTTTACCACCTGCCTTACCCCTATTCGGGGGTAGCCCCCGACAGACGTACTTCCCTCAAAAGGAGGAATTCAGGATTACATCATTGTCTCCGCGTGCTTCCGTTATCGGTTACCTCGTTCCCTGTCCTTACTTTGTGTTTGTATCTTGTTTATTGATGTGCTTGTCATATAGATAAATTCACCATACTTACATATCTAGAGAATTTACCTTTGTGTCAAGGCTTAATTTGGAGAAAATTAAAATTGGTCGTAGCACCTATTCAACCTCCCTCTAGGTTCCCATACTATTCGTTCTATTGGTATCAGAGCCTCAACTCTTTTATTGGGCTTAGCCTCCTAAGAGTTCTAGCGTGGTCAACATGGAGGATCCCCCCGAGGCCTTGGCTCATGTCACTATGGATGATCTCAAGGAATTGAAAGATTCGTTGGCCTCATCCATGGATGCCAAAATGACGGAGTTGCAAGATCTAATGTCGATACTCTTGAAAGCCAAGGAACCAAAATCTTCTACTTCATCCCCCTCAGGAGTGATGGTGCAGGAGTGCACTCGTTCGGAAACCCCAAGAGGAAGGTATGAAGAGCAGAAATCAAGTTTCCCTCAGAAAGAGACCAAGGTTGAATCGACCAGTAGGAGAAACAAATCAATTCTGAAGGTTGAAGACAGATGGTGTGGCAAGGCGCACTACTGTTTCAGCAGCAACATGGAATCTACACAACACAATAAAGTTACTTTACCCCAACGAAGTGAAGGGAATATGCCCGAGAAGAAATAATAAAGTGGTTATTATATTATTCCTTGTTTATGATGAATGTTTATTTCTCATGCTAGAATTGTATTAACCGGAAACTTTGATACATGTGTGTTTAATAAACAAACAATGGTTCCTAGTAAAGCCTCTCTTTTAACTAGCTTGTTGATTAATAGATGATCAAGGTTTCCTCATCATGAACATTAGATGTTGTTAATAACGGGGTCAAGTCATTAGAAGAATGGTGTGATGAACATATACCAAAAGTGAATATAGCAATGCGATCAAGTCATTAAGTTTACATTGTTATATCAAACATACGAAGTAACTTATTCCTTAGACCATGAGATCATGTCAATCACTGATATCGGAAGGGTGCTTTGATGTCATCAAACGTCACACCGTAACAGGGTGACTATAAAGGTGCCGTTAGGTATTCGGAAAGTGTTAGTTGAGGCTCATGGATCAAGAGTGGGATTTTTTCATCCAAATGACACAGAGATATACTCTGGGCCCTCTCGGTGACATCACATCGACATCGCTTGCAAGCACGTGACTAGGTCACAAGGATGTCACACGGAAACGAGAAAACAGTACTTGTCGGTAACAAGATGGAACAAGGTATGGTTGATACCAATGATCAGATCTCGTACAAGTAAAATATCGCGAGACAAAGGGAATAGTCACGACGTTGATGGTTCACACGATCACGAGAGTCATCGTTGAATACATAGGAGTCATCACGGATCTCCAGATACCGCTGTTGATTATTGATCGGAGAGGAGTCTTGATCATGTCTATGTTATTCGCGAACCGTAGGGTGACACACTTAAGGCTCGATGACGCATTTGGGAGGATACGGAATATCGGAGAAAAGTTTGGACATCACCGGAATTGTTTCGGGGAATATTGAAATAGTTACCGGAATTGTTTCGGGGAATATTGAAATAGTTCAAGGTGGTATATGTTAATGTTTGATTAACAAATAGTTCAAGGGGGTAAGTGTTAATGTTTGTTAATAGGATTAACAAATATTAAAATAAAGAAATAAAATTGTTTTTTTTATTTATTAAAAAAACCCTTGGAATTTTGAGTGGGAATTGATGAGAGAATGAGTGGGCTAAGTGGAGACTCCACCCACATGATGAGGGGAGAGGTGGATGCACAAAAAATTCGTGGCTGCCTCCTCTCCTATAAATAGAGGGCATAAGATCCCTCTCCCTCGCACACTTGGTGTCATCTCCATCTCCGTCCTCCCGCTGATCCACCTCATGTTCATGCGCTTGGCAAAGCCCTGGACGAAGTTTTCTCTACCACACCACGCTGTCGTGCTGCTGGTTTTCGAGGGATCCTCTACTTCCGCTACTCCGCTGGATCGAGGGAATGGAGGTCGCCATCAACCGTACGTGTGACCGATCACGGAGGCACCGCTGGATTGCGGTGCACATCTTCTCGTTCTCGGGATCGATGTGAGTACGACTACGCCAACAACAAGATTTGATCTCGTAACGCTTTGTGTCTTCGAGGGTATGTGTTCTTCTTAACCCTCTCTTTGCCGGTTGCACTTCGTCTCCTAGATTAGATCTTGGACTTTCGGGTGTCTCTCGCGTAGGATTTTTTTTGTTTTCTATCCAACGACCCTTTCAGTGGTATCAGAGCCAGGTTTATGCGTAGATGTTTTGTACGGGTAGAACACATATGAGTATGTGGGCGTTGATGATCATCTTATTTCCTCCTTGAGTATTTTATGGTCTTAGTGGCATAGTAGGATGAAGCTGCCCCAGACTACGTTTACGTGTACTATGTACGCGAGAGTTGTCTCATTTGTGGCTAAGTGGGAGTCCGTTTCTCCTACTATAGTTAAGATCTAATCTACGAAGGGTTGTTAAAAATGTGTTTATAAATGTTCTGGTTGATGTTCGTAGGTATCAACGGTTCTATCCTCGAAAGCCCTAAGCCACGTAAAATATGCAAAAATAAATTGGAGGCATCTAACTAGTTTTTGATGGGTGTGTGATGTGATATGGTCAATATTAATTTTTTTATTATGAGATGATATATTTTGTAAATTATTGATACACTGGAAGGTATTCATATGGTTGTCTTATTTTTTATGGAAAATCAAGATTGGGGTGCCATGGTACTTGGTACCACGCCGGTGGAATGATGGAGATCATACCATAATGCACATGATGGAGATCAAGTGCAAGAAGGACCATATCATATCACGTTATCATTACATGTGATGTCTGTGAAGTTAATCCTTTTTATGCATCTTATCTTGCTTAGATAGCGACGGTAGCATTATAAGATGACCCCTCTCACTTAATATTAAGATAATAACATGTTCTTCCTTAAGTATGCACCGTTAAGAAAGTCCGTCGTTTCGAGACATCACGTGATGATAGGGTGTCATAGACTCAATGTTCGCATACAACAGGTGTTTTCAAGCCTAACATGTACAGACATGGCCTTGAAACACACGCAATACTACTGTTCTACTTGGCCAGCCTAGCATGTACAGACATGGCCTCGGAACACGAAACCGAAAGGTAAAGCATGAGTCATATGGATGATATGATGAACATGTCGATGCTCGCCTTTGAAGCTACATCATCTCACGTGATGATCGGTTTTGGTGTAGTGAATTTGGTTCATGTAATCGCTAAAGACTACTAAGAGGGATGTTGTTTTGAGTGGGAGTTCATGGCATAATTTTGAATTAACTTGAACTTATTTATCATGAACAACCAATCAAAGTGAATTTGCACAAACTGTAGTATTCATTGGCATCCACATAACTACCTTACACTTAGATTGTTAATTGAGATATAACTGTTATGATCTGGTACAAATCATTTAAGATTGGTACAGTATTAGTGAAATTTAAAATTGTAGATTTTTGGTATTTCCTACCTAGCTCCATATGATTAATGATTGATTGATCTAGAGAGCAACTAATTCCTACTTAGAATCCAGAGTCATGGTTTCTTCCATATTACTTTATCTTCAAAAGAATGTTTTGTTGATCAAGGTGATTTAGGAACTGAAAAGAGTTGTTTTCAGAAACAATCAAGTGAAAGCTATATTGATATCTAGAAACTTATTTGTGGCAACATGACTGAGTATATTTTAGCGTGACAATGTATGCTTATATTATTTGAATATATGCAATGATTAAAGATGCTAGGCGTTTGAATATTCCAAGAAATTGGGCGCTAAACATTATCCTCTAAAGTCCTTCCTTCGAGCTATAGTAGCTTAATCATAAAATTGTATGATGGGATGGATTAAAAGTATGGGTAAAAATAGTTTACCTTACTTGGAGATTGGTAAGAGTGGAATCTAGAAGAATACTATTAATATGGTGATATTAGTAGAACAATCAAACTCAAAGTATGACTCAATGGGTGATAGTATATGACTAACACGCCAAAGAAAATGAGCTAGTACGACTAGCATTGTTTTATGTTGAATGATTCTTCTGTGAAAGAAAGGGAATATTGAAAATAGAATTACAAAAAGATATATGGCAGAAAAAGAAGATAACTAGAAAAGTCCAGCTCAGGAATATATGCTTGATATACAAGTTATAGATGTATTACTAGTTAACAAAGTATTTTTGGGTATTTTGATACCACATTGGTTGGTATGTGTTGTGATACAAAGCAACGCAATGCAAGAAATACAAGGGCCTAAAAGAAACTAGTAATAGATGTGGAATCGATTATGACAAGAACAAAAATATAGTGTTATTGTGTTCATTGTTGTATCGAACCAAACATCCAAGATTTATTTTCAGAACTTAATAAGTTGTTATTTTGTTCTAGTCTTTTGTGAGAACAAATGAGATTGTTCAAACTATGACCATATTCCATAATTGATGGATATGTTAATATAAATCATTTTTGTAAAGTAAACATCTATAAGACCAAATGCTAAACGCTACAAGACGTAAAAGAGTTTCACTTAAATTATAACACCACCATTTTAGTTCATATCAGAAAGGAAAACATGAAGGAACTCCATATTGATGGACTTCTAGAGTCATTTTATTTTGAATAAAATGACGCTAGTGAGACCTCTTCCAAAATATGACTAAAATTCCGTTCATAGGCCAAAGTAGAATGGACGACTAATTTAGTGGAGATTATACATATTGATGTATATAGTCCATTATGTGTAGTCATGTATGGTGGATTAATTTTTCCTTCATAAAATTTTGTCGATGATTTGAGTAGATATGTGAGTATATCTATTTAAAGAGAACATAGTTTGAAATTTTGAATTGCTTCAAATGGTCGTTAATATGAAGTAAAAATAAATGTAACAAGATAATCAAGTATTTATGATTGGATCATAAAGGATAAAATTTGAGTTACAAGTTTAGCAAAACATATGAGGAGTTGCAGAATTGTTCTACAATGTATACTTCTCGAATACCCCACATTAGTTTGGAATATTCAAGAGACAAAATCAAACCTTGTTGGACACGGTAAGATTAATAAAAATGCCATTATAATTTTGTAGTTTATACATTAAGGACAACCGCCTTTACACTGAAAGAGCACCATCATGATCCGTTGAAATTGACAACATATAAGATATGGTTTGGTTAGTGACCCGAATTGTCATTTTCTTAAGTTTTGGTATGCATAGCATGTGTAAAATGTTTACAACCAAAATGGGATAAATATATGTTTATAAGGTTATCCTAAATAATACATTGGGTATTTATCCTATCACCGACCAAAGACAAATGTTGTTTGTCAGAAAGGGTTCATTTCTCGAGAAAGTAATTCTTGCGAAATAAGTGAGTGGGAGGATAGTACAAAATCAACGAGATTAGAGAATCTTCGTTATTTTGTCAAGAGTAGCGTAGCACTGGAAGTTGTTCCAGGGTTTCCTATTTTGACTAAGTAGAAGACACTACATGTGTTGTAGATACTTTGGATGAGTTTGCGAACTGAACCACCACAAAAGTCCTAAAAACTTTGTACTTAGACCAACTTGTGGTTTAAGAGTAAAGCGTTTTTTTGACAACAGAAGGACATGGACCTTATAAAGGAAGCAAATGATGGGCCCTAACTTCGTAAAATTGACTATGAGTCATTATATCCGCCATAGTATCCTTGTACGAATATCAAGTATGTGACTTGGTAGTTCTTTCGATAGGCATGATGCCTAACAATAGCAAAAGGGTATATATAGCGACAAAGACATGGATTTTTACATCCTTTGAAAGTTGTACTTATCAAAAAGTTGTTTTCGATGAAGTTCAAAGAGTTGACTACTACAAGATTTTGATCTTCCGTAGTGATGTTTAGTATTTGCGGATAGTTCTAGCAAAAGTTACATATTATGATATGGCAGTTGAATAACAAAACCAACTCTCCTCTCTAGGAAGTTTGATCAAGGATGTGTACTTGACACAGTCTGAGAGTTTTTGTAAAATTCAAAAGGTTGCTAGAAAGGTATACACACTTCAATGGTTGAACTGAGCATAACAAAGTTGAAATCTTTACCTTAATGAATTTATCAAAAGAGTTTGATTCCATCATGAACGATAAAGATGCTTGTAGAGTTTGACATATTTAAAATACTTTATGTAGATGACATATGGTTTATTGGAAATATGTATTTTAAATTAATACGGTTAAGATTTTCATATTGATGAAAGGCTTAGAAGATATTAGGCATCGATATCTATAAGAGATGGATTGAAGCGCCTGATATGATTGAAGTCAAATTACATAGATGAAATATTGAAGTAAGTCAATATCGAAATGACAAGAAGGAGTTCTTGCCACACGGAAAACATTTGAGCAATATTCAAGTGTTTTGACACATCATGAGCATAATGAAATTGAGATTTCTAAGTTACATGATCCATGCTATGTACACAACCAGATGAGTCCTATGCTATAAAATGTTATAGCAGGATAATTCATATGATGATTAGACAACAGTGGGAGAGATCCTTATGCCATTTTAGAAATGCTAAGGATGTGTTTTCCTATGTAGTAATTAATGACTAACTATTTGTTGTAATATGTTACACTAATAGTCTTGTCATCTATTCAAATAATTTCATCTCAATTAAAATATGTGATGAAGGGTAGCATAATAGGCTGGAAGAAAGTTCCATTCTAGATTTGAAAGAGTTTCAAAATTAAAGTATTGTGACAGATACTAGAACAAAGGCTAAGTATATTGTTGTGTTGACAACAAAATAATAAGAGTATTTAGTGTCAAGGAGTTCTTTATTGAACTTGGTGAATTTCCAAGAATGCTAACACTATCAAGCTACATTTTCACAATGTTAGTGACATCGGTTTAAGCTGAGGAATTAAGGTTTCACCGATTGACCATATATATACAAAGCCATCTCATTAGAGAATGAGTAATGCGTGTAGACGCAAAGAACATGCAAATACAATAGGACCGAACAGTTCAGATCTTTTTGATGATGTTTACCACATGTGAAGCATTGTAATAACACTGGAACGCCATATGTGATAAGTGCTTACAGGCTAGATTATTGACTCTAGTTCAAGTGGAAGACTGAAGGGAATATGCCCGAGAGGAAATAATAAAGTGGTTATTATATTATTCCTTGTTTATGATGAATGTTTATTTCTCATGCTAGAATTATATTAACCGGAAACGTTGATACATGTGTGTTTAATAAACAAACAATGGTTCCTAGTAAAGCCTCTCTTTTAACTAGCTCGTTGATTAATATATGATCAAGGTTTCCTGATCATGAACATTGGATGTTGTTAATAACGGGGTCATATCATTAGAAGAATGGTGTGATGAACATACACCAAAGTGAATATAGCAATGCGATCAAGTCATTAAGTTTACATTGTTATATCAAACATACGAAGTAACTTATTCCTTAGACCATGAGATCATGTCAATCACTGATACCGGAAGGGTGCTTTGATGTCATCAAACGTCACACCGTAACAGGGTGACTATAAAGGTGTCGTTAGGTATTCGGAAAGTGTTGTGTGAGGCTCATGGATCAAGAGTGGGATTTTTTCATCCAAATGACGGAGATACATACTCTGGGACCTCTCAGTGATATCACATCGACATCGCTTGCAAGCACGTGACTAGGTCACAAGGATGTCATATCACGGAAACAAGAAAAGATTACTTGTCTGTAACGAGATCGAACAAGGTATGGTTGAAACCAATGATCGGATCTCGTACAAGTAAAATATCGAGAGACAAAGGGAATAGTCACGACGTTGATGGTTCACACGATCACGAGAGTCATCGTTGAATATATAGGAGTCATCACGGATCTCCAGATCCCGCTGTTGATTATTGATCGGAGAGGAGTCTCGATCATGTCTATGTTATTCGCGAAACGTAGGGTGACACACTTAAGGCTCGATGGCGCATTTGAGAGGATACAGAATATCGGAGAAAAGTTTGGACATCACCGGAATTGTTTCGGGGAATATTGAAATACTTACCGGAATTGTTTCGGGGAATATTGAAATAGTTCAAGGTGGTATATGTTAATGTTTGATTAACAAATAGTTCAAGGGGGTAAGTGTTAATGTTTGTTAATAGGATTAACAAATATTAAAATAAAGAAATAAAATTGTTTTATTTATTTATTAAAGAAAACCCTTGGAATTTTGAGTGGGAATTGATGAGAGATTGAGTGGGCTGAGTGGAGACTCCACCCACATGATGAGGGGAGAGGTGGAGGCACCAAAATTTCGTGGCTGTGTCCCCTCCTATAAATAGAGGGCATAAGATCCCTCTCCCTCACACACTTGGTGTCATCTCCATCTCCATCCCCCCGCTGATCTACCTCATGTTCATGCGCTTAGCGAAACCCTGAACGAAGTTTTCTCCACCACACCACGCTGTCATGCTGCTGGTTTCCGAGGGATCGTCTACTTCCGCTGCTCCGCTGGATCGAGGGGACGGAGGTCGTCATCAACCGTACGTGTGACCGATCACGGAGGCACCGCCGGATTGCGGTGTACATCTTCTCGCTCTCGGGATCGATGTGAGTACGACTACGCCAACACTAAGATTTGATCTCGTAACGCTTTGTGTCTTCGAGGGTATGTGTTCTCCTTAACCCTCTCTTTGCCCGTTGCACTTCGTCTCCTAGATTTGATCTTGGCCTTTCGGGTGTCTCTCGCGTAGGAAATTTTTCATGTTTTCTATACAACGACCCCTTCACGAAGAAGTGAGGTTGTCAATCTCGCCGGTTTTGCTGAAAACAAAGGGTTAGACGTATAGTGTGGAAAACAGTACTTGTTTGCAGTTAATGAAAGAGAACAATGATGACAGTGAATGAGAGGAAAACAATAATTGCAGTAGGAAAACAGTGGTTGCAGTGGTTGTATTATCATTGTAAAGGAATGGAATGGGGTCTACAATTCACTAGTGGTGTCTCTCCAAAACAAATAGATAACATGTTGGGTAAAAAAATTACAGCTAGGCAATTGACAGATATAAAGGGTGCACCATAGTGCATATGCATGACATGATGATTACTATGTGATTCATGCGGGCATTACAACAAGATTTATATACGTTATCCAACTGCATCTATGACTAATAATCCACCCTCGGAGAGTCATCCAAACAAACCTCGGGTATTAAGTTGCAAGCAACAGATTATTGCCTTAAGTAAAGTGTGTAATGTAAACATCGTTGTTTTCTCCGTAATGGCAACAACAGATCCCCCACCCGTTACGTTTCTGTCACTCAAGAGTGAGTGAAAGGGAGGCATGAACCCACTAGCGAGCATAAATACTCCCTTTTGGAGTTAAAAGTATCAACTTGGCCAGAGCATCTACTAGTAACGGAGAGCACGCAAGATCATAAATAACATAAACATGATAGATTGATAATCATTAGATATAGCATTCAATATTCATCGGATCCCAGCAAACACAACATGTAGCATTACAATAAGATGATCTTGATTATGTTAGGAAGTTCACAAGATCTAAACATGAGTATAAAGAGGAGAGAACAACCATCTAGCTACTGCTATGGACCCGTAGTCCAAGGATGAACTACTCACGCATCACTCCGGAGGCATGCATGGTGATGAAGACCTCCGGTGATGATTCCCCCTCATGGCAGGGTGCGGGGAGAGCTTGAGAACCCTCCCTAACTAGGGTTGACAATGATGGCGACTATGAAACTTTTGGTGGAAAAAGGATCGGGTATTCAGGGTTAATCCATGGAGGATCTTAAATAGGCGAGAGGTCAACGTCACACCACCTGGTGGCGCGGCCAGTGGGCGCGCCGCCCTATGGTGTGGGCCCTCCAGCCCCCTGCGGGTCTGCTCCGGACTCTGTGTACATGACAAATTTCTAAGACCCTGGGATTTTGTTTTGTCCAATTCGGAGAACATTTCTAGAATAACTTTTCTGAAACAAAAATCAGCAGAAAACGGGAACTAGCTCTATGACATCACGTCAATAGGTTAGTCCGAGGAAATCCATAAAAATGACATAAAGTGTATAGGAAACATGTAGCATATGGCATGAAAAAACATGGAACATCAGAAATTATAGAAACGTTTGAGACGTATCAAGCCTCCTCAAGCCTAGTTCCTACTTGTCCTCGAGTAGGTAAAACGATAAAAGAAAATAATTTCTAAGGTGGAAGCCTACCAACATAAACTTGACCATCTAAATTATAAAAGCATAAGTAAGCTGAGATCATATTACTTAAACACATGCATGATAGATATAATTCTAACAATGAAACTTAGCACTTTGCATCATGAAAAGTAACACTCAGAAATATCATGAATAATAACGCACTTGAAAGTTGTACGTTTGTTTCCAGCATAAAGAAAACATAGCAAAGTGATATTTCTCTTGTCCTTAAATGTGGGGTAAAATATAAATGCCATGACACCTTCAAAGTTCAAGTGGATGACTAGAAACAAATAATTTGAGAGAAAGTAATAACACATAATTAATCTACAATTAATAATCTTTGGGATTGATGTACATTAAACTCGGAATGGCAACTGCGCTCTCTTAACTGTGCATAAAGTTAGAAGATGGAGAGTCAACATAAAAGTAAAAGAAAGGCCCTTCACAGAGGGAAGCGAGGATGGAATCATGTGCTACAGATTTTTATTTTATTAAACAGAGGTATTGAAAACATTTTTAAAGAGGTGTAAGCTTATGTCAATGAATGGTAAACAGAAAATACAGTACGTCACAATCCAACTAGACTTCACAACTGGGGTCAGAAGGTCATCCCTCTTCTCTTTTGTTTACACAGTTATGCTTTGATGGATAAATCAGGGGTAAAATTAGTGAAGATAATTTACATTAACCAATTTTGGGGCTGGGCACCCCGCTGCCAGCTCTTCTATCAATTTGGATAAGCGGATGTGCCACTAGTACAGGTGTGTAAAGTCTAATCAACAAGTGAGATAAAGATTCTCTATTTACGTCCTCATGAGCTAAAAAAGGGGCACAAAACATGAATACTTTTGAAAGTTTTAAAGGTAGCACATGAAAATTTTACTTGGAGTGGCGGTTAAATACCACATGTAGGTAGGTATGGTGGACACATTTGGAAAACTTTGGTTTTTTGGAGTTGTATGCACGATTGGAGCTCATACTCAGTGCAAGTGGAGGCTAGCAAAAGACTTGGAGCGACAAATTAATAGAGCAATAATGTCCATAATCATGCATAGCGACAAAAACATTATTAATCAAAGAATAAATGGTATTACAAGTCAAAAACTAAATGATCATAGAGGCTATAAGTGACTGGTTTGTAGTAATAAGCATGGTGTAAGCATGCGCCAAGTCAACCAAAAAACGCATTCGAAGGAGAATACCACAAAATTATGCTTCAATGTGATAAAAAAACTCATGATTCTTTCAATGGAACATTGAGCACTCTCAGCTATCTGAGAAATATCATGCTACAATAATAACTACTAAGCATAGAATTAAAATAACATCCAACATGACATGAAAAGTTCTAGCCAATACGAGCTTCTTTTTGCACCTTTATAAGCACGAAATTGTACTACTGCTTTCCAACACCAATCATTTTATACTAAACAAAAACTTTCCAAATGATATAGCAATGAAACAAGAGAGTACTACTAATAATCTACTAGAAATAACAACTCTGAATAATAGATGCATGAAAAACATGAGCTAAAAGGATTTGCAACAGCTAGAAGAAAAATTAAGAATACGAGCATGAAAGAGAACGAGTATTCATATGAAAAAGCGTAGCGTGTCTCTCTCCCACACAAGAATGCTGAGTTCCAACTAAGTTTATTTCAGCAAGTAAAACAAAAGAAAACAAAACAAAAAACAAACAGACGCTCCAAGTAAAGTGCATACAATGTGACCGAATAAAAATATAGTTTCACTAGAAGTGACCTGATAAGTTGCTGATGAAGAAGGGGATGCCTTGGGAATACCCAAGCTTAGACGCTCGAGTATTGTTGAAATTTTCGGGGATGAACCACTGGGACATCCCCAAGCTTTGGCTTTTTACTCTTCTTGATCACATTATACCCTCTTCTCTTGACCCTTGAAAACTTCCTTCACGCCAAACTCAAAGTAGTTCTCATTAGAGGATTAGTGCACAATCAAAATATCACATGTTATCCTTGGACAAAAGAATTATAAATACTTTCTAAAAATTAGCTACATCCACTGATGTATTATGGAGAAAAGAAATCGAATCAACATAGTAAAAGAGAGAATGCAAGTAAAAAGGTAGAATCTGTTAAAACCAGAACAGTCTATAAATACGAATTTTTTCGGGGCACTCACATCGCTCAAATTGAAAAACGCAGAACTAGAAAAAGTTTTTGAAATAGACGAGGATTAAGCGCAAAATTTTTCAGGTCGTTTTGATCTTTCTGTGATTTTATACGAATTTAACAGTGGACAGCAGAAATCCGCAGAAATGCAAATCTAACTTCAACTTTCACTAGAGACTTTACTTGGAACAACAAATATGAGAAAATAAATATATACATGAGTTTCTACAGAAGTAAACAACACATTTACTCAAACAAATCAGAAGAAAACATTGCGAAAATAAAACCATGGGTTATCTCCCAAGAAGTGCTTTTCTTTAACGCCTTTTAGCTAGGCCGAGAAAACAAGAATCAAGTATTTTCAAGTGAATAAGCATCCAAAACAAGACCAGAGGCTTACATTTACCTTTCTTACCCTTGTTCTTTCTTCTAGGGAACTGATGATTGAAGCCCGGTTTGGAGGTGAAAGTCATGGTACCTTTCCCCACATCAATGGTGGCTCCCAAGAGCTTTAGGAGAGATCTTCCAAGAATAATTTGGCCTCCTCCTACCCATTTAATAACAAGATAATGAGTGGACACCGTTCTCCCTAGGAGTTTCTAAACACTCCCTCGGCAATCCCAATGGGAAATATAATGGTGTTATTATTGAGAGGTATTTCTTCTCCTCCCTCAGTAAGTACCCAAAGACTCAAAGATTCATAAATCTCTTTAGGCATAAGAAAAAATTTGTACATAATATCATAACGAGCATGATTAGTTTGACCATCTATAGCCACTTTTACTTTAGGGATCATATTTTAGGCTTCAAAATTTATTGGGACATAATCAAAATGTTCACGAATCTGATTATACCGTTCTTTTAAGCAAGATACATGTGTCTCAAGAGTGTTTAATCTAGCATAAATGCAAGCAAGGGCTATATCAGATTTACTAGTTGAGCTATAGGTTGGAATAATTTTTTTATAGCATTAAAAGCTTGATCCCCATCATAATGAAGGAAATATCCTCCTACTATAGTATCCAAAGCATATCTACAAAAAAGAACAAGACCAAAGTAAAAACTAGGAAGAAACAACTCTCGTCACTCCCTTGTTTGAAAGTGATAACCATTTCCTCACGTGACATGGTAAAAGGGACAGGAACAGACATAATACAACTTTAAATATGAACTAAACTTTTTGTGTTTTTTATATAGGGAAGAAAACAAGACAAAATAAAATAAACTAAGCAAAACAAAAAGAAGTAAAGAGACTGGAGGTGAGAGACTCCCCTTGCAGAAATCCTCTTCCTCCCCGGCAACGGCGCTAGAAAAATGCTTGATGGTGCAGGAGTACACTCGTTGGGAAACCCCAAGAGGAAGGTATGAAGGGCACAACAACAAGTTTCCCTCAGAAAGAAACCAAGGTTTAATCGACTAGTAGGAGAAAGAAATCACTTCTAAAGGCTTATGACATCTGATGTTGGCAGGGTGCACTACCGGTTCAGCAGAAACATGGAATCTACACAACACAATCAAGTTACTTTACCCTAACGAAGCAGTGATGTTGTCAATCTCACCGGTTTTGCTGAAAACAAAGGGTTAGACATATAGTGTGGAAAATAGTACTTGTTTGCAGTAAATGAAAGAGAACAGTGATGGCAGTGAATGAGAGGAAAACCGTAATTGCAGTAGGAAAACAATGGTTGCGGTGGTTGTATTATCAGTGTAAAGAAATGGACCGGGGTCCACGGTTCAGTAGTGGTGTCTCTCCAAAACAAATAGATAACATGTTGGGTAAACAAATTACACTGGGAAATTGACAGATATAAAGGCTGCACTGTAGTGCATATGCATGACATGATGATTACTATGTGATTTATGCGGGCATTTGTGACGCCCCGCGACCGGGCACTATGCAGATTTCAGCATTTCCGCCAAAATCCACATAATAACCGATTTCAGGTTGCCACTTGTGATAACATTACAACAGTTCACGAATAATCCACAACAACAACAGAAAAGATATACACAAGAAGACTCAAACGAGCCAAGGATACAACTGATACAATACAAAGATCCGAATAACATCGGAAGAAACAACATAGCGTCCGACTACGGACAAGATACAAAATGGACTAAGAGTCCTGAAGATAACCGATGGTGTCCAATCCCTGCCCAGGCCAAGCCAGAGGGATTCCCAAGCTAACGTCGTCAGACTTCAAACCTGTTGACTGCAATGTTGAATATGCAGCCACGAAAAGGACTCGTGGGTCAGTACGGTTAAGTACTGGCAAGTGGATAAACCCATACTCACAAGATACCAGCGTAACCAATCATCACAAGATACAAATACTCTGGGTACAACGGAAGAATAACCCGCCAGACGGGGGATCAACCCACCAAGCGAGGTACTCAACACAACCCAACTCTTCTTCGCATCAAGACCAAAGAACCCCGTGCAGTGGAGCGCACGGCTAATCAAGCCCCACGAAGAAAAGGGGACCCTCATAGCACTCTAAGAACGTGTCTCCCTAAATGCCGACTACAAAAGTTCCACCCTGGCGCCAAGGGTTCGCACCTGCATATGCATGCGGCAAATGGAAAACCCGAACTAAATGAGGCGATTTGGACGAGATGCGAATCGAATAGGAATTGCGGGGGGCGCCCATACTCGCTTCCCACATGCGGTTAGTGCGCTCATCATGGATCAATGGACAAGACCCTTTTCCTAATTAGGGTCGACACTAGCAGGCCTCAAAACCACGTCGGGCCTCCTGCCGGTGCCTTATCATCAAATTATTATTACCCAAAACATTAACAGGTTGTTGATTGAATTGAAACCCAACTATCAAACTAAACAGGTGATAGAACAAAGGACAACAGGACTAGAGCGCAAACAACACTAAGCATGCAACTACGACACAAGGGCCAACAGGGTAAACAAACAACAGTTAATAGGAAGTGGAAGGAAGTCTATATCATGGTTGCAAGGTAAACATATGATAGGATCGAGACACAAGCATCGAATCAAAAGGCTAGAATAAGAACAACAGAAAGAATCGGTAACAAGTGATGAAAGGCAGCCATAGGCAGCAAGTGAGTATACTTGCCTGGAATCCAGCAAGTAGAGGTACATCCGAAGAACTTGTCGTTGCTCACATCGTCTCAACGTCCTATCCGCGAAGAAGCAACGAACCTCGAACAAACACCGGATGCAACAATTACTTCTACGGCAAAAGATCCAGCATGATCAAGATATGGATGCATGACAAGTTTAAGGATGCATCAAAGATAAACTAGTTGACATGGTAAACATATTTAAATGGGCCCATATGCAATTTGGATTGCATATGGAAAAGCCCATGAATTAATGTTGAATTAAATTATCTACAGATAACCATCATGTGAAAGTTGATTAGAATGATGCATGAATGAGGAAAACAATAAGAAAACAACAATAGCTTCAATTTGAAATGTTGTTTACCAAGTTTGGAATTTTATTTATTAAGTTATGAAATTTGGCTTCTTAAGTGAGTTACACAAACATTTATTGTTTTCACCCATTTTAAATGTTCAAAACAGATAACCAAATTTATATTTGGAAAGAACACAAAATTTTAGATGGAATACATATTTCATTTGTTGAAAAAGGATTTAAAATGAATTAGTTATTAATTTGACAATTTTAAATGCATTAAATAAGAAACAGTTGTTTTCAGCAATTTAATTTATTCAAAACAGCAAACAAAGTTCATATTTGGAAATCTTATTCTATTTTGCATTGAGAACATATTTTACATGTGGGAAAACAATTTTAAATGATTTAGTTAAGCAGATTACCAATTTAAATGCATTAAATAAGGGGTGGAACAATTATCCAATTTAAATGTTGCAAACCAGAAAACAAAGTTGATATTCAAGTGTGGCATTTAATTTTGGATGGATTTCATGTTTTGAGTTTTCAATTTGGAGCAAGCATGTGAAAGTTATTCATTATGCCATTTAGTTTGTCATTTTTAAGGATTATTAAATAACCTTAATTTTAATTATCCAAATTGCAAAACAAAGTTGATAATCAGAAAGGTGGTTTCATTTTGAGTGGAAAACATATTTTATTTGTTGAAATTGGATTTTAATTGAGCAAGTTATGAATTTCACCATTTAAATGATTTAATTAAAGCATTAAGTAATTGCATTAATTTTATTTATCCAAAACAGAAAAAAAATGCATATTTGAAAATTTCATGATTTTCTGATTGGGATGCATATTTTATTTGTGCAATTTGAAGTTAAAATGAAGGAGATATTAATTTAGTAATTTTTAGGTTCAAATTCCATTTAAAAGAAATGGGACAGGGCATTTTTACAAGGGCAGAGCCACCCACGCTGGCTGACAGTGGGCCACGGCCAACGTGGCGCCACAGTGGCGTGGTTGCGAGGTGATGTGGCCGTGGGGGTCAATGACGGGTGGGTCCTGCCCCTGCACGCAAATTGACAAAAAGGTGGGTTTATTCCCTCCGCGAGGGATCGAACCTGAGACCGAGGGCGTGCGCGCGGGTGGCCTAGCCACTGCGCTGAGATTCATTTGGTGATACACAAGGGAACTGACAGAAGATAACCTATCTATTCGATGTTAACTGAACTTTGACAGACAAAGTTCAGACTTTGGAATACGGGAGGGAGACAGAGGACGGTGACCGGCGGCGATCACGAACTGCTGCTGCTCGACGGCTCGCTTCCAGAGCAAGGGGAGGGGAGGAAAGGAGCTGTCCGGGGGTGAGGCTCACCTCGAGGGGCCGGTGGCGCGGGGTGTGGCGTGGTGACGTCGCCGTGGACGATCGGAGACGGTGGCGTCGTGGTCAGTCCGCGTCGGGGAACTGCTCGCCGGCGGCTGTCCGTGGAAGCACGCGGCCGTCCCTGGGGAGGTAGAGCTAGCCGTCCTCGCGGCAGCTCTGTTCCCGCGGCCGGCGCTGATGACGGAGCTCCGTGGAGGTGCGGTGTCGGCAACTCCCTGGCGGGTTGCTGCTCGCTCGGTGGGTGGAGGAAAAAATCAGAGAGGGAGCAGAGAGGGAGGTGGACGAGAGAGGATGGCGGCGGCAGATGTGAGAGGGTAGAGGGCTAGGGCGAGGGGGAGAGGAGGGTTTTATGGAGGGCTCGAGCCTGTACGGCAGGGCATCGGAGGGGGAGCGATGATCACACGGTGGTGGGGGGATGACAACGACAGGAGCTTTTCTTCTCTGCGGCCGTACGAGGAAGAAGAGAGAAGTGGGCTGGAAGAGGGAGGGGAAATGGGCTGTGGGTGGTTTGGTGGGCTAGGGGAAGAGGGGAAAGGCTGGTGGGCTGGCCTGCCTCCCCACAGCTCACCTTTTCTTTTTATTTTTCTTCCTTTTTTTTTGCTTGTAGGAAAGGAAAAGAGAGAGAGAAAAGAATAGGGTTTGGGGTTTTAAATTTTTTTTAGAAATAATGTTATTGATTTTCAAAACATTAATGTCAAAGCAATGTTAGCATTAATTTCAAAAATTGGAAATATTAATTTGATTTTAAATTGTTAGTTGAATTTCAAATAGGGTTTCATTTGGATTTTTGAAATAAACAATTCCCTTATTCAATAGCTCAACCCATTAGGAGAAATTTCTTGAAATTAAATGTTTGCAACATTTTAGTTGTAAACCCCAATTGGAACATGCCAAGTAAGAATGATTTTGATTTGAATTTGAATTTGCAATTAGGGTGTTGATAAAAAGGAATTTTTATTTAACAAGCAATTTAAATAAATTCAACTTCAAACTATTGAAAAACAATTTGAGTTGTTTAGTTTGCAACTTTTAATTGGAAATTTTAGACATGTTTTGAAAGTTTAAATTGGTTTGAACTTTTCAGTTGTTTTGAAAACAGGGTGCAATGCATATGATGCATGTGATGCAAAGCAAAAAGAAAAACAACCAACTTTCTAACTTAGGGTAAACACCCCAGGTGTTGCAGACGACACAACTAACAAGGGATTGCGCCCTCGCAATCCACCTACTAACCCGGGAGGGGAAAGAAGTTCGACTATCGATTCTTCATGCTTCCAGTTGATCTCCTCGACACCACTAACAAGGGTTTCTCGACACCACTAACAAGGGATTCTTGCTCGGGCTGATGACGATGTTCTTCCACCAGGAATCTTCCGATGATCGAACCTATTAGGTTAAAGGCTCAGAAAACGTCCACCCACGTAGGATCCTAAAACTTTGAAAGATTGAGCGGGAGAGAGACTCCAAAACAAATAAGATGAGAGGAGAAATAGAATAGAGATAAGGAGAAAACAAGAATCCTATTGAGATGTTTCCAAAATAGTTTAGCAGAAATAGCTTTTGACACTCTAGAAACAACGACCGTTAGCGAGGTTATCCTACAGGCTTTGCGGACCCGTTGCTTCGATAACCATTCGTATTGAAACAATATCGGGAATCGGAAACCATGCTCTGATACCATTTGTGACGCCCCGAGATCGGGCACTATGCAGATTTCAGCATTTCCGCCAAAATCCACATAATAACCGATTTCAGGTTGCCACTTGTGATAACATTACAACAGTTCACGAATAATCCACAACAACAACAGAAAAGATATATACAAGAAGACTCAAACGAGCCAAGGATACAACTGATACAATACAAAGATCCAAATAACAGCGGAAGAAACAACATAGCGTCCGACTACGGACAAGATACAAATTGGACTAAGAGTCCTGAAGATAACCGATGGCGTCCAATCCCTGCCCAGGCCAAGCCGGAGGGATTCCCAAGCTAACATCGTCAGACTTCAAACCTGTTGACTGCAATGTTGAATATGCAGCCACGAAAAGGACTCGTGGGTCAGTACGGTTAAGTACTGGCAAGTGGATAAACCCATACTCACAAGATACCAGCGTAACCAATCATCACAAGATACAAATACTCTGGGTACAACGGAAAGGAAGGGATTATTGCAAAGAAGCGGCAGCAGGCTGCACTAACTAACTACAGAGACTCGCTACAACATCCGGCTAAAAGAAAGGGATAAGATAGCGTATCAGAACCAACTACGACTACTCACCAAACAATACCCATCCAATGTTACCCCCTACTAAGGAAGCAACCCAAGGAAACTCACACTGTTGATTAAGGTGACATTCGTTTTTATGGTGGAGGTAATCTATATTACTAGTCAAGTTATCATCGTTTATTGTAAGTTGTCTGAGTACTTGTTAGCCAGCACTTTCACCAAGTCATCCATAACCGCGGACAACACGGCTTCTCGAGAAGATTTAACCCTGCAGGGATGCACCAATTTGGCCGTACACGTAAGAATAACCCGCCAGACGGGGGATCAACCCACCAAGCGAGGTACTCAACACAACCCAACTCTTCTTCGCATCAAGCCCAAAGAACCCCGTGCAGTTGAGCGCACGGCTAATCAAGCCCCACGAAGAAAAGGGGACCCTCATAGCACTCTAAGAACGTGTCTCCCTAAATGCCGACTACAAAAGTTCCACCCTGGCGCCAAGGGTTCGCACCTGCATATGCATGCGGCAAATGGAAAACCCGAACTAAATGAGGCGATTTGGACGAGATGCGAATCGAATCAGAATTGCAGGGGGCGCCCATACTCGCTTCCCACATGCGGTTAGTGCGCTCATCATGGATCAATGGACAAGACCCTTTTCCTAATTAGGGTCGACACTAGCAGGCCTCAAAACCACGCCGGGCCTCCTGCCGGTGCCTTATCATCAAATTATTATTACCCAAAACATTAACAGGTTGTTGATTGAATTGAAACCCAACTATCAAACTAAACAGGTGATAGAACAAAGGACAACAGGACTAGAGCGCAAACAACACTAAGCATGCAACTACGACACAAGGGCCAACAGGGTAAACAAACAACAGTTAATAGGAAGTGGAAGGAAGTCTATATCATGGTTGCAAGGTAAACATATGATAGGATCGAGACACAAGCATCGAATCAAAAGGCTAGAATAAGAACAACAGAAAGAATCGGTAACAAGTGATGAAAGGCAGCCATAGGCAGCAAGTGAGTATACTTGCCTGGAATCCAGCAAGTAGAGGTACATCCGAAGAACTTGTCGTTGCTCACATCGTCTCAACGTCCTATCCGCGAAGAAGCAACGAACCTCGAACAAACACCGGATGCAACAATTACTTCTACGGCAAAAGATCCAGCATGATCAAGATATGGATGCATGACAAGTTTAAGGATGCATCAAAGATAAACTAGTTGACATGGTAAACATATTTAAATGGGCCCATATGCAATTTGGATTGCATATGGAAAAGCCCATGAATTAATGTTGAATTAAATTATCTACAGATAACCATCATGTGAAAGTTGATTAGAATGATGCATGAATGAGGAAAACAATAAGAAAACAACAATAGCTTCAATTTGAAATGTTGTTTACCAAGTTTGGAATTTTATTTATTAAGTTATGAAATTTGGCTTCTTAAGTGAGTTACACAAACATTTATTGTTTTCACCCATTTTAAATGTTCAAAACAGATAACCAAATTTATATTTGGAAAGAACACAAAATTTTAGATGGAATACATATTTCATTTGTTGAAAAAGGATTTAAAATGAATTAGTTATTAATTTGACAATTTTAAATGCATTAAATAAGAAACAGTTGTTTTCAGCAATTTAATTTATTCAAAACAGCAAACAAAGTTCATATTTGGAAATCTTATTCTATTTTGCATTGAGAACATATTTTACATGTGGGAAAACAATTTTAAATGATTTAGTTAAGCAGATTACCAATTTAAATGCATTAAATAAGGGGTGGAACAATTATCCAATTTAAATGTTGCAAACCAGAAAACAAAGTTGATATTCAAGTGTGGCATTTAATTTTGGATGGATTTCATGTTTTGAGTTTTCAATTTGGAGCAAGCATGTGAAAGTTATTCATTATGCCATTTAGTTTGTCATTTTTAAGGATTATTAAATAACCTTAATTTTAATTATCCAAATTGCAAAACAAAGTTGATAATCAGAAAGGTGGTTTCATTTTGAGTGGAAAACATATTTTATTTGTTGAAATTGGATTTTAATTGAGCAAGTTATGAATTTCACCATTTAAATGATTTAATTAAAGCATTAAGTAATTGCATTAATTTTATTTATCCAAAACAGAAAACAAAATGCATATTTGAAAATTTCATGATTTTCTGATTGGGATGCATATTTTATTTGTGCAATTTGAAGTTAAAATGAAGGAGATATTAATTTAGTAATTTTTAGGTTCAAATTCCATTTAAAAGAAATGGGACAGGGCATTTTTACAAGGGCAGAGCCACCCACGCTGGCTGACAGTGGGCCACGGCCAGCGTGGCGCCACAGTGGCGTGGTTGCGAGGTGATGTGGCCGTGGGGGTCAATGACGGGTGGGTCCTGCCCCTGCACGCAAATTGACAAAAAGGTGGGTTTATTCCCTCCGCGAGGGATCGAACCTGAGACCGAGGGCGTGCGCGCGGGTGGCCTAGCCACTGCGCTGAGATTCATTTGGTGATACACAAGGGAACTGACAGAAGATAACCTATCTATTCGATGTTAACTGAACTTTGACAGACAAAGTTCAGACTTTGGAATACGGGAGGGAGACAGAGGACGGTGACCGGCGGCGATCACGAACTGCTGCTGCTCGACGGCTCGCTTCCAGAGCAAGGGGAGGGGAGGAAAGGAGCTGTCCGGGGGTGAGGCTCACCTCGAGGGGCCGGTGGCGCGGGGTGTGGCGTGGTGACGTCGCCGTGGACGATCGGAGACGGTGGCGTCGTGGTCAGTCCGCGTCGGGGAACTGCTCGCCGGCGGCTGTCCGTGGAAGCACGCGGCCGTCCCTGGGGAGGTAGAGCTAGCCGTCCTCGCGGCAGCTCTGTTCCCGCGGCCGGCGCTGATGACGGAGCTCCGTGGAGGTGCGGTGTCGGCAACTCCCTGGCGGGTTGCTGCTCGCTCGGTGGGTGGAGGAAAAAATCAGAGAGGGAGCAGAGAGGGAGGTGGACGAGAGAGGATGGCGGCGGCAGATGTGAGAGGGTAGAGGGCTAGGGCGAGGGGGAGAGGAGGGTTTTATGGAGGGCTCGAGCCTGTACGGCAGGGCATCGGAGGGGGAGCGATGATCACACGGTGGTGGGGGGATGACAACGACAGGAGCTTTTCTTCTCTGCGGCCGTACGAGGAAGAAGAGAGAAGTGGGCTGGAAGAGGGAGGGGAAATGGGCTGTGGGTGGTTTGGTGGGCTGGGGGAAGAGGGGAAAGGCTGGTGGGCTGGCCTGCCTCCCCACAGCTCACCTTTTCTTTTTATTTTTCTTCCTTTTTTTTTGCTTGTAGGAAAGGAAAAGAGAGAGAGAAAAGAATAGGGTTTGGGGTTTTAAATTTTTTTTAGAAATAATGTTATTGATTTTCAAAACATTAATGTCAAAGCAATGTTAGCATTAATTTCAAAAATTGGAAATATTAATTTGATTTTAAATTGTTAGTTGAATTTCAAATAGGGTTTCATTTGGATTTTTGAAATAAACAATTCCCTTATTCAATAGCTCAACCCATTAGGAGAAATTTCTTGAAATTAAATGTTTGCAACATTTTAGTTGTAAACCCCAATTGGAACATGCCAAGTAAGAATGATTTTGATTTGAATTTGAATTTGCAATTAGGGTGTTGATAAAAAGGAATTTTTATTTAACAAGCAATTTAAATAAATTCAACTTCAAACTATTGAAAAACAATTTGAGTTGTTTAGTTTGCAACTTTTAATTGGAAATTTTAGACATGTTTTGAAAGTTTAAATTGGTTTGAACTTTTCAGTTGTTTTGAAAACAGGGTGCAATGCATATGATGCATGTGATGCAAAGCAAAAAGAAAAACAACCAACTTTCTAACTTAGGGTAAACACCCCAGGTGTTGCAGACGACACAACTAACAAGGGATTGCGCCCTCGCAATCCACCTACTAACCCGGGAGGGGAAAGAAGTTCGACTATCGATTCTTCATGCTTCCAGTTGATCTCCTCGACACCACTAACAAGGGTTTCTCGACACCACTAACAAGGGATTCTTGCTCGGGCTGATGACGATGTTCTTCCACCAGGAATCTTCCGATGATCGAACCTATTAGGTTAAAGGCTCAGAAAACGTCCACCCACGTAGGATCCTAAAACTTTGAAAGATTGAGCGGGAGAGAGACTCCAAAACAAATAAGATGAGAGGAGAAATAGAATAGAGATAAGGAGAAAACAAGAATCCTATTGAGATGTTTCCAAAATAGTTTAGCAGAAATAGCTTTTGACACTCTAGAAACAACGACCGTTAGCGAGGTTATCCTACAGGCTTTGCGGACCCGTTGCTTCGATAACCATTCGTATTGAAACAATATCGGGAATCGGAAACCATGCTCTGATACCATTTGTGACGCCCCGAGATCGGGCACTATGCAGATTTCAGCATTTCCGCCAAAATCCACATAATAACCGATTTCAGGTTGCCACTTGTGATAACATTACAACAGTTCACGAATAATCCACAACAACAACAGAAAAGATATATACAAGAAGACTCAAACGAGCCAAGGATACAACTGATACAATACAAAGATCCAAATAACAGCGGAAGAAACAACATAGCGTCCGACTACGGACAAGATACAAATTGGACTAAGAGTCCTGAAGATAACCGATGGCGTCCAATCCCTGCCCAGGCCAAGCCGGAGGGATTCCCAAGCTAACATCGTCAGACTTCAAACCTGTTGACTGCAATGTTGAATATGCAGCCACGAAAAGGACTCGTGGGTCAGTACGGTTAAGTACTGGCAAGTGGATAAACCCATACTCACAAGATACCAGCGTAACCAATCATCACAAGATACAAATACTCTGGGTACAACGGAAAGGAAGGGATTATTGCAAAGAAGCGGCAGCAGGCTGCACTAACTAACTACAGAGACTCGCTACAACATCCGGCTAAAAGAAAGGGATAAGATAGCGTATCAGAACCAACTACGACTACTCACCAAACAATACCCATCCAATGTTACCCCCTACTAAGGAAGCAACCCAAGGAAACTCACACTGTTGATTAAGGTGACATTCGTTTTTATGGTGGAGGTAATCTATATTACTAGTCAAGTTATCATCGTTTATTGTAAGTTGTCTGAGTACTTGTTAGCCAGCACTTTCACCAAGTCATCCATAACCGCGGACAACACGGCTTCTCGAGAAGATTTAACCCTGCAGGGATGCACCAATTTGGCCGTACACGTAAGAATAACCCGCCAGACGGGGGATCAACCCACCAAGCGAGGTACTCAACACAACCCAACTCTTCTTCGCATCAAGCCCAAAGAACCCCGTGCAGTTGAGCGCACGGCTAATCAAGCCCCACGAAGAAAAGGGGACCCTCATAGCACTCTAAGAACGTGTCTCCCTAAATGCCGACTACAAAAGTTCCACCCTGGCGCCAAGGGTTCGCACCTGCATATGCATGCGGCAAATGGAAAACCCGAACTAAATGAGGCGATTTGGACGAGATGCGAATCGAATCAGAATTGCAGGGGGCGCCCATACTCGCTTCCCACATGCGGTTAGTGCGCTCATCATGGATCAATGGACAAGACCCTTTTCCTAATTAGGGTCGACACTAGCAGGCCTCAAAACCACGCCGGGCCTCCTGCCGGTGCCTTATCATCAAATTATTATTACCCAAAACATTAACAGGTTGTTGATTGAATTGAAACCCAACTATCAAACTAAACAGGTGATAGAACAATTGACAACAGGACTAGAGCGCAAACAACACTAAGCATGCAACTACGACACAAGGGCCAACAGGGTAAACAAACAACAGTTAATAGGAAGTGGAAGGAAGGCTATATCATGGTTGCAAGGTAAACATATGATAGGATCGAGACACAAGCATCGAATCAAAAGGCCAGAATAAGAACACCAGAAAGAATCGTTAACAAGTGATGAAAGGCAGCCATAGGCAGCAAGTGAGTATACTTGCCTGGAATCCAGCAAGTAGAGGTACATCCGAAGAACTTGTCGTTGCCCACATCATCTCAACGTCCTATCCGCGAAGAAGCAACGAACCTCGAACAAACACCGGATGCAACAATTACTTCTACAACAAAAGATCCAGCATGATCAAGATATGGATGCATGACAAGTTTAAGGATGCATCAAAGATAAACTAGTTGACATGGTAAACATATTTAAATGGGCCCATATGCAATTTGGATTGCATATGGAAAAGCCCATGAATTAATGTTGAATTAAATTATCTACAGATAACCATCATGTGAAAGTTGATTAGAATGATGCATGGATGAGGAAAACAATAAGAAAACAACAATAGCTTCAATTTGAAATGTTGTTTACCAAGTTTGGAATTTTATTTATTAAGTTATGAAATTTGGCTTCTTAAGTGAGTTACACAAACATTTATTGTTTTCACCCATTTTAAATGTTCAAAACAGATAACCAAATTTATATTTGGAAAGAACACAAAATTTTAGATGGAATACATATTTCATTTGTTGAAAAAGGATTTAAAATGAATTAGTTATTAATTTGACAATTTTAAATGCATTAAATAAGAAACAGTTGTTTTCAGCAATTTAATTTATTCAAAACAGCAAACAAAGTTCATATTTGGAAAGCTTATTCTATTTTGCATTGAGAACATATTTTACATGTGGGAAAACAATTTTAAATGATTTAGTTAAGCAGATTACCAATTTAAATGCATTAAATAAGGGGTGGAACAATTATCCAATTTAAATGTTGCAAACCAGAAAACAAAGTTGATATTCAAGTGTGGCATTTAATTTTGGATGGATTTCATGTTTTGAGTTTTCAATTTGGAGCAAGCATGTGAAATTTATTCATTATGCCATTTAGTTTGTCATTTTTAAGGATTATTAAATAACCTTAATTTTAATTATCCAAATTGCAAAACAAAGTTGATAATCAGAAAGGTGGTTTCATTTTGAGTGGAAAACATATTTTATTTGTTGAAATTGTATTTTAATTGAGCAAGTTATGAATTTCACCATTTAAATGATTTAATTAAAGCATTAAGTAATTGCATTAATTTTATTTATCCAAAACAGAAAACAAAATGCATATTTGAAAAGTTCATGATTTTCTGATTGGGATGCATATTTTATTTGTGCAATTTGAAGTTAAAATGAAGGAGATATTAATTTAGTAATTTTTAGGTTCAAATTCCATTTAAAAGAAATGGGACAGGCATTTTTATAGAGGCAGAACCACCCACGCTAGCTGACAGTGGGCCACGGCCAGCGTGGCGCCACAGTGGCGTGGTTGCGAGGTGATGTGGCCGTGGGGGTCAATGACGGGTGGGTCCTGCCCCTGCGCGTAAATTGACAAAAAGGTGGGTTTATTCCCTCCGCGAGGGATCGAACCTGAGACCGAGGGCGTGCGCGCGGGTGGCCTAGCCACTGCGCTGAGATTCGTTTGGTGATACACAAGGGAACTGACAGAAGATAACCTATCTATTCGATGTTAACTGAACTTTGACAGACAGTGTTCAGACTTTGGAATACGGGAGGGAGACAGAGGACGGTGACCGGCGGCGATCACGAACTGCTGCTGCTCGACGGCTCGCTTCCAGAGCAAGGGGGGGAGGAAAGAAGCTGTCCGGGGGTGAGGCTCACCTCGAGGGGCCGATGGCGCGGGGTGTGGCGTGGTGACGTCGCCGTGGACGATCGGAGACGGTGGCGTCGTGGTCAGTCCGCGTCGGGGAACTGCTCACCGGCGGCTGTCCGTGGAAGCACGCGGCCGTCCCTGGGGAGGTAGAGCTAGCCGTCCTCGCGGCAGCTCCGTTCCCGCGGCCGGCGCTGATGACGGAGCTCCGTGGAGGTGCGGTGTCGGCAACTCTCTGACGGGTTGCTGCTCGCTCGGTGGGTGCAGGGAAAAATCAGAGAGGGAGCAGAGAGGGAGGTGGACGCGAGAGGATGGGGGCGGCAGATGTGAGAGGGTAGGGGGCTAGGGCGAGGGGGAGAGGAGGGTTTTATGGAGGGCTCGAGCCTATACGGCAGGGCATCGGAGGGGGGAGCGATGATCACACGGTGGTGGGGGGATGACAGCGACAGGAGCTTTTCTTCTCTGCGTCCGTACGAGGAAGAAGAGAGAAGTGGGCTGGAAGAGGGAGGGGAAATGGGCTGTGGGTGGTTTGGTTGGCTGGGGGAAGAGGGGAAAGGATGGTGGGCTGGCCTGCCTCCCCACAGCTCACCTTTTCTTTTTATTTGTCTTCCTTTTTTTTTTGCTTGTAGGAAAGAAAAAGAGAGAGAGAAAAGAATAGGTTTTGGGGTTTTAAATTTTTTTTAGAAATAATGTTATTAATTTTCAAAACAGTAATGTCAAAGCAATGTTAGCATTAATTTCAAAAATTGGAAATATTAATTTGATTTTAAATTGTTAGTTGAATTTCAAATAGGGTTTCATTTGGATTTTTGAAATAAACAATTCCCTTATTCAATAGCTCAACCCATTAGGAGAAATTTCTTGAAATTAAATGTTTGCAACATTTTAGTTGTAAACCCCAATTGGAACATGCCAAGTAAGAATGATTTTGATTTGAATTTGAATTTGCCATTAGGGTGTTGATAAAAAGGAATTTTTATTTAACAAGCAATTTAAATAAATTCAACTTCAAACTATTGAAAAACAATTTGAGTTGTTTAGTTTGCAACTTTTAATTGGAAATTTTAGACATGTTTTGAAAGTTTAAATTGGTTTGAACTTTTCAGTTGTTTCGAAAACAGGGTGCAATGCATATGATGCATGTGATGCAAAGCAAAAAGAAAAACAACCAACTTTCTAACTTAGGGTAAACACCCCAGGTGTTACAGCATTACAACAAGATTCATAGACCGTTATCCAACTGCATCTATGACTAATAATCCACCCTCGGAGCGTCATACAATCAAACCTCGGGTATTAAGTTGCAAGAAAAAAATTATTGCCTTAAGTAAAGTGTGTAATGTAAACAATGTGAACTTTGTTGGTTTCTCCCTAATGGCAATAACACATCCCCCACCCGTTACGTTTCTGTCACTCGAGCGTGAGTGAAAGGGAGGCATGAGCCCACTATCGAGCATAAATACTCCCTATTGGAGTTAAAGTATCAACTTGGCCAGAGCATCTACTAATAACGAAGAGCATGCAAGATCATAAATAACATAAATATGTTAGATTGATAATCATTGGACATAGCATTCAATATTCATTGGATCCCAGCAAACACAACATGTAGAATTACAATAAGATGATCTTGATCATGTTAGGCAGCTCACAAGATCTAAACATGAGGCATAAAGAGGAGAAAACAACCATCTAGCTACTGCTATGGACCCACAGTCCAAGGATGAACTACTCACACATCACTCCGGAGGCAGGCATGATGATGAAGAGCCCTCCGGTGATGACCCCCCCTCCCGGCAGGGTGCCGGGAAGAGCTTCAGAATCCTCTTGAACTAGGGTTGACAATGACGGCGGCTACAGAACTTTTGGTGGAAAAAGGCTCGGGTATTTAGGGTTAATCCATGGAGGATCTTAAATAGGCGAGAGGGAAACGTCGGTGGGTGGCCAGGGGGCACACCACATGGTGGCGCGGCCAGGGGGGTCTGCGCCGCCCTATGGTGTGGGATCTCTTGGTCCTCCCTCCGGGTCCCCTTCGGACTCCATGTACGTGACAGATTTGTGAGACCCTAGGATTTTGTTTCGTTCAATTTTGAGGAATATTTTCAGAACAACTTTTTTGAAACAAAAAACAATAGAAAAGAGGAACTGGCTCTGTGACATCTTGTCAATAGCTTAGTCCTAGGAAATCCATAAAAATGACATAAAGTGTATAGGAAATGTGTAGCATATTGCATTAAAACAACATGGAACATCATAAATTGTAGATGCGTTTGAGACGTACCAGGGAGCATTTCTGGAGGAGAAGGAGGATACAGATAATGGGGATAAGGGCGAAGAACCTAAAAATGAATCCTCTAAAGACAATACTTCTAAGGGATCGGATGAGAAGGCCGAGTACCACAATGTCCAAGGAAGGTACTCTCCCGATCCTCCTATCCCACACCCTCATATTAATCCTAGAGGCGAACCTCCCAAAATTGATGCACATACTTTTGATTAATGTCAATATTATATGAAAACTCACTTGAACTCTTCTTGTATTGAGCTTTGGAGGATAACACAAGAAGGATACACACCTCATGATCCCAACAACTTGACGAGAAGAGAAGTGGTAGATTGCCAACTCAACTACACCGCCTTGTCAATGACTCAACAATTCGTGGGTCCAAACCACATGCCTCATCTTCAACAATATTCCACCGCCAAAGAAACATGGGATGCTCTTGTCGTCATGTTTGTGGGCAGTGAAAGCATGCAAAGGAATAGGTATGATACCTTGTTCAATGAGGCCGAATAGTTCTATATGTTTTATGGTGAAAGCCATGAGGAAATGTACTGAAGGCTCAAGAACCTAGTTACCGCCTTTAGTGGTCTTGGTGCTAAATATGAGTATGATGCTTGGATCAAGAGGAAGTACATAAATGCCCTCTTGCCGTTTGAGCCCGTGGTCTTGAAGAGCCTTCAAGGAAGACACAAATTTCCCTCCATGTCCTCAACTGAGGTGATGCAAGAGATAACCTCCTTCAAAGTGCAAACAAATCTTGCTAATGACACTCGTACTCGTGTTACTGGAATGCACAAAGGAGCCTCTGTTGCTTTGAAGGACAAGGTGGTTACCAAGGTGGATCATCAAGAAGAAACTACCTTGGAAGAAAAGTTGCCCCCGCTCAAAGATCAAGAATATGATCCTGTTCTGAAGGATTATGTTGCTCTTGAAGTGCAAAAGTTTTGGAAGAACTCTCCCAAGGCCAAAGCATATGTTGACGAGAAGACCAAGTCAGGCTATGGCAAAGAAGAGACTTAAAAAGTGAGGGCTTGTTTCAATTGTCAAGACAAGTATCACTTTGTTGCCGAGTGTCCCTTCGAGAATAGGGAAAATCATGGAGGAAACCTAGTCCTCAAGAATATATTTTTTATGGCATGCAGGATGTTCGTGCCTAGTAGCCACATATCAGCTGCGCTCAATATGCGGGATTTCTGTTGGGTCAGATGTTTTGCTTTGACAAGCAAAGTAGAAGCAAGACGAGGAAGCAGAGCTGTCGTAGAAGCAGTAGCTTCCCTCGACAATATACAATACAATAGTGGTAATCCTCATGCTTACTCCCTTCTTGATCCATCCAATAGTGTAAGGATTCGGGTGAGGATGTGTCTCAAGCATCAAATGCTGCACAAGCTTTTGAGAAACCAAATTCTCACAGCTACAGTTGTCGACCACCAATTTTCATACCTTGCCATTAACAGTGCACTTTATCTCAAAGATTTTATTTCTTTGTGTATCTTAAGGCTGCATTGGAGAGCACAGGAGCCGCTGAATTACACACACAACCTCTTCGCCTTCTTCTTCGTAGAATTCTTGTTCACGAGTCATTCATATTCTTCTCTTACAATGCTTCCTCACTTCTTGATTCTTGGTGAAAGGTGTTAATAAACTTGATCTTTGGACAACTGTTGGATATATGTCCTTCTTCACCACAGTTGTAACACTGGATGGTTTTGGAGGATGACTTCTCTCCCTCCTTGGGCACTGTTTGCTTCGCCTCTATTTTCTTCACATCTTTACGCGAGAGCAGTAGCGGTTGGGATACATCTATCTCTCCTGAGCAACCTCTTTTGGATTCTTAAGACCACCCTTGCAGTAGGATACCATCTGCTTTGGGTTCTTTATTATCTCATTCGAGGGATTTTTAGGATCGTTCAGGCTATATTTAGTCTATTTTGGCTTTTACTGTCTACTTTTCTCAGGGAGATGGTTAAGGACCTCAGAAGATAGAGGAGAGCGCCAGGCGCAGTTTTCGGAATACTTCTACGGGGAATGCTGATTGATGAGCATTCTCCATATTATGCCTTGAAGAGGACTCGAACCTCCACGATCAAGCTTGATGGATTCCCCCTCTGAAACAAGAAATTCTGACCCGGGAGGTATAGTATCAATCACTTGGCGTCCATCTGATGCATCAACTATGGATATTTCATACCCCTGTTTCAGTGGCGGATCCAGGGAGTATGCCAGGTATGCCGTGGCATACCCCCAAGAATTCCGGCTTTGTTCACTTAGCTTGATCGCAATTTGCAAACATCAGCCAGTTTTGATCTCGTTTCTTTCCATGTAGGCAGGTACAACTAGCTTAGACCGGCAGAGGACATGCATGTAGATCGATTAATTCCCTCACGGCTCATGCGCCGACGTGTTGTAACTAACCAGCTTATGGGCCGGTGCAATTATATGGGGGGATTTTATTATTTGCCACACTTTTCTTTTCACTTTTATAATTTGCCATATCATGTGTCACTGACATGTGGTGGTCCTGTGGCAAATTATAAAGGATTCAAGAAAAAGTGTGGCAAATTATAAAATATCCCAATTATATGTTACCTGTAGGTAGTTTGGGTGGTCGGCCTACATATAAGTAATTAATCGGCCATTAGCGCATAAGTTAGGTTACTAGCTGGAAGCACGTGTACCTATAAGTATGCATGCGTATTTGAACGTGGGTATACTTATATACCTCATGTATACTGTAAATACATTTGTACAAATTATATATGGTCGAAAAGTAGAGTTGCCACCACGATAACCACATGCATGCTTTTCAACTAAATCCAAACACATGTAGTTTTGATCAATCGAAACATCCCAAATTTTCAATTTTGCCCTAAAATAAGAGGAAACCGAGAGTTAAGAAAAAGATGACCTTAAAAAGAATTTCGAAAAAACACGCTAATCAATTCAAGCCATTCTCCAATTAAAACAGTCGTGGAGAAGAGCATACTCGAGAGCAAGATAGAATAACTAAAGAGATTACAGTATATTTTTTAACTAAATATACGTCAAAATTTTGGTGCGGCATACCCATTACTAAAATCCTAGATCCGCCACGTAGTATTTTTCTTACTATGCCTATTGAGGTAGCATTATAGACTGTAACATCCCAAGTATGAAAAATAAGCCTTTAGAATGTTTGCTCTCTGTTATTTTATGTTTTGCATCATGACATCATATTCATTGCAATTGTTTTGCTTGTTTTCCTTTTGTTTTCCTCTGTTTTCATTTGTTTTCCAACTGTTTTCATTTGTTTTCCTTTGTTTTCTATTTGAATTTCAAACCAAAATTCAAACCTTTTGTTTCATCCTTGTGATGTTACAATTTCCAAATGAATGTTTCAAATCAAAACAATCAATTGTTTCCATTAAAGTGTGATTTCAAAACTGTTGTTTTGTTTCTATAAAAATGCATCCAATAACCAAACCCTTTTCAAATTCAAATACTTTCCAAAACAGCAACTATGTTGAAAATTATGGAAATTGCAAAACAAATCAATCAATTGTTTCCATCAAACCATAAGGTTCAACCATTAAAATTATGGCTTTTAATAATTCAATTAATCCAAATGTTATTTCAAATTCAAATCATTCACAAACAGTACCCAATTTCAACTTATGAAAATCAACAAAATAACCCTAATCATTTGTTCTAACTAAACAATAGGGTTCACCCTATTAAAAATATTGTTTTCACTATTAATCACTTAATAAGCAAATTCTTTCAAATATGAATTAAATTACAAACAACAATTTAAATTTGAAACTTTTGGAAAACATGGTTGGCAATTACTTAATATTGTAAAAACTAACCTAACCACAATTTTTTTAAATTTTTCCTAGCCCTAACACTCATCTATTTCTTCCATTTTCCAATTTAGCAAAAAGAAAAAATAGAACAAAAATATTAAAACAGCAAGGGAGAGAGAGGCAGCAGGCCCAACTCCCCCCTCAGCCTACCACTTCTTTTCCCCAGCCCAATACCCCTTCGAGCGTTGTCTTCCTCCTCTGTACGGCGCACCATCCAGGGTGCACACGTAGCAGAGGAGGTACAGCAACGGCCATCCTTCTCCCCCTCCTCCTATATCTATGCCCTAGGGCTCCTGCCAACCCTAACCCTATTCTCTTTCTCCCTCCTTCCTCTCTTCCCCGCCTCCAATTTCCCTCTGCTCTCTCCTCTCTGCTCTGTAATCTCTGAACCTGCACCATCACCACCACCCGAAATTTCTCCACTTTGCTCCGGCGATCGCCGCCCTTCCGAGCCACCACCGCCGTGGCTAGGTGCGGGAATGGAACCCCCAGGGTTCCCTCTCCCTCACCGTGCCCTCGGTTGCCACCGAGGAGCTCCGATGCGCCCCCGCCATCCGCATCCCGCCGCCGGTCGCCACTGCATCGACCACCCCTGTCCGCCCCGACCTGCTCCGCCTCCCTTCCTTTGAGGTGAGCCCCTCGACCCCCTCCTCCCTCTCGGTCACCACCCCACGCAGCTCCGCACCCACAGCACGCCCCCACGGCCACCCCACGCGAGCGCCGCCCAGCGGCCATCAGCCCGCCGGCAGCCCTCCTCCGATCCTGGTACAGAACGTGCAAGGTTCAGTTAAAAACAAGTTCAGTTAACCCGCGTACAGAAGAATAACCTCCCGAGTCCCCCTTCTCTGTCACCAAACAAGTCATCAGCCCACTGGTAGCAGCACCCTTTGCGCAGCAGGAGGTGGGGGGTTCGAATCCCCCCTCCCTCAATAAAACCAAAGTTTTATTTCTAATTGTTTTGATACAGAAATTCACCAGAAATCACCATTAGGTCCCTGCAGTTTCTTTTCTAGCCCTGTAATATTTTTCCTAAGTCCCTAGAGGTGATAAAAATGGCAGATTTGCATCCTATACTTCTAAAATGCATAACTAATTCATCTTAACTCCAATTTTAACTTTTTAAATATGTTTTCTGTCCAAAATTAAATGCTCTACCCAAATATAAAATTTGGTTACTGTTTTGAATATTTTAAATTGGTAAAATATTTAAAAACTTGCTTAATTCACTTAAACTTGCAAAATTCATAACTTGGGCATAAAAATTCCAAATTCCACAAACTAAATATGTTTTCCAATCAACTTTTCATGTACTTTCCAAATATAAATTTTGTTTGCTGTTTTGAATAATTTAAATTGCTGAAAACAACTGTTTCTTGTTTAATGCATTTAAAATTGCCAAAATAATAACTTGCTCATTTTAAATCCAATTTCAACAAATGAAATATGTTTTCCATGCAAAATTAAACCAACTTTTCAAATATAAAATTTGTTTCATGTTTTGAATAATTAAAATTGGTTGAATGATTTAAACCTTGTTTAAATCATTTAATATTGTTACATTCATAACTTGGTCAAATTAATTTCTTTTGGGACATATAAAATATGTTTTCAAACCACAAAAGTATAAAATTTTCAAATATGAATCTCACTTAATGTTTGGAACAAATAAAAATTCAAATAAGTTCATGTTTGAATTAAATTCATTTAATTCTTGCTTAAACCTGTTTAATTCCTAAATAATTTATTTGAAATCCTTTTTCAACAAGTGAAACATGTATTCCAACTAAAATCTTGTTTTCTTTTCAAATATAAACTTTGTTATCTATTTTGAACAATTAAAATTGGTGAAAACAACAAATTCTTGAGTGACACCTTTAAGTAACCAAAATTTCTTAACTTAATAAATAAAATCCTAAACTTGCTAAACCTTATTTCCAATTGCTCCTAGTGCTGTTATTTTGTTGTTTTCATCATCCATGCATCATGCTAATCCACTTTCACCTATTGGTTAGTTGTAAAACAATTGTTTCACCCTTAATTCATGGGCTTTCCATATGCAATCCAATTGCATGTGGGTCCATTTAATCATGTTATGTTATCTTGTCAACTAGTTTATTTTGATGCATCAATTAAATGGTCATGCATCATCCCATGTTTGTGCATTATGCCATGTTATTGATTGTTTGTTCTCTGCGTTGTTTGTTTGCTTCTTCTCGGATACACGACGACGTTGAGACCGACGATACTTACGACACCCCTTCTAAGGAGTTAGCTCAGTACCAGGCTACTGGGTTTGCAGGCAAGTATTCACTCACATGAACCACTGTGTTCCTTTCAACATTGGTTACCGATACTTTTCCGTTGTCTATTCTGCTAGCCCTATGAATAGTTGCTTCTGTTACGAACCTATCACATGAATCCCTTAACCCTGATATTGCCTCACCTCCATACCTATAACCTTTTGCTTGTTGCCCGTGTCTTACTAGCATGCTTAGGGTTGTTTTGCTCGAGTCTGTTACCCGTTACTTTCAGTTACTATTTCTATTATGTTCTGGGGGCTCGATGTTTAATCAATCAATCATGCTAATGTTATTATTAATAATAATTTGATGATAAGGCACCGGCAGGAGGCCCTGTGTGGTTTTGAGGCCTGCTAGTGTCGACCCTAATAGGAAAAGGGTCTTGTCTACTGATCCATGATGAGCGCACTAACCGCATGTGGGAAGCGAGTATGGGCGCCCCCCTCAATTTGATTCGATTCGCATCTCGTCCAAATCGCCTCATTTAGTTTGTGTTTTCCATTTGCCGCATGCATGTTTTTGCGAGCCCAGCGCAGGGTGGAACTTTTGTAGTCGGCATATAGGGGGACACGGTCTTAGAGTGCTATGAGGGTCCCTTTTCTTCGGGGCTCGATTAGCCGTGCGCCCAAGGTGCTTTGGGCTTGATGCGGAGAAGACTTGAGTTGTGTTGAGTACCTCGCTTGGTGGGTTTGATCCCCGTCTGGCGGGTTATTCTTACGTGTACGGCCAAATTGGTGCACCCTGCAGGGATAAATCTTCTCGAGAAGCCGTGTTTTCCGCGGTTATGGACTACTTGGTGAAAGTACTGGCTAACAAGTACTCAGGACAACTTAAACCTAATGATTAACAACCTTACACCCAATGTGTAGCATCCTACCTTTTATAAAGGTAGAACGCCTGTGTACCTGCTATTCCCGGGATCACTGATAGCATACACATGGCAAAATGTAATATTCATTGCAAATAGTATCATTCTACATCGTTGATCCAGTGGATAAGAATAAAATAGTCTTACAAACGGCATAGTCAACATGGACTAGCCACAAATAACAGAGTTCAAAGCAAATACAACGGAAAGCAATCTTCAATGAGCCCCCTTCTCTTCATGCGCCACAGGCAGACATGTTGGAATGTAGGCTCGAGATCCCACACAATTACTCATCATCTGAATGACCTGCACGTTGGAATATGCAGCCCCCACAGGGGAGGAGGTCAGTACAAACAATGTACTGGCAAGTGACACTTGTATGGTGGCAGTTTTGAGGAGTAACTAGCTACATGATATTTGGCTAGTGGAGTCTGGGCTATTTGCATAAAGCCAATTTTGTCCTATATTTGATAAATCATTAAAAAATCTTTGAAAACCAACATGGGTAGACACACCATGTAGTTTGGTAAAGGCATCATGGGTAGACACACCATGAAGTTTGATAAAGTCATCATGGGTAGACACACCATGAAGTTTGAAAATCATCATGGGTAGACACACCATGAGTTTGAAAAGGTAGCACAGAGGGGTAGACACACCATGTGCTCTAGGGAAAAGGTTTCTATCATGTTTTAATTCACTTAGAAAAGATGAGGAGATCCTTCAGCACCAACTATGTCTAGTTTGCTCAACTGGCCCATAACCGGGGACACGGCTAAGATCTTAGTTTTTAACTCTGCAGAGGTTGGGCACTTTCACCTTGAGACTCATTTTCCCCGAGAGAAAAATGAGACAAGATCTTTGGGAAGAGGGATTCAACCATACCAGTATTGACTCGTTGCTCCTAAAATTCTACCATCCAATGTGAATACAACAGGAGGAACCCCCACAACTTACTTAATCTTGGTAGAGCCCATATTACCTCAAGGCTGCACTGGAAGCTAACTATACATGGAAGACCTACAGATCTCTTTAGTCCTGGGTGGCAATCCACAAGTGTACCCTCAGGTGACAACCACCACATCCATGGCCCTGGGAGTGACCCAGGTGACAACCACCATAGACATGGCCCCGAGTAGCCACTCAACATAATCCAAGCAATTACCAATCCACCCAGGTGTTTCATTGGATTGTTAAATTTCAATTTTTAAAGTATCACAACCCAATAAATAGCAACAACAGTTGTGATATTGTTCTAGTATAGCTAAACTAGTACCTAGCATGGGTTTCAGGTTGGCTACACACTACTAGGTGTTCTGAGCATAGCATATACTTGGAAAATAATAATATCACCTATCATGCACACTACTGAAAACTCTAATGCAATAAAAAGTGGGACATGAGCATCACTTGCCTTGTGGTAGTTGGTATAGAAACACTCTCTTCACAATTTGAACGTTTCTCTCCGTACAATCTAAACAATATAAATAAATAACAATAAACAAGTAATTCACCAGCATACAAACCAATACAACAAAATATACAATACATGAGCATAACAAGTTATTCAACTTGATTGGTGTTAACATGGACAAGGATTTGACACATAACTCAATATGCAAAAAGAATTATGATGACTTGATTTATGGTTGGACAAGGTTAATCACATAATTCACTTTACAAAAGGAATTAAAGTGGCGGGGTTTAGCGTTTATCATTTGGGATGAAGGGAAGGTATAGAGCTAAGTTTTAAGATTTCCAACTTTATTTGGTCGAAGTGGTTTTCCAAGGTTTCAAATAGTTGGACTTGATCTAAATATAACAAGTATTCCACCCAAAAAGGTTTAATACAATTTATATTCATGGTTTGCAATTTGATAACGTTTAATGGAAATTAAACTCAAGTTTAATAGTTTATGTTGTAAATAGACTTCACAAAAAAAAAGGTTATAATTTATCTAGAAAGAAAATAATGTTAGTGATATTTTTGCAATAGGATTCATCTTTAAAAATAAAATCTAAGCTATAATAGAAATACCCAAAATTAATCATAACTGCAGGACTACGTTCTAGGAGTTCCAAGGATATCACAGATATCTCACTTGCTGCATTCGGATCAACAGAACACGAGATATGGATTTTCTAAGTTTGACCAAATTTCCAGTTGAAATAAATGAAATAATAATAATTTCTATAATACATGTTGCCAAGAGACAGGTTCTAATTGGCCACGACGTAAGATTATTTAAGTGTCCCATGTAAATTTTAGAATGATGTTATTTAAAAGTTCTAGCATGTTGCTCGCTAGAAATAATGATTATGGTCTGGATTTAAATGGTCGTCTATCTCTCTAATATAATTAATTGTATTTTTTGGTGGACTTGTATGTGATGAGCATGGACAAAGTCGTTCAAGTATGCATGACTTTGCTATGCATGGCACAGGTCTGACGTGTGCGTGACTACATGGACTGAATGTGGCGTTCTCGCACGGACGCACTAATTAATCTTAACAGAGCATACCATTGTAACACACACCTACGAAGGAAGGGCACGAGCGGCTTACCGGCAGGAGTTACAAAAGTCGCCGGAAAATACGGGCGCGGCGGTCGCTACGGTAGTCTCCCGGCCATGGGAGACAACGTCTAGACGCGGTTCTTCATGATGAAAATGAAGGAGCAGTTGGTGTACTTGGGTACATACTTGGACAGCGGCGGAGAGCAGCTGATGATGATATGACACCGACGATCTTCTGGCGAACTTGCGCTGCTCGGACGGAACGGGCGACGAACTGCGGCGGATATACGGAGCTCCGCCGGCGAAGACTCGCGGCAGCCTGGCGGTGGCTTGGTGTGTGGAGCGAGGCAAAAGAGAGAGGGAATGGTTCAATGGAGACTTTTTGTGCGAGTACACGCGAGGTAGTTCGCGCTGAGCGCGTGGAGATCGAGCCGTCGTGCGAGACGAACGTGGGAGTGGTGGTTGCTAGAGGCAGGTGACTTGCTGGGTGGGTGACTCGCTGTGGTTGATTTTTGGCTGGGTCGGCCCGACTGGTCACGTACTTGTGTGTGGTCTGGAGCAGCACTAGCTGCAGGTTGTATTTTGTTTTTGATTCCCACCCGATCGATGCTAGTTGAGCTAGCTAGCTACGCTGCAGTATTTTTTTTTTCTTCTTCTCTTTTCTGTAACTATAGAAACATTACCGCATGGATTATACTATGTCAATGCTTTTCTTAGAGCAAACCGAAAAATAAAAAGATATGTATAGAGATGAGGAAACCATATAGTTTCCACTCCAAATGAAGTTTCGCAAAATCCCTTTGGTCAATAAAAGGTTTTATAGGCCTATTGGTCACTTTACATATTTCTTATAACGAACCCTTTTCAGGAGTGTAAATTAGGTTTTTTAATCAAATAAATACCAAAGAATAATAAAAATAATTATTTGCATTATAGAACATCAGGAAAACATTTTTATATCTAAATAATCTTAGAAAACAATCTTATGAAATTATGGTTAGTGTAAGCATTTAATAATTTCTCGAAAATATCAAATATAATAATCCTCAGCTTTTAATTGTAGTAAAACCATTTTCATAATTTAAATATTTAATAAATATTTTTTTAATAGGATTTGCTTTAAATAATTACACTACTTTGCTAAAATATTCAGGGTTCATAAATACCTAAATATAATTATTTTAATAATTATAACTTCAAAGATTTGGAAGTATTTTCTTACATGAATGTTTGTCATTAAAATAATTTTTTTTAAGGCTTCACAGAAACCCTTATTCATTTGGCTTTGATTTTGTTTGGAGATCTTATTTTAACAATTTTTAGAAGTTTTAAATTTTAGTGATTTTTAAACTTTTCAAAAAAAAATCTTGGGTTGTTACAGACTACCACCCTTAAAAGAAATCTCGTCCCGAGATTTGGGAAGGCTAGAAAGAAAGATAGGTTTGGGTAAGTGGGTTTACTTTGCTTGGTTTGGCTACCACCCTTAAAAGAAACTTTTATAGCTAGTCTAAAACTCTTGTCTAACTGATTACTGGGTCTACAATATCTTCAGCTGAAGTCTTTCTTCATCATCCATCTTATTCTTGTATAGCATACATCAACTCCTTGTGGGCAATTGGGATATTGAATCCATATTTTTCGACATATAGGGATCTATGTGTCCATATTCACCCCCAATAGATTATGTCTATTCTAATGGCTTGAAGTGTGGTTTCAATCAAGATGGCTTGAGTAGAACTTTTTCTTGCATTAGAGCTTTAGATCAACATAAGTTTGTTGAACTACTTTGGACACTGAGGGGTCACTCTTTGGGCCAAATCAAAATCCTTGGGCAGTCTAACCTTCACTTCAGCTTCTTGGATGATGTCAGGATCAAAGAAATTTCTTTCTCCTAGACCACTCAACAGCAAAGGTGTGGTGCATTTCTTCCCATACAGAGTTTCAAATGGCGCCATCTCAATACTAGCTTGATATTTGTTGTTGTAGGAACAATTCTGCATATGGTAAGTTGTCATCCCGACTAGATCCATAGTCTAAGACACATTCTCCCGGCATATCTTTTAGAATCTGATTCACTCTCTCAGTCTGGCCATCTGTTTGAGAACTGAAACACCATGCTGAACTCCAATCTGGTTTCTAAGAACTCATGCAGTTGTTTCCAAAAGTGTGAGGTAATCTGGGTACCCTCACCAGACACAATACACTTTGGAACACCATGGATACATACAATCTTCTTCATGTATATATCGGCCAACTTTGCACGGGTGTAGGCGGTCTTTACTGGTATAAAGTGTGCTATCTTTGTCAGTCGATCAACCACTTCCCAAATAGAATCATACCCTGATTTGGTTCGAGGTAATCCAGGGATAAAGTCCATACCAATTTTGTTCTCATTTCCTTGGCGATCTTTCATCATGTTGTTGTATCCCTTGAATGCAAACACCATGCTATTTCTAACGAAACTCTCATGGTAGGCAATATCTTCCATTGTATGATTCTTTCAAGATTGGCTTGTTCTCACCGAAGTTTAGTACGTTTCGGCAACACTTGCTTAACATAGGGTTATAATAATATTCTACCATTCTATGGTTCAGGATTAACGTTGCCGCCTCTCCAATAGGTATGTCACTCTAGATTTATCATCCCTCATAACAAAGCGAATGAAATGAGTAGTCGTCATGGTAGCTACTCCACATCGCACTCAAATCATTACTATGTATTTGGTATGGTAAATCTCGTATGATAACACTAGGTCACCTCACTTGTCTGACAGAAAGTCTCCAATCTGTAAGACGAATCTGAACTAAACTATCGTTTCTCCAACTAGTGGGGTTGCGTAAACTCTTTGCACCTCTAGTTGAATAGTTGCATCTTCTTCATGTGTCCTTCTCATAGTGTAGGTAGTTTTCCAAAAAACTTAGCTCATTTGAGTCAGACTCCATATTTTCATTATCACTGGTTAATGGACTTGTAGCTCCTTAGGATGGTGGTGCCTTGACCATGAATGTGATTGTTCCTTCACACAGAAGAACATAATCTTGAGATCTTTGGTATTCCTCAAATGGATGTTTGTCTCAAAAGCTTCTCTTGGGTGTCAAGTCAGTTGTTGCACTCCAATCTTACAAACTCACTATGGTTGGTAAAGGGGTATGGTGTTGGGTTTGGTTTAGCATGGATAAGTAGAGATTTAGAAAGAAACTAAAGAAGGTTCCTACCCAAACACAACAGAGCAAGGCAATTCATCAAACAAACAACATCTAGCAACAAATAACAAACATTCATCACTCCAATCAACCAGTTTTAACAAACAACCTAGTATTGTCATAACACACACAATTGTATGACCAATACACTAGCACGTTAACGTTGTTCTAACAAAGTAACTAGATTGGTGGTCTCATCTATATCTTCTTGAGTTTCTTCAAATCCTCCTCTCAATGTCTTGAGGTGTTTGTGATTGTTATGAAGTCTGGGTCTATCTCCAAGTTCTTCAATTGTCTTGAGTGTAGGTCTTCATGTTGAAACCAAACGGTCATGTGAAAACTATTCCTTTCACTCCATGATTTTTCACCACCCTTGTCTTGATGGAAAACAAGAGGTAGGTCATCTATAACAAGAGAAGAATATTTTGAAGGTGAATAATAGATGAGAGGTTATGAGAAAGGCTAAAATGTGATGTTCTATTTATACAGGTATGAAGAAAGTAGATTTTCAATCCTAGGGTCTTTTTCCTAGTTCTAATCCAAACTTAGGGTCTCGATCCTACAGGCAACACTATGCTCTGATACCATTTTGTAGCATCCTACCTTTTATAAAGGTAGAACGCCTGTGTACCTGCTATTCCCGGGATCACTGATGGCATACACATGGCAAAATGTAATATTCATTGCAAATAGTATCATTCTACATCGTTGATCCAGTGGATAAGAATAAAATAGTCTTACAAACGGCATAGTCAACATGGACTAGCCACAAATAACAGAGTTCAAAGCAAATACAACGGAAAGCAATCTTCAATGAGCCCCCTTCTCTTCATGCGCCACAGGCAGACATGTTGGAATGTAGGCTCGAGATCCCACACAATTACTCATCATCTGAATGACCTGCACGTTGGAATATGCAGCCCCCATAGGGGAGGAGGTCAGTACAAACAATGTACTGGCAAGTGACACTTGTATGGTGGCAGTTTTGAGGAGTAACTAGCTACATGATATTTGGCTAGTGGAGTCTGGGCTATTTGCATAAAGCCAATTTTGTCCTATATTTGATAAATCATTAAAAAATCTTTGAAAACCAACATGGGTAGACACACCATGTAGTTTGGTAAAGGCATCATGGGTAGACACACCATGAAGTTTGATAAAGTCATCATGGGTAGACACACCATGAAGTTTGAAAATCATCATGGGTAGACACACCATGAGTTTGAAAAGGTAGCACAGAGGGGTAGACACACCATGTGCTCTAGGGAAAAGGTTTCTATCATGTTTTAATTCATTTAGAAAAGATGAGGAGATCCTTCAGCACCAACTATGTCTAGTTTGCTCAACTGGCCCATAACCGGGGACACGGCTAAGATCTTAGTTTTTAACTCTGCAGAGGTTGGGCACTTTCACCTTGAGACTCATTTTCCCCGAGAGAAAAATGAGACAAGATCTTTGGGAAGAGGGATTCAACCCTACCAGTATTGACTCGTTGCTCCTAAAATTCTACCATCCAATGTCAATACAACAGGAGGAACCCCCACAACTTACTTAATCTTGGCAGAGCCCATATTACCTCAAGGCTGCACTGGAAGCTAACTATACATGGAAGACCTAAAGATCTCTTTAGTCCTGGGTGGCAATCCACAAGTGTACCCTCAGGTGACAACCACCACATCCATGGCCCTGGGAGTGACCCAGGTGACAACCACCATAGACATGGCCCCGAGTAGCCACTCAACATAATCCAAGCAATTACCAATCCACCAAGGTGTTTCATTGGGTTGTTAAATTTCAATTTTAAAGTATCACAACCCAATAAATAGCAACAACAGTTGTGATATTGTTCTAGTATAGCTAAACTAGTACCTAGCATGGGTTTCAGGTTGGCTACACACTACTAGGTGTTCTGAGCATAGCATATACTTGGAAAATAATAATATCACCTATCATGCACACTACTGAAAACTCTAATGCAATAAAAAGTGGGACATGAGCATCACTTGCCTTGTGGTAGTTGGTATAGAAACACTCTCTTCACAATTTGAACGTTTCTCTCCGTACAATCTAAACAATATAAATAAATAACAATAAACAAGTAATTCACCAGCATACAAACCAATACAACAAAATATACAATACATGAGCATAACAAGTTATTCAACTTGATTGGTGTTAACATGGACAAGGATTTGACACATAACTCAATATGCAAAAAGAATTATGATGACTTGATTTATGGTTGGACAAGGTTAATCACATAATTCACTTTACAAAAGGAATTAAAGTGGCGGGGTTTAGCGTTTATCATTTGGGATGAAGGGAAGGTATAGAGCTAAGTTTTAAGATTTCCAACTTTATTTGGTCGAAGTGGTTTTCCAAGGTTTCAAATAGTTGGACTTGATCTAAATATAACAAGTATTCCACCCAAAAAGGTTTAATACAATTTATATTCATGGTTTGCAATTTGATAACGTTTAATGGAAATTAAACTCAAGTTTAATAGTTTATGTTGTAAATAGACTTCACAAAAAAAAAGGTTATAATTTATCTAGAAAGAAAATAATGTTAGTGATATTTTTGCAATAGGATTCATCTTTAAAAATAAAATCTAAGCTATAATAGAAATACCCAAAATTAATCATAACCGCAGGACTACGTTCTAGGAGTTCCAAGGATATCACAGATATCTCACTTGCTGCATTCGGATCAACAGAACACGAGATATGGATTTTCTAAGTTTGACCAAATTTCCAGTTGAAATAAATGAAATAATAATAATTTCTATAATACATGTTGCCAAGAGACAGGTTCTAGTTGGCCACGACGTAAGATTATTTAAGTGTCCCATGTAAATTTTAGAATGATGTTATTTAAAAGTTCTAGCATGTTACTCGCTAGAAATAATGATTATGGTCTGGATTTAAATGGTCGTCTATCTCTCTAATATAATTAATTGTATTTTTTGGTGGACTTGTATGTGATGAGCATGGACAATGTCGTTCAAGTATGCATGACTTTGCTATGCATGGCACAGGTCTGACGTGTGCGTGACTACATGGACTGAATGTGGCGTTCTCGCACGGACGCACTAATTAATCTTAACAGAGCATACCATTGTAACACACACCTACGAAGGAAGGACACGAGCGGCTTACCGGCAGGAGTTACAAAAGTCGCCGGAAAATACGGGCGCGGCGGTCGCTACGGTAGTCTCCCGGCCATGGGAGACAACGTCTAGACGCGGTTCTTCATGATGAAAATGAAGGAGCAGTTGGTGTACTTGGGTACATACTTGGACAGCGGCGGAGAGCAGCTGATGATGATATGACACCGACGATCTTCTGGCGAACTTGCGCTGCTCGGACGGAACGAGCGACGAACTGCGGCGGATATACGGAGCTCCGCCGGCGAAGACTCGCGGCAGCCTGGCGGTGGCTTGGTGTGTGGAGCGAGGCAAAAGAGAGAGGGAATGGTTCAATGGAGACTTTTTGTGCGAGTACACGCGAGGTAGTTCGCGCTGAGCGCGTGGAGATCGAGCCGTCGTGCGAGACGAACGTGGGAGTGGTGGTTGCTAGAGGCAGGTGACTTGCTGGGTGGGTGACTCGCTGTGGTTGATTTTTGGCTGGGTCGGCCCGACTGGTCACGTACTTGTGTGTGGTCTGGAGCAGCACTAGCTGCAGGTTGTATTTTGTTTTTGATTCCCACCCGATCGATGCTAGTTGAGCTAGCTAGCTACGCTGCAGTATTTTTTTTTCTTCTTCTCTTTTCTGTAACTATAGAAACATTACCGCATGGATTATACTATGTCAATGCTTTTCTTAGAGCAAACCGAAAAATAAAAAGATATGTATAGAGATGAGGAAACCATATAGTTTCCACTCCAAATGAAGTTTCGCAAAATCCCTTTGGTCAATAAAAGGTTTTATAGGCCTATTGGTCACTTTACATATTTCTAATAACGAACCCTTTTCAGGATTGTAAATTAGGTTTTTTAATCAAATAAATACCAAAGAATAATAAAAATAATTATTTGCATTATAGAACATCAGGAAAACATTTTTATATCTAAATAATCTTAGAAAACAATCTTATGAAATTATGGTTAGTGTAAGCATTTAATAATTTCTCGAAAATATCAAATATAATAATCCTCAGCTTTTAATTGTAGTAAAACCATTTTCATAATTTAAATATTTAATAAATATTTTTTTTAATAGGATTTGCTTTAAATAATTACACTACTTTGCTAAAATATTCAGGGTTCATAAATACCTAAATATAATTATTTTAATAATTATAACTTCAAAGATTTGGAAGTATTTTCTTACATGAATGTTTGTCATTAAAATAATTTTTTTTAAGGCTTCACAGAAACCCTTATTCATTTGGCTTTGATTTTGTTTGGAGATCTTATTTTAACAATTTTTAGAAGTTTTAAATTTTCGTGATTTTTAAACTTTTCAAAAAAAATCTTGGGTTGTTACACAATGATTAACAACTTGACTAGTAATAGGCTTATTGACACAATAATCTGAACCATCCTTAATTCAACTGTGTGAGTTATCCTCGGATTGCTTCTTTGGATAAGGGGCGAGGTCCAGGATGGGTTTGTTTGGTGGTTAGCTATAGGTGGTTACGATACGCGATCTTATCTCCTTTCTGTTTAGCCGGAAGTGGTAGTACCTCTGTAGTTGGTTAGAGCAGCCAGTTGCAGCATCTTTTACATCCCCTTTCTTCCATTGAAACCAAAGCATCTGTGCTTGGTGTTGACGGGTTACACTTTGGTGAACTGTGAGTCTTGCTCGCCAGTACGTTTATGTACTGACCCCTTTGGGGCCGTGGTTTCCGCAGACTACGTTTTCGAGGATCCCCATGGTGGCTACTACGTGGAGTATGACGAGACTGCTGACGAGTAGATAGCGGACCCGGGCAGGATCCGAGACTTCGTGGATGGGCTCCGTCTGTTCGTTTCCGGCCTCTTAGGCCTATTTGGTTCTTGTCTGTACTCAGACATGTTGAATGCTTCCGCTGTGATGTAATGATGAATTGTTGGGACATGTGTCCTCTGGATGATTGTATTTGCTATCTCTGCTCTAATGAGAGCCCTTTGCAACTTATTTCAATCTTTTGTGTCGTAGAGATCTGTTGTGATATCAGTTCTTCAACGCCGTTGACGTACCATGTGTGTATGGTTTGAAGTACGTCAATGGAAGTATCCTGATTTCTATGGGATAGTTTACATCGATGGTGGATAGTAGAGATTGGTTGTCACACATAAGTGTTGGCCTACTCGTAAGAGGACGCGGGTGCAGATAAGCCCCGTAATCCAATCATCTACTATTCAGTTCGGCCCGATGAGTATCCCCTAGAAGTCCGGGTGCGACAAATGGTATCAGAGCCTGTCTGCCTGTAGGATCCCTTTTTACTGGTCGCAGTTGAGTCTAGAAACTATTTTGTAGCTATATAGGAAAAATGAAACGTGAGAGTAGGAATTCTGTTCCTTTTCTTCTTTCCCCACCCACCCTCCCTTTTCTGGTAAGGAAGTGCAACGTTGTTTTTCCCTTCTCATCTGAACTTTCAAGTTAGGATTTCACGAATCCTGGTTTCTCTAGGATAGTAATATCTACTAGACCATAGGAATGGAGGTGGTTGTGACATGATTTATCATGTTGCCTACTCACGATTGAGAACGGAGGCGTGTAAGCCCCGGAAGCAGATCCTCTATTCCTTAAGCAGTAGATATTGATCCTTTAAAAGCCCGGATGGGTTTTCCGTAGTACCTCGGGAGTGTTTTGTTCTCGTTTTCTCGATGTTGCTTCGATATCCTGTTCTTCTCAACATCCTTTTCGTCCGTTCAAACTTTGTTGTTGCTTCCCACTTCAGTTATTCTACCGGCGTCTAATCAATAACTCTGTTACACCCTTCTGACCAGATAGTCTATTCTCCAAATGAATCAAGTTCTATTCAGCTATACACCCTCCATGCAAAACCTCTACCTCTACTTAAAAATGTTCCGGTGGTTTGCGAATTCCCTGACATCTTTCCAGAAGAGTTGCCAGGAACGCCTATCGTTTTGAACTTCCAGAAAAACTATCCAAGGTGCACGATGTATTCACGTGTCACAGCCCAAGAGGATCTTCCCAAGAAGTATGCGGACCTTTTCTTTTCTCGGTAGGAATCTCGGGGCGCGATTCCTTCAAGGGGGGCGTTTTGTAACATCCCAAGTATGAAAAATAAGCCTTTAGAATGTTTGCTCTCTGTTATTTTATGTTTTGCATCATGACATCATGTTCATTGCAATTGTTTTGCTTGTTTTCCTTTTGTTTTCCTCTGTTTTCATTTGTTTTCCAACTGTTTTCATTTGTTTTCCTTTGTTTTCTATTTGAATTTCAAACCAAAATTCAAACCTTTTGTTTCATCCTTGTGATGTTACAATTTCCAAATGAATGTTTCAAATCAAAACAATCAATTGTTTCCATTAAAGTGTGATTTCAAAACTGTTGTTTTGTTTCTATAAAAATGCATCCAATAACCAAACCCTTTTCAAATTCAATTACTTTCCAAAACAGCAACTCTGTTGAAAATTATGGAAATTGCAAAACAAATCAATCAATTGTTTCCATCAAACCATAAGGTTCAACCATTAAAATTATGGCTTTTAATAATTCAATTAATCCAAATGTTATTTCAAATTCAAATCATTCACAAACAGTACCCAATTTCAACTTATGAAAATCAAAAAAATAACCCTAATCATTTGTTCTAACTAAACAATAGGGTTCACCCTATTAAAATATTGTTTTCATTATTAATCACTTAATAAGCAAATTCTTTCAAATATGAATTAAATTACAAACAGCAATTTAAATTTGAAACTTTTGGAAAACATGGTTGGCAATTACTTGATATTGTAAAAACTAACCTAACCACAATTTTTCTAAATTTTTCCTAGCCCTAACACTCATCTATTTCTTCCATTTCCAATTTAGCAAAAAAAAATAGAACAAAAATATTAAAATAGCAAGGGAGAGAGAGGCAGCAGGCCCAACTCCTCCCTCAGCCCACCACTTCTTTTCCCCAGCCCAATACCCCTTCGAGCGTTGTCTTCCTCCTCTGTACGGCGCACCATCCAGGGTGCACACGTAGCAGAGGAGGTACAGCAACGGCCATCCTTCTCCCCCTCCTCCTATATCTATGCCCTAGGGCTCCTGCCAACCCTAACCCTAACCCTATTCTCTTTCTCCCTCATTCCTCTCTTCCCCGCCTCCAATTTCCCTCTGCTCTCTCCTCTCTGCTCTGTAATCTCTGAACCTGCACCATCACCACCACCCGAAATTTCTCCACTTTGCTCCGGCGATCGCCGCCCTTCCGAGCCACCACCGCCGTGGCTAGGTGCGGGAATGGAACCCCCAGGGTTCCCTCTCCCTCACCGTGCCCTCGGTTGCCACCGAGGAGCTCCGATGCGCCGCCGCCATCCGCATCCCGCCGCCGGTCGCCACTGCATCGACCACCCCTGTCCGCCCCGACCTGCTCCGCCTCCCTTCCTTCGAGGTGAGCCCCTCGACCCCCTCCTCCCTCTCGGTCACCACCCCACGCAGCTCCGCACCCACAGCACGCCCCCACGGCCACCCCACGCGAGCGCCGCCCAGCGGCCATCAGCCCGCCGGCAGCCCTCCTCCGGTCCTGGTACAGAACGTGCAAGGTTCAGTTAAAAACAAGTTCAGTTAACCCGCGTACAAAAGAATAACCTCCCGAGTCCCCCTTCTCTGTCACCAAACAAGTCATCAGCCCACTGGTAGCAGCACCCTTTGCGCAGCAGGAGGTGGGGGGTTCGAATCCCCCCTCCCTCAATAAAACCAAAGTTTTATTTCTAATTGTTTTGATACAGAAATGTCACATCCCAATTTTGGAATACCTGTTAACATAGTTGTTTTGCTAACTGCTTGATAATTAAACTTTGATTGTGACAATTAAACTTTGGTTGTATTTGTTTGAGTGCAACTAAACAAACTAATTTTATAAACTTGCAAACTTAAAAGGATAGCAAAGCAGTAAACTAAAAATATTCAACATATTGTTCCAATGATAAAAATATTCAACATATTGTTCCAATGACTTTGGCAATATTTTCTCAAGTAAATATTGATCAAAGAGTTTTACAAAACTATCTTATGAAACTCATACTTGGTGAATATTATTCCAAGACCCAAACTAAGAAAGAGGAAAACACTTAATAAATTTCCATAAAGGATTATCAGAAAAAGAGGCATTCTTAAATGCTTCACCAAAATATTATCAAATGTTTTTCCAACCTTGCAAGCTTAGAAACAAAGGTATTAGAGAGCATTGACTTGCTATCTCTAGTCATATAAATATTTTGGCAAAGGATTGATAAAGAAAAGCCTAGTGCTTTATTAAATAGAAATTCCAATATTTCTAGAAACAGATAACTAAAACAAGTTACTATTGGAAACTTTCCTCAAATGATTTGAAATTCATACCATTGCTTCCTTATATCAAATAAGGAACACACACAAGAGGAGGCCAAAAATTGAATCCATTAAAGTCCTGAAAACATGGTTTTTCTCCACAGCAACAATTGGGATTTTGAACAAGTTTGTTCTACAAACTTTTCCCAAATGCCATGAAATAAATACCACATGCTCTATATCATAAATGAGGATGAAAACCAAAAGGGCACAAGTTTTTGAATAATTTAAGTTGCCAAAAACCCCTGTTTTCTTGACAGCACCTTTTTGAAATTTGAACAAGTTTGTTCTATGAAGTAACTCAAAATGACTTGAATTTTCTACCACATAAGGAACACCTCCAATAAGGAATGTGTGCCAAAAATTATAATTTTTGGAAGCTCCTAAGTAGGTTAATAAATTCAATGTCCATTTATGTAAGAATTCAAATTTAAACAACTTTGAATTATAAAGTTTATCCAATGGAGCCAATTTTCATATATGTTGTACATCTTAACTAATAAGAATTTTGGGCAAAAGGATTTCAAATTTTAACTTTGTTTGCTTAGGGAAAACATCCATTTTCAGAGAGTACAGGGACCTACTTGTAATTTTCCAGGGACTAAATTGTAAGCTGAGTCACATGGTCATCTTCTTCTTCCTGTAGATGACGAAATGGAGGGCATGGCTGCCCATGCTTCCTTTGCTTCGAGTAGAAGACTTCTAGTTGTTTAAAGCCCCCATGTGCACCTCTCTACCTGCTCCCTCTCTCACCCCACGAGCTACACTCTCTCTCTCTCTATTTTTCTTTTGCAAACCGAACCCTAGCTCGAGCTCATCGTCGATTCGGCCGCAGGTGACCTCGCCGCCGGCAGCCGTTGGCGCCATTAGCTCCTCCTCGTTGTGGTGGTCCGCCCTGCCGAGGGAATCGAGGCGAAATGGCCTGTGGTGGCCACGCCGTCCGTTTTCCTCTTTCGGGCCGGCGCACTCCGGCGAGCCATCCCCGCCGCCACGGACCTCCTCCTCCCTCACCGAGCGTCTCCGCGAGTTCAGGGTGAGCAGCCGCATCTCCCGACCCCTTTTTCCCCCTCCCTCGCTTCCGGAATAGCCGCCGCGCCGTCCTCGCATCACGGCCGTCGCGCGCCGCCGTCGCCGGCCACGCTCCGGTGGTTCCCGGGAAGCGACACAGCCCCTAGTTGATAGCCCACGTCGAGAGGAACCCGTATATGTGTTTGATTCGGAAAATGGTAAACGTTTGCGCTCGAATTTGCCTCGCCGGAGATCTCCCCGCCGGCGGGTGACGCAGCGGTGGCGTCACGCTGACGCCAGCCACCCTTGGCCCGCGCGTGGGAGATCAAACCTGCCTGTGGGGCCGCAGATCTGCCGCGTGGCTGCCCGCGTGGCGGTTGGCCCGCGAGTCAGCGACTCGGGCTTGCTCCCGCCGCGGTAGCAGTAGATCCAGGCCGGCCCAAACAGCAGATCTGGCCCAGTCTGTGTTGTTTTTCCATTTATTTTTCACAGAAACTTGCATGGTTACTTTTGGCTCAAAAAGGCAACTTAAAATATTAATTTGACCAAGCCAAAATTCACAGTGGTACCTCAACTAATTATAAACCATCTCCAAGTTGTAGATCTACTTTTGGATGGATAGATTTGAAATGAAAAATGATTTGGCAACAGCTACCAGAAACACAAAACTGAGCACCATTTTTATTTTACAACTCAGAATGAAGTGAGGCCAATTGCATTGGAAAGCCCTTGAAATTTCCTAACAGTAGCATTTAACCTCGTTTCCAAATTCATTGTATTTTTTAAATGGCATGCAATTTGGTAAAACACCAGAGAGCACTTTGGTGATTTTTATAAAATAATTAAAAATGATTTTTGATGCAAACTCAACTGGATGGTCTTGTATATGTTTAGGGCTATCCAAACCTAGAAGGGTTTAATTTTTAGAGCATCCTAGAATTTTTGGTGGACAGATCCTTGTTTTGCATATTTCTGCCATTTTGGCATTTTAGCTAATTAATTATTGTGATTATATTTTTGTGTTGCATTATTGTTTTCTAGCATGTAAAAGTTGTGTGAACTTGTTTTATAAGTGTTACTTAACTATTTTAGCATGTTAGAATGTGTGGACTTGAGTGGAGAAGCAATAGGATTTTTGTTATTAACATATGATTATTCTCTAGTAATACTTTGCATAGCAATTTTTGAGTGATAACTTTGTGTGCAAGTGATTGATTGTTTTGTTGAGATATTAGATACAGCACCATGTTGATACTTAGTTTGTGTTGTATCACCTCTGATAGCTTGCATTGGAATTGGTAGAAAAGCAGTAGTAGCTTAATCATTACTATGAGAATGGTTATGGAAAAATTCCCTCATGTGTGGAATTTTGACATAAGAATTTGTGGTTTGTAAACCACATATTTTTGTGTTGTATCATAGGACCAGTAGCATTTTGATAAGGTTTTTATGAGTACTTGACTCCTAGATTTTTCACTTGTGTGAAAACAATAGCATGAGTAGCATTGCCTTGCTTATTTAAGCACCCTATTATTTTCTGCTAGTATTGTTATTGCACTAGGTGCTAGTTTAGGTTTTTGCTAAGTTTTGTCAAGTATGACCAGAGGCATTGTGACCTCTTAATGCTTTGTATGCTAGTGGAACACCCACTGGTTTCATTGCATTGTCGGTGGAAACATTTTTTCCCCCACACTAGATGTGTTTCTTTTATATATGTTTTGAGTAGATCTTTAAATGCTTTTTAGGATTTTTGCTAGATTAATTCTCATGAAACCAGTACCATTTAGGTACTGTTATTTTGGTTATAGCACCTCTAGATACTTGGTGCTTGTGTTTGAAATAGATTTAAATAGAAATGCTTAAAGTCTAAATTTCATACTAGGATATTCATGTATGCTTTTTGTCTTGTTTTCCCCTAGGGAAAAATATGAATCTTTGGTATGGAAACCAGAGGATGGAATGTCCTTGTGGCATTATTATCTTAGGGTTTTCACCTCTGATAGGTTTCCTCTTAAGTAGCATAAAAGCATGAGTAACACTTGGATGACTAGGAATTAATCTCCTCACATGTGTAGCATTTTAAGCATAGTTTTTCCTTGTTTCCTAGCTATGCTTTTTATGTTATTTTGTGAATCCAGTAGCATTTATGGTACTGGTTAGAGGAGTATTTTTCCTCTGCTAGCTTGCACACTTGTGCATAAAATTAACTAGTGTAGCCTAAACTAGTCTAGTATTTTTCCTAAATTTTCTACTAGTATGAGTAGGAGTTTTTGGATGCTTGTTTGTTTGTTTTGAGCACTTTTATAAAAGTGACCAGAGGCTTATTAACCTCTTGGTGAGCATATTTGCTAGTGGAACACCCACTGGTACTGTTTGCATCATGGTGGAAAATAGGCTTGACTTGTTGTCATGAGCTTATTTCACCACTTGAGTAATTTAGCAAATTATGTGTGCTAGCCATAGAGATTGTTGGGGAAGTTTTTAGACATAAAAATGTGTTTTATGTGACACCCTACTGTCTAGTAACATGTGCTTTACCCCACTGGTCCATTGTGTTCTTAACCTAAAAATCATTGAATTGGCCACACATAAACACTAGGAAAAAAAGCAGACTTTTCAACTATAGTTTTTATGCCAATTTTTCTTAAGGGAAAAATTGAGAACTTGGGTGGTACTTCTTGATTGCTTGCTGTATGTATTACTTGTAGCCTTGTTTGTCTTGTTTGGTTCTGAATGTGTGTCCTTTATTCTCTTTTTACGACGTTAGAAAACGAAGAGGAAGGAAGTGTCGGGAAGCTCTGTTTCAAGTTCCAGTCACTCCAACAACCAGGGACACAAAGAGATACCAGGCAAGCATCCTGATGCTTGCTGATACAATACTTACCATTAAATATCATGCATGTTTTACCTCTGAAGTTTTACAAAAAACTTGATTATCAAAACTATTTTTGATGTGGAATTTACTACTATACTATATTATAGGTTACTATCATGCCAGTAGTTAAACTTGGTAATACCAAGCCCATAGGCCACCATATGGTATTTATTACCATCAAATATACTAGTCCCTAAGTGGACACCCTAAAATTGTGATTCTACAAAACAAAGGCTTTACGGAAAAACCCGGAGAAAAGGCGGATCCTTGTTCTCCGGAGGAATGTGGAAGTGGTCATTTTTGAGAAGGTGGTGTTTTTCAAAAATGACACATAACCTAGTCTTCGCCGGACAACCTTTACCGTACTGCCACCCTACCCCAACATGGGCACGGGGCTTAACTTGAAGTTTGTTCTTATTAGTGTGTGCTATCTCAATCGCTATAAGGGACATCGTACCCTCGAACCGAATGTCGTCAAAACTCCCAATGTTGAGACATAAAAAGTGTGGGATTAATTTTCCCTCCGGTTGCATCGGTTGAGTCTCCTGTCATGGCGATGTGCGACATGGTGCCGAGGAGATTAACAACTGAGAGATAGGCATATTCTAGCTTGAACATAGTGGATGGTTATGATCAGATACCTGATGTTTACATACTGTTGTTACAGTCCGTGATTGTTCACGGGAGGTGTACTGGATCTGGTGGATGTGTACACCTCTGCAGAGTACAACTTTTTCGAAGAAGCCGCGTCCTCGGATATGGACAGTTGAATGGCCATGTAGCTAGCATTGTGTCAATGTTTTCAAAAGAGTTTTGAAAGGGAATCTTTGGAAAGGAAGTGTTGAACTTGTGAAGTTCGGAAAGGAATGGAAACTTATACCGTGGAGGTATCGTCGATGATGAAAAGCCAGATGATGTTATACAAAACAAAATGTTTTGCAAAGAAAACCTTTTCTACTCTAAGCAAGAGTTCTGGAAACTGATTCCAAGAAGTTTTGCAAAGAGAAAAATATTCTTTAACAAAGCTTTACAAAACCTCTTGTACATGTGACATCTACAAGAGAAATAAAACTATATTATTTTTCTTCTGAAGTATCTTCTTCAGCGAAGATACAGATTAACCTGACTGCAACTGTGGTGTCATCATATATGAACACCATTGATAGTGAACCATATTTATAGCCTACCTATTCCACCATATAAGCATATTTGCATGTTGGTAAGTGACATGATGGATGTCTTGCTGAGTACATTCAAATGTACTCATTATGGTTTCGCCCCTGGTATCTACTTATCAGATTTTGAGAAGGAGCCTCAAAGGAGATCTATGAAGAGAGTACGGAGTTGACGGCTTTGCGAACTAGGATCGTCTCCGGGTCAGCAGCCTGTAGGTTAAGGCGTGACTTGGGCTCAACTACGTTGTGTTTTATTTGTCTTCCGCTGTGTTTGATAAGTTGCCTGCCCCATGTGGCAGTTGCGTTAAAACTTGATCATGTGATATTTGTGTAATACCTTTATGTATTCGTGTAATGGATGATGTATTTCTGTGTGCCAACTGTGTATGTTGTTCACGACTGATCTTTCTGGGATCGTGAATGTATGCATACGTAGGGTTTCAGACTGCCGGTCTGGGGTCCTTACAGAGTTGGTATCAGAGCCATCCTGACCTTAGGAGACCTTAGTTAGCATGGACGTCAGATAGGAAAGAAAAGTATTTTGAGTAAAAACCTATTTACTATCTACATAATTTTTATCTAAGGGAATTTTAGTATATTTTCCCTCCTTTTTATCTTTTCAAAAGATTCTAAATGCATATCAAGGGCGTCCTTGAACAGTGGTTCGAAGGGCGGGCCTTACAGAATTGGTATCTCTCTCGGTTAAGAGTCTATTTCTTACTTGTTTGCAACTGCTCCGCTCTGTTTTTGAAACATCTCTCGTCCTTGAAGTTTTCTGTCCAGAAAATAGTTGGAGTTTCAAAAACAGATTGTTGCATAAAGTTTCATCAAAACTTTACTTCTATTTATCTTGTTTTCATACAAAAACTTTTATACTTGCCGATGTCCCGAGAAGACCAAAATAATTGCCTAGCTCTACAATAATGTTGGTCAGCAGTAGAAATAGTTCTTCAGCCACTTCTAGGATTTTGGATCATCCCCCGACGTAGCTCCAATGGAGTCTTGCTTGTGTGTTATGACTTGCTTATGTGTGACCTTAGGACTTTGTGCTGTGGTTTGGTGTAGAATTTGGTTCATCTAGGCTTCTATATGTTTGTGGGGTACTCAAATTTTGCAACTTTGTGATTGCCCCGCTCTTGTTTTTGGATCGCCTCGTGTTAAAATTTTGCGAGCAAAAATGTTAGTATAGCATTCAAAAACAAGAATTTGTTGCTTAGACTTAGGCTTGTTTTCGCTTCATAATGCGACCCGTCGTGAACCACCACCATCTCCCCCACCATCAATGAAAGCACCGTTGTGCCTAAATAGAGGACCATCAAGCCACACGAGCTGTTAGCGTTGCTACCAGTGATGCACTCCAACATATAAAGCTCCAACAACGACAACCCTCAAAAGGAGAAAAGGCGTGAAGAAAACCAACTAATACTGGCCGAAACCTCTATGTTTTGTCTGTTTGTAAAAGACTCGTTTTGCTCTGTTGGCTAAATGTCGCACCTTTTTATGTTCCCTTTTAAAAGACCAAACAAGAGAAATCCCCTTTTAAAAGTTATATACCTCCCTCCTCTGGAGAAAGGTGAAAAAGAATTCTTCACATGCCATGAGGCGCAACCCCCTAAAAAGCCAATCAAAAGAGCACAATTCAATATTCGACGTACGATGACACTAGTCGTATCTTGTCAGAAAAACATGATTAAATAGAAAGTTAACAAAACTAACATGCTTGGTCTAATCTTAGGTTGACACCTAACCAAAGCATGCGAACTACTGACAACTCTCTCTAAATCAAGAAATTAAGTGACTTACGACACCTTTTAATATAGTTGGTAAAAAGGAGATGTCACGAGAAAATAAAATGATGACCTATTCGTTTACTAGTCAATAAGATATCGGGTGTATCTATTTTGGAAATCAAAACTTGGTAGACATTGTAGGTACTATTAAAATGCGGAGTTTAGAAATAAAGTGAACGATGAAATGGATATGATAGATCTAGAAAACAGCAGTTTTTCCTGTTCTTGTTTCTTTGTGTGCTCTTGATTGAAATAAATTTGTGTATTATTCAATCTTGCTTCCTAACTTATATGGAGTTGTTATGACTTGTTATTATATTGTTTTATTACAATAAATCTACCCTAGAAAGTGTGTGCATGATTGAAACTCAAATAAAAAATGAATAGCATTTGTTACCTTCTAGTTTATTATTTGGATTGTTGAGTGGGCAAATCCTTGTAAATTTGTTATACCTAGATTTTTGTTATGGTTATGATAGATCCAGTACCATTTTGGTACTGTTATTTATATGTTGTTATCTTCATTAACTTGCATGTGATCTTATAGCAAAGCATGAGTAACCTTTGCTATTTTTCCAGTTTTTATTATTTGGAATTATTGTGAAAGATAGACCTTTGTGTGAATGCTTTGATAAATTTTGTGCTATGTTTTCTTGAGTCCAGTACCATTTAGGTACTGATATTTTGATGCTTGTACCTATGTTAGCCTGCATGTCTCTTAATAGTAAAGCATGTGTAAGAATTGCTATCAGTATGCACTAGTATTGCTTCACTAGATTAAACAGCATTATATTTTTTTATCTTGTATGCAAAGTTTTTCATGACTAATCAGAGGCTTAGTACCTATTTTTACTTGGTATTAGTGGGCCATAGCCCACTGGTCCCACTGTATTTTGTCTTGAGGATGAAAATCCCCAGCCATACACATGTGAGAAATTAACATGTTTTCATTATGTGGTTGATAGGGATATTTTCCACCATGGAAAATATAATGGTTTGCTTTCACTTATGCAAGTGAGAAGTTTAGTTCTTATAAGGATTCTACTAGTATGCTAGGTGTGATCCATTTGTTAGCATAATATTCCTTAGGAGTATCTTGTTAAGAGATGATTCACTATTGAGTGCTAAATTAAATTGTTTGCAAATAAACTGAATTCCTTTTGATTGATAGATTGTTTGTGGATGATTTTAAATTGAGTGTTTGGATTTTTGAAAAGGTTTAGATAACTTTTCTTTTGTTGCATAGCTACTGGTTGTGTAAGTTATACCTTGCTTGCTTGCTAGAAATTGTCTAAGAAAAACATAAATTGCTAGAATTAATTTATGCATGTTAAGGGTTGTTTCATGGGATTGTTTTGATGTTTGTGCTTGCTAGCTTGTGTAAGTTTTGTGTACTGTTATTAGGTACATTTTATGATCATGACTTGCTTGTTTAGAATTAAGCATCATAGTAACCTTGTTTGCTTCTCTAGTGTTGAACTAGTGTCACCACTAGAAAATGGTGAATTTTGCTCTAGTGTTGCCATCTTTTGTCTTATGAGTGTATGAGTTTATTATAGCATATTTATGAAGTTATTACTTCTGTTATGATGCCATGAATTATTTAGTTTCATGTTCTATGGTTATAGGATATGATTATCTCTTATAGCATGATGGTGTAGATTTTTCATACTAGTGTGTTATTTGTGTAGTCCTGTTTTTGTTATGCCTGTGTAATAGGAGTATTATCGTGTGTGAAGATGGTGTTTTAGAGTATCTTTATGATTGAATTCATTAGTTTTTAGCTACTGGTTGTTTGCTAATTGTTAATGATTGATGGATTCCAAAACCTCTAATAAACAATAACCTAGTGAATAAATAGTCTATTCATCTGTGGTGTTGTTTGCTTGCTTATTGGATTTTGTTTAAATGTTTTACCTTAGCATGAGTTTATACTTGTGTTATGATTGTGCTTAAGAGTATCTTATGAAACTAAAAAACACCCAACTAAAATCTTGAACATATTAAGTGATAGTTGCTGGTGGTGAGTAACACCCACTGCCATGGCTATTGTTCTGTCTGTTTGTTTTACCTTAGCAACCAAACCTTTGCACCCACAAGCTATATGTTTAGCTTATTATATACCTTGTTATGAGAGTGGTCCACCACTCCATATGTGGTATGTAATATGTGGGATATACCTAGGAACTCATGTAAATAATTGACGGTACTTTTCCAGGTAGTTCTGCACTAAAAGGAACTAGTTGGCGGTAGTGACGTTATCAGAAATTTCTAAAATTTGGCGGTTGAGTAAATTGATAGCTAAAGATTTTTCTTTGAAGAATTTGATAGTTTAGGGATGTACCCCACCTCCCAAGAAAAGTCAAAGGGGGGAAGCACCGGCACTCCAACACTAACATTGTGTTTGTTGGCCCTCCCTTAGTCCTCGCTTGTGAATCTCGGGGACGAGATTCTTTTTAAGGGGGGAAGACCTGTCACATCCCAATTTTGGAATACCTGTTAAACACAGTTGTTTTGCTAATTGCTTGACAATTAAACTTTGATTGTGACAATTAAACTTTGATTGTGTTTGTTTGAGTGCAACTAAACAAACTAGTTATATAATCTTACATGGCTAAGAAATTGAAAGCAAACTTAAAAAGGATAGCAAAGCAGTAAACTAAAAATATTCAACATATTGTTCCAATGATAAAAATATTCAACATATTGTTCCAATGACTTTGGCAATATTTTCTAAAGTAAATATTGATCAAAGTGTTTTCCAAAACTATCTTATGAATCCAATACTTGTTGAATATAATTCCAAGGCCTAAATTAAGAAAGAGGAAACACTTAATAAATTTCCCTAAAAGATTATCAGAAAAGGAGGCATTCTTAGATGCTTCACCAAAATATTATCAAATGTTTTTCCAACCTTGCAAGCTTAGAAACAAAGGTATTAGAGAGCATTGACTTGCTATCTCTAGTCATATAAATATTTTGGCAAAGGATTGATAAAGAAAAGCCTAGTGCTTTATTAAATAGAAATTCCAATATTTCTAGAAACAGAAAACTAAAACAAGTTACTATTGGAAACTTTCCTCAAATGATTTGAAATTCATACCATTGCTTCCTTATAACAAATAAGGAACACACACAAGAGGAGACCCAAATATGAATACATTAAAGCCCTGAAAACATGAATTTTCTCCACAGCAACATTTGGGATTTTGAACAAGTTTGTTCTACAAACTTTTTCCAAATGACATGAAATAAATACCACATGCTATATATCATAAATGAGGATGAAAACCAAAAGGGCACAAGTTTTTGAATAATTTAAGTTGCCAAAAACCCCTGTTTTCTTCACAGCACCTTTTTGAAATTTGAACAAGTTTGTTCTATGAAGTAACTCTAAATGACTTGAATTTTCTACCACATAAGTAACACATCAAATAAGGAATGTGTGCCAAAAATTATCATTTTTGGAAGCTCCTAAGTAGGTTAATAAATTCAATGTCCATTTATGTAAGAATTCAAATTTAAACAACTTTGAATTATAAAGTTTATCCAATGGAGCCAATTTTCATATATGTTGTACATCTTAACTAATAATAATTTTGGGCAAAAGGATTTCAAATTTTAACTTTGTTTGCTTAGGGAAAACATCCATTTTCAGAGAGAACAGGGACCTACTTGTAATTTTCCAGGAACTTAATTGTAAGCTGAGTCACATGGTCATCTTCTTCTTCCTGTAGATGACGAAGTAGCAGGCATGGAGGCCCATGCTTCCTTTGCTTCGAGTAGAAGGCTTCTAGTAGATAAAAACCCCTCAAGTGAATCTCTACCTGCCCCCTCTCTCTCCCCCCCCTCGAATTTTCTCTCTCTCTCTCAAAATATTCCAACCCGAAACCCTAGCTCGAGCTCATCGTCGATTCGGCCGCAGGTGACCTCGCCGCCGGCAGCCGTTGGCGCCATTAGCTCCGCCTCGTTGTGGTGGTCCGCCCTGCCGAGGGAATCGAGGCGAAATGGCCTGTGGTGGCCACGCCGTCCGTTTTTCCTCTTTCGGGCCGGCGCACTCCGGCGAGCCATCCCCGCCGCCACGGACCTCCTCCTCCCTCACCGAGCGTCTCCGCGAGTTCAGGGTGAGCAGCCGCATCTCCCGACCCCTTTTTCCCCCTCCCTCGCTTCCGGAATAGCCGCCGCGCCGTCCTCGCATCACGGCCGTCGCGCGCCGCCGTCGCCGGCCACGCTCCGGTGGTTCCCGGGAAGCGACACAGCCCCTAGTTGATAGCCCACGTCGAGAGGAACCCGTATATGTGTTTGATTCGGAAAATGGTAAACGTTTGCGCTCGAATTTGCCTCGCCGGAGATCTCCCCGCCGGCGGGTGACGCAGCGGTGGCGTCACGCTGACGCCAGCCACCCTTGGCCCGCGCGTGGGAGATCAAACCTGCCTGTGGGGCCGCAGATCTGCCGCGTGGCTGCCCGCGTGGCAGCTGGCCCGCGAGTCAGCGACTCGGGCTTGCTCCCGCCGCGGTAGCAGTAGATCCAGGCCGGCCCAAACAGCAGATCTGGCCCAGTCATGTTTCTTTTTCCAATTTATTTTTGCAGAAAACAAGCATGGTTACTTTTGGCTCAAAAAGGCAACTTAAAATATGAATTTGACCAAACTAAAATTCACAGTGGTACCTCAACTAATTCTAAACCATCTCCAAGTTGTAGATCTACATTTGGATGGATAGATTTGAAATGAAAAATGATTTGGCAACAGGTACCAGAAACACCAAAATGAGCACCATTTTTATTTTACAACTCAGAATGAAGTGAGGCCAATTGCATTGGAAAGCCCTTGAAATTTCCTAACATAAGCATTTAACCTCGCTTCCAAATTCATTATATTTTTGAAATGGCATGCAAATTGGTAAAACACCAGAGAGCACTTTGGTGATTTTTATAAAATTATTAAAAATGATTTTTGATGCAAACTCAACTGGATGGTCTTGTATATGTTTAGGGCTATCCAAACCTAGAAGGGTTTAATTTTTAGAGCATCCTAGAAAATTTGGTGGACAGATCTTTGTTTTGCATGTTTCTGCCATTTTGGCATTTTTAGGTAATTAATTTGTGTGAGTTATTTTTGTGATGCAATATGGTTTTCTAGCATGTATAAGTTGTGTGAACTTGTTTTATAAGTGTTACTTAACTATTTTAGCATGTTAGAATGTGTGGACTTGAGTGGAGAAGCAATAGGATTTTTGTTATTAACATATGATTATTCTCTAGTAATACTTGCATAGCAATTTTTGATTGATTAACTTTGTGTGCAAGTGATTGAATTGTTTTGTTGAGAGATTAGATACAGCACCATGTTGATACTTAGTTTGTGTTGTTATCACCTCTGATAGCTTGCATTTGATTTGGTAGAAAAGCAGGAGTAGCTTAATCATTACTATGAGAATGTTATGGAAAAATTCCCTCATGTGTGGAATTTTTGACATAAGAATTTGTGGTTGTAAAACCACATATTTTTGTGTTGTATTCATAGGACCAGTAGCATTTTGATAAGGTTGTTATGAGTACTTGACTCCTAGATTTTTCACTTGTGTGAAAACAATAGCATGAGTAGCATTGCCTTGCTTATTTAAGCACCCTATTATTTTCTGCTAGTATTGTTATTGCACTAGGTGCTAGTTTAGGTTTTTGCTAATTTTTGTCAAGTATGACCAGAGGCTTTGTGACCTCTTAATGCTTTGATATGCTAGTGGAACACCCACTGGTTTCATTGCATTTTGGTGGAAACATTATTTCCCCCACACTAGATGTGTTTCTTTTATATATGTTTTGAGTAGATCTTTAAATGCTTTTTAGGCTTATTGCTAGATTAATTCTCATGAAACTAGTACCATTTAGGTACTGTTATTTTGGTTATAGAACCTCTAGATACTTGGTGCTTGTGTTTGAAATAGATTTAAATAGAAATGCTTAAAGTCTAAATTTCATACTAGGATATTCATGTATGCTTTTTGTCTTGTTTTCCCCTAGGGAAAAATATGAATCTTTGGTATGGAAACCAGAGGATGGAATGTCCTTGTGGCATTATTATCTTATAGTTTTCACCTCTGATAGGTTTCCTCTTAAGTAGCATAAAAGCATGAGTAACACTTGGATGACTAGGAATTAATCTCCTCACATGTGTAGCATTTTAAGCATAGTTTTTCCTTGTTTCCTAGCTATGCTTTTTATGTTATTTTTTGGAATCCAGTAGCATTTATGGTACTGGTTAGAGGAGTATTTTTCCTCTGCTAGCTTGCACACTTGTGCATAAAATTAACTAGTGTAGCCTAAACTAGTCTAGTATTTTTCCTAAATTTTCTACTAGTATGAGTAGGAGTTTTTGGGTGCTTGTTTGTTTGTTTTGAGCACTTTTATAAAAGTGACCAGAGGCTTATTAACCTCTTGGTGAGCATATTTGCTAGTGGAACACCCACTGGTATGTTTGCCTCATGGTGGAAAAATAGGTTTGACTTGTTGTCATGAGCTTATTTCACCACTTGAGTAATTTAGCAAATTATGTGTGCTAGCCATAGAGATTGTTGTGGGAATTTTTAGACATCAAAATGTGTTTTATGTGACACCCTACTGTCTAGTAACATGTGCTTTACCCCACTGGTCCATGGTGTTCTTAACCAAAAAATCATTGAATTGGCCACACATAAACCCTAGAAAAAAAAGCAGACTTTTCAACTATAGTTTTTATGCCAATTTTTCTTAAGGGAAAAATTGAGAACTTGGGTGGTACTTCTTGATTGCTTGCTGTATGTATTACTTGTAGCCTTGTTTGTCTTGTTTGGTTCTGAATGTGTGTCCTTTATTCTTTTTACGACGTTAGAAAAACGAAGAGGAAGGAAGTGTCGGGAAGCTGTGTTTCAAGTTCCAGTCACTCCAACAACCAGGGACACAAAGAGATACCAGGCAAGCATCCTGATTGCTTGCTGATACAATACTTACCATTATATATCATGCATGTTTTACCTCTGAAGTTTTACCAAAACTTGATTATCAAAACTATTTTTGATGTGGAAATTACTACTATACGATATTATAGGTTACTATCATGCCAGTAGTTAAACTTGGTAATACCAAGCCCATAAGCCACCATATGGTATTTAATACCATCAAATATACTAGTCCCTAAGTGGACACCCTAAAATTGTGATTCTACGAAACAAAGGCTTTACGGAAAAACCCGGAGAAAAGGCGGATCCTTGTTCTCCGGAGGAATGTGGAAGTGGTCATTTTTGAGAAGGTGGTGTTTTCAAAAATGACACATAACCTAGTCTTCGCCGGACAACCTTTACCGTACTGCCACCCTACCCCAACATGGGCACGGGGCTTAACTTGAAGTTTGTTCTTATTAGTGTGTGCTATCTCAATCGCTATAAGGGACGTCGTACCCTCGAACCGAATGTCGTCAAAACTCCCAATGTTGAGACATAAAAAGTGTGGGATTAATTTTCCCTCCGGTTGCATCGGTTGAGTCTCCTGTCATGGCGATGTGCGACATGGTGCCGAGGAGATTAAACTCAACTGAGGAGATAGGCATATTCTAGTTTGAACATAGTGGATGGTTATGATCAGATACCTGATGTTTACATACTGTTGTTACAGTCCGTGATTGTTCACGGGAGGTGTACTGGATCTGGTGGATGTGTACACCTCTGCAGAGTACAACTTTTTCGAAGAAGCCGCGTCCTCGGATATGGACAGTTGAATGGCCATGTAGCTAGCATTGTGTCAATGTTTTCAAAAAGAGTTTTGAAAGGGAATCTTTGGAAAGGAAGTGTTGAACTTGTGAAGTTCGGAAAAGAATGGAAACTTATACCGTGGAGGTATCGTCGATGATGAAAAGCCAGATGATGTGATACAAAACAAAATGTTTTGCAAAGAAAACCTTTTCTACTCTAAGCAAGAGTTCTGGAAACTGATTCCAAGAAGTTTTGCAAAGAAAAAAATATTCTTTAACAAAGCTTTACAAAACCTCTTGTACATGCGACATCTACAAGAGAAATAAAACTATATTATTTTTCTTCTGAAGTATCTTCTTCAGCGAAGATACAGATTAACCTGACTGCAACTGTGGTGTCATCATATATGAACACCATTGATAGTGAACCATATTTATAGCCTACCTATTCCACCATATAAGCATATTTGCATGTTGGTAAGTGACATGATGGATGTCTTGCTGAGTACATTCAAATGTACTCATTATGGTTTCGCCCCTGGTATCTACTTATCAGATTTTGAGAAGGAGCCTCAAAAGGAGATCTATGAAGAGGAGTACGGAGTTGACGGCTTTGCGAACTAGGATCGTCTCCGGGTCAGCAGCCTGTAGGTTAAGGCGTGACTTGGGCTCAACTACGTTGTGTTTTATTTGTCTTCCGCTGTGTTTGATAAGTTGCCTGCCCCATGTGGCAGTTGCGTTAAACTTGATCATGTGATATTTGTGTAATACCTTTATGTATTCGTGTAATGGATGATGTATTTCTGTGTGCCAACTTTGTATGTTGTTCACGACTGATCTTTCTGGGATCGTGAATGTATGCATACGTAGGGTTTCAGACTGCCGGTCTGGGGTCCTTACAAGAAATTCACCAGAAATCACCATTAGGTCCCTGCAGTTTCTTTTCTAGCCCTGTAATATTTTTCCTAAGTCCCTAGAGGTGATAAAAATGGCAGATTTGCACCCTATACTTCTAAAATGCATAACTAATTCATCTTAACTCCAATTTTAACTTTTTAAATATGTTTTCTGTCCCAAATTAAATGCTCTACCCAAATATAAAATTTGTTTACTGTTTTGAATATTTTAAATTGGTGAAATATTTAAAAACTTGCTTAATTCACTTAAACTTGCAAAATTCATAACTTGGGTATAAAAATTCCAAATTCCACAAACTAAATATGTTTTCCAATCAACTTTTCATGTAATTTCCAAATGTAAATTTTGTTTGCTGTTTTGAATAATTTAAATTGCTGAAAACAACTGTTTCTTGTTTAATGCATTTAAAATTGCCAAAATAATAACTTGCTCATTTTAAATCCAATTTCAACAAATGAAATATGTTTTCCATGCAAAATTAAACCACCTTTTCAAATATAAAATTGGTTTCATGTTTTGAATAATTAAAATTGGTTGAATGATTTAAACCTTGTTTAAATCATTTAATATTGTTACATTCATAACTTGGTCAAATTAATTTCTTTTGGGACATATAAAATATGTTTTCAAACCACAAAAGTATAAACTTTTCAAATATGAATCTCACTTAATGTTTGGAACAAATAAAAATTCAAATAAGTTCATGTTTGAATTAAATTCATTTAATTCTTGCTTAAACCTGTTTAATTCCTAAATAATTTATTTGAAATCCTTTTTCAACAAGTGAAACATGTATTCCAACTAAAATCTTGTTTTCTTTTCAAATATAAACTTTGTTATCTATTTTGAACAATTAAAATTGGTGAAAACAACAAATGCTTGAGTGACACCTTTAAGTAACCAAAATTTCTTAACTTAATAAATAAAATCCTAAACTTGGTAAACCTTATTTCCAATTGCTCCTATTGCTGTTATTTTGTTGTTTTCATCATCCATGCATCATGCTAATCCACTTTCACCTATTGGTTAGTTGTAAAACAATTGTTTCACCCTTAATTCATGGGCTTTCCATATGCAATCCAATTGCATGTGGGTCCATTTAATCATGTTATGTTATCTTCTCAACTAGTTTATTTTGATGCATCAATTAAATGGTCATGCATCATCCCATGTTTGTGCATTATGCCATGTTATTGATTGTTTGTTCTCTGCGTTGTTTGTTTGCTTCTTCTCGGATACACGACGACGTTGAGACCGACGATACTTACGACACCCCTTCTAAGGAGTTAGCTCAGTACCAGGCTACTGGGTTTGCAGGCAAGTGTTCACTCACATGAACCACCGTGTTCCTTTCAACATTGGTTACCGATACTTTTCCGTTGTCTATTCTGCTAGCCCTATGAATAGTTGCTTCTGTTACGAACCTATCACATGAATCCCTTAACCCTGATATTGCCTCACCTCCATACCTATAACCTTTTGCTTGTTGCCCGTGTCTTACTAGCATGCTTAGGGTTGTTTTGCTCGAGTCTGTTACCCGTTACTTTCTGTTACTATTTCTATTATGTTCTGGGGGCTCGATGTTTAATCAATCAATCATGCTAATGTTATTATTAATAATAATTTGATGATAAGGCACCGGCAGGAGGCCCTGTGTGGTTTTGAGGCCTGCTAGTGTCGACCCTAATAGGAAAAGGGTCTTGTCTACTGATCCATGATGAGCGCACTAACCGCATGTGGGAAGCGAGTATGGGCGCCCCCCTCAATTTGATTCGATTCGCATCTCGTCCAAATCGCCTCATTTAGTTCGTGTTTTCCATTTGCCGCATGCATGTTTTTGCGAGCCCAGCGCAGGGTGGAACTTTTGTAGTCGGCATATAGGGGGACACGGTCTTAGAGTGCTATGAGGGTCCCTTTTCTTCGGGGCTCGATTAGCCGTGCGCCCAAGGTGCTTTGGGCTTGATGCGGAGAAGAGTTGAGTTGTGTTGAGTACCTCGCTTGGTGGGTTTGATCCCCGTCTGGCGGGTTATTCTTACGTGTACGGCCAAATTGGTGCACCCCTGCAGGGATAAATCTTCTCGAGAAGCCGTGTTTTCCGCGGTTATGGACTACTTGGTGAAAGTACTGGCTAACAAGTACTCAGGACAACTTAAACCTAATGATTAACAATCTTACACCCAATGATTAACAACTTGACTAGTAATAGGCTTATTGACACAATAATCTGAACCATCCTTAATTCAACTGTGTGAGTTATCCTCGGATTGCTTCTTTGGATAAGGGGCGAGGTCCAGGATGGGTTTGTTTGGTGGTTAGCTATAGGTGGTTACGATACGCGATCTTATCTCCTTTCTGTTTAGCCGGAAGTGGTAGTACCTCTGTAGTTGGTTAGAGCAGCCAGTTGCAGCATCTTTTACATCCCCTTTCTTCCGTTGAAACCAAAGCATCTGTGCTTGGTGTTGACGGGTTACACTTTGGTGAACTGTGAGTCTTGCTTGCCAGTACGTTTATGTACTGACCCCTTTGGGGCTGTGGTTTCCGCAGACTAGGTTTTCGAGGATCCCCATGGTGGCTACTACGTGGAGTATGACGAGACTGCTGACGAGTAGATAGCGGACCCGGGCAGGATCCGAGACTTCGTGGATGGGCTCCGTCTGTTCGTTTCCGGCCTCTTAGGCCTATTTGGTTCTTGTCTGTACTCAGACATGTTGAATGCTTCCGCTGTGATGTAATGATGAATTGTTGGGACATGTGTCCTCTGGATGATTGTATTTGCTATCTCTGCTCTAATGAGAGCCCTTTGCAACTTATTTCAATCTTTTGTGTCATAGAGATCTGTTGTGATATCAGTTGTTCAACGCCGTTGACGTACCATGTGTGTATGGTTTGAACTACGTCAATGGAAGTATCGTGATTTCTATGGGATAGTTTACATCGACGGTGGATAGTAGAGATTGGTCGTCACACATAAGTGTTGGCCTACTCGTAAGAGGACGCGGGTGCAGATAAGCCCCGTAATCCAATCATCTACTATTCAGTTCGGCCCGATGAGTATCCCCTAGAAGTCCGGGTGCGACATAGACCGTATTTTTACTCTTGCTACCATCAGGATAGATCTGTCCTCTTCCTAGGTTTTCCCCTACATATATGGGATATTTTAAGAAATGAGCATCTTTCTTCGTAGAGGGATCAGGGGAAATAATAGTAAAGACAATTTCACTATATTTCTTACTAGGAACAGGGCCTATCACAAATTTTTTTTATCGGGACGATAACTCTGAAAAAAAGATTTCCTATGTTTTCTTTCAACTCAGGGGAAATACGATCGGCGGAGCTAATTCGAATCCCTCAGGCAAAATAAGAACAACACCCACATTCAACCCTCCCTTATTCCATTAGCAAGAACTTGTTTCAATTGCACATCATAAGGAATTTGAAGAACTTCTTCAAATACAGTATCGGGAAGCATTGCTTGGGGAACTTCAATATCCACGGGCTTGCTAGCTAAATAACAATTAGCACATACAATTCGTCCAGTTGATTCTCGTGGATTTCCATAACCTTGCTGCGCAAAAATGGGATATGCATTTGAAATAGATGTCTGAGTTATTATGTATATCATGATCTGTACTTGTAACTCAAGAAGAGTATGATTCCGGTGATGAATAAGAAGAACAAACCACAAGCGAAGTGGCCACTATTGCTATTGCATCTTCATCATCTCCTTCACTGTTTGAACTGCCCCAGTCATAATCTTCCTCACCCCCCCCCCCCCCGGCAAAGTGCTTCATGGCTAAGGCCACCGAGGTATCATCTTCTTCCACCACTAAGACTCAAAGTGAAATGAATAAATTTGCTAGTCCTAGTGTTGAAGATGAAATTGCCTCTTTGAACCTATATATGACTAACTTTAAAGGTGAGAACAAGAAGTAATTTAATCTTCTCATGAGTCAATTGGGAGAGGCACAATAGGCTCTTGAGAAGAAATGTGAAACTGAAACAAAAGATTGCTTTGAAAAGGGTTCCCTTTCAAATGCTCTTGAGGAGGAACATGAGCTTCGAGTATCTTTTTAGGAGAAACTTGAATCTATTGAAGAGTCACATAATGAGTTAATTTCTAAGCTCGCTAAAGAACGTGACCATGCAATTGATAAATACAAAATAACTAACAAGAAGTACGTTGAGTTTGGTGTTGGTCATGAAAAACTAACCGAGGAGCTAGAGAAGCTCACGAAGGCTCACAAGGCCTTGGAGAGTGAACACTATACCCTCAACAAGTCTTGTTAACAACTTAAAACTCAACTTGATCAATTCAATGTGCCTACTACTTCTATTTCTTCCTATGATCATGCAAATATTATTGAGGATAATTCTAGGTTGAAGGAAGAGCTAGCAAGAATAAAGGGAAAGGGCCCTAGTGTTGAGAAGGTTATGGATCCTAAGCCACAAGTAGCCCCTAAGCTACAATTGGTTGCTCCTAGACCACAAAATGGCAAGCAAGGTCTTGTCTATGTTGCCAAGAGCAAGAACAACAAGAAGAAGAACAAGAACAAGGCCAAGACCGCACAAGCTAAGAACAATCTTGGTGCGAATGGTATTGTCATTAGGGACAACACTACTCATAGCAACTCCCCGGGAATTAACAATCCACACCATTTCTTATGTGTTGATTATGATGGTGTTGTGCAAGCTAAATATGTTGGTCCTATTGAGGTTTTCATTGATTACTCTATTTGGGTTCCAAAGACCCTTGTTGCTAACATCAGAGGACCCTCCTCGGGTCCTAAGTCAAGTCAACGATTCCTTGTAGGGCTATGCTTCTGGTGGATCAAAATGGATACTTGATAGTGGGTGTACACGTCAAATGACCGGAAGCAAGGAGCTAATGACGTAGTTCAAACCAAATATAAATCAAGAACCATCACTTATGGAGATAAGTCAAAATCTGAGGTAAAGGGTTTTGGCAAGGTGGTTGTTGCTCCTAATATCACCCTTGAAAATTCATGCTTGGCGAATCCCTTGGTTTCAATTTGATTTCAGTTCGTGCTTTAGGGAATATGGGCTTTTCCGTCTTCTTCGATACTGACAAGGTGATCATCAAGTGGAGCAAGTCTCTCGATGTTTCTTATGTTGGGCATGTCGAAAATGATTTGTACGTGGTAGAATTTTCGGAGTCAACCAACACTCAAACGATGTGTCTCTTTGGTACGGCCGGCGTGGGGTAGTTGTGGCATTGCCGCTTATCCAATGTCAACATGAGAACTTTGCAAAGTCTTCACAAGGGTGGTCACATCCCTGGACTAAAAGGAAATGTTTCCTTTGCCAAAGATCGTGTGTGGGGCATGTGTTGAAGGCAAGATGCACGATTCTTCGCATCCAAGCAAGAGAATTATCTCATCAAAGAGTATCGTGGAGCTTATCCATGTTGACCTCTTTTGTACCGTGCCCGAGGCAAGTCTTGGAGGCAATAAGATTGTTTGGTAATTTTGGATTATTATTCAAGATACACATGGGTCTATTTCTTCAAATTGAAGAGTGCGACTCAACAAACCATCATCGACTTCTCCAACCAAGTGCAACATCAACACAATCTTCCTATCTTGGCTATTCGGAGTGATAATGGCTCCGAGTTCAAGAACTACACCCTTAATGAGTTCCTTAGTGAAGAGGGTATTCGTCATCAATATTCCGCTGCATATACCCCTCAAAAAAATGGTTAGCCGAGAGGAAGAACCAGACTCTATTGGATATGGCTAGGACCATGTTGACGGATTTTAACTCTCCCGAGTATCTTTGGGCCGAAGCCATCTCCATCGCTAGTCACTCGTCAAACCGGATCAACATTCACAAGGGTTTAATGAAGACTCCATATGAGATTCTCACCGGCAACAAACCCAATATCTCCTACTTCCGTGTCTTCGGTTGTAAGTGTTTCTATTTGATCAAAGGTGTTTGTTTGTCTAAATTCCAAGCTAAAACTATTGAGGGTACATCTATTGGTTATGGTGCCAAATCCCATACTTATAGAGTCTTTGACAATGCGTCAGGGATTGTCATTGAATATAGTAGTGTGGTTTTTGAAAAAAAATGATGGCTCCCAAGTTGGGAAATTTCGTGCTTCTGATGTAGATGTTGAAATACCTCAAGAAGCCGTTGGAAGAATGGGCGTGGGATTTTCCGCCCCATTGAGGGACACCTTGTGGCGACCCGAGAAGGACTACACTCTACTCAAGTGGAGCCCTCATCTACATTGGAAGATCAAGCTAAGGGAGCAAGTAATGCACCAACCCAAGAACAAGTTCAGGACCCTCCCATTGTTGACCAACTTGCTATGAAAGAACCAAGATCTCCTATCATTCAAGCTAGCCAAGATCAAGGACATGATCAACCTTCTTCATCTTCCTGTCCTATTGTTGAAGCAAGTGAATATGATGATCAAGTCCAACATTCCGGTCAAGATGTGGACCCAAATGATCAAGTGAGTCCTCCTTGCAATAATGAGGAGATCGAAGCTGTCGTGCTAGAAGAATTGTAAAAGCCTTGAAGCATATTGATGCATCCGATGATAATGTGTTGAGTGATGTGGAAAACAAGAGGTACACAAGAGCTCAAATGCAAAGTTTTAGTGAGCATCAAGCTCACATATCCATGGTGGATACAAATAAGGTGTTTGAGGCTCTTGAAGATTCGGATTGGTTGGAAGCTATGCATGATAAGTTCAATAACTTTGAGCGGGATAAAGTTTGTAAGCTAGTTGAGAAGCCAAAAGATTGCCACAATGTTATTGTCACTAAGTGGATATTCAAGAACAAGCAAGATGAGCATGGTATTTTTGTGATGAACAAGTAAATATTGGTGGCTCAAGGCTACACTCAAGTGGAAGACATTGACATTGATGAAACATATGCTCATGTGGCTCATCTTGAGTCCGTCTGTATCCTCCTTTCTTAAGCTTCTTTGCATAACTTTAAATTGCAATAAATGGATGTCAAAAGTTCTTTTCTAAATGGTCCATTTAAATATAGGTATATGTTAAGCAACCTCAGGATTTCGGGAACCCCAACTTCCCTAACCATGTCTACAAGCTCTCTAAGGAACTCTATAGACTTAAACAAGCTCCACGTGCATGATATGAGAACCTTAGAGAGTTGCTGCAAGACCGTGGATTTAAAGTGGGGCAAATTGATCCGACCATTTTCACAAAGAGGGTAAAGGGAGATATTTTCATATGCCAACTCTACGTGGATGATATTATCTTTGGCTCAACTAACAAAGCTTTCAACAATGAATTCTCAAAGCTTATGACTGATAGGTTTGAGATGTCTATGATGGGAGAGCTCAAATTATTCCTTGGCTTTGAGATCAAGCAATTGTCTTGTGGGTCTTTCTTTTCTCAAGCCAAGTATACCCAAGACATGCTCAAGAGGTTTAAATTTCAAGGTGCTAAAGAGAAGGTCTCTCCAATGCAAGTAAAATGCCACATCAAGCGCAATCCGGATGGTTAATATGTGGACAAAAAGTTGTATCTTTCTATGATTGGTTCTTTGCTTTAACTTTTTGCATCTAGGCCCAATATTATGTTGAGTGTAGGAGTGTGTGCAAGGTATCAAGCGGCTCCTAAGCAAAGCCACTTGGTGGCGGTCCATAGGATCTTTCGGTATTTGGTTCATACCTTAAGATTTGGTTTGTGCTACCTAAAGGGGGAACAATCCTCTCTCAAGGGGTACATGGAATCAGATTGGGCCGGTGATCAAGATGATAGGAAATCAACTTCCGGGGCTTGCCAATTCCTTGGTAGGTCGTTGGTGAGTTGGTCTTCTAAGAAGAAAAATTGTACTCCCTCCGTCTCAAATTAACTATCACAAAATTAGACAAGTGGTTGTATCTAATACTAAACTATGTCTAGATACATCCAAATTTTTCCATCTCTGTGACACTTAATTTGAGACGGAGGGAGTATATCTCTCTCCACCGCCAAATCCGAGTATGTGGCGGACGCTAGTGCTTGCACCCAATTTCTATGGATGAGGCAAACCCTTAAATAGTGTGATGTTCACTTGGAGAAAGTACCACTCTTGTGTGACAACGAGAGTACCATCAATATCGCCTAGAACCCCGTGGAACACACAAGGACGGAGCATAATTAGATTCCTCATCATTTCATCCGGGATCATGTGGCAAGAGGTGCTAGCCTATGTCCCAACCAAGGATAATCTCGCGGATATATTCACGAAGCCTCTAGATGATTCAAGATTCATGTATTTGAGGAGTGCGCTAAATATCATCGATTCAAGCAGTTTGTCTTGAGGATCTTGCACACACGCCTATAGTTAACTATGCGTTTGGGTTTAGGTGTAGGCATGGATATAGGGGGAGTGTTATCCTAACACATTGGGTTCTCCCCCCCCCCCATTATGACCAAAGCAGAAATTCACTGTTATCTCTCTATTTATAATGTTGAATTGTGAGCTAAAATGTTGAGAATTTGCAATCCCCAAGGATATATCTTCGTCGTGTCATACCATGATCTCTTACATGGTGTCTTAGGCCACCAACCTCTTCATTGCAAAGAGTTGGATCTTAGTCGGGATTTTATTGGATTTCATCGCGTTATGTTTGTTTTCCTAGCTTAGTGTTTTAATGGGAAACTTCATCTTTCTTGGCATTTCCTTGTTCGATTCTTGGAAGATCGAGGGAGAAGTACCATCTTCGGTTTGCCTTTATAATCCTAAGATTTTTCTTGTCTAAAGCTAACATCTTTCTCACACACAAGTCTTGTTTTGAAACTAGGAAGTCTTGGTTCAGAAGGCGCCTGGAATTTCCGGTACAGTTCTGTACCAGAATTTCCCCGGGTGGACCCAAAATATCCGGTTCAAACTTGAATATCCGGTCTAGCGGATTTCCTTCAAAAGAGTTCGGGTGAAGGGAAGTTTCTTGCACTTCTTCCACACCAACCTCTTCCTCCTCCATAGCCGCCGCCCCTTTGAACCCTAGCCCTCCCGACTACTTCCTCCACTGGATTCTCAAGGTTTTGGCCGGATCGGTGCTCCTCGTCCCCGGGAACATTCTCATCCAAGCATTTGTGTCAATGGAAGTGGGTAACCTTCTTATTTTTGAATCTTGGGTGTTCATCCCCTACTCCTTCTTGGAAACATGATTTTATTGAAATTGCTTGGTCGTAGATGTTCCTAGGGTATCCCATTGCATGCTATAAACAATAGGATAGCACCCCAGTTAATGATATGGTTTTAGACCTAGTTGCTAGTTCTAATTTCATAGAACCGGAATATCCGATTCAGAACTAAACCAGAAATTCCAGTTGAATTATTTCTCATTTCCCCAAAATTCAGAAATTTAGTGATTTCTTCTAGGATTGATACATGATCGTGTTGAGGATGCTTTTCTATTATTTATATGTATGAATCATGTTTGTCTTGTGTGTAATTACCTTATGCTATCACCCTATATGATTTATTCGCAGGTGGTTTTCGTGTTGAGAAGTTGAGTACTCGCAAGCGTCCATCCTATAAGGAAACAAGTGATGAGGACCCCAGTGACTCTCGACCTCCTAGGCAAGCTGTGGACAAAGGAAAAGCCAAGTCCATTGCATCAAAGAAAGTCATTTCCAAGTGGAAGAAGGACAAGGAAACAAGGAAGAACCATATGTATGACATCTCGGCTGCTGAATACACTCGAAGTCATCGTGGTGATTGGTACAAGACCCCAAGGGATTGTGAGCTCGAGGATACTCACTTTTGGTGCATGGAGCTATCTCACATTTTCTCGGACATCTATCTAGAATACACGTATCCCATCCGTCCTATGAATCCTACCAGGTTCCAACTCATCAAGGACAAGCAAGAGTTTTCTCAAGATGCTAGTGTGGTTGAGCGGTTCAATCTTGTGAAGCTTATGGAAACCCGTTGCCCCTACAACAATGATCTGGTGGTTCATTTCATGTCAAGATTGTTTCTTGGGAAGGATATACACTACCATTTGAAGTGGGTGACCGGTTCAACCTATTGTGAAGCTCAGTTCTTCAAGTTTGCTCGGGCTTTTGGGTACAAGTGGTCCACTCAACCTCCTCTTGGACATCATATGCATGAGGTGGACATGCCTCAGAGTGAGAGGGCTATAGCTGATATGTATGGTCCTAGATATGCGGTTGTAAAAGTGGAAGGTCTTCTCCCTTTCTATGATCAATTGGTTCGTATCTTCCGGTATTTCATTGCACCCAGTGGTGGAAACAATGATGCTCTCACTAGCTCCCTTTGCAACTTTTTGATTCTAGCAAAGCAGTGTATTGAAGATCCCGACACTTCAAAGTCATATGAGGTGGATGTCAGGAATTTCATCTTCATGAGCTCCACAATGCTATGCTTGGTGGGAACACTATCCCATATGGTCCCTATATTATGATGTTGATCAAGGACACCATGAAGAAGGACTTCAATGAACTGCCTATGGAATATCATCACTTCAAAAAGTTGTACATCAAGAGGAAGTCTTCTCCTACTATTGCTGCCCCTGAGAGTTGTTCCTTTATGAGGGACGCTCGTGCTAGTGCTGCTCCTACCTCTCATGCTCCCAAGGCTGACACCTCTATTGTGCACAACATCAGGAAGCTGTCCTGGTTTCAGTGCAATGTGCTTTGCATGAAGGTGGATATCCACAAGGAGCATTATCAGTCTTACCTCAGGGACACTGCTATGTCTAGCTCTCAGCAGAAGATCCTTCATCACGTGAACGGTTCTTCTGGGGCTCCTCCTTGTGACTTGGTTCCAAACTCTTTCTCCCAGTGGGCTTCCAGATTTAGTGCTCATTGGGAACATATTGAGGAGGCTCTTCGTTTCAATGTTGCTTCTACTCGTGCTCCTGTTGATCTTGATGATGATTAGGAAGTTGATGAAGATCTGGAGAGGGATGCCAAAGGAGAGTCCGAGCAGTCCGCTGGAGAGGCCTCCGAGGACTCTGATGCTTAGCCTTTCATGAGAGGTTATCATCACTGCTTCCTTCCTTTTGGTGTCTTTATGCTGGGGAGAAGTAGTCTATTAGTCTTACGGGGATTTTCAAAGGTTCGGGCACAAGCATGTTCATCTATCATTCTTTGAGAGCCTGTGTCCATTTAGTTTCTCGTTTTCTTTTCGAAAATATTTTCTTTCTCGTACTGAACTATGTTCGTGTTATTGTGATACTATGCTATTGTGGATGTAGTTTGTTATTTATCTATGTTGAGGTTATCATATATTGTGCTCTGGTATTATCTTCACATTCTATCTTTGCACAAGGTATAGTATTCATCTCTACCTCAATATAGTGGATATTGTCTCGTTTGATCATGCTGTGATGTTTGTTGGAAATCACTCTCCTCTTTGAGTTGTATTTGCATGTCAAGGCAAACAAAAGTATGCATACTTGTACGAGGAGAAATTTACATCTGTTTCACAAGCATGATGTTGTATTTCAGTCTTTTGTTGCAAATCTTAGTATTTTCATCTAACACCAAAAAAGGGGAGATGGAAAGTGCATTTCTCTACCCCTAAGGTTTTGTATGTTAGTTAACAATACTAATGACATTATTTATCAATGTGTTAAGTGGTGCAGGTATTTATTTATTCATACGCATCAAACAACAGAAAAAGGTGAAGTTACATCAGCCATTTTTGTCACAGAAGGCAACCGGATATTTCTGGTGCAATCGTAAATTTTGTTTGTGAAGGTTTTCTATGGAAAAAAGCCCGTAGAGTCAACCGGAAATTTCAACCGAAAATTTCTAGACCAATCCGATATTTTGCTTGGGGAAGACCAAGAGAGAAAACAACTAAGGACTTGAAGTTTGTACTTGTAGTACTCAACCAGAAATTTCACGACCAACCGGAATTTCCGGTTGGAACCTCTTTTCAGCACAGAAGCGAGCCAAAAATTTATACCGGATTATTTGAAGAATCCGGAATTTCTGGTTGAAGTCAACTCCCTTTGAAATCCATATCTGAAGAGAAAGGCTAACCGGAATTTCTGGTTCAAGTTTGAAACGGAATTTTCGGCTCCATTTTTTCTGCTCCAGTGGCCACATTTATGAAGGGGGTATAAATACCTCTCCTTCTTCCCCAAGAGGTTAATTTCGTCCAAGCCACTAATACACATTTCTTGAGCTCACCAAAAGCTAGATTTCTCCCGATCCCTCCACCCAAACTCATTGATCTTTGGGGACATGAAGTAGAAGGCCCCGATCTACTACTTCACCAAGTCGTTCTTCATTCCCCCCTCATTCACTTGAGGGAATCTAGTCTAGGGTTTCTAGTGGAAAACCTAGACCCTGTTGCTACTCAGTCATTGATTGTCGGTGATTCTTGGGAGCCCCCAATTTGGTTGTGGGAGTGTGCCTAAAGCATTGTAAATGATTCGATTTCCGCCTCAAAGGGAATTAATAGTGGAAGGTGAACTAGGCATTTGTGGAGAGGTTCATTGGAGAATAGGGTGAGGCCTTTGTGGCGTTGAGTAGGCCTTCATGGCGAAACTGGCACCCCTCGAACGAGACGTACTCCCCTCAAAGGAGGAACTTGGGATTACATCTTTGTCTCTGCGTGCTTTCATTATCGGTTACCTCGTTCCCTCCCATTTACTTTGTGTTTATATCTTGTTTATTTTTGTGCTTTTCATATAAGTAAATTCATCGTAGTTGCATATCTAGAGGATTTACCTTTGTGTCAAGCCTTAATTTGGAGAAAAATTAAAATTGGTCGTAGCACCTATTCACCCCCGTCTAGGTGCCCATACTATCCATTCAATAGGTTTCATCAAAGTCAATGCCTTCCACTTGAGAGAACCCTTGAACCGCCAATATTGCCTTGTTTCTCACAACAATACCATGCTCATATTGCTTGTTCTTGAATATCCACTTTGTGCCAATAACATTACATAAATCTTTGGGCTTCTCAACTAGCTTCCACACTTTGTTGCACTTAAAGTTATTGAGTTCTTCATGCATATGTTCCATCCAATCCGAATCGTCAAGAGCCTCAAACACATTCTTTGGTTCCACCATGGATATGTGAGCTTGATGCTCACTAAAACTTGCCAATTGAGATCTTGTGGATCTCTTGTTGATCACATCCTCCAACACCTTATCACCGGAAGCATCAATTCTTCTTAAATCTCTTGCAATCCTTTTCTCACGACGGGCTTCGATCGCCTCGTTGTTACGAGGAGGGATCACTTGATCATATTGATCATTTGGGTCCCCGTCTTGACCAGTTTGTTGGACTTGATCATCATTGTGACTTGCTTCAACTTGATATGAAGAAGGTTGATCTTGGCCTTGACCTTGGCTAGCTTGATCAATACGAGTGTGTCGCACCCGGACTTCTAGAGGATACTCGCAGTTTCGTTGAACAGTAGAAGATTGGATTACGGGGCTTACCTGCACCCGCACCTCTTACGAGTAGGCCAACACACGTATGTGTGACAACCAACCCCTACTGTTCATCGTCTACGCAAACCATCCCATAGAAATCAGGATACTACCATTGACGTACTTCATACCATACACACATGGTACGTCAACGGCGTTTAACAGAATGATAGCATTACATATCTCTACGACACAAAAGATGGAAATAAGTTGCAAATAACTCTCACTAGAGCAGAGATAGCAAATACAATCATCCAGAGGACACATGTCCCAACATATCATCATTACAACACAGCGGAAGCATCCAAAATGTCTGAGTACAGACAAGAACCAAATAGGCCTAAGAGGCCGGCAACATAAAGGAAACGGAGCCCATCCACGTAGTCTCGGATCCTGCCCGGGTCCGCTATCTACTCGTCAGCAGCCTCGTCATACTCCACGTAGTAGCCACCATGGGGATCCTCGGAAACGTAGTCTGCGGAAACCACAGCCCCAAAGGGGTCAGTACATAAACGTACCGGCAAGCAAGACTCACAATTCACCAAAGTGTACCCGACAACACCAAGTATAGATGCTTTGGGTACAACGGAAGAAAAGGGTGATACAAAAGATGCGGCAGCTGGCTGCACTAACCAACTACGGGACATACTACAACTTCCGGCTAACAGAAAGGAGATAAGATAGCGTATCGTAACCAACTATAACTAACTCCAAACAAACCCATCCTGGATCTCGCCCCTTATCCAAAGAAGCAATCCGAGGATAACTCACACAGTTGGATTAATGATGGGTCAAGTTATTGTGTCCATGAGACTATTACTAGTCAAGTTATCATTAGTTAGTTGTAAGTTGTTCTGAGTACTTGTTAGCCAGTACTTTCACCAAGTCATCCATAACCGCGGAAAACACGGCTTCTCGAGAAGATTTACCCTGCAGGGGTGCACCAATTTGGCCGTACACGTAAGAATAACCCGCCAGATGGAATTCCTTCCACCAAGCGGGGCACTCAACACAACTCAACTCTTCTCCGCATCAAGCCCAAAGAACCCCGTGCAATTGAGCGCACGGCTAATCAAGCCCCACGAAGAAAAGGGGACCCTCATAGCACTCTAAGAACGTGTCTCCCTAAATGACGACTACAAAAGTTCCACCCTAGCCTGGGTTCGCAAAATACATATGCATGCGGCAAATGGAAAACCCGAACTAAATGAGGCGATTTGGACGAGATGCGAATCGAATCAAATTGAGGGGGGCGCCCATACACGCTTCCCACATGCGGATAGTGCGCTCATCATGGATCAGTAGACAAGACCCTTTTCCTAATTAGGGTCGACACTAGCAGGCCTCAAAACCACGCCGGGCCTCCTGCCGGTGCCTTATCATCAAATTAGCATTACCTCAAAATTAACAGGTTGTTGTTTAACATCGAGCCCCAGAATTTAATAAAATATGGTAACAGAAAGTAACGGGCAACAAACTCGAGCAGAAACAACCCTAAGCATGCTAGTAAGACACGGGCAACAAGCAACGGGGTTATAGGTGTGGAGGTGAGGCTGTATCAGGGTTACAGGATAACATGTGATAGGTTCGAACACAAGCAACGATTCATAAGGCTAGCAGAATAGACAACGGAAAAGTATCGGTATCCAATGTGGAAAGGAACACAATGGTTTATGTGAGTGAATACTTGCCTGCAAACTCAGCAGCCTGGTACTGAGCTAGATCCTCAGAAGGGGTGTCGTAAGTATCGTCTGTCTCAACGTCGTCGTCTATTCGAGAAGAAGCAAACAAACAACGCAGAGAGACAAACAATCAATAACATGGTATAGTGCACAACAATGGGATGATGCATGACCATTTAATTGATGCATCAAAATAAACTAGTTGACATGGTAACATAACATGATTAAATGGACCCACATGCAATTTGGATTGCATATGGAAAGCCCATGAATTATGGTTGAATTATATGATCTACAACTAAACATCATGTGTAAATGAATTAGCATGATGCATGGATGATGAAAACAAGAAGAAAACAATATTAGCTTCAATTTGAAATAAGGTTTACCAAGTTTGGAATTTTATTTATTAAGTTTTGGAATTTTGGTTCCTTAAAGGTGTCACACAAGCATTTGTTGTTTTCATCAAGTTTAATTGTTCAAAACATATAACACAGTTCATATTTGAAGAGAACACAAAATTTTAGTTGGAATACATGTTTCAATTATTGAAAAAGGAATTAAGATGAATTAATTATGAATTAAACAAGCTTAAACAAGATTTAAATGAATTTAAATCAAGTATGAATTTATTTGAATTTTTATTTCTTCAAAACATTAAATAAAATTCATATTTGAAAATATTATGTTTTTCTGGTTTGAAAACATATTTTATATGTTCAAAAATAATTTAATTTGAGCAAGTTATGAATTTAGCAAATTTAAATGATTTAAACAGGGTTTAAATTATTTAACCAATTTTAATTATTCAAAACATGAAACAAATTTTATATTTGAAAAGGTGGTTTAAAATGGCATGGAAAACATATTTTATATGTGTTATTTGAATTAATTTTGAATTAGTTATGAAATTAAACAAATTTAAAATGATTTGTTTGAATTTGAAATTTGAATACATTTGAAATATTCAAAACAGAAAACAAATGAGTTAAATAGGTAGAGAATTAAATTTGGTTCAGTAAACATATTTTATTCGTATTATTTGGATTTGGAATTTAAAAGTTACTTGCATTTTGATTCTAGGGACTAATTTGTAAAAGATTTGGACTTAATTAAAAGAAAAACTGGGCAGAAATGTTTTTACACCTCGCACTGGCTAGCCCAAGCCACTGACAGAGGGCCCCTAGGCCACGGTGGCCCGCGTGGGTGCGCGCGTGGCAACCCAGGCCACTGGCAGGTGGGCCACGGACGCTCGCGTGGCAAGCGAAAAAGTGGGCGGATTAATCCGCGGAGGCGAGGGCTCGAACCCGCGCCGCGGTGCGCGAGGGAGCAATGCGCTGCCACTGGGCTGAGTGAATGTTTCGTGATAGAGTGGAAGGTGCAGGGAGGATATTGTTCAGTTTCAGTTGGCTAACTGAAACTGACGAAAGCTGATTGCTTTTCTGAACCTGACGGGAGGCAGTCGCCGGCGGCTAGCCGCTGCTGCTGCTCGCTGCTGTCCGCGCGTGTGCGTGTGCTGCGGGTGCTCGCGGGCTTACAGAGATGCAGAGAGGGAAGCAGGAGAGAGGGAGCGATGCCGAGCTCACCTCCGATGCAGATGAAGCAGAGGCTCGGGGAAGCGGACGTCGCCGGCGACAGAACGAGGATGGCGGCGGCGCTCCGAGAGGTCTCCGGCACGGTGGCGGTGTCGAGGACGAAGGAGGAGCTACGGGGGATCGATTCCCGCGGCTAGCTTGGAAGGTGGGGAAGCATATCGACGGCGATCGCCGGTGTTCAGAGATGGTGGGGATCGGGTTCAGGTACAGAGAGAGGAGGTGGCGCAGAGGGAGAGAAACAGAGGGGGAAACAGCGGCGATGAGGGAGATAGGTGGAGGTCTAGGCTAGGGCAGCTCGAGGGAGCTAGGGTTAGCTTATATGGAGGAGTTGGGGCGAGCGCGGCCGTCTGCTGCTCCTCTGCGTCGACGTGGATGCCCTCGATGAACGTCGTACAGGAGGAAGAAGGGAGGTAAGGGGTACCAGGCCGGCCGGTGGGCTGGGCCTGGCTGGCCTGCCCCTCTCTCTGCGCTTTTGTTTTTTTTTTCCTTTTTATTTTTTTTTGCAGATTGGAATAGGAAAGAAAAGGGTTAGTTTTTAGGGTTAGAAAATTAGTAGAAAAATTTGTATAAATTATTTATAGCAACAACAACAATTTGTAAACTTTTGTTTTCAATTTTTTTGAATTATGGTGCTGTTTGTAATTTAGTTGAATTTGATTGAATTTAATATTGATTGAATAACTGAACTTAGCAATTTAAAAGTTTTTAAATTCAAGTTTCTTGGAAACAAGTGATTGATTTGTTTTGTAAGTTCCATAAATTTCAAATGGTTGCTGTTTGGAATTTTAATTGAATTTGAATGCAAATTGATTTAAGTGAATTATTAAAAGGAACCATTTAATAGTTTGAGCTTTTCATTTTAATGGAAACAAATGGATGTTTTATTTGAACTTTTTATTTGGAAAAAATTGTAACAGAGCAAGTATGAAACAAAACATTTGAATATTGTTTGAATTTCAATTGGGAAAACAAAGGAAAACAGATGAAAACAAATGCAATGATTAAGATGCCATGATGCAAAACACTAATAAAACAAGAAACAAACATTCTAAAGGTAATTTTCATACTTGGGATGTTACAAAACGCCCCCCCTTGAAGGAATCGCGCCCCGAGATTCCTACTGAGAAGTGAAAAGGTCCGGATACTTCTTGCGAAGATCCTCTTCGGTCTCCCACGTTGCCTCTTTATCGGAATGATGGGACCACTGCACTTTCAAGAACTTGGTGCTCTTGTTGCGAGTCTTACGCTCGGTCTCATCGAGAATTCGAACAGGGTGCTCCTCATAAGATAGATCTTCTTGCAGTTCAATGGAATCATGATCAACTGCACGATCTGGATCTTTGAAACACCTCTTGAGCTGTGACACGTGAAACACATCGTGCACCTTGGATAGTTTTTCTGGAAGTTCAAGACGATAGGCATTTTCTGCACGCCTTGAGAGAATGTTGAAAGGACCAATGTATCTCGGTGCTAGCTTTCCTTTGACACCAAAACGATGAGTGCCTCTGAGGGGAGTTACACGGAGATATGCTTTGTCTCCAGCTGCATAGACCATGTCCCTGTGCTTGCTGTCATAGTAGCTTTTCTGACGAGACTGAGCAATCTTGAGAATTTCACGAATGATGCAAACTTTCTCTTCGGCTTCCTTAACAATGTCAGGGCCTAAGAGTGAACGTTCACCAGCTCCAGACCAATTGATTGGACTCCTGCATCTGCGGCCATAGAGAGCTTCAAATGGTGCCATGCCTAGGCTTGCCTGGAAGCTGTTGTTGTAGGAGAATTCAGCATATGGAAGGCATTCCTCCCATTTCATGCCAAAGGAGATACCACATGCTCTGAGCATATCCTCGAGAATCTGATTGACTCTTTCGACTTGCCCTTGAGACTGAGGGTGATAAGCTGTGCTGAACAGAAGTTTGGTGCCCAATGCTTCTTGAAAACTCTTCCAGAAATGAGAAGTGAATATGCTTCCACGGTCTGAGCTTATTTGCAATGGAACACCATGAAGAGGAACAATCTTTGCTGTGTAGAGCTCTGCTAACTGGCTAGCTGAGATTGTTTCTTTGACAGCAAAGAAGTGAGCTACTTTAGTGAGACGATCAATAACAACGAAGATTGCATCGTTGCCCTTCTTGGACTTTGCAAAACCAGCGACGAAGTCCATTTCAATCATGTCCCACTTCCACTCAGGGATTTTCAGAGGTTGGAGAAGACCGGCTGTTTTCTGATGGACTGCCTTAACACGTTGACAAACGTCGCATTCAGAAACGTATTGAGCAATTTCACGTTTCATGCCAGGCCACCAATACAGTGTCTTAAGATCCTGGTACATCTTTGTACTTCCAGGGTGTATGGAGAGAGGAGTTTCATGAGCCTCCTTGAGAATGACATCTTTGAGACTTTGAACTTGAGGAACTGCAATGCGTCCTTCAAAGAACACAGTTCCCTTGTCATCAATTGAGAAGGACTTAAATTTCTCCTTGCCTTGTTTGATGTGTTCTACCATCTTCTTGATTTCAGCATCACGAAGTTGTTCAGAACGAATCTTGTCCTCGAGAGTTGGACTGGTTGTCAAGTTCGCAAGATAGCCTTGAGGAACAAGACCAAGATTTAGCTTCTGGAATTCTTCATGAAGTGGAAGTTGGCTTTCCATGATCATGAGATTATTGCAATACGACTTGCGACTGAGAGCATCGGCCATAACATTAGCCTTGCCTGGAGTGTAAGAAATGGTGAGATCAAAGTCTTTAATCTTTTCAATCCATCTCCTTTGCCTGAGGTTTAGATCTGGTTGAGTGAAGATGTATTTCAGACTCTTATGATCGGAAAAGATTTCAGTGCGATTACCCAACAAGTATTGCCTCCATTTCTTGAGAGCAAACACAACTGCTGCAAGTTCAAGGTCATGTGTGGGATAATTGAGCTCATGGGCGTTCAACTGACGTGAAGCATAAGCCACAACTTGACGTTCTTGCATAAGAACTGCACCTTGACCTTGGAGAGATGCATCACAGAATATCTGGAAAGGTTTGTAGTATCTGGGCCAACCAGAACTGGTGTAGAAGTGAGTTTAGTCTTCAGGAGATTGAAACTTTCATCACATTGTGGAGACCAAACGAACTTCTTGTCCTTCTTTGTGAGATCAGTGAGAGGTTTGGCAATCTTGGAGAAGTTTTGGACGAAACGACGGCAATAGCTAGCCAAGCCAAAAAAACTTATTACTTGCTTCACCGTCTTAGGAGGTTTCCAATCAACAATTGCTTTAACCTTTTCTGGATCAATGGCTATGCCCTTGGCAGAGATGATATGACCAAGGTAAGCAACTTCTGGAATCCAGAACTCACATTTGGAGAACTTGGCATATAGACGATGCTCGCGAAGTTTCATGAGAGTGAGACGAAGATGTTCTTCATGCTCTTCCTCGGATTTGGAGTAGACAAGAATGTCATCAAGATATACCACAACGAACTTGTCGAGGTATTCATGGAAGACAGAATTCATGAGTCGAGAGAATGTCGCCGGTGCATTGGTGAGACCAAAGGACATGACGATGTATTCATATAGACCGTACCGAGTGGTGAAAGCTGTTTTTGGAATATCTTCCTTTCTGATCTTTATTTGATGGTAACCCATTCTCAAGTCCAACTTGGAGAATATTGAGGCTCCAGCAAGTTGATCAAAAAGATCATCGATACGAGGAATTGGATACTTGTTTTTGATGGTTTTCTCGTTAAGAGGACGATAGTCAACAACGAGTTTCTTTGTATGATCCTTCTTCGCAACGAATAGAGTTGGGCAACCCCAAGCCGAGGAACTAGGTTGAATGTAACCTTTTTCCATGTACATATCGATTTGCTCCTTTAACAATTTCAGTTCAGGAGGAGCTATCTTGTATGGATGCTTAGAGATTGGAGCAGTACCTGGTTCAAGCTCGATCACGAACTCAACTGCTCTGTCCGGAGGCATCCCTGGCAACTCTTCTGGAAAGACGTCAGGGAATTCACAAACCACCGGAACATTTTCGAGTAGAGGTAGAGGTTTTGCATCGAGGGTGTATAGCTGAACAGAACTTGATTCATTTGGGGAATAGACTATCTGGCCAGAAGGGTGGAACAGAGTTATTGACTTTTGTGCACAGTCAATCCTTGCTTTATTAGCTTTCAGCCAATCCATACCAAGAATGACATCAATGTCAGAATTTCCCTGCAACATGAGAGAAGCAAGGAATATGTGGCCTCCAATTAGGATTTGATTATCCTTACTTATCTTGGAAGTCAACATTTGAGATCCCGGGGAGTGAACGGTGATTTGATTGCTTAGTGGAACCACAATTAGATTGTTTGTTGCGGCAAAAGTCTTTGACACGAAAGAATGCGATGCTCCGGTATCAAACAACACTTTAGCTGGAATAAAGTTTACGGTGAATATACCGAGAACGACGTCAGCAGCTTCCTCGGCTTTGTCGATCTTGACATGATTCACCCTTGCGGTCCTCCCGACAGGCCTGTTGTTGGAGTTGAAGGCCTTAGGCGGGGGAGCGCGCACCATTGCCTGGTTGGTGTTGGGACGGGGTGGTGGTGGAGGTAGCTTCCTCTGCGTGCACTTGTCAGCGTAGTGCCCCGTCTGCTTGCACTTGTAGCAAGTGACGACACGAGGAGGCACTGGCCTTGGCTGCCCCATTGAAGCCCTTTGATCATGCATCTGAGCAGGGTTGGGTGGGCGGGGAGCGAAGCCTAGTGAAGTTTGGGCGTATGGAGCCCGAGTGACAGCACCATTTGGCACCCAGATGCGGCGCTTCTGCGGAGGGTGGTCATGTTGGAGGAGGAACCACCCTCACGCGAGTGCTTGCGAGACTCCTCGAACGCCTTGCGCCCATTTTCTTCATTGAGCGCGGTGTTAATGAGCTCCTCGAAGTCTTTGGTCTTGACGTTAGTGAGGGCGTACTTGAGCTCCAGGTTAAAACCTCTGCGGAACCTTGCCATCTTCTTAGCCTCAGTGGACACCTCGTCTCCAGCGTATCGAGCGAGGCGATTGAACTCACTCTGATAGCCGATGACGTCCAGCTTGCCTTGCTTAAGAGAGAAAAACTCTTCACGCATCCTTTCCATGAGACCATCTGGAATGTGGTGCTTCAGGAAGGCTTCCTTGAAACAACCCCAGGTGATTGGATAGCCAGCTCTCATGGTCTGGTAGTTTTCCCACCAAGTAGCTGCCTGACCCTTCAGCAGATAGGAGGCATACTTCACCTTGTCTTCCTCAGCAACGTGAGCAATGTCCAGAGCCTTGGCTATCTCACGGATCCAGTCATCAGCATCCAGAGGCTCGCGTGTTGCCACGAAAGCTCTCGGGCCCAGACTGAGAAACTCCTTGATACTGACTCGTGGAGCCGTCTGATTGTTGTGCTGAGTAGTCTGGAACTGGGCCATCCACGTCATGACTTGAGTCATCTGAGTCAACAGCTCCATGATTGGCGGTGGATCAGGCGGGGTGTTCCTTGTTGGCGGCATCCTGAATGGAAATGCCTTTTAGCACAACAACAGAAAAGGATAGACTTGGTAACCGAAAGAGAGATTATTCCGACGCATGAATAGATAACCAACAGGTACATCATCACATGTTCAAATACATCAGAATATCCAACAGACCATAAATGGTTCGAATGCCCAAGGATAACTAAACATAGCTAAGAATGGATACATCGGTACTCCCATGCCCATCACGCAGGACGGCGGTGAGTAGTACGACGAGAGGTACGGTGAGGAGGACGCCCACGAAAGTAGGTAGATCGACGATCCACGTAGATCTGACGTGGTCTGAGCCCGACTCTAGGTGTGGTGAAGTACATAGCGTCGGCTCCCTATGCTCCAAAGCGAGGAATCCCAGTGTAACCAGCGCCAAGGTTGAGGAGTGGACCTCTGATCGACTCGTAACCTCCAGCATCTGGTAGAGGACGACCAACTGGCTGATCGAAACATGCAAAGCGCTCGTCTCCAACAAAGTCTATGGTGTAAGTCGCCAGACGAGTCAGAGCAAGGTAGAGCTGCTCTCTGACTGAAACCAACTCTTGAGATAGTGTGCTGGCAACTGCGTCACTGTGCCTCACAAACTGAGCGGTGGTGTGCAGCCTGGTGTTATCATGCTCGTAGACATCCAAGTTGTCGTAGAGAGTGAAGTGAGCTCCCTCTGAAGTGATGTAACCATGGGGGATGTGGCGATAGATGGAATCGTCAAACCCCAGTAGTCAGCACGAAGGACGGTGAGACTCACATAAGCTGCCTGCTGCACAGCCATATCCACTGTGGAACCTACTGCCTCGTAGCGGTGGACTACGCTCATGCCATCATCTGACAGAATGTAGACGATAGCCTGGTAGTAGGTCTGGTCAAACTCTCGCTGCTGCTCGTAGACCTGGTACTCTGGTGCCCAACGGAACCCCAGATAAGTGACCATGTCTCTCAGCATCTCCGGATAACCGGCAGTGCTCTCGCAACGAGTCATACGCACCACCTGCGGGTAGAACCTGAGATCCATCTGCAGATGATGGGGAAGTTTTGATTAGACGCCGGTAGGAGAACTGAAGTGGAAATCAACAACAAGGTTTCAACGGACGAAAAGGATGTTGAGAAGAACAGATATCGAAGCAACATTCGGGAAACACGAGACCAAAAACTCCTGAGGTACTACGGAAAACCCATCGGGTCTTCTAAAGGATCAATATCTACTGCTTAAGGAATAGAGGATCTGCTTCCGGGGCTTACACGCCTCCGTTCTCAATCGTGAGTAGGCAACATGATAAATCATGTCACAACCACCTCCATTCCTATGGTCTAGTAGATATAACTATCCTAGAGAAACCAGGATACGTGAAATCCTAACTCGAAAGTTTAGATGAGAAGGGAAAAACAACGTTGCACTTCCTTACCAGAAAAGGGAGGGTGGGTGGGAAAAGAAGAAAAAGAACAGAATTCCTACTCTCACGTTTTATTTTTCCTATATAGCTACAAAATAGTTTCTAGACTCAACTGCGACCAGTAAAAGGGATCCTACAGGCAGACAGGCTCTGATACCATTTGTCGCACCCGGACTTCTAGAGGATACTCGCAGTTCCGTTGAACAGTAGAAGATTGGATTACGGGGCTTACCTGCACCCGCACCTCTTACGAGTAGGCCAACACACATATGTGTGACAACCAACCCCTACTGTTCATCGTCTACGCAAACCATCCCATAGAAATCAGGATACTACCATTGACGTACTTCATACCATACACACATGGTACGTCAACGGCGTTTAACAGAATGATAGCACAACATATCTCTACGACACAAAAGATGGAAATAAGTTGCAAATAGCTCTCACTAGAGCAGAGATAGCAAATACAATCATCCAGAGGACACATGTCCCAACATATCATCATTACAACACAGCGGAAGCATCCAAAATGTCTGAGTACAGACAAGAACCAAATAGGCCTAAGAGGCCGGCAACATAAAGGAAACGGAGCCCATCCACGTAGTCTCGGATCCTGCCCGGGTCCGCTATCTACTAGTCAGCAGCCTCGTCATACTCCACGTAGTAGCCACCATGGGGATCCTCGGAAACGTAGTCTGCGGAAACCACAGCCCCAAAGGGGTCAGTACATAAACGTACCGGCAAGCAAGACTCACAATTCACCAAAGTGTACCCGACAACACCAAGTACAGATGCTTTGGGTACAACGGAAGAAAAGGGTGATACAAAAGATGCGGCAGCTGGCTGCACTAACCAACTACGGAACATACTACAACTTCCGGCTAACAGAAAGGAGATAAGATAGCGTATCGTAACCAACTATAACTAACTCCAAACAAACCCATCCTGGATCTCGCCCCTTATCCAAAGAAGCAATCCGAGGATAACTCACACAGTTGGATTAATGATGGGTCAAGTTATTGTGTCCATGAGACTATTACTAGTCAAGTTATCATTAGTTAGGTGTAAGTTGTTCTGAGTACTTGTTAGCCAGTACTTTCACCAAGTCATCCATAACCGCGGAAAACACGGCTTCTCGAGAATATTTACCCTGCAGGGGTGCACCAATTTGGCCGTACACGTAAGAATAACCCGCCAGATGGAATGCCTTCCACCAAGCGGGGCACTCAACACAACTCAACTCTTCTCCGCATCAAGCCCAAAGAACCCCGTGCAATTGAGTGCACGGCTAATCAAGCCCCACGAAGAAAATGGGACCCTCATAGCACTCTAAGAACGTGTCTCCCTAAATGCCGACTACAAAAGTTCCACCCTGGCCTGGGTTCGCAAAATACATATGCATGCGGCAAATGGAAAACCCGAACTAAATGAGGCGATTTGGACGAGATGCGAATCGAATCAAATTGAGGGGGGCGCCCATACACGCTTCCCACATGCGGATAGTGCGCTCATCATGGATCAGTAGACAAAACCCTTTTCCTAATTAGGGTCGACACTAGCAGGCCTCAAAACCACGCCGGGCCTCCTGCCGGTGCCTTATCATCAAATTAGCATTACCTCAAAATTAACAGGTTGTTGTTTAACATCGAGCCCCAGAACATAATAAAATATGGTAACATAAAGTAACGGGCAACAGACTCGAGCAGAAACAACCCTAAGCATGCTAGTAAGACACGGGCAACAAGCAACGGGGTTGTAGGTGTGGAGGTGAGGCTGTATCAGGGTTACAGGATAACATGTGATAGGTTCGAACACAAGCAACAATTCGTAAGGCTAGCAGAATAGACAACGGAAAAGTATCGGTATCCAATGTGGAAAGGAACACAATGGTTCATGTGAGTGAATACTTGCCTGCAAACTCAGCAGCCTGGTACTGAGCTAGATCCTCAGAAGGGGTGTCGTAAGTATCGTCTGTCTCAACGTCGTCGTCTATTCGAGAAGAAGCAAACAAACGACGCAGAGAGACAAACAATCAATAACATGGCATAGTGCACAACAATGGGATGATGCATGACCATTTAATTGATGCATCAAAATAAACTAGTTGACATGGTAACATAACATGATTAAATGGACCAACATGCAATTTGGATTGCATATGGAAAACCCATGAATTATGGTTGAATTAAATGATCTACAACTAAACAGCATGTGTAAATGAATTAGCATGATGCATGGATGATGAAAATAAGAAGAAAACAACATTAGCTTCAATTTGAAATAAGGTTTACCAAGTTTGGAATTTTATTTATTAAGTTTTGGAATTTTGGTTCCTTAAAGGTGTCACACAAGCATTTGTTGTTTTCATCAAGTTTAATTGTTCAAAACAGATAACACAGTTCATATTTGAAGAGAACACAAAATTTTAGTTGGAATACATGTTTCAATTATTGAAAAAGGAATTAAGATGAATTAATTATGAATTAAACAAGCTTAAACAAGATTTAAATGAACTTAAATCAAGTATGAATTTATTTGAATTTTTATTTCTTCAAAACATTAAATAAAATTCATATATGAAAAGATTATGTTTTTCTGGTTTGAAAACATATTTTATATGTTCAAAAATAATTTAATTTGAGCAAGTTATGAATTTAGCAAATTTAAATGATTTAAACAAGGTTTAAATTATTTAACCAATTTTAATTATTCAAAACATGAAACAAATTTTATATTTGAAAAGGTGGTTTAAAATGGCATGGAAAACATATTTTATATGTGTTATTTGAATTAAGTTTGAATTAGTTATGAAATTAACCAAATTTAAAATGATTTGTTTGAATTTGAAATTTGAATACATTTGAAATATTCAAAACAGAAAACAAATGAGTTAAATAGGTAGAGAATTAAATTTGGTTCAGTAAACATATTTTATTCGTATTATTTGGATTTGGAATTTAAAAGTTACTTGCATTTTGATTCTAGGGACTAATCTGTAAAAGATTTGGACTTAATTAAAAGAAAAACTGGGCAGAAATGTTTTTACACCTCGCACTAGCTAGCCCAAGCCACTGACAGAGGGCCCCTAGGCCACGGTGGCCCGCGTGGGTGCGCGCCTCGCAACCCAGGCCACTGGCAGGTGGGCCACGGACGCTCGCGTGGCAAGCGAAAAAGTGGGCGGATTAATCCGCGGAGGCGAGGGCTCGAACCCGCGCCGCGGTGCGCGAGGGAGCAGTGCGCTGCCACTGGGCTGAGTGAATGTTTCGTGACAGAGTAGAAGGCGCAGGGAGGATATTGTTCAGTTTCAGTTGGCTAACTGAAACTGACGAAAGCTGATTGCTTTTCTGAACCTGACAGGAGGCAGTCGCCGGCGGCTAGCCGCTGCTGCTGCTCGCTGCTGTCCGCGCGTGTGCGTGTGCTGCGGGTGCTCGCGGACTTACAGAGATGCAGAGATGGAAGCAGGAGAGAGGGAGCGATGCCGAGCTCACCTCCGATGCAGATGAAGCAGAGGCTCGGGGAAGCGGACGTCGCCGGCGATAGAACGAGGATGGCGGCGGTGCTCCGAGAGGTCTCCGGCACGGTGGCAGTGTCGAGGACGAAGGAGGAGCTATGGGGGATCGATTCCCGCGGCTAGCTTGGAAGGTGGGGAATAATATCGACGGCGATCGCCGGTGTTCAGAGATGGTGGGGATCGGGTTCACGTACAGAGAGAGGAGGTGGCGCAGAGGGAGTGAAACAGAGGGGGAAACGGCGGCGATGAGGGAGATAGGTGGAGGTCTAGGCTAGGGCAGCTCGAGGGAGCTAGGGTTAGCTTATATGGAGGAGTAGGGGCGAGCGCGGCCGTCTGCTGCTCCTCTGCGTCGACGTGGATGCCCTCGATGAACGCCGTACAGGAGGAAGAAGGGAGGTAAGGGGTACCAGGCCGGCCGGTGGGCTGGGCCTGGCTGGCCTGCCCCTCTCTCTGCGCTTTAGTTTTTTTTTTCCTTTTTTTTTTTGCAGATTGGAATAGGAAAGAAAAGGGTTAGTTTTTAGGGTTAGAAAATTAGTAGAAAAATTTGTATAAATTATTTATAGCAACAACAACAATTTGTAAACTTTTGTTTTCAATTTTTTTGAATTATGGTGCTGTTTGTAATTTGGTTGAATTTGATTGAATTTAATATTAATTGAATAATTGAACTTAGCAATTTAAAAGTTTTTAAATTCAAGTTTCTTGGAAACAAGTGATTGATTTGTTTTGTAAGTTCCATAAATTTCAAATGGTTGCTGTTTGGAATTTTAATTGAATTTGAATGCAAATTGATTTAAGTGAATTATTAAAAGGAACCATTTAATAGTTTGAGCTTTTCGTTTTAATGGAAACAAATGGATGTTTTATTTGAACTTTTTATTTGGAAAAAATTGTAACAGAGCAAGTATGAAACAAAACATTTGAATATTGTTTGAATTTCAATTGGGAAAACAAAGGAAAACAGATGAAAACAAATGCAATGATTAAGATGCCATGATGCAAAACACTAATAAAACAAGAAACAAACATTCTAAAGGTATTTTTCATACTTGGGATGTTACAGAGTGCTTGGTTCTTGCATAACAACTTGGTCAACAAGACGAGGGTCTTGAGCTTGTTCTTGGGTTGGTGCATCACTTGCTCCATTAGCATGATCTTCCAATGTAGATGAGGGCTCCACTTGAGTAGAGCATAATCCCACAAGGTGTCCCTCAATGGGGCGAAAAAATCCCACGCACATTCTTCCTATGGTTTCTTGAGGAATTTCAACATCTACATAGAAAAGACAAAATTGCGCCACTTGGGAGCCATCATTTTCTTCGAACACTACACTACTAGATTCAGTGAAAATCCGTGAGGCCTTGTCAAAGAATCTATAAGTGTGGGATTCGGCACCATAACCAACAAATTTACCTCAATAGTTTTAGCTTGGAATTTAGACAAGCAAACACCTTTTACCAATTAGAAACACTTACAACCAAAGACATAGAAGCAGGATATATTTGGTTTGTTGCTGGTGAGAATCTCATATGGATTCTGCGACGACCCATCACACCGCTTCATGTGTAGTGCGCAAGTAATTGACATAATACTCACAGAAGGACTTTCTGTGAATATTACATGAGCTTGACAAGGCATAGAGGTTATAGGTTCTCTAATATTACCTAATGTTTCACTAGAGATTTCTTATGCTCCCTTACTAAGGCAGTGTTTCTTCTTGTGGTCTTCTATCTCCTGCAATATCCTTGTCTCCATTTTCCACTAGTGTCCAGGTATTGCCTTTGTCACTTGCAAGTAATATCATCTCTTGGATTCCAACTTCAATTGTCTCACCCTTGTGGTGAAGGCAACCAATTAATCCAAGCAAAGATTTTACTTAGATGATTATAAAACAATGTAGGTTTATTTTATGACATCAATTTTCCATATGCATATAAGAAGAATTTGTTAACAAGTGGGCCAGACTTGCCTCCAAATTACTAATCATATACAATTGGGTGAGATGTACCAGGTTATCTCACCTTCTGTTTATTTGTGTATGACACTCAATTGTTTGAATATACAAAAGTGATCCATTAACAGGGTCTAGAAACTTGTTACCAAAATACTTCTATATAACACTAACATTGGAGTATCACACTATTTCAAGAGGAGTTAATAAGATCAACTCAAGATATAAGATTTTCCAAATAATCTTATAATAGATTGGAGTATGTAACATCCCAAGTATGAAAATACCCCTAGAATGTTTGATTTCCTGTTTAATCAAAGTATTGCATCATGTCATCATGTTTATTTCATTGTTTGCATTTGTTTACTATTTGTTTTGCATCTGTTTTATTCTGTTTTCATAATGGAAATTCAAACAAATTCAAATGATGTGTTTCATACTTGTCATGTTACAACCTTTTTCAAACAAAGAAATACAAATCAAAACCTCAATTGCTTTCATTTAATTCCATAATGCTCACTTATTAAATTGTTTGTTTTAATTCAATCAATTAAATCCAAATCACATTTCAAATTCAAATCAAATCTTCAAATCAGCACCCAACTTGAGTTTATAAAAATCTCCAAATCAAATCAACTAACTTAATCAATTTAAACATAGGGTTCACCCTATAAAAATGTTGTTTTCATTAATATTCTTTCAATACTTAAAAATCATCCAAATTTTGGTTTAAATACAAACAGCAAGTTAAACTCCAACTTTTTGAAAACAAAAGTTAACATTTGTTTTCTATTAACCTAAATAGCTGACCCTAATTTTTTCTAAAAATTTTACTAACCTAAAACCTATCCTTTTCTTCCATTTTTGTTTTCTGCAAAAAAATAAAATAAACAAACAGAAAAAGGAAAAAGGTTTTACCTGCGCGGGGGGGAACCAAAGTGGCCCAGCCCACTTACCTTCGCGCGCTGGCCCGAAAACGGTTCGCTGGCCGCCCCCGTCGTCTTTCTCCCGTACGGCACGCATCGGAGCACGCCACGGCGGCAACCAGCGCACACCGACGGCATCCATCGACGTCCGTGCCCTATTTAGACCCCTACTGACCCCGCAGACCTAACCCTAGCCCCTAGGTCCTGTTCCCCCTCGATTCCGCCGCCGATCGCCACCTCACCATCCACCTCCACTTCTCTGTACCTCACCGGCGTTTTGCTTCTCTGAATCTCCGATGGAAACCACCGCCGTAGCCACCAATCCTCCTCGCTAAGCACTGGAACCGCACCACCACTTCTTCCTCTCCAGTTTGGACACCGGAGGGAGCACGGAGAGCAGCCAGAACGTCGCCGCCGTCCACGACCCCGCCGCTGCTGTCACCGCCATCACGCCACCGTCACCGAACCTCTGCTCGACTACGCACGGTGGTGAGCCACCGTCTCCTCCTTCCTCTCTGTTGCTTGCACACGCACGCATCCATCACCCCACGGCACCACAGCAGCATCTACGAGCACAACCACCGCTCGCCGCCGGCGTCTCTTTTCTGTCAGCTAAAGTTCAGTCGTTGCGCGCGTCTGAATTCAGTTAACACCTGGATCTGAATGTTACCTTTGCTGCATCGCTGTATCTGACAAGCACACGAAAGCAGCGCACTGGTTACACCCTAGCGCGCGCGCCCGCAGGTCGCTGGTTCGAGCCCTGCGGCTGCGAATAAAAACCAACTTTTTTCCCTCGCTGGCTGACAGGCAGGGTCCACACGTCTGTGACCCTGGTGGCCACGCCAGCACGCACACAGCGCCACGCTGGCCCCAGGCCCACGTGCAGTGGCTGTGGCTAGCCCACTGCACGGTAGCAAATGTTTCTGCACGTTTCTGTTTTTAAAACCAAATCCTTTTAAATTGCAGATTAATCCCTAAAACAAAAACATTAATAACTTTTAATCTATAACTCTAAATAATAAAAGTTAAATATGTTTGTTGCTCTAAATTAAATTGTCTACCCAATTAAACCAATTGTGTACTGTTTTGAAACGTCCAAATGCATTTAAATTTCAAATTCAAATAATTCAAATGCAATTTTCTAAATTCCATAACTAATTCATTATTAATCCAATTAATGCAAATAAAATATGTTTTCCATGCTATTTCCAATAACCTTTTCAAATATGAATTTTGTTTCCTGTTTTGAATAATTAAAATTGCCTAAATAATTTAAACCTTGTTTAAATCATTTAAATTTGCTAAATTCATAACTTGCTCAATTTAATTTATTCTTTAACATGTAAAATATGTTTTCAAACCAGAAAAACATAACCTTTACAAATATGAACTTTAATTAATGATTTGAACAAATAAAATTCAATTAATATTCCTATTTGAATTAATTCCAATTTAAATCTTGTTTAAATTGTTTAACTCATAATTAATTCATTGTAATTCCTTTTTTAATAATTGAAACATGTAATCCACCTGAAATTTTGTGCTCTTTTGAAATATAAACTTTGTCATATGTTTTGCACAAATTAACTTGATGAAAACAACAACTATTTGTGTAACATCATTAAGTAACCAAAATTCCCAAACGTAATCAATAAATTCTTAACTTGTTAATTATCATTCCAATTGCATCTAATGTTGTTACCTTATTGTTTTCATCATGCATGCATCATACTAAAACAACTTACACATGTTAATTAGTTGTAGACCATTTGTTTCAACATTAATTCATGGGCTTGCCATATGCAATCCAATTGCATATGGGTCCATTTAAACTTGTTACCTTGTCAAGTAAATTACTTTGATGCATCAATTAAATGGTCATGCATCATCCCATGTTTGTGCACTATGCCATGTTATTGATTGTTTATCTTTCTGCATTGATTGTTTGCTTCTTCTCGGATACACGACGACGTTGAGACCGACGATACTTACGACACCCCTTCTAAGGAGTTAGCTTAGTACCAGGCTACTGGGTTTGCAGGCAAGTTATCACTCACATGAACCATCGTGTTCCTTTCAACATTGGTTACCGATACTTTCCGTTGTCTATTCTGCTAGCCCTATGATTAGTTGCTTCTGTTACGAACCTATCACATGTATCCTTTAACCCTGATATTGCCTCACCTCCATACCTATAACCATTGCTTGTTGCCCGTGTCTTACTAGCATGCTTAGGGTTGTTCTGCTCGAGTCTGTTACCCGTTACTTTCTGTTACTATTTCATTATGTTCTGGGGGCTCGATGTTTAATCAATCAATCATGCTAATGTTATTGTTAAATAATAAATTTGATGTTAAGGCACCGGCAGGAGGCCCTGTGTGGTTTTGAGGCCTGCTAGTGTCGACCCTAATAGGAAAAGGGTCTTGTCTACTGATCCATGATGAGCGCACTAACCGCATGTGGAAAGCGAGTATGGGCGCCCCCCTCAATTTGATTCGATTCGCATCTCGTCCAAATCGCCACACTTAGTTCGGGCTTTCCATTTGCTGCATGCATGTTTTTGCGAGCCCAGGCCAGGGTGGAACTTTTGTAGTCGGCATTTAGGGCGGCGTGGTCTTAGAGTGCTATGAGGGTCCCCTTTTCTTCGTGGGGCTCGATTAGCCGCGCACGCACAGCATGTGGTTCTTTGGGCTTGATGCGAAGAAGAGTTGAGTTGTGTAGAGTGCCCCGCTTGGTGGGAGGCATCCCATCTGGCGGGTTATTCTTGCGTGTACGGCCAAATTGGTGCACCCCTGCAGGGTAAATCTTCTCGAGAAGCCGTGTTTTCCGCGGTTGTGGACTACTTGGTGAAAGTACTGGCTAACAAGTACTCAGGACAACTTAAACCTAATGATTAACAACCTTACACCCAATGATTAACAACTTGACTAGTAATAGGCTTATTGACACAATAATCTGAACCATCATAATTTCAACTGTGTGAGTTATCCTCGGATTGCTTCTTTGGATAAGGGGCGAGATCCAGGATGGATTTGTTTGGAGTTAGTTATAGTTGGTTACGATACGTGATCTTAACTCCTTTCTGTTAGCCGGAAGTGGTAGTATGTTTCTGTAGTTGGTTAGAGCAGCCAGTTGCAGGATCTTTCATATCCCCTTTCTTCCGTTGAACCCAAAGCATCTGTGCTTGGTGTTGACGGGTTACACTTTGGTGAACTGTGAGTCTTGCTTGCCAGTACGTTTATCTACTGACCCCGTTGGGGCTGTGGTTTCCGCAGACGACGTTTCCGAAGATCCCCATGGTGGCTGCTACGTGGAGTATGACGAGACTGCGGACGAGTAGATAGCGGACCCGGGCAGGATCCGAGACTTCGTGGATGGGCTCCGTCTGTTCGTTTCCGGCCTCTTAGGCCTATTTGGTTCTTGTCTGTACTCAGACATTTTGAATGCTTCCGCCGTGATGTAACGATGAATTGTTGGGACATGTGTCCTCTGAATGATTGCATTTACTATGTCTGCTCTAATGAGAGCTATTTGCAACTTATTTCACTCTTTTGTGTCGTAGAGATCTGTTGTGATATCAATTGTTCAAACGCCGTTGACGTACCATGTGTGTATGGTTGAAGTACGTTAATGGAAGTGTCCTGATTTCTATGGGATAGTTTACATCGACGGTGGATAGTAGAGTTTGGTTGTCGCACATAAGTGTTGGCCTACTCGTAAGAGGATGCGGGAGCAGATAAGCCCCGTAATCCAAGCATCTACTATTCAGTTCGGCCCGATGAGTATCCCCTAGAAGTCCGGGTGCGACAAATGGTATCAGAGCCTGTCTGCCTGTAGGATCCCTTTTTACTGGTCGCAGTTGAGTCTAGAAACTATTTTGTAGCTATATAGGAAAAAATGAAACGTGAGAGTAGGAATTATGTTCCTTTTCTTCTTTCCCCACCCACCCTCCCTTTTTCTGGTAAGGAAGTGCAACGTTGTTTTTTTCCCTTCTCATCTAAACTTTCAAGTTAGGATTTCACGTATTCTGGTTTCTCTAGGATGGTTATATCTACTAGACCATAGGAATGGAGGTGGTTGTGACGTGATTTATCATGTTGCCTACTCACGATTGAGAACGGAGGCGTGTAAGTCCCGGAAGCAGATCCTCTATTCCTTAAGCAGTAGATATTGATCCTTTAGAAGCCCGGATGGGTTTTCCGTAGTACCTCGGGAGTTTTGTTCTCGTTTTCCCCGATGTTGATATCATGTTCTTCTCAACATCCTTTTCGTCCGTTGAAATCTTGTTGTTGTTTTCCATTTCAGTTCTTCTACCGGCGTCTAATCAATAACGTTGTTCCACCCTTCTGACCAGATAATCTATTCAACAAATGAGTCAAATTATATCCAGCTATACACCCTCGATACAAAACCTCTACCTCTACGCAAAAATGTTCCGGTGGTTACCAAATTCCCTGACATCTTTCCAGAAGAGTTGCCAGGAATTCCTATCATCTTGAAATTCCAGAAAAACTATCCAAGGTGCACGATGTGTTTCACGTGTCACAGCTCAAGAGGATCTTCGCAAGAAGTTTCCGGACCCTTTTCTTTTCTCAGTAGGAATCTCGGGGCGCGATTCCTTCAAGGGGGGGCGTTTTGTAACATCCCAAGTATGAAAATACCCCTAGAATGTTTGATTTCCTGTTTAATCAAAGTATTGCATCATGTCATCATGTTTATTTCATTGTTTGCATTTGTTTACTATTTGTTTTGCATCTGTTTTATTCTGTTTTCATAATGGAAATTCAAACAAATTCAAATGATGTGTTTCATACTTGTCATGTTACAACCTTTTTCAAACAAAGAAATACAAATCAAAACCTCAATTGCTTTCATTTAATTCCATAATGCTCACTTATTAAATTGTTGGTTTTAATTCAATCAATTAAATCCAAATCACATTTCAAATTCAAATCAAATCTTCAAATCAGCACCCAACTTGAGTTTATAAAAATCTCCAAATCAAATCAACTAACTTAATCAATTTAAACATAGGGTTCACCCTATAAAAATGTTGTTTTCATTAATATTCTTTCAATACTTAAAAATCATCCAAATTTTGGTTTAAATACAAACAGCAAGTTAAATTCCAACTTTTTGAAAACAAAAGTTAACATTTGTTTTCTATTAACCTAAATAGCTGACCCTAATTTTTTCTAAAAATTTTACTACCCTAAAACCTATCCTTTTCTTCCATTTTTGTTTTCTGCAAAAAAAATAAACAAACAGAAAAAGGAAAAAGGTTTTACCTGCGCAGGGGGGGAACCAAAGTGGCCCAGCCCACTTACCTTCGCGCGCTGGCCCGAAAACGGTTCGCTGGCCGCCCCCGTCGTCTTTCTCCCGTACGGCGCGCATCGGAGCACGCCACGGCGGCAACCAGCGCACACCGACGGCATCCATCGACGTCCGTGCCCTATTTAGACCCCTACTGACCCCGCAGACCTAACCCTAGCCCCTAGGTCCTGTTCCCCCTCGATTCCGCCGCCGATCGCAACCTCACCGTCCACCTCCACTTCTCTGTACCTCACCGGCGTTTTGCTTCTCTGAATCTCCGATCGAAACCACCGCCGTAGCCACCAATCCTCCTCGCTAAGCACTGGAACCGCACCACCACTTCTTCCTCTCCAGTTTGGACACCGGAGGGAGCACGGAGAGCAGCCAGAACGTCGCCGCCGTCCACGACCCCGCCGCTGCTGTCACCGCCGTCACGCCATCGTCACCGAGCCTCTGCTTGACTACGCACGGTGGTGAGCCACCGTCTCCTCCTTCCTCTCTGTTGCTTGCACACGCACGCATCCATCACTCCACGGCACCACAGCAGCATCTACGAGCACAACCACCGCTCACCGCCGGCGTCTCTTTTCTGTCAGCTAAAGTTCAGTCGTTGCGCGCGTCTGAATTCAGTTAACACCTGGATCTGAATGTTACCTTTGCTGCATCGCTGTATCTGACAAGCACACGAAAGCAGCGCACTGGTTACACCCTAGCGCGCGCGCCCGCAGGTCGCTGGTTCGAGCCCTGCGGCTGCGAATAAAAACCAACTTTTTTCCCTCGCTGGCTGACAGGCAGGGTCCACACGTCTGTGACCCTGGTGGCCACGCCAGCACGCACACAACGCCACGCTGGCCCCAGGCCCACGTGCAGTGGCTGTGGCTAGCCCACTGCACGGTAGCAAATGTTTCTGCACGTTTCTGTTTTTAAAACCAAATCCTTTTAAATTGCAGATTAATCCCTAAAACAAAAACATTAATAACTTTTAATCTATAACTCTAAATAATAAAAGTTAAATATGTTTGTTACTCTAAATTAAATTGTCTACCCAATTAAACCAATTGTGTACGGTTTTAAAACGTCCAAATGCATTTAAATTTCAAATTCAAATAATTCAAATGCAATTTTCTAAATTCCATAACTAATTCATTATTAATCCAATTAATGCAAATAAAATATGTTTTCCATGCTATTTCCAATAACCTTTTCAAATATGAATTTTGTTTCCTGTTTTGAATAATTAAAATTGCCTAAATAATTTAAACCTTGTTTAAATCATTTAAATTTGCTAAATTCATAACTTGCTCAATTTAATTTATTCTTTAACATGTAAAATATGTTTTCAAACCAGAAAAACATAACCTTTACAAATATGAACTTTAATTAATGATTTGAACAAATAAAATTCAATTAATATTCCTATTTGAATTAATTCCAATTTAAATCTTGTTTAAATTGTTTAACTCATAATTAATTCATTGTAATTCCTTTTCTAATAATTGAAACATGTAATCCACCTAAAATTTTGTGCTCTTTTCAAATATAAACTTTGCCATCTGTTTTGCACAACTTAACTTGATGAAAACAACAACTATTTGTGTAACATCATTAAGTAACCAAAATTCCCAAACTTAATCAATAAATTCTTAACTTGTTAATTATCATTCCAATTGCATCTAATGTTGTTACCTTATTGTTTTCATCATGCATGCATCATACTAAAACAACTTACACATGTTAATTAGTTGTAGACCATTTGTTTCAACATTAATTCATGGGCTTGCCATATGCAATCCAATTGCATATGGGTCCATTTAAACTTGTTACCTTGTCAAGTTAATTACTTTGATGCATCAATTAAATGGTCATGCATCATCCCATGTTTGTGCACTATGCCATGTTATTGATTGTTTATCTTTCTGCATTGATTGTTTGCTTCTTCTCGGATACACGACGACGTTGAGACCGACGATACTTACGACACCCCTTCTAAGGAGTTAGCTCAGTACCAGGCTACTGGGTTTGCAGGCAAGTTATCACTCACATGAACCATCGTGTTCCTTTCAACATTGGTTACCGATACTTTCCGTTGTCTATTCTGCTAGCCCTATGATTAGTTGCTTCTATTACGAACCTATCACATGTATCCTTTAACCCTGATATTGCCTCACCTCCATACCTATAACCATTGCTTGTTGCCCGTGTCTTACTAGCATGCTTAGGGTTGTTTTGCTCGAGTCTGTTACCCGTTACTTTCTGTTACTATTTCATTATGTTCTGGGGGCTCGATGTTTAATCAATCAATCATGCTAATGTTATTGTTAAATAATAAATTTGATGTTAAGGCACCGGCAGGAGGCCCTGTGTGGTTTTGAGGCCTGCTAGTGTCGACCCTAATAGGAAAAGGGTCTTGTCTACTGATCCATGATGAGCGCACTAACCGCATGTGGGAAGCGAGTATGGGCGCCCCCCTCAATTTGATTCGATTCGCATCTCGTCCAAATCGCCACACTTAGTTCGGGCTTTCCATTTGCTGCATGCATGTTTTTGCGAGCCCAGGCCAGGGTGGAACTTTTGTAGTCGGCATTTAGGGCGGCGTGGTCTTAGAGTGCTATGAGGGTCCCCTTTTCTTCGTGGGGCTCGATTAGCCGCGCACACACAGCATGTGGTTCTTTGGGCTTGATGCGAAGAAGAGTTGAGTTGTGTAGAGTCCCCCGCTTGGTGGGAGGCATCCCATCTGGCGGGTTATTCTTGCGTGTACGGCCAAATTGGTGCACCCCTGCAGGGTAAATCTTCTCGAGAAGCCGTGTTTTCCGCGGTTATGGACTACTTGGTGAAAGTACTGGCTAACAAGTACTCAGGACAACTTAAACCTAATGATTAACAACCTTACACCCAATGATTAACAACTTGACTAGTAATAGGCTTATTGACACAATAATCTGAACCATCATAATTTCAACTGTGTGAGTTATCCTCGGATTGCTTCTTTGGATAAGGGGCGAGATCCAGGATGGATTTGTTTGGAGTTAGTTATAGTTGGTTACGATACGCGATCTTATCTCCTTTCTGTTAGCCGGAAGTGGTAGTATGTTTCTGTAGTTGGTTAGAGCAGCCAGTTGCAGCATCTTTCATATCCCCTTTCTTCCGTTGAACCCAAAGCATCTGTGCTTGGTGTTGACGGGTTACACTTTGGTGAACTGTGAGTCTTGCTTGCCAGTACGTTTATGTACTGACCCTGTTGGGGCTGTGGTTTCCGCAGACGACGTTTCCAAAGATCCCCGTGGTGGCTGCTACGTGGAGTATGACGAGACTGCTGACGAGTAGATAGCGGACCCGGGCAGGATCCGAGACTTCGTGGATGGGCTCCGTCTGTTCGTTTCCGGCCTCTTAGGCCTATTTGGTTCTTGTTTGTACTCAGACATTTTGAATGCTTCCGCTGTGATGTAACGATGAATTGTTGGGACATGTGTCCTCTGAATGATTGCATTTGCTATGTCTGCTCTAATGAGAGCTATTTGCAACTTATTTCACTCTTTTGTGTCGTAGAGATCTGTTGTGATATCAATTGTTCAAACGCCGTTGACGTACCATGTGTGTATGGTTGAAGTACGTCAATGGAAGTGTCCTGATTTCTATGGGATAGTTTACATCGACGGTGGATAGTAGAGTTTGGTTGTCGCACATAAGTGCTGGCCTACTCGTAAGAGTATGCGGGAGCAGATAAGCCCCGTAATCCAAGCATCTACTATTCAGTTCGGCCCGATGAGTATCCCCTAGAAGTCCGGGTGCGACAGAGTAGCACTTCTAGTACAATCCGAAGAATCCTTCTACATATCTTCTTGTCTAAGTTCCTCCTTTCTTGTGGGTTGCATCTCTTGCAGAACGACTTAGAGAAGATTGTCAAACAAGATATATTGGTCTAGCCAAAATAACACGATCTAGATTAAGAGTTAGTTAAGATTTATTCTTCTTTCATATACTTCTTATTTTATTTCTCATAAGGTATGTAATTATTTCATACATGATTAGTTTTACCCAGCTATCAATTAAATTCCTCTAATAGAGGTTATATTTGTTGTTATCCATTAGTTGTATCCAGAGATACCTTAGTTGTTGAATGTTGATTTGGATTGAAATGTGGAGTGTTTGTGGAATGAGGATTTAAGATAGTAAGTTGATAAAATGGTTCATTGATGTGTTGAGATTTCATATGCTCACTTGTGTAAGATGAATGAGACAATGAGCATATGAAGGTTATTGGAGTTTAATAATTGGAGTCAGAGTTGTTAGTTGGTTTTTCATATGTCATGATTTTACTTTTTACTCTTCTTTTGTAATCTTTGTCATACATAATGCAGACTTAGAGGTTTGGAAGATCATATGTAATGATCAAGGTTTAACAATAGTTTAGGAAGATTTATTTATTCTTTTAGGTACTTATTTTATGGTTGATGAGATATGTACATATTCCATAAATATGTTATTAGGGATAATTAAGTCATTTCCCACTTCTAAGTTTTGATTTTACACTTGTTTCTATCATTTGTTTTCTATTGAACCTTTGTTATTTACTTGTAAAGGTTTACTTAATAATTATAAGATGATTTATAGAGGTGTAGTGTGATTTGATTTATAACTTAAAGAGTTATTGTTTGATACGACATAAAATCTCTGTTGATGAGATGGTTGAATTGTCATTTGTGGAAGTATGATTATCTGTTATATGATTTTGATACTCACCCCTCTTCGAGTTCTAGATACCTAGTGAATCACCCCAAGTCACTTATAGACTTGAGGTTAGGCTTGTTGAGAGTTAGTGTTGGTCATAACCAATTATGGTTTGTTTTATCAACTGATTTGGTTTGTAGAAATAGTATGGTATAAAGATCACTCCAAATGTACTCTTGACGAGATGATCTAAACCTAATTCATCATGTCAAGTGAAACATTGGTCATTTTGCTTCGTTTAATCTTTCGCACCAAAATTTCCCGTATTTTTAGATGCGTGCTATGCAAATGCACATATTATATTTAGATCCTTATAACTTCCCAAACACTGGGATGTTACAATATCTCCCTCTTAACAAGTACTTCGTCCCGAAGTTCAACCTCTCTCACGTATAGATAGGTAGAGAGAACTTCCGTAGACCATGGATTCTTCACAACAGTTTTCTTGTGTTGACCTTGGCATATGTAGCCTCTTGTCTTGATCGTTCACCTTCCACTGTATTGGATGTTGATCTAATACTATGCATGTTATTATGACAACTCTGTTTTGTTGCTATACCTACATAATGGTTCCACGAAGTATACATGGTATTTCCACCATTATTGTAGATACCAAGTTTTGTTCTCCGATGGACAGGTACGGTTTCCTATCTCTCACAACTTTCCGAAGAACATTTGGTATATCCACCAGGTGATGAATAACCAATACGATTCTTCCGGTACACTGGATACCGTCTATGGTTAGGATTCCATTTGATTACATCTAATGGTCTCAAGAGAAAGAATGCTCAAAGAACTTGTACAACATAGCATACGTTAACTTAAACTAATCTACCTAGTAAAAATATCTTCGAGTTTTAACTTTTTTCATACAAGTGACTGTAACCTATTCCACCAGTTATTTCCTATGATCTTTCTACATCTTTGGGTCTTGAATTCTATGGGAAGACTCTATAATCTGATTTACCTAACTTCTACATATCTCCTTCTAGGATATAACTACTCATGTGATTTTCTCCACTTCACTTGTGGTAGATCTCCGTGTGTTGGTGAAGTATGTCACCAAATCCAAGAAAGATGTAGAATGTGGTCCATTCCCATCAATGGCTTCATTGACTTCTGCCTTCTTAACTTTCTGGTGTTCAAGATCTTTTGTGGTTGTTTCCATCTGCTGATTACTCAGACCTCTCTCATACTAATCTTATACCCTCTAGACCAGTAGCATCAAGAAAGAACTCAGTGTTTTGAACATGCATTTGCACATCAAGTTCCAACTTCATGTACAGATCTAGTCAACCAAAGATCCAAATAAGATCCAATAAATCCCAAATGCAGCTATCACCCATGCATCAAAAGCCGTAAAATGGTAGTACTTTGAGTAAAACATCTCATGTACCAAGGCTCTTAAATGTTCTACACTACCAGTAGGTATATAGTACCTTGTAATCCTATTCTACACAACCACTCTTTGCCTCGGTAATTACTCCAATTGCATGCCTTATCGCAATGGAATAAACTAAGATAAAATGATCCTATAGTAGTTGTTGTCTAACTTGGTTCCATATAGAACTAAGTACCATTTCAATTGAATTACTTCATATTGGTTATGATAAGCTTCTCATGGCATCTGTTGATCCTTCATGTTGTTGATCACGCCTTAGGAGTAGTAATGTAGCTTCCATCAATGTTTATGTCTTCTCCTAATTCTATACTATACTATAATGATTCACCTCTATACTTGATAACTAAGAATATGGTATGTACCCCATAGTTACCATGGTCTAATGACTCTTCATGATCCTCAAACATCCCTAATTTTTGACTCATATACTTACTCTATACCATGTTCTACTCCATCCTATACATTCATAGAATGGGGTAATCGTCACTGTGATTTAATCATCTCAGACTTTGTGAGAACTCTTTTCTTTCCCAAAAACACAATATATGGTAGACTTGTAACTAATCATACCTAGGTATTAGGAAATAGATAAGTAGATTTACTCAACTTGAGTAAGATCATTCTATACAAGTATGACCGTATCATTCTCAAGTGAATGATCATCAGAGTTGTAGGAAATGTGGTTTAGATAAGATGGCTTCCTATAGTCTTTACAACCTACATATCTCCTAAAAGGTTTTAACCTAAGGTCGCTTTGCTCTGATACCAATTGCGATGACCCAACACACCACTCGATGTGTAGTACGCAAGTCGTTGACATAATACTCAAAGAAGGACTTATCCGTGAATATTAAATCCCTCTGATACCAGCTGTTAATGTTTTTGAGAGTTGCCACTAGTGAAAGTATGATCCCTAGGTCTTGTTTTCCACCATTGCTATATCGTTGTATTTCAGTTTTACTACTTGTTTGCTTTCTGCCATTTTTATTACAGATTTAATACACCTTGTTTTCCCATCCATAGGACCCATATTTTATCATCTCTTCACCGAACTAGTGCACCTATATAATTGACAATTGTATTAGGTGTGTTGGGGACACAAGAGATTTCTTGTATCTGAATTAAAGGGTTTCTTGAGAGGGATAAATTCAACCTATACCTCCCTGAGTTCGATAAACCTTGGGTTGCTCATTTGAGGCAAATTTGTTGTTGTCCTACAAACCTCTGTGCTCGGAGCCCAACATAGTCTACAAGAGTAGTAACCTGCAGTCAACATCAGAAGTGAACCAAGCCTTTTGTGGCAAGGTTCACCAAAGAATAGGGTCATGCCTTTATGGCGTTGAGTTGTGGAGAAACTCACACCCTTCCCATGAGACGCACTCCCCTAAAAAGAGGAACTCAGGAATACATCCTTGTCTTCGTGTGTTTCCCATTTTGGCTACTTCTATCATTTAGCTTTTACTTGTATCTCGTATCTTGCTTAGTGTTAAACTTGTCATATAGGTAAATTCACCTTAGTAGCATATCTATAGAATTTACCTTCATGTTCCTAAATCGAAAAAGTATTAATAATTGGAGTAGCACTTATTCACCCCCCTCTAGGTGCCCATAATTTTTTTTCAATACTTGCTCCAAAAGAACCACCTTACCCCGGCCGCTTGCATCCTCGCGTATAACCATGAATGCGAGTGACACAATGAGAAACCGATCTCGCTGATACGTCGTAAATGTATCCTTAATTTATGATGTTCCATGTTGTTTTCATGTTATTTCCTACATGTTTGCTATACACTTTTATGTCATTTTTATCGATTTATGGGACTAACCTATTGACAAGATGCCACAGAGCCAGTTCCCTGTTTTCTGTTGTTTTTAGTTTCAGAAAAGTTGTTCTCGAGATATTCGCATAATTGGAAAATTCGAAGCTCGAAAGTCTTAGAAATCCCGAAGGTTCCACGGAGTCCCGAAGAGGCCTGGAGGGGGGCCACATAGGGGCCCCACCATAGGGCGGTGCGCCCCCTAGCCGCGTCGTGGGGTGGTGTGGGCCCCTCGGGCATCCACCGCCATCGCCCTTTCGCCTATTTAATCCCCCCGATATGTGAACCCTAAATATATCCCACTTTCCTAATTCGTTCACCGCACATGTTATTTATTTTCTATGGAGAGACACCACTAGTGAACTACGGACCCCGATCCATTTTCTCATACTGATAATACAACCACTGCAATTACTGTTTTCACACTGCTGCTATTGTTTTCATACTATTTTCCACACCATACGTCTAACCTCTTTGTGTTCAGAAAAGCCAGTGAGATTGACAACCTCACTTCTTCGTTGGGCCAAAGTGATCTGATTGTGTTGTGTAGGTTCCATGCTGCTGCTGAACCGATAGTGCGCCATACCATCTCAACTGCATCAACCTTCTGATGTTACTCCTTCCTCCTACTGGTCTATTCAACCTTGGTTTCTTTCTAAGGGAAACTTGCTGCTTCACTCTTCATACCTTCCTCCTGGGGTCTCCCAACGAACGTGTGTTCACACGCATCACTCGCCAGATCTGAAAACGGCGAGAAGACCAAGCTACCGATCTCAAGGATTGTGAGGAACACGTTTCCATCAACTCCGAGACGCCACCGTGAAGGTCACCCCGGTGTGGGAGTAGAGTTGAGAGGATTTATTTGCTCGGACGCTGCTCCCACCACCCCAACGACGCACCACAACAGACAGATACGAACCCTAACTACTAGACTAGAATGAAGGGATGAGGCCCCTTCTACCTCCTATTGCCTGGAGTGTCAAGCAAAGGGAGAGGATACTAGCGATCTGGCCGGTGGAGATCGGGGAAAGTTTTTCCACCGCATGTGTCTCCTCAACAAGCCTTTATGTATATGAGAGGAGGAGAGACCGAGAGAGAGAGAGAGAGAGAGAGAGAGAGAGAGAGAGAGTCACTGCGCCACGGCCCCGCACGCTCGATCACGGAGCGAGTTCGTTTTCCGACCGAGAAGAAGCGAGGAAATCATTGGTGTGGGCAGCGGTGGTGGTCTGGCGGACATATGGTAGGCCACCTTCCTTGCAGGGGCAGATTTTGCTAATCCCCTTTGAAATAAACAAAATTCCGTCTCAAATTTACAATTATATCGCTGCCCTTAGATACCTCACCTTAATGGTTTTTTGTCCTCACTTTGCCCCTCCTGCGACTTGTCATGGAGCTAGATTGCGTTATTGTCACAACTATGGATTGAAATCGCCACATTATGCAATGGAGTAATAGTTGAGATGTAGGCAAAACTTTAAAAACCTTCGACCATGCTAATCAACATGTGTGGCGTGACAACAATTTTGTAGTAAAATTATATGTGTCTGACTTTGGACAAAGGAGACATCCATCCATAGTCATACATGTACTATACTAAGGTAATCCAGAGAGAGAAAATATAGTTAAAAAGATAATTGGAGGCTCATATATTTATCAAATGGAAAAAAATACTCACATAGGACAAGACAACATTGTATCAATAACAATACTAGCCTTAAGTCTTCAATAATTGTCCCTATTCCAAAATAGCGAGTGCCTACCATCGAGAAAGCTGGAAATCCTACCGGTGATGCGGTAACATGGGACGCTTAACCATTTCGATGATACATCATTGAAGGAATTTGTTGTTCTGGTCGATTAGGGGGTGCGGAAATAGCTAGAACTGAATGCGGCAACATTAAACATTGCTATCATTGTCATCCCTAACGTAACCATTTCATAAAAAAACTAGCTCAATTCATCTTCCCATAAGTAAGCAATTACATAAAAAGGGATCTAGCATAGAAAAAAAAAACAAGAGATACAATGCATTGACACTAACAAACTGTAAATACTAATTCCCTGCAAAAAAAAACCCGTAAATACTAACTACTATGACATTATCACATTTTCCCCCTTTCGTAGATTCAGTGGGACACAATATTGGAATATGCCGATGTTGGTTTTTCTCAAGATTCAGCGGACACCTTTGAAGGAATAGCTAGTCTTATAGTACTAAATCTCAATGTGATTTCTCAATTATTATCTTCCTTTTGTTTTCCCAAAAAATCAAAATATTTGGCAGGGTGTTTAACTTCATCTTTAATTTATACGAAGCTAATGACATTAAAGTCGAGTAAAGCATCATTGTTCCCTCTTTTTTAGCCAAAGGCTACCTTAGTATTGTTTTCTTTTGTTTTGTGAAAGACCTTTGTATTGTATTAGCGTTGGTTTATGCGTATGTACTCCTCATACTATTGTGGTTATAATTGCGGAGTAATTGTACTTTGCGGTCAAATAATCCTCATACTTAATGTTCTTTACAGGTCAAAGAGCAACACATGATCTCACAGGAAACCCCTCGGGCCGCCTCCCCTCAGGCGGCTCCAGGGGCGAAAAAACCCTAGCGAGCCGGCCCCCGGCCCATCGATCCCAAGGCCGCTGCCGTCATCGGCCGGCGGCGGCACCCCGCCTGCTTGATGTTGGTGGGGATGGGGGCACTCTGTTCGCCGCGCTTGGAGCGGGGCGGCGGCGGTAGAACGGAGGCGCAAGGCGGATGCATTTGGCGGCGGTGGCGTCGTCGGCTTGCCCCCCGGGCGGCGCGGCCTTCTCTCTATCTTCGACGGTGGGGGGGGGGCGCTGGGGGCCTGCGGCGACAGAGCTCCCGGTGGCGGCGGAGTTGCAGGAGGTGGATCCGAACCAGCCAAATCTGGGTGCACTGGTCTCGCCTCTTCGATTTTCGTTGCTGCTGGGAGTTGCTTCACAGCGTCGGAGCTGTGAGGCACCAGAATAATGGTGGCGGTCCTGGGGTTTCCCATCGCGCGAAGACGAAGATCTGCCTAATGTAGGTCCTCTTTGATCAAGACGGGGTGTCGACCCGGAATGCTCCGCCGGCGAACTCCCATGGGCGATGCCTGGATCGGTGGAATTCGGTCGCAATGCACGATCATCGAAGGTGAGATTGGAGGACTAGCAATGGTGTTCGGAGTCTTTGCATCGATGAGGAACTGGTTTGGAGTTACAAGATTCGTGGCAGCGGTATGTAAGAGGGGGCGACAACATGCGTGAAGTCCAAAGTCCTACCTTTTGAGGGGGAAAACCCAAGGTATGGCCTTAATTGGTTGTGCCTGACACCTTTCTTCTTGAAGACGTTGTTTTTGAAGAGCTGGACATCAGGTGTTGTTTAGGTGGTGGTTGTGCGGCTGCTGCAAGGACTGTAACTCTATAGCGGGACTGTTCTTTTTAGTTCTTCTTTTTATTGTCTTTCGGTTGTGTGCATGTGTGCATCCGTAATGGCTATGGCTATTGCGTTGTTGCAGAGGCTGGGTGCAATTTGTATCCCGCGATATTAATATACATTTCTTTTTTTTAAGTCCTCATACTACTATCGTGGTTGTCACACTTGAGAAGAAAAAGGTAGCCCAATCGCACCTAGGGATCAGGGCATCTCCAGTCGCCCCCCCCCGAGCCCCCCCAGGCGGCCTTTTTAGCGCCGGAAGCGGCGAATAGCGCCGTTTCCTCACCAGTCGGACCCCCCAGAAGCCCAAATAGCGCCGTTTCGGCGCTATTTCGCGCCGCGGCACCCAAGCCAAACCGAGCCCGCTGGGTTCGGCCTGGGGGGGCGAAACTGCGCGGCAGCGCGCGCGAGCCAGCTCTGTCAGTGACGCGACGAAAAAGCGCGGGAACAGAACCGCCCCGTGATCATCTTCTCGGCTCCCGCGTCGGTCAAAAGGCTGCCGGCGTTTATGGCGTGGCGGCCGCCCAGTGTATGCGCCCGTTCAAAGGCTGCCGGCGTAATGGCGTGGCGGGCGGCAGCGAGGGGGCGCGCGCGCAGTAAATGCCCGACAGCCTATAAAATCCCCCTGCCGCTCACCGCGCTCGCCATTCTTCCACCTCGCTCCTCTCCTTCCCTCGACGCTCTCCTCTCCTCTCCCCCGTCCTCCACGCAGGAAAATGGCGAGCTACAAGGACGACGCCGCAGCCAACGGCTTCCCCCGCCGCCACCTTCGCCGGAGCGAGGCGATGGCGCTGTACCGCGCGGGCTACCCGTGCCCGCCGGACAGCCGCCTCCTGAGCTCTGGCGCCGGGCAGCCGCGCTGGGCCCTCAGCACGGGCGGGGTGCCCGTGCCTCCGCTCCCGAGCACGGACGTGGAGTTCCAGCGTGCAATCCGCGAGGTGCGAGCCGGCATGGAGGCGGCCGACCGCCTGCCGGAGGAAGGATTCGACGAGTTCTGGTGGCAGGAGCTCACCACAGGCCGCGACAGGGAGCTCACCTCCCTGGGCGACAACGGCCCCGTCGACGGCCGCTTCAACGCCAATGGGCGCCGCCGCTGGTGGGGAGGCCACAACCGCACCATCGAGTGGGTTGTGGACTACATCCACGCCGGCAACGCGCCGCGCTTGGAGATGTCACCCCGGCAAAACCCGGCGTGGGAAGCGCGCCGGACGGGCGCCTCCTCCTCGTCGGCTACCTCGAGCTCCTCCGGCGCCCAGTCCCTCTCTGTCTCCCCCCTTCCCGAACGCCGGCGCGCCAGCCCGCAGGCGTAGCGGCGGCGCCCTGCGCATTGGCGAGCCACGCTTCGAACGCGTGGTCCGCCCGAAGACCGATGACGCCGGCGACGACGAGGAGTGGCCCGGCCAGAAGGCTGCGGAGCAGCTCTCCCTGAACACGCTCCAGCCCCTCGACGACGACGCCGCCGTGACCTGGAGCTTGCGGGAGAGCACCGCCCAGGAGCAGGAGCTCCAGCGCCGCCTGCTCGCGGAGGCCGAGCAGCTCAAGGCAGCGTGCGATCAGGAGGCCGCCGCCGACGAAGGAGCCCGTCTATGTCGTGCTCGACCCTGACTCCGACAACGAGGACGAGATCCAGCGACCCTCGCCGTGAGCAGGTGGGGCAACTCCGGCTGCGGCGACGCCGGACAGGGGACGAGCAAGCGCCCCGGCGACGGCCCCGACGACGACGACGACGTCGTCGACTACAGCCAGGCCATCGCCGAGCGCCCGGGGCTTCAGTAGTTTTAGTTTTAGTTTAAATTTGCGTTCTAGTTTAAATTCGCGTTGAAATTGTAGGAACTTTGCCTAAATCTTTACTATTAAGGTTACAGTGGCGGTGAGGCGGTGTCACACATCTAAAAAATTACGGGACAAATGCCACTACACTACTCTCTCCTCATATACACACGAGAACTAACTAACATGCATGCATGCATGCACTAACAAACAATATCCACTCAACTTCTCTCTCCTCGTATACACACAGAACTAACTAACACATCGCATGCATGCACTAACAAACGATATCCATCTCAACTAACCCAATTATCCATCCAATTTTTAGTACTACTATTAAGGGATTATCCACGAAAATTAAGCAAGTATCCATCGCTAGCGTGACTTCGCCCGATCGATTGTGATCGTTTGGTGTGGGCCGGCCCAGTAAATATCCATTGAAGCGCACACGAGTATAATGTGGTGCACGCACGATATAAATCACTCGGTAAAAAACCAAAAGCAATTAACTATCGCTGAGAAAAAACCGCTGCGTCAGTCCATCCTCTATCTTCAGTGGATAGCGGAGGATGAAAAAAAGAACAGCTCCGTGAGTCCATCCTCTACCTTCAGCGGCTAGCGGACGGGGCGGAAGCGGCGCTGCGTCCTCGCTAACCATGTCCGGGTCGAGCAGGTCGTGGTACTCCATCTCCTATCCGATTCGCACTCCACCGCTTGCTCCCTATCTCCACCCGCTAGCAGCCAGGGAAAAGCAACGAACAACACGCCACTTGCACGTACCCAGCCGACTCATGTGATGTTACTTTCCTACGTGTTCCAATCTATCTAGGTGATGAAGTGAGTACGACGCTAGCAGCTGGTTACCGTATACCTGCATGAGTGAGAGCTAAATTAAACCATGGCAATATACGAGAAGCTTATTTATATGCCGGCTGGTCGTGGGCCGGTTTCCCATTCGTTGGCCGTCGACCACGCCGCAGCCTCGCCAACCCCATCCATGTTGCCACGCCACGCGTAGTCCAAGTGGTGTAAATGTGTTGGTGTCCAAGGGTCGAAACCACCACTCGCCTCGACGGGGCATCACCCACTCCAAGTCGGGTAGATACCCGACAGGACCCCATAGGGAGCGGGAGACGTCTCCCACCTCATGTCTGTGGGTATCCCGGCGGCTCTCGCCGCACCATCGGTCGGAGTTCTCGCTGGGGTCATTGTTCGTTCTCGAGCCCTTCGGCCACATCACAATTTCTACGACTGTCTCGTAGTGCCCCTCGCCACCTCTTGGAAGTAAGGCGTTGCCCTTCAGACCAAAACGGGATACCCGGGACAACACTAACCATCCCGACACTACCAACGACACCACCAGACCATCCTGACACTCGACATAAGCCTATCGGTCAGCTTCTACTTCGACATCAGTACAAATTGTCATGAAGCACCAACCGACTACTTTAAGAACACCTCGGCAAGCACCCGATTACGTCACACCGCTCGCAACTTTTCGCAACTTGTCGTTTATTCCGTACCAAAGCACGGGCATTGTGCTAGTTCAATAAAATATGCCTAGTTTCAAATCTAATTTTTTTTGGGCCGAATCTTGGACTCGGGGAGCGACTGGGAAGTCTGCCCCCCAGGTTCCAGATTAGCGCCGTTTGGCACCGCGGCGTCTCCAAAACGGCGGCGTTTTGGGCCCTGGGAGGACGCAACGACTGGAGATGCCCTCGGACCCGAGAATCCCTAACCGACTGCTTGGGCCCGCTGGTCAGACGGAGGCAAAGGTTCCTTCCTTATAGGAGAGCGAGTGCCCACCACTGCGCCGCGGCCGCGCGCTCCGATCGATCACCTATTTCCGTCCGCCCAGCCGATCGAAGCAAAGCGATTCTCTCGTGTTCACTCCGTCGAGGGGAAGCGGAGCGGGAGAGGCGGGGAAGGGGTTGAGCCGGAGGGGCGCGCGCGGGGTAGCCAGCGAGCGGCGGCGGCGTGGGCGGAGATGACGGACGGCCACCTCTTCAACAACATCCTCCTCGGAGGCCGCGCCGGCACGGTGAGAGCCTCCTTCCCTCCTCGCGCGCCATTGCGTCAATTCCGTAGGGTTTCGCGAGATTTCGCCACCAATGGCGGAGTTCTGAGTTGGCCGTACGTTGCGGCGGACGTTGTAGCTCGTTCTGTTGCCATGTTTGATCGTGGTCGCGCATTGGACGGATTCTAGGGTTTTTTGGCGGCGTATCAGGGCACATCTACACTTCATTTTGTTGGGTCGAACCGAGTGCTTGGTAGGAGATGCCTCCTCCTCTGATTTGTTGATTAATTTCCTGATCGTGGCGCGGCTGTACCCGATCCCTGTCGAGGGTTTTAGGCGAAGTCTTAGATTTCTGTCGGGGGAACAGGGACTTCCCGAACCACCCTAATTTGGAGGTCAGCTCAAACCGTACACCCTGCTGTGGAATCCGGTCGAATTAGATATAGGTTACGGCTTCTAATCTGGAAATGTGTTGGCATGTGTTTAATGCTTCAAAGCTCAAAAATCAGAGTTGACATTTGCCATGAATGCAAATAGTTTTTGTTCCGTTCAGTGTACTTCACTGAATTATGTACTTATGCTTCTCCTGACCCTTGAAATTGGTGCTGCTTGCGTCAGTCATTCATTACTCATCAATGCGTGATTCTGATGATCTTCATGTAAAGTAATGTCATACCACCTTTGGTGTATTTCGTGATTTTGAGACTGCAAGTTATGACTCTCTTTATTCTTTCAAAATCTTCACCCAATGTTCATGAATTGTATTTGATCAATTATTTCGTTTTAGTATACTGAAAATCTCGTCATGTCTCGTTACTCCTGCTCCTGTACAGAATCCTGGCCAGTTTAAAGTGCATTCTGGAGGTCTTACATGGAACAGACAAGGTGGAGGAAAGACGATCAAGATTGATAAAGCTGATATAACATCTGTGAAATGGATGAAAGTCCCCAGGGCATATCAGCTTGAATTCAGGACCAAAGATGGCCTGTTCTATAAGTTTATTGGCTTCCGGGAACAGGTTACTATTTTCTTATCACTCATTCCTTTTTGTATAATTGAGGAGCTACTACCATCTGAGCACAATGTTTTATTTTTCTCTTAGTCAGAATAGATGCTCAGTAGTTTTCCGACCATAGAAGACACCATAGAACTAGCATTACCGAATACGTATAACATTATCAACACTCATGAAGACCCAGACTTCCTTTCGTAATCTGTTGTATTGCAGTCCTGTTATTATGGCATACATTTCATATGCTTGTGTATGGCTGAAAATCATGTTCATGATCATGATGAACATTTTGGTTTTCCAAAGCCAGGTATATATGAACTTAATTCATATTCTTCTATTTGATATGTTTATTTGATGACTCGTCCTATGTTCCTAACAAAACCTGCCGTTAAGACATCCTAGCTTTATTCTCTGTATCCCGCGATCTGTATTTGAATCAGGGTAAAGTTGCAAACTGGTCGCTATGTTATTTTGTATCATATGGTGTGCCTGAGTTGGTCTTTTAGTATTGATTATCTTCCGTCGTTACGTATATTTGAACCTTAAGGAAATATTGAAGGAACAGTTTACACAGTAGCGCTTGCATAATCTAAACAGCATGCTGTTTTAGTCATGCTATCACCATGAAAAGGGTCCGGATACTCTATTGAGGTGCATCTCGTTCAATAGGGGAGCCTTTGAATTTTTCAGCACCATGAGTATTAACTTTAGATGTGTCCAAACGTTAGATTTCAACCATCAGATTTGCGTTAGATAAGCAGGACTTATTTTTTTTCAAATAGTCAGTAAACTCTATGAGTATTGAACTGCAGCAATGAGTGTGAGCTAGTGTATTCTGCTGATGCAATGTTCATCATAAACTTCCTTTTATAGGATGTAAGCAACCTGACCAACTTTATGCAAAAGAATATGGACATCTCACCAGATGAAAAGCAGTTATCTGTTAGTGGTCATAACTGGGGAAGTCTTGATTTAGACGGTAAGCTTCATGGCCTTTAATTTCTGTAAATAATATTCAGTTTAAAATCCTTTTTTGACTCACAGTTTCCATTATAGGAAGCATGCTTACCTTTATGGTTGGTTCGAAGCAAGCATTTGAAGTTTTTCTAGCAGACGTTTCACAAACCCAGATGCAAGGCAAAACAGATGTTCTCTTGGAGTTTCATGTTGATGATACTACTGGTGCTAATGAGGTTTGTAGGCATCCACTCACTGTTTCTTCATTCCCTTCCAAGTAATTATTTATGGTGCTATTTAGCACTTGTCCTCATGCGCAAGTTGGGTGCCGATTTCAAATATTATCTTCTGTAATTGTAGAAAGATTCACTCATGGATATGAGTTTTCATGTACCTACGTCAAATACTCAGTATGTTGGAAACGAGGACCGCAGTTCAGCGCAGGTGATGTGCCATGCGACATGATTACATGAAGCACATTGACATGTGTAAAACTGACTACTGAAATATTCTCGTTTTTTCTTTTCCTTATTAGATGGTGTGGGAGGCAGTAATGAAAGGGGCTGATGGCTTGACTTCTTCTGAAGTGGTTGTCACCTTTGATGGAATAGCTATTCTTACACCAAGGTGGGAAATATAGACAATTCATGTATCAGAAAATCAAGCTGACTTCTTTATGATTACGTTCTGCTATGATTTCCTACAAAAGTAATATATCTTTGGCGACGCAGAGGACGATATGGTGTTGAGCTTCATCTTTCATTTCTGCGGCTTCAAGCACAAGCTAATGATTTTAAAATCCAATATAGCAGCATTCTTCGCCTCTTTGTTTTGCCAAAGGTTATGTTTATTTTGAATTCTACTGCGTTCACTGATTTGATGTTGTTCATATTGTTGGTGATAAACATGAATGTAATTGTGTGGCATGATTGTGCTTTGCAGTCAAACAATCCTCATACATTTGTGGTTGTCTCTCTTGATCCGCCAATCCGTAAAGGGCAAACACTGTATCCTCACATTGTCATTCAGGTTATGTGATGCAAAATATGCTTGTGCATATGTTTGGCTATGTTCGGTCACAAGTGTTTGTTTTTGTAGATTGTTCAGCAATTATCTAACAGTTTCTTTTATTCTCTGACAGTTTGAGACAGAGACAATCGTCCAGAAAAACATGAAATTAAGCAGAGAGCTTCTTGCTGAAAAATACAAAGGCCGCTTGGAGGAATCTTATCAGGTGAAAGTCTTGTAAATTTGAAACAATAGAGACTTTTGCTTTTGTAGATTCGTTTGAAACGGAAATTGGTCAAGGCAAGTTTTGTCAGTACTAAAAACTTTACCTAGAGCTTCTTTAAGCCACCTGCGACTTATTTCTACTAACAAACTTAATCTTCCCTTTGTGTGTTCTTAAGAATCTCATTCAACCTTTCATCGTACTTAAATTCAATTTGAAGCTGAGGCTTAAGTTAGGTCAAGCAGGAAATCCCTTCGTTTCCAAAAGACTGTCCTCTTAAGAACTTTTTGTACTCCCTCCGTCTTAAATTATTAATTGTCACAAAGATGGACAAGTTGATGTATCTAACACATATATCCACTTTTGTCAATCTTTGTGACACTTAATTTGATGGAGGGAGTATGTATAAAGATGGTCTTGGGACAGTCATGGTCATATCTTCCTAAGTGTAGACACCAACTACCTCATTAGATGGAAAGAAAAAATTGATGGGCATATGAGACACAATATTTAGGTCCCAACGGAAGGTTTATTACCACATAATTGCTTTACTTCCAAATTTCAACCTGTCCATTGTAAAACAGATTTTGCTATAGATTGGTGTATTCCTTTTGATCTAGTTTGCGGTTCTTGGTATTAACATATTCTCCTCTTTCAATTGTTAATTTTTGTTCTGGTAGTGGTAATTACCATCTTGATAAATCAACTAACTTGCACTAAGTTTCTGCCTACCATAGGGTCTAGCACATGAGGTATTCGTCAAAGCCCTTCGTGGTCTATCTGGTGCTAGAGTCACAAGGCCAGGATCTTTCAGAAGTTTTCTAGATGGTTATGCAGTTAAATCATCACTCAAAGCTGAAGACGGACTGTTGTATCCACTTGAAAAGGGCTTCTTCTTTCTGCCGAAGCCCCCTACGCTCATTTTAGATGAAGAGGTGTTACTTTTGCCCTATGCTGGAGATTTATTCTCATCTGTTCATGCATCGTTGAAAGCATATCATAGTCCAACAATTGGTATTTTCAACCATAATGCCTGTTTGCTACTATTTAATGTAGATCGAGTTTGTTGAATTCGAACGTCATGGTTCTGGGGGCGCCAGTATGTCATCTCAATATTTCGACCTCCTGGTGAAGCTAAAAAGTGACCAAGAGCATCTCTTCAGGAATATTCAAAGGAGTGAATACCATAACCTCTTCAACTTTCTCAAGTGTGTGCCTTTCTGTTAGCTTGGTAACCCTTCTTGATAAATTTATACATAAGACTTATGGGCGTCTTTTCTTGTTTCTGGTTAAATTTTAAGCGGAAAGAACTTGAAAATAATGAACCTTGGAGATGGTGAAGGGACAAGTGGTGGGGTTGCAGATATGCTACTGGACAATGACTATGATGATGCTGTTGATCCATTTCTGGAGAGAATAAAAAATCAGGCTGGGGATGAGGACAGTGACGAAGAGGTAGATTGCCTTCTGTATGCTTGTTCCTTTGTGCTGCTGAGTTGTTAATCTTGTTACCAAGTCACCTTTATATACTTGTGTTCTTTCTCGCGGCATGTTAGGATGAAGATTTTGTTCTGGATAAGGATGATGGCGGATCTCCTACTGATGATTCTGGCGGCGAGGAATCAGATGCTAGTGAAAGTGGTGGTGGAAAAGAGGTAGTTAGATTTCTTATGGGCTGTCGCAGGACTGAAGTTTGAATTCAAAAATGCCAATGATCTCTTGCTTTTTGTGTTTTGTTCTCCAGAAAATATCCAAAAAGGAAGCCAGTAGTTCAAAGCCACCTGCGAAGAGGAAGGCTAAGGGCAAGGATGGCGAAGGTTCAGAGAAAAGGAAGCCACAGAAGAAAAAAGATCCTAACGCCCCCAAAAGACCAATTTTGCCATTCATGTACTTCTCAATGGCTGAGCGGGCAGTAAGTTACTCTAACCAATAACGCCATTAGATGACTTTCATTTGTCTAACTATAGATGTATCTAGACATGTTTTAGTCTATAGATACATCCATATTTGGACAAATGGAAGTCAAGTATTTTGGAACGGAGGGAGTAGCCACTATGTTAAGTATTAAACTGAATGGAGCTAGAGTTATCATTGGGTAAAAATTGAGCAGGGTGGTAGGCTATTTACTGTAGAAATGCATATCATTAACAAAACAAAGAAATCAGCTGACCATTATTCCTTGGCTCGTAGCTGAATTCTTTCTGAAGTATTCCTACGCTAGAGACTGCTAGATATGAGATGTTGAACATGTAGGATTTATCTGCTGTTTTCTTGTCACAGGCTGTGAAGGCGAATAATCCAGATTTGCCTCCAAACGAAATTGCAAAGAAGCTTGGCGAGATATGGCAAAAGATGTCAAGTAATTTTCTAGATTAATATTCTCCATTATACGCACCAGCGCATTTTTCTTCTCCCGTTGGTGTATACACATATCTATTCCGTACGTTCGCAAATACAGTGAAATCTTTGGGCTGATGTTTTTGTTGCTCCGTGTCATGAGCAGCTGAAGAGAAGCAACCTTACATTCAGCGGTCTCAAGTCGACAAACAACGGTACGAGAAGGAATCTGCTGAGTACCGTGCTGCTGCAGCCCAACGTGCAGGTTGAGTTCGACTAGACGACTCCCCCACACTTGTGCAGACGACAGGATTGAGGAATCTGTTCTTTTCTTTTCTTTCGGGAGTTTTAGGAATCTGTTAATCACGATAGTGCAGTTTGGACAAGTAGACCACGCATGCTACGATGAAAATTGTATAACGATGAAGGGCTCTTTACCAAAGAGACCTTGATCGCTTGTCAGGGAAGTTCTGGGCAAGTGGTTGAGATGATTAAATATTCCAAGAACACATATGCAACTGCAGAAAAGTGAAATAAAATCATTTGAAAATTAAGCATATGCTATTTTATTTCAAATCTAAAGTAGTGTAAGCACAAATCACGAACCATGAAAACACCCCAACTACTACAGTCGATCCAGCTTGACATGCTATATATATTGGTTGCACAACAGATATATTTATGAACCGGACGTATAAGAGTTTATGTAAAGTGTATTTTCCAGATGTAAATACTACTCTACAGACGACGCTTGAAATAGTGAAATGTGTTTCCGTCAAGACTTTTCTTTCCAAACATGGTATGGATCCCTTACAAGATGCGAGTAAATCTATCGTGGACCTCAAGTGCAACTACTCAAGACACGGAAGATACAAGTGTAGCACATGTGATACGCAACCTCAAACCAACAACAGAGCAAAGATACAAGTGAGGATCCCACGCTGTGACCAAAATACTGATGGTTAAAACCCTTTCGGGGATTGGTGCCCCAAAACAAAGGAACGGGCCCTCCAGTACACCCAGGTTCTAAAACTTGCCTACAAACGCGAAGTGCAAGGATTCTAAAAATCTGAAGAAAATAGACACATACATTGAGTTGAAACTTATCAATATAGACGTTTGTAAAACACTATGGTACTTTGCTAAGTTTCATGAAATCAGGAAATATGAATGCTACAGTTTAAGTCCAAAGCTTCGATGCAACTTGAATATGTTTTACACTCTTGACATACAGCTTATAAACTTATAAACTTCAGCAGCTTGTAAACTTCCCTTGCTGTTCCCTTGACATACAGCCTGTAACACTACGTACCCTGATGCACATCAGAATATGTAATGTAGTCATTGTTTTGTAATGCGGTAATAAATGGTACCAAGACATGTTTATCCTCACAATCATATCCGTAATATGACAGAATTAATCCTCCTAAAATGGTACCTATGCTCTTATCAGTGCAGAGATTTGGGGTTTACATAACCAATGCTGGCAACTATTAATACGCGTATACAATCTAGACCATTATACCGGTTTGATCGAGAGCTAGGTCCACCGAAGCACAGCAGTTTGGTCAACAAGGTCCACTGAAGCCACCTGATGCTAACAGTCATTGCCGTTGCGGCGTGGAGGTCCCAAGTATCATTACAAGGAGTCGTGAACCCAGTTTATGTTTACAGTAGCATACTCGATAGACAGGAAGCGGCATATTTGAACAGAGAACCGGCATCCTGATCAGGATGGTAAGGCGACATGGTCAGGACTGAAGACTGTCATCATTATCACTGCACAAAAGGGTGACATGCTCTGAACTGAAGACTCTGATCATCACCACACAAAACTCTAAACTGAATGTCATCATCGTCACTGCACAAGAGGAGCAGAACACCCGGGTTACTCACTCCTGATGAACAGATTTTCCTCAGGGAAGACACATACTGGATTCCACTCCTGATGAATGTAAGGCCAACTTACCCGGATTCATGGTAGTTTGTTCAGATCGGAGGCCTGGTTAGCACAATTTTTGCATTCGCACTTGGAGGTGCACCAGCGCTCGACCTTTGAAACAAACAAGAACCAACTATCCTCAGTGAGTGGGAAAAGAGAAGAAGAATGTTAGTGTAAAAAAACAATATATGCAACAAGAATAATCTACATATGGAAGATCATGCATGTAGAAGACGCACCTTCTTGCAAGTACAGTGATTGGTACTGCATCCTGAGCGCGGGCATTTGCACCACGTCGTTGGTTCAGTTATTGGGGCTACACGTAGAGCGACACATATCACACGAGTATGATCATAAAGAAAACAAAAATAGGAGAACGTGGTCCGTGCACTCACCCTCTCTGTGCCCAAAACCATTTACACATTCTATGCACCTGCACTTCGAAGTGCACGGGTACTGGCTCTGTAGAACAAGAACCAGGAAGGTCAGGAGAATAACAGAAGAAGCATGTCCATTTTTTCAAAAATAATAGATGCAACAAGAATAATCTACATACGAAAGACCATGCATGCACAAGAGTACAAGACACACCTTGTAGCAAGGACAGTTGCCGTTCTTGCATTTCCATGTCGGGCACCTGCATCCCCCGTAATCCTCAGGCGGACGTTTGGCCTGAAATACACGCAACACGCAGCAATTGGATCAATGACGGGAGTCAGAACAACATGGTGTTGATGAATGTGGTTTGCTTCAAGGAAGAAGATGCATATGTTACTTCTGAAAGATCATCCATCTTGTTCAGACTAGTCATCTGCGCCGATTTAACGTCCATGCTGCTAGTATAAGATGATAGCTGCAATTAAAGCATAAGATGAGACACGTTCGAATCTGTTAATTGAGCTAGAGAAATTTCTGAGTCACCAACACAGCCTAAATCGAGCTTGGTAGAGTCACAATAACTCAGCATGGTGAAGAAGAATCCACAATTGATATTGATTCAAGAAAACAAACACACAATCTTAATTATGTAGGAGGAAACAAACACACTTTGTGCAATTCAAAATAACATGCGAAATTCAGGTCCTAGTGAAGTTTTCAGATATCAGTCATATCACATACATGATTCACATCCACCGTTGCAAACAGTACATGATTGATCGGTTGGGGAGAGGCAAGCATTCGACCAGCAATAATAGGGGCAGGAATCAGGATTTTCTCAGGAAACAAAACTAGTACATCAGCATATAGAGTAGGTGAACATGAACCATCTGTGGAGCACTTGAGCATTCGGCATCACCATAAGGAGAATCAATCGGGTTGCTAAGCGACGGCGACGCACGCACGAACCCAGTACCTATCCCGCTATCCGCCATGCCTGAACATAGGAATCACGCATCCAAGCCAGCACACGGGGTACACAATGTTGGTTCACCGATCGATCTAACCTAACAAAAAATCTGGGAGAAATCGATCCACACTCGAGCAATGACCCGTTGAGGCCGTTGGTCGGCGTGGCGGCCGAGGGAGGGAGGAGGCGAGAGCCGAGAGCGGGAGGGGAGAGCTGCGTGCGTGCTTACTCAAACTTACGGACGGGGAAGGACGAGCGGAGGCGGCGTAGGATACTTGCGTCGTCGAGTTCGTCAGCGTTCGCCGGAGCCGGAGCGGAGGAGCGCGTCTGCCTGTGCGCGTGCCCGAGCGAGCGAGGAAATGTTAGCCATGGTGCCGAGAAACCCTAGGAGGAGGAAGCGGGGGGAAATAGGAGCGGAGCGGGGAGGGGCCTAACCGAGGAGGGATAGGGATAAGCCGCCGACGTCGCTCGCCGGCAGCGGCGGTCGCGGTGGTCTGCCTGCCACCCACGACTCCAGTCCTCTCCTCCCTTCGCAACGCCAAGCGCACGGGCAGGAGCCTGGTCGGTATATATCAAGGCAGCGGAGGCGAGAGGAGACCGTGGAACGCGGCCCAGTCTGAGCGCGAAGGCCTAGCGAGCAGGGGAATGCGGCCCAGTCCGAGAGCGAAGGCCCACGCCAGGCCCAATCTGCGTCGTCCAAGAGCAGCCTCATCCAATCCAGTCGGACAAAATTAGAGTATTTCTTTGGAGGTTGGCGCACAACTCTATATTCAGTAAGAGTGTGTTTGGTTTCAGAACCAAATGGAATGGAAGGTAATGGTTCCGTTCCAGGGGAGCAGATCGGTTCCGTTCCCGTGTTTGGTAGATACAAAAAAACTGAGAGGTAGAATTGGAACTAATCAGGCAAAGTTCAATTAGCACATGCCATTAACTCCTACTAATTAGCTATCAACGTCCTTATCCAATAATTAGCATGTCATTGACCTGTTCCGGCCCACCGACGCGGCGACGAGCTTCATACCCCGGCCCGGGCCGCCGGCGTCCCTCAAGGCGAGGCAGCTCACTGGCCTCTCCCGTCTTCCGCACAGGTCAGCGTCGTCCCTCAAGACCGGCGTGCCCCTCCTCGCAGAGGGACGAGACGAGGCGAACAAAGCGACAACGCGGGTCATTGGCATCTCCCTGCTCTCCTCCTCCTTCCTCCATCCCTCCGACCATCTCTCAGGTTCTCCCGGCTCCCATCTGTAGGTTCTCAATCACCCTGAGCGATTTTGGTCGGCCCCGCACCACCTCTTGCCGGAGCGCACGAGCACGACCCCGGTTGAAGTACCGCCTCGGCTCTCCTCCGGCCCACCGCTGGTTGTCGCTCCACCCGCTGGTATCCGCCGTTGGTTAGAGTGAGAGGCGTAGGGCGCCGTCGGAACAGAGGAGGAGGGACGGCGCCCTATGCCTCTCACTCTAACTAGCGGCGGATACCAGTGGGTGGAGCGACAACCAGCGGCGGGACGGGAGGAGAGCCGAGGCGGCACTTGAACTGGGGTCATGCTCGTGCGGGACGGCGCCGTCGGATAGAGAGGAGAAGGAGTCGTCGGAGACGGAGGAGGAGGAGAGCGCCGCCACGAGATAGAGAAACGATGGGGAATGATTTCATGAGCGCATCGTTTTAATTTTTCTTAATCACCTGGAACCAAGTGGTTCCTTCGATTTGGTGGAACCACATAGTTCCGAATCTTAGACGAATATTCGATTCTGGGAATGAGTTGGTTCCCGTTCTGCTCCCCTACCAAACACGCGAATCATGTCCAGGAGCGGGTCGGACCTGTTCCATTCCACTTGATGACACATACCGAACGCACCCTAAGATGCAGCAGAAATATGGCACAAACAGCGATTTGTGGGCTCTGGCCAAGCTGATGCATATGATTGGAGGCACTCTGTGTTGAATTGCAACTCGTCCAGATGTGTTTGGGCTCTCTTGGATGATGAGGTTGTGGAGCATATGACCACAAATCAATGTCCCAATTCTAAACAATGGCTCATTTTCCTAATGGAATCAATGTGACATGAGAATTTTGTGAGAGTTTCGGTCACCCTTTGGGCGATTTGGTGGGCTCGTAGGAAGGCCATACACGAAGAACTATACCAGAGTCCTCTCTCAACCTACGCCTTCATTAACAGGTTTGTCGAGGAACTGAACATTGCAAAGCCTACTACTGATATCCGTTCCCAAGTGTGTTATGTGGGCTCATCAGGAGAACTAGTGCCTACATGGATCCTGCCCCCCTCTGGTTATATGAAGCTAAATGTTGATGCGGTTGTGGCTAAAAATTCAGTTAGAGGTACGGTTGCTGCTATTTGTAGAAATTAAGTTGGGACATACTCAGGCGCCTCAGCTCTTGCTATCCTAGGTATAAATGATCCACCCACCTTAGAAGACCTCGCTTGCAGAGAGACGTTGGTATTGTCTCTTGACCAGAACTCCATAAAGTTGTGACTGCTTCGGATTGTTTGCAAGTGATCAAGGCGATCAACACAGGTGAAAGTGCACTATGGTCAACTAGAGGGGGGGGGAGGGGTGAATAGGTTGACTACCAATTTTCTTTTCTTTTCCTTTTAGAGGCTAAGCAAGATAAGATAAGGTTCTCTAGATGTGCAACTAGGTGAGCAACCTATGTGAACAAGATAAGATACGCAACATAAGTAAAACGAAAGGTAACAAGATAAACCACAAGCATAAACAAGGAGACAAGGATATGATTCCCGTAGTTCCTTCTCAAGAGAAGTACGTCTACGTTGGAGAGGTGGGGAGCCACCTAGGCACTCCTCAATAGCACGGTTGTGCACACTTTATTCTCCTTGAGCTTCTTCGCCGAGGGAGATTCTCGTTTCCACTATAAGGTCGACTTGAAGGCGTTGACCAAACCTTTACACGAGCTCGAGGTCACTCCACAGGATGGATGGAGGCTCTCAAGCAATCCGAAGCTTCTTGCAACAAGGTGGAAGCTACAAGCACAAGATCTACTAAGGTTAATAGGCCTCAAGTAAGATTCTAGATCTACTAGGATGTGGTGGATGGATTTGAAATTCCTTTGGTGGAATCACAGATCTAAGTCTCCTCTAGCTCTCCACAAAGTTTGGGAGTGGTTGGGTGGTTGGAGAGGGAGATCTAGGAGGTTGAAGCTTTCATTAATGGATAGGAGAGAGAATGGGGAAAGCTTGGGATTTTATGAGGTAGGGGAAGGCTTTAAATACCCCTTCCCTCAAGTGGCCGTTGAGCAGTCCACGCAGCACCGGAGGCTCCGGTGATCTTCACATGCTCAACTCATTTTCTTCACGCTGTACCCTGCAGGGCGGAGTCTCCGGTGGTTTTGGCGGAGGCTCCGCCCACCGGATGTCCACCGGAGGCTCCGCTGCGGCCTCGGCTCTTATCCACCCGAACGTGATTTTGGCATAGGCTAGCCCCATAGTGGGGTAGTGGAGCCAGCGGAGGTTATGGTGGGTTCACCGGAGGCTCCGCTCTTATGAACCCAAAGGTGTTTTCGGCGGAGGCCACACCGGACCCACCACCGGAGGCCCGCGCCTGGATTGTGCTGGGAAATGAATGGGGCGGAGGTTCCGGTGGTTTCACCGAAGCCTCCGCTGCTTGCAAAAGTAGTTCTCCAGCTTTGTTTCTTCGAGCTCTTTCCATTCAAAACAATTTTGTAACCCATAGAGATTGTATACTTGATGAACCTAGGCATTTTCATCTATAACAAATAGGACCTGCAAGTACTCTCAAATACACATTAGTCCAATAGGTATGTTGTCATTAATTATCAAAACGGAAGATGATCTTTCATTCTCCCCCTTTTTGGTAATTGATGACAACATCCCTATTTGCATAATTATAACACAAAACATGGACGGAGCTCCCCCTAGAGATATGCTCGCTTCATATTGAGAGAATTTAAACAATATGAATATCTAAACACATATGTAAGTTTAGATATTCATTATGTGAGCTCGTAAACACATATAACACACAACATGGATGGAGCTCCCCCTAGAGAGCTCCCGATGCTAACGTCCCGAAGATCACTCGGAGGAGTTATCCATGCTTGGAGGGCGAGAGCTAGTGACCTCTTCTCCAGGTTCCTCATCAGACCACTCGATGAGATTGCCCTTGGAATCCTTGGCTTGCCACTTGTCCCAGTTGGTGATGCTAGGTAGCACCGGGGACTCCACAGATTCGCCACCATCACGACGAAGCTGACGCTCTGCCTGTGCTTCTGTGCGGTGCTTAAGCTCCTTGTCATAGTGAAGCTCCCATTGATGATGCTCAATCTTCTTGTTCACTCAGAACACTTTCTTGAGGGCCCTTGCCATCCACTTGAAGGCACTGTCAGAAGGAGGAGGACGAGAGGGACCATCTTCCTCTTTTTCATCTTCCTCATCAATGATGACCCGTGGCTTAGCCTTGCCTTTGCGAGCAGCAGGGGTGGGATGCACAATAGGCTCGGTGTGATCCTTGATGAGAAGCCTCTTCTCTGTATGTCGGATCCAATTAACATCATCAATATGATCATCCGGGAACTTGTTCTCCCACGCATTCAAGATGATCTTCATGATAAAGGGCCCAAATCAAGCATTCTTCCTCTGGATGATAACGTGCCACAGCTCATTCCACTGATAATCGAGTACATCAAGCTTCTAAGTCAGACCGGCAAGCCGCTTCTCATGAGTAAGAAGCATGAGATTCTTGAGGAAGCCTTGGATCTCATCAATGTTCCCCGCCTTTGGGTTGATGGTCTCTCGATAGATGTGGATCATAATATCATAAGTGGGGTAGAGACCTTTGACAAACCCAACATCAAACTTCTTCCAGTGATAAAGAGGAGTGAGTTGATCCTTGGAGAGTGATTGAGTATTGGTGGAATGAACACGAAACCATCCACTATCAAACTCCTCTCCACCGGCAAAAGGTCCATGATCCGGGTAACCGCCAAGAAGAACCCCAACTTCGGACCACTTGATAGTCAGCTGCTGTCCCTTGGTCATCCAAATAAGATGACGCTCTGTCTCATTGGCGAGGTGCACTATGGACAAGAATTCACAGACCAATCCTTCATCATAATCTGGTTGTACTTGCATAATGGGAGCAAAGCCAAGTGCATCAACAATCTCTAGTGCCTCTCCAAAGTACTTGGGATTCCTCTCCATATGACCAAAATTAATAGCATGTTGAGGGGCAACATTCTCCTTGGACTTCCTCATCAAGATCTCATGATAAATTTGGCTTTGAAACACGGTGTGGAATCGAGGGTCCTTACCCAGGAACTGTGACATCAAGCTGTTGCGTCCAATAATATATGGGTTCTAGCGACATTGTGCCAAGAACACTCCCTCAGACATTTGAGAAGCTGATTTTTCCTTGCGAGGAAAAGTCGTCTCGGGAGCCGGGAATCTCGTCTTGCGCTTGGGATGAGATGGGTCTAATGTTTTCTCGATTTCATCAACCCTTGGAGCCTTGCGACTAGCCATGCTCTTGGTGCGAGTGCCCTTGCCCTTGGGCCCGGAGGCATCTATGAAAGAGAGATAGCAAGAAAATAATGAAGAAGAGGAATGCTCAAGTTTATGTGACACACAAAACCAAGAAACTAACATATGAAGAACATTAGAGATGAATAACAAGGGGTAGGGAAAATGAATAAATTCACCCTAAGAACCAAAGTGATTCAAACCTAATACTCAAAATCTAGGTTTCTAGGGTTCGTACTCGTGATTTTCTACTCCAAAACCTACATCCACGCATCTAGATGTGAAGAACATGTGGCTCCTAGTACTTCCCCATCCACCAACTAGATGGGAGAGAGAGAGAGAGCAAACATACTGTCACATCCCAATTTTGGAATACCTGAAAACACAGTTGTTTTGCTAATTGCTTGACAAATAAACTTTGGTTGTGTTTGTTTGAGTGCAACTAAACAAACTAATTATATAAACTTGCGGAGGATAAATTCTTTCTAAGCTCAACCCACTCAAACCTTGGAAGCATATTATCATGTTTCCAAAAACCTCAAGTTTATTAATACATGGCTAAGAAATTGAAAACAAACTAAAAAAGATAGCAAAGCAGTAAACTAAAAATATTCAACATATTGTTCCAATGACCTTGGCAATATTTTCTAAAGTAAATATTGATCAAAGAGTTTTCCAAAACTATCTTATGAATCGCATACTTGTTGAATATTATTCCAAGGCCTAAATTAAGAAAGAGGATGTAACATCCCTGATTTTTGGAAAACACAAAAATCACAAAAATTTGAAACTTTTCGTTTTCATGTTATGCAAGTCATAAAAAAACCAAATAATATGATAGAAACAAAAGGAAACAATACATATTTCAATGGTAATTAAGAATCAGTTATGCCACTGTTTTCCACAATCCCTAAACCACTTTCAACTAAGTCTTCATATTTCAAAGTGATAGTTTTTTCCTTAGCAAACCCTATTCTATAAAATGTTTCCAACTCAAATAATACCTCATGACATTCAAAACTTGAGGTTTGCAAACCCCAATGATATTTTCACCATCATTAATTGTTTTATGAATTTGAAAAATAGTCATGTGACTACAAAATGTCTTATTCAACTTTAAAGAGTGATAAATGGTTTTCACAATTTTCCATTTTGAGAAATGGACTTGTAAGAAACATACTTTCAAATGGTTAAGTATCAAAATTTCACTTTTCCTAATTATTCACTGTAATTATTTTTCTATTATAAAAATGGCATAAGTTGCTATTAGAGTTTACCTCTATTTTAAAATATAAAACTATGGAAAACAAGTTGTAATGACTTTTAGAAATAAGTTTTCAACATTTATTATGTCACTGAAATTTTATTTCACACATAGCTATATTTTATATTTTTCTAAATCAAAAATCACATTAAGCTTCTATTAGGGAATTATTCAAAATTCCAAATTAAAAAATAAAAATATGTTGAAAAGTTTACAAAAATGGTCCTGTTAGAAAGTATTTGAAATAATATGATTTTAGAATTTTGTTTCATGTTAATTGGATTTATAAAACAGAAGGTATAAAATAAATGAGAAAAAAGGATTTAAAAAGAAAAGAAAATCATTGATGACGTCATCAATGACGTCACCCTGTCTTCTTCCTTCCGTAACCGAAGAATTCCCGAAACTGCCGTTTTCAATGTCCTTGATTCCGCGGGAATTAATCCCCGATTGATTTCCCCAACCTCTCCTCCTTATAGCCATTATTTTCCTCTTCATTTACCCTCTCCTATCCCTCTGGAGCGTGCCTCCTAGCCGCCGTTATTTCTCGCCGGAGTTCGCCTCGGCCGTCGCCGTCTTTCTTCATTCCCGGTGGCATCAGTGAGTCTCGCCTCCAATTGTTGCCCTCCTATCTTTACCTAGTCATTTAGCAACGATTTATGCGCGTTATCGTTTCTTTGTCATAGCAGAAGAGTTGCGTTGCGCTCGTCGGAGTCTCTCCGCCTCGGATCCACGCCGCACCACCGCGGGAGGCCACCAGAGACGTCGCTGAGGGCATCATCGAGTTCGCCCCGTCGAGCTGCCCCTCGTGGACCACTTCTCCGTACTCTTTAGCGCCTGCAACCTCGCCGCCATCGACGCACGAGCGCCGCGTCGCCGTCTGCCTCCATTCCGGCCAGCCCCGCCGCCGCGGTGAGCCCTCTCCTCTGTGTCTTTTTTCTGGCCCTTGGATCTAGATCCAGCGATCCAAAATAGATCACTACCGCGAAGAGGTATCAGCCAACCACAACACGCCACCTCAGCGCCCGTCAGCTGCGCGTTATGATGCTATCCGTCGCTCAGCGCAGCGTGAAACCAGCCCAAGCCCAGTACTTATCTGCCGCCCAGTGCAGCGCTTAGCGGCCCAGCTCTTTTTCTGGATTTATTCCGGAATAAAATTAATTGGTAGATTTGCAGAAAAACCCCTTCATCTTAGATTCATCATAACTTTTTATCCATAAGGCCAAATTTAGCAAACTTGGACTTTTTGAAATCAGAACAACATTTAAAAACTTTTGCACTGGCCAAATTTAAAATTGACCATTTAAAATTTGTTCAAATTCAAATATGCTTGTTTGATGAATTTTGGCATAATTCAAATTCTACAAATCCAAAAATTGCAAATAAAATATTTTTGGAAACCTTAGTATGTGTACTTTCATATCCTCTGTCCCAAAATAATTTTTGAACAATTTAATTTGTAATTTAGAATTAAGTGTTATATTTTAGTATTTTTGACATAGATTTAATTCTATAAATAATTAGAATATGGTTCCTTAACCAAAATTGCTCCATTGGGTAACCTTGAACCAAAGAAATAAGTTCCTATCCATTTGGACACCCTTGGACCATGGCCATGTGTTTTTGACCAGAAACCCAACATAGTGAGACATCCATTTTTACCATGTCATAGGAATTGTTTCCACCATCTATTCTTTGGTGTTATGGCTATTGGAGCCAAGACCAAGTCACTAAAATGTGTCAATCACATATAGTAAAAACTAGCGAACCTTAGTTTTCCATCTACTTGTCCACTCCCCCATTCTTGCTTCAAGAATCTATCAAGATTACAAAATGGAAGTCAAGACTCAACCACAAGACGGAACTCCATCTTCAACTTGATGACAACATGAAGATCTACAAGGAGGATCAATGAAGAAGTTTTGAAGAAAAGACTTAGACTCCACAACAACCAGAAGCAACTCAAGAAAGTACAAGTGTGAAGAAATCCATAAGAAAACATCTCCCTCTCTCTTTCTATCCTTCTTATTTCCTTTCTTTCCAAATGGACTTAGTGATATTTTGTGCCCCTTCTACCTTGGACCAACTAGTGATAAGCCATGAAGAATTTATCAAGACCAAGAGAAGAATCCATCCAAGGAACAAGTCTACAATAGAAGCATGAAGATGATCTTCAAAAAGACAAGCATGTGAAGACTTGGAGCAATCCACACAAGTTGAAGAATAACAATTGTTTTTGTCCAACCATAGACCCAAATGGAAAATACCAATACTTAGACCACTCAAATGTCTTGATGAAAACAACTAAGTGTTACACTTTGTTATGTGTTACCTTAGTTGAAATAGTGAGATCACCTTGGTGAACTCTTGGAACTTCCTTAACAAGTATGACCAATTGAGTTTGAATATTTCAAACCCAAGTCTTTACCAACTATAGTCCCTTTTGGAAGACCTTAACCTAATCACAATAGTTTCCTTAGCAAACTAAATTAATATGATTAACATAAAACCCTTCTGACTAAGTGTGTTGATTGTTATTGTTTGTTTTCTTGTTGTTTGTGAAAGTTGTTTATTGTTATTTGTTTGACTTGTCCAGATTGTACAAAGATAAAGTATCTAGTGGTGAAGAGAGTGTACCTCTACACCAACTTTAACAAGGCAAATGACACACTTCATAAACCTCCTAAGATTTTATATGCATTAGTGTTTCACAAAATTGCATGGTTAGGACTTTGTTAAACAATGCTATGCAAACCAAGTAGAGATAGTTACCTGTTATCTTGATCCTAGTAGATCCCAAAGTGAAATTTGTTTGCTTAGCCATGCTTGTAGACTAAGATGGATATTTTTCCAATGATGATTTTTTATATGAGAGATGGATTATTATTTTACTTGGCAAGGGAGATAGACCCGATTTGCCTATGGAGATAGACCATTACTTGGCACTGGAGATAGCCCAGCATAGCCATTGGAGATAGACCAACACCGCCTTTGGAGATAGACCATTGGTGTTACATGGCAAAGGAGAAAGACCTGCCACTGGAGATAGACCAGCACCACCTTTGGAGATAGACCATTGGTGTTTACAAGGCAAGGAGAAAGACCTGCCACTGGAGATAGACCAGCACCGCCTTTGGAGATAGACCATTGGTGTTACAAGGCAAGGAGAAAGACCTGCCACTGGAGATAGACCAGCACCGCCATTGGAGATAGACCATTGGTGTTACATGGCAAAGGAGAAAGACCTGCCACTGGAGATAGACCAGCACCACCTTTGGAGATAGACCATTGGTGTTAAAAAGGCTCTGGAGATAGACCAGCATAGCCTATGGGGATATACCCATGTTGTTGCAAGACCTTGGAACCAAATTCTTCACAGTTCACTAAACTGTACCTGTGAACCAATGTAGATGTAAAGTGTTTTCTAAAATGATAGGATAAAACTAGCTTTCTGCAAAATCTATCCTTGAACTCCACTTAGCCAAATAAGCATGTAGAAGATAGAAATTTCCAACACATCCACCATAGTGTCATTTGCCAATACATTAAATTGTATTGACCCCTTGTGGCTGCATATTCCATATTGCAGATATTTCTGAAGACGAGTGAGGATTACGTTTAGGATCTCGAGACTATTGCCAACATGTTTTGCCTGTGGCACATGAAGAAGATGGGCTCAATGCTGTACTATGTTTTCCGCTGTATTTCTTTGTTTTATGCTAGTCTTCTAAGACTATGCAAGTTGTAATATTATTTTGTAAAGACTGGATCATGCGATGTAATAGAATTTGATGCATTTGCATGATATTTAATTTTCTAATGTGGTGCTAGCAATTGATCCAGGGACTAGCACACTAACACATATGTTCTTACATTATTTAAATGTGGGAACGCTACAGAGGAAACACTTAATAAATTTCCCTAAAAGATTATCAGGAAAAAGAGGCATTCTTAGATGCTTCACCAAAATCTTATCAAATGTTTTTCCAACCTTGCAAGCTTAAAAACAAAAGTATTGGAGAGCATGGACTTTCTATCTCTAGTCACATAAATATTTTTTGGCAAAGCATTGTTAAAGAAAAGCCAAGTGCCTTATTAAATTGAATTTTCAATATTTCCAGAAGCAGAAAACTCAAACAAGTTACTATTGGAAACTTTCTTCAAATGATATGAAATTGATACCAGTTCTTCCTTATATCAAATAAGGAACACACACAAGAGGATACCAAATTTTGAATCCATTAAAGGCCTGAAAACATGATTTTTCTCCATAGCAACATTTGGAATTTTGAACAAGTTTGTTCTATGAAGTAACTCAGAATGACTTGAATTTTTTACCACACAAGGAACACAACAAATATGGAAGGTTTGCCAAAGTTATGATTTTTGGAGACTCCTAAGTAGGTTAATAAATTCAATGTCCATATCTGTCAGAATTGAAATTTGAACAACTTTGAACTATCAAGTTTATCCAATTGAGCCAATTTTCACATATGTTGTGCATCTCAACTAATAAGAATTTTGGGCAAAAGGATTTCTAATTATGACTTTGTTTTCCTAGTGAAAACAACATTTTTCAGAGAGGAAAAGGGTCTCTTTGTAATTTCCAGAAAATAGCCAGGGACCTGTTTGTGAGATGAGTCACCTTGTCCTTCTTCTTCCTGTAGCAGCAAGTGGAGGCATGGCTGCCCATGCTCCATGCCTTCGATTGGAAGGTTCCCTTGTGGATAAAACCCCCCAGATGCACCTCTATGATTGCTACATGCCCCCTCTCTCTCCCCTCGAGCTCCTCTCTCTCTCTGCTAAAAATTCCCAAACCGAACCCTAGCCCGAATGGCTCGCCGTCGATTCGTCCGTTTCAGAGCTCGCGAGCGGTCGCCGTGTGGCTCATCCTCTCCGCCTCGTCGTGCTGGTCGTGTGGGAAGAAGAAATCGGGGCGGGATGCCTCGAGGAGCCCGTGCCGTCCGGGTTTCTTCCTCAGGTCCGGCGAGCTCCGGCGGGAGATCGACGTTGATTGAATCCCCCTCCGTCTTCACCGTGCTCTCGGGATCCCTCACCGCGTCGACCTCCTGTTTCAGCCGCCGTGCGTCGTTGTCGCCGGTCTCTCTCCGGTGGCTCCCTGGAAGCGGCGCTGCCCGCGTCGATTTCAGCGTGTGGGTTTGGTTGATTCGCGAATCAGTGGTGGGGATCGATCGTTTGGACCTCGCCGGAGCCGTTCCCGCCGGCGGGTGACTCGGGGTGGCGTCAGCGTGGCTTGACCGCGCGCGTGAGGTCAAACCTGCGCGTGGGCCGCGTCTGCCCGCGTGGCTGCCACCGTGGCTGGCTGGCCCGCTTTTCAGGGACTGAGGTTGGATCTACCCGCAGTGAAAAAGGTCGTGGCCAGCCCAGTAACTGGATCTAGCCCATCCATAGTTTTTCCATTTAATTTTTTTTTCAGAAACGTGCATGTTTACTTTTGGCCTTAAAAACCAACCTAAAAGATGAATTTGACCAAGACAAAATTCACATTTGTAAAGCAACTAATTCTAAACCATATACAATTTGTAGATCTACTTTTGGACGAATACTTTAGACATGAAAAATGTTTTGGCAACAGGTACCAGAAACAGCAAAATGAGCACCATTTTAAGTTCACAATTCCGAATGAGGTGTATCCAATTGCATTGGAAATCCCTTGAAATTTCTAACAGGAGAAATTAGCCTTGCTTAGAAATTCCTAGTATTTTTGAAATGGCATGCAATTTGATAAAACACCAGAGAGAACTTTGGTGATTTTTATAAAATCATTAAAGATGATTTTTGATGCAAACTCAATTGGATGGTCTTGTATATGTTTAGGGCTATCCATAACTAGCTTGGTTTAATTTGTTTGAGCATCCTAGAAAGTTTGGTGGACAGATCTTTATTTTGCATGTTTTTACCATTTTGGCATTTTAGGTATTTAATTTGAGTGAATATATTTTTGTTTTGCAATGTTGTTTTCTAGCATGTACAAGTTGTGTGCACTTGTTTTCTATGGTTTACTTAGCTATTTTAGCATGTTAGGTTGTGTGGACTTGAGTTGAGAAGAAATAGGATTTATGTTAGTAGCATATGTTTTATCTCTAGTTTATACTTGCATAGAATTTTTGAGTGATGAATTTATGTGCAAGCACTTGGATTGTTGTGCTGAGAGATTGGATCCAGTACCATGTTGGTACTGATATTGTGTTGGTATCACCTCTGCTAGCTTGCACTTGAGTTGGTAGAGAAGCATGAGTAGTTTAGTCATCACTATGCAAATGCTAGTAATTTTCTCCCTTGTGTAGAATGTTTGGCATAAAAATTTGTGGTTGTCTAGCGACATATTTTTGGGTTGTGTTCATAGGACCAGTAGATTTTTTATGGTGTTTTTATGAGTACTTGACCCATGAAGTTTTCACTTGTGTGGGAATAATATCATGAGTAGCATTACCTTGCTTATTTTAGCATCCTATTATTTTCTACTAGTATGGTTATTGCACTAGATGCTAGTTTAGTCTTTTGTTAATTTTTATCTAGTATGACCAGAGGCCTTGTGACCTCTTAATGCTTTGATATGCTAGTGGAACACCCACTGGTGTCATTGCATTTTTGGTGGAAACATTATTTCTCCCACATTAGATGTGTTTCCTTTATATAGTTCTCTAACTAATGAGTGCCTAGTATTTTTGCCTTGGGCTTTTGAGTGCTAAATGAAAATGTGTATGCTTCTGTTTGTAAGTGGTTGTAATCATGTGTGGATTGCTAGGAAAAATCCATCTTTGGGGTGTTGTTTGATTCCTCTAGTAATGCCCTTTTTATTACCACTAGTATGTAGGAGTTGCCCTGCAAATTGATGCCTTGTTTTCTTAAATGGGGTATTTTTGTTATAGCAACTATAGATGTTTTTCACTCCTGTTTTTATGACATGGAACCTCTGGTTGTATTTCAATTACTTGATTGAAATGCATCCATTGATTCTTCATGTTTGGGTAGAACTAGTTTCCCTAGCATTTTTGTATTGAATTATTTTTCCTGCCAACTTGTGTTTGGTAGATAATTGTGTATCCTAGCATGAGGACATGTTTTCATTTCCCATTATGATAACATGGTTCCTTGTTTGAATTTTAGTACTTTACTTATTATGCATGCTTGCATAGCAAACCCTTAGTAGAAGCATGTCAATAGGATTCCTCCTTTTTAGTCATTGTTTCTACTGTTCTCACCATGAGAATTGTGTGTTTTGTGATGAGTCTATTGCCTTGTTGCACTTCTGTAGGCTCACTGATTCGTAAAAGTCACTTTTTCAAATCATGTGTCTTATTTATTCTTGATGTGAATTTTGGCTTAGTAGATTAGCTACCTTGTTCTTTTTGTGGTTTGGTTGATAGACCCATCGCCATGATTATTATTGTGCATGTTTTGTATACTTTTAGTAGTCTCACCCATGTGAAACTAAGTGTATTTTTTGGTTTCTAAATATCTATGAGAGTGGCACACCCACTGAATCCATGATATTGAGGTTGTGAGATATGTTCCTCCAACCTTGAGTTGTCTTATTAAATGGCATTTCTGCCAAGTGTGTTCGTCTGATTGTTTGCCTCCATTAATAATTGTGTGATTGGTTATTATTAGTTTCCTTGCTGTATGTATTGTTATGTATTTGCTTGCCTTGATTGGTTCTGAATGTGTGTCCTTTATTCTTTTTACGACGTTAGAAAACGAAGAGGAAGGAAGTGTCGGGAAGCTCTGTTTCAAGTTCCAGTCACTCCAAAACCAGGGACACAAGGAGTTACCAGGCAAGCCATCCTGATGCTTGCTGATACAATACTTATCATTATCTATCATGCATGTTTTACCTCTGAAGTTTTACCAAAACTTGATTATCAAAACTATTTTTGATGTGGCTATTACTACTATACTATTATATAGGTTTCTATTATGCCAGTAGTTAAACTTGGTAATACCAAGCCCATAAGCCACCATATGGTATTTATTACCATCAAATATACTAGTCCCTAAGTGGACACTTTAAAATTGTGTTTTTACAAAACAAAGGCTTTACGGGAAAACCCGGAGAAAAGGCGGATCCTTATTCTCCGGAGGAATGTGGAAGTGGTCATTTTTGGGAAATTGGTGTTTTCAAAAATGGCACATAACCTAGTCTTCGCCAGACAACCTTTACCGTACTGCCACCCTACCCCAACATGGGCACGGGGATTAACTTGAAGTTTGTTCTTATTAGTGTGTGCTATCTCACTTGCTATAAGGGACATCGTACCCTCGAACCGAATGTCGCCAAAACTCCCAATGTTGAGGCATACAAAGTGTGGGATTAATTTTCCCTCTGGATGCATTCATTGAGGCTCCCGGCAAGGCAGAGTGCGACTTGGTGCCGGGGAGAACAAACTCAATCGAGAGATAGACATATTCTAGCTTGAACATAGTGGATGGTTATGATCAGATACCTTATGTTTACATACTGTTGTTATAGTCCGTGGTTGTTCACGGTAGGTGTACTGGATATGGTGGATGTGTACACCTCTGCAGAGTACAACTTTTTCGAAGAAGCCGCGTCCTCGGATATGGACAGTTGAATGGCCATGTAGCTAGCATTGTGTCAATGTTTTCAAAAGAGAAAGTTTTTTGAAAGGAAGTGTTGAACATGTGAAGTTCGGAAAGGAAGGAAAACTTATACCGTGGAGGTACCGTCGATGATGAAAAGCCAGGAGTTGTTATACAAAACAAAATGTTTTGCAAAGAAAAAATATTTCTACTCTAAGCAAGAATTCTGGAAACTGATTCCAAGAAGTTTTGCAAAGAGAAACTATTCTTTAACAAAGCTTTACAAAACCTCTTGTACATGTGACATCTACAAGAGAAATAAAACTACATTATTTTCTTCTGAAGTATCTTCTTCAACGAAGATATAGATTAACCTGACTGCAACTGTGGTGTCATCATATATGAACACCATTGATAGTGAACCCTATTTATAGCCTACCTATTCCACCATATAAGCATACTTGCATTTTGGTAAGTGACATGATGGATGTCTTGCTGAGTACATTCAAATGTACTCATTATGGTTTCGCCCCTGGTATCTACTTGCCAGACTTTGAGAAGGAGCCTCCGAAGGAGATCTATGAGGAGGAGTACGGAGCTGACGGCTTTGCGAACTAGGATCGTCTCCGGGTCAGCAGCCTGTAGGTTAAGGCGTGACTTGGGCTCATCTACGTTGTGTTTTAATTGTCTTCCGCTGTGTTTGATAAGTTGCCTGCCCTATGTGGCAGTTGTGTTAAACTTGATCATGTGATCTTTTATGTAATACCTTTATGTATTCGTGCAATGGATGATGTATTTCTATATGCCAACTTTGTATGTTGTTCACGACTGATCTTTCTGGGATCGTGAATGTATGCATACGGAGGGTTTCAGACTGCCGGTCTGGGGTCCTTACAGAGTTGGTATCAGAGCCATCCTGACCTTAGGAGACCTTAGTTAGCATGGACGTCGGATAGGAAAGGAAAGTATTTTTGAGTAAAAACCTATTTACTATCTAAATTATTTTTATCTAAGGAGTTTTACTATATTTTCCCTCCTTCTTATCTTTTCAAAATATCCCAAAGGCATATCTCTCTCGGTTAAGAGTTTATTTCTTACTTGTTTGCAACTGCTCCGCTCTGTTTTTGAAACATCTCTCGCCTTTGAAGTTTTCTGTTCAGAAAATTGTTGGGGTTTCAAAAACAAATTGTTGCATAGTCTTACCTCTCTCAGTTAAAAGTTTTATCAAAACTTTACTTCTATTATCTTGTTTCCATCCAAAAACTTGTATACTTGGCGATGTCCCGAGAAGACCAAAATATCAAGTGGAAGGACAAAAAATCATTACCACTCACGAGATTGAAGTAATCTCACTATCAAGTTTTCGCATGGAACAGAATGGAAGAAAATCTTCGAGATAAGTAGCTCTACAGTGATGATGGTCAGAAGTAGATATAGCTCTTCAGCCACTTCTAGGATTTTGGATTAGTCTAGTTTGGAGTAATTTAGCGATGACCCATGAGTTGCCTCCCCCGACGTAGCTCCAATGGAGCTTGCTTGTGTGTTATGGCTTGCATATGTGTGTCCGTAAGACTTTGTGCTATTGTGTGGTGTAGAATTTGGTTCATCTAGGCTTCTATATGTTTGTGGGGTGCTCAAAATTTGCAGATTTGTGATTGCCCCGCTCTTGTTTTTGAATCGCCTCTTGTTAGGTTTTTGCAAGCAAAAATGTTTGTATAGTATTCAAAAACAAAAAAAATTGTTGCTTAGACTTATACTTGTTTTCGCTTCGAAATGCCACCCGTCGTGAACCACCACCATCTCCCCCACAATCAATGAAAGCACCGTTGGGCCTAATAATGGAGGACCATCAAGCCACACGAGCTAAGAGCATTGCTACCAATGCTGCACTCCAACAGATAAAGCTCCAACAACGACAACCTTCAAAGAAGAAAAGGCGTGAAGGCACTAACCACTACTGACCAAAACCTCTGTGTTTGTCTGTTTGCAAAAGAAGTCTTCACATGCCATGATGCGCAACCCCCTCAAAAGCCAATCCGAAGAGCACGATTCAATATTCGACGTACGATGACGCTAGTCGTATCTTAGTCGGACAAACATGATTAAATATAAAGCTAACAAGACTAACATGCTTTGCCTAATCTTAGGTTGACACCTAACCAAAGCATGCGAACTACTGACAACTCTTTCTAAACCAAGGAATTAAGTGACTTAGGACACCTTTTAATCTAGTTGGTAAAAAGGAGAAGTCACGAGAAAATAAGATGATGACCTATTCGTTTACTAGTCAATAGGATATCGGTGTATCTACTTTGGAAACCAAATCTTAGTAGACGTTGTAGGTACTATGAAATTCGCGGTCTAGAAATTAAGTGAACGATGGAATGGTTATGATAGATCTAGAAAACAGCAGTTTTCCTGTTTTTGTTTCTTTGTGTGCTCTTGATTGAAATGAATTTGTGTTTTATTCAATCTTGCTTCCTAACTTATATGGAGTTGTTAGGACTTGTTATTATGTTGTTTTCTTACAATAAATCTACCCTAGAAAGTGTGTGCATGATTGGAAACTCGAATAAAAATGAAATAGCATTTGTTACCTTCTAGTTTATTATTTGGAAGTATTGTGAGAGCTAGATCTGTGTATACTTTCTTAGTAGATTTTGTGCTATGTTTTCTTTGAGTCCAGTACCATTTAGGTACTGTTATTTTGATGCTTGTACCTCTGCTAGCTTGCATGTCTCTTAATAGTAAAGCATGTGTAAGCATTGCTACCAATATGCACTAGTATTGTTTCACTAGATTAAATAGCCTTATATTTTTATCTTGTATGCAAAGTTTTTCATGAGTAACCAGAGGCTTAGTACCTATTTTTCCTTGGTATTAGTAGGCCATAGCCCACTGGTCCCATTGCATTTTGGCTTGAGGATGAAAATCCCCAACCATACACATGTGTGAAAATAGCATGTTTCACTATGTGATTGATTTCTATTTTTCACCATGGAAAATATAATTGTTTGTTTTCACCTATGCAAGTGAGAAGTTTATTTATTATTAGTAAATACTAGTATGTTTAGGTGTGATCCTTTTTTTAGCATAATATTCCTTAGGGGTATCATGTTAAGAAATGTTTCACTATCGTGTGCTAAAATTAAATTGTTCGCACATAAAATAAATTCCTCTTGATTGGTAGATTGTTTGTGAATAATTTTAAATTGAGTGTATGGATTTTTGAAAAGGTTTAGATAACTTTTCATTAATTGCATAGCTACTGGTTGTGTGAGTTATACCTTGCTTGTTTGCTAGTAATTGGTTAAAGAAAACAGAAATTGCTAGAAGAAATTTCTGCATGCTTAATGGTTGATTCATAAAATTACTCTGGTGCTTGTGCTTACTAACATGAGTAGGATTGGTGTACTGTTATTAGGTACACTTATATTTATGACTTGCTTGTTTAGGTTTAAACATCATGATAGCATTGTTTGCTTCTCTAGGGTGAAACTAGTTTCACCACTAGAAAATGGTGATTTTTGCTCTAGTATTAACCTCTTTTTATTTTATGAGTATATGTGTTGATATAGCATGTTTAGGAAGTTATTACTTCTTTTATCATGCCATGAATTATTTAATTGCATGTTCTATGATTATAGGATATGATTATGTCTTATAGCATGCTGGTGTAGATTTTTCATACTTGTGTGTTATTTGTGCAGTCCTGTTTTTTTTATGCCTGTGTAATAGGAGTTTTATCTTGTGTGAAGATGGTGTTTTAGAGTATCTTTATGATTGGATTCATTGGTTTTTAGCTACTGGTTGTTTGCTAATTGTTCATGATTGATGGATTCCAAAACCTCTAGTAAACAATAACCTAGTGAATAAATAGTCTATTCATCTGTGGTGTTGTTTGCTTGCTTATTGGATTTTGTTTAAATGTTTTACCTTAGCATGAGTTTATTCTTGTGTTATGATTGTGCTTAAGAGTATCTTATGAAACTAAAACATCCAACTAAAATCATGAACATATTAAGTGATAGTTGCTTGTGGGGAGTAACACGCACTGTCGTGGGTATTGTTCTGTCTGGTTGTTTTACCTTAGCAACCTAACCTTTGCACCCACAAGCTATATTTTTGGCTTCTTATATACCTTGTTATGAGAGTGGTACACCACTCCATATGTGGTATGTAAGATGTGGGATATAGCTAGGAACTCATGTAATAATTGACGGTATGTTTCCAGGTAGTTCTGCACTAACCTTAATTTTGTTTGTTTCTAAATCGTCCAAAACCCAAGGTGAGGAGACCCTGGTCAGGTCTCGTCAAACTAGGAAACAAAAGTTTTGGACCTAAAACAGTACTGGTGTACTTTTTATAAAGTGAATAACCCCTGACTCACTCTTTCCTAAAAACCCAAGGGAAGATATACCGTATGAAGACTCAAAAGCTAGTTAGCACAAAAGGAGCTAGTTGGCAGTAGTGACGTTATCAGAAATTTTAAAATTGGCGGTTGAGTAAATTGATAGCTGGAGAATTTTTTTTGAAGACGGGTGTTTGGATCTAAGGTTTTGAGTATGACACCCAACTCCCGTGAAAAGAATTTGCTAACTTAGGGGAGTACCCCGCCTCCCAAGAAAAATCAAAGGGGGGAAGCACCAGCACTCCAACGCTACCAACCACCGAGCGATTGTAGTTGAAGTTAGAAGTTTCTAACACTGTGTTTGTTGGCCCTCTCTTAGTCCTCGCTTGCGAATCTCGGGGACGAGATTCTTTTTAAGGGGGGAAGACCTGTCACATCCCAATTTTGGAATACCTGAAAACACAGTTGTTTTGCTAATTGCTTGACAAATAAACTTTGGTTGTGTTTGTTTGAGTGCAACTAAACAAACTAATTATATAAACTTGCGGAGGATAAATTCTTTCTAAGCTCAACCCACTCAAACCTTGGAAGCATATTATCATGTTTCCAAAAACCTCAAGTTTATTAATACATGGCTAAGAAATTGAAAACAAACTTAAAAAGATAGCAAAGAAGTAAACTAAAAATATTCAACATATTGTTCCAATGACCTTGGCAATATTTTCTAAAGTAAATATTGATCAAAGAGTTTTCCAAAACTATCTTATGAATCCCATACTTGTTGAATATTATTCCAAGGCCTAAATTAAGAAAGAGGAAACACTTAATAAATTTCCCTAAAAGATTATCAGGAAAAAGAGGCATTCTTAGATGCTTCACCAAAATCTTATCTAATGTTTTTCCAACATTGCAAGCTTAAAACCAAAAGTATTGGAGAGCATGGACTTGCTATCTCTAGTCACATAAATATTTTTTGGCAAAGCATTGTTAAAGAAAAGCCAAGGGCCTTATTAAATTGAATTTTCAATATTTCCAGAAACAGAAAACTCAAACAAGTTACTATTGGAAACTTTCTTCAAATGATCTGAAATTGATACCAGTTCTTACTTATATCAAATAAGGAACACACACAAGAGGATACAAAATTTTGAATCCATTAAAGGCCTGAAAACATGATTTTTCTCCACAGCAACATTTGGAATTTTGAACAAGTTTGTTCTATGAAGTAACTCAGAATGACTTGAATTTTTTACGACACAAGGAACACAACAAATAAGGATGGTTTGCCAAAACTTATGATTTTTGGAGACTCCTAAGGAGGTTAATAAATTCAATGTCCATATCTATCACAATTGAAATTTGAACAACTTTGAACTATCAAGTTTATCCAATTGAGCCAATTTTCACATATGTTGTGCATCTCAACTAATAAGAATTTTGGGCAAAAGGATTTCTAATTATGACTTTGTTTGACTAGTGAAAACAACATTTTTCAGAGAGGAAAAGGGTCTCTTTGTAATTTCTAGAAAATAGCCAGGGACCTGTTTGTGAGATGAGTCACCTTGTCCTTCTTCTTCATGTAGCAGCAAGTGGAGGCATGGCTGCCCATGCTCCATGCATTCAATTGGAAGGTTCCCTTGTGGATAAAACCCCCCCAGATGCACCTCTATGATTGCTACCTGCCCCCTCTCTCTCCCCTCGAGCTCCTCTCTCTCTCTGCTAAAAAATCCCAAACTGAACCCTAACCCGAATGGCTCGCCGTCAATTCGGTCGTTTCAGAGCTCGCGAGCGGTCGCCGTGTGGCTCATCCTCTCTGCCTCGTCGTGCTGGTCGTGTGGGCAGAAGCAATCGGGGCGGGATGCCTCGAGGAGCCTGCGCCGTCCGGGTTTCTTCCTCAGGTCCGGCGAGCTCCGGCGGGAGATCGCCGTTGATTGAATCCCCCTCCGTCTTCACCGTGCACTCCCTCGCGTTTATGGTGAGCTCGCGCCACTCGCCGTCTTTTTTCCCCTATGCCTAGCCCTCTGGATCCCTCACCGCGTCGACCTCCTGTTTCAGCCGCCGTGCGTCGTCGTCGCCGGTCTCTCTCCGGTGGCTCCCTGGAAGCGGCGCTGCCTCTGGATGGTTCCCCGCGTCGATTTCAGCGTGTGGGTGTGTTTGATTCGTGAATCGGTGGTGGGGATCGATCGTTTGGACCTCGCCGGAGCCGTTCCCGTCGGCGGGTGACGCGGGGTGGCGTCAGCGTGGCTTGACCGCGCGCGTGAGGTCAAACCTGCGCGTGGGCCGCGTCTGCCCGCGTGGCTGCCACCGTGTCTGGCTGGCCCCCTGGTCAGAGACTGAGGTTGGATCTACCCGCAGTGAAAAAAGGTCGTGGCCGGCCCAGTAACTGGATCTAGCCCATCCATAGTTTTTCCACTGAATTTTTTCTAGAAACGTGCATGTTTACTTTTGGCCTTAAAAACCAACCTAAAAGATGAATTTGACCAAGACAAAACTCACAGTTGTAAAGAAACTAATTCTAAACCATCTCCAATTTGTACATCTACTTTTGGACGAATACTTTAGACATGAAAAATGTTTTGGCAACAGGTACCAGAAATAGCAAAATGAGCACCATTTTTAGTTCACAACTCCGAATGAGGTGTATCCAATTGCATTGGAAAGCCCTTGAAATTTCCTAACAGAAAAATTAGCCTTGCTTCCAAATTTCTAGTATTTTTGAAATGGAATGCAATTTGGTAAAACACCAGAGAGCACTTTGGTGATTTTTATAAAATCATTAAAGATGTTTTTTGATGCAAACTCAATTGGATGGTCTTGTATATGTTTAGGGCTATCCATACCTAGCTTGGTTTAAGTTTTTTGAGCATACTAGAAAGTTTGGTGGACAGATCTTTATTTTGCATGTTTCTGCCATTTTGGCATTTTAGGTATTTAATTTGAGTGAATATATTTTTGTGTCGCAATGTTGTTTTCTAGCATGTACAAGTTGTGTGCACTTGTTTTCTAAGGTTTACTTAGCTATTTTAGCATGTTATGTTGTGTGGACTTGAGTTGAGAAGAAATAGGATTTATGTTAGTAGCATATGTTTTATCTCTAGTTTATACTTGCATAGAATTTTTGAGTGATGAATTTATGTGCAAGCACTTGGATTGTTGTGTTGAGAGATTGGATCCAGTACCATGTTGGTACTTATATTGTTATGGTATCACCTCTGCTAGCTTGCACTTGAGTTGGTAGAGAAGCATGAGTAGTTTAGTCATCACTATGCAAATGTTAGTAATTTTCTCCCTTGTGTAGAATGTTTGGCATAAAAATTTGTGGTTGTGTAGCCACATATTTTTGGGTTGTGTTCATAGGAACAGTAGCTTTTTTGTAACACCCGGGGTTTTCCCTAGTTAGAAATTGTTTGTTCTTTTTCTTTTTGGCATCCTCATCTCATCATGTCATCATGCATTGCATTGCATTGCAATCTTTCTTGTTGAGTTCTTAAAATATGTTTTCTCTCAAACCTATTTTTAATTATCAACTCAAAATATTTGGTGCTTTCAAAATGTTCAAAAGAATTATAAGTAATTCACTGTTTTATCTAAATAATTTTACACATGGTTTTCCTATTTAAAACCCTCCCAAAAATCTCTCTCTTAATCTTTTCTGAAAAAAGAAAAGAAAAAAAAGGAAGCCGAGCCAGCCCACCACCGAGCCCACCCATCCACCTTTCAGCCCAGCCCACCTCTCCTGTCTCTTTCTTCTTCGTACGGAAGAGAACGGCAGACGTGACCCCCACCACCGATCCCCCACCTCCACCTGCTCCCCCACCTTAAAGCCACCCCCGAACCCTAACCCTAGCCCTAGCCCCTCTCCCCTTCCTCCCTGCGCTGCCATCCTTTCTTCTCCCTCAGATCTCCTCCTCTCTCTCTGAACCTTTCTCTTTCTGAACCCAAGAAGCACCACCATGGCCGGAGTTTGAAGGTGGCGGGGTAGGAGCTGTGGTCATCTTCGAGGGCATCTCTTCGCGGGAATGGAACCGGGGGAGTACCACCTCCACTTTTGCTGAGGACGTCGCGGGCGGAGGCGGGCTGCAGCGCCGACGCCGTCGAGCTTTTCTTCCCGGCGAGCTACTGTCCCCTGTCGTCCGTCAGGCTGCGACCTCGACCACGTCCTCCCTGCCTCGACCGGTTCCGCGCGCTGGTGAGCATCCCGACCCCCTCCGTTTCCCCTGCCCGCTGCACGCCTCACGCCTGCGCGCGCCCAGCTAGCAGCAGCAGCCGCAACCGCCGGCGTCGTCGTCCGTCCGTCCAGGCCGTCCACGATCCGAGGTTCAGTACGTTTCAGAAATTTCCGCGCTAGTTACACCTCAAAAACCCCACGCCCTCTAGATCTAACACGAACCGCACAGTAGCCTAGTGGCAGCGCAACCGATCCGCACTCCTGGAGCCCCGAGTTCGAATCCCACCCGTGGCAATCCACCCCTTTTTTTTCTCTTTTTTCTTTTAGTTCCCGAAATCCAGAAAAACAGAACTGGGTCTTTATTTGTAAAATCAATAACAAATTGAAAAATGCTCCAATTTCAATGATTCAAATTTCTATGGATTCAGCATCTTGTGCTCTTTCTGTTAGTAACAAAGTTGCAACATGTTTCTGTAATAAATTTTGCACTAAATAATTGAATACAGAAATGGCTATTAAAATTTGAAACTTTGGAAGTTCATAACTTTAGTTCTGTTCACCCAAATTGAGCAAACTTGGGCTCTAAAAATTTGTCTTAACAAACTCTACACAGTGGTATTTTATTTGGTCACAATTGAATTAAATTTGAACATGTTTCCTTCTGTTTACTAAAAAGGGCAGAATAAAAATGGTTATGGAAAAATGCATAATAAATTCAATAATGATCCAAAAATTATGTTTAATAGCTCAAAATGTTCATTGAAACATTTTATACATGTTTTCAACCTTTTCAATACAATTTGTTTACTGTTTTTCCTAATTAAAATTGGTGCAATAATTCAATACTTTAAATACACCTTTTAAATTGCCAAATTCATAACTTGCTCATTTTAAATCCAAATTCAACAAATGAAGTATGTATTCCATCTAAAATTTTGTGTTCTTTCCAAATATAAATTTTGTTATCTGTTTTGAACATTTAAAATTGGTGAAAACAACAAATGTTTGTTTAATCATTTAAAATGCCAAAGTTCATAACTTAATAAATAAAATTCCAAACTTGGTAAACAACATATCAAACTGAAGCTATTGTTGTTTTATTATTGTTTTCATCATCCATGCATCATTCTAATCAACTTTCACATGACGGTTATTTGTAGATCATTTAATTCAACATTAATTCATGGGCTTTTCCATATGCAATCCAAATTGCGTATGGGCCCATTTAAATATGTTTACCATGTCAACTGGTTTTCTTTGATGCATCCTTAAACTTGTCATGAATCCATATCTTGATCATGCTGAATATTTTGCCGTAGAAGTAATTGTTGCATCCGGTGTTTGTTCTAGTTCGTTGCTTCTTCGCGGATAGGACGTTGAGATGATGTGAGCAACGACAAGTTCTTCGGATGTACCTCTACTTGCTGGATTCCAGGCAAGTATACTCACTTGCTACCTATGGCTGCCTTTCATCACTTGTTACCGATTATTTCTGTTGTCTTTATGCTAGCCTTATGATTCGATGCTTGTGTTCTGATCCCATCATATGTTTACCCTGCTGCCACGATATTGCCTTACCTCCACACCTATAATCCTGTTGTTTGATGGCCTGTGTCGTACTAGTATGCTTAGGTTTGTTTGTGCTCGAGTCTTGTTGTCCTTTTGTCTTATCACCTGTTTAGTTTGATAGATGGGCTTGTTTTAATCAACAACATGTTAATGTTTGGGGTAATAATAATTTGATGATAAGGCACCGGCAGGAGTCCCGGCGTGGTTTTGGAGCCTGCTGGTGTCGAAACTAGGAAAAGGGTCTTGTCCATTGATCCATGATGAGCGTGCTCACCGCATCCGGGAGGTAGTATGGGACCCCCCTCGACTTAGACCTGATTTGCAGCTTGTCCGAAGAGCCACACTTAATTCGGGTGTTCCATTTGCTCCTTTGCATAATGGGAGGCGCCCCCATGGTTACTGGTGATGATGATGATGATGATGCATATAGGGCGAGGCCTGTATTGCCGGGGAGTTGCGTCCTGCGGGAGTTTTGCACACTTGCGCTGAGTATTCGGCTTCGTGGCTGGGACCTTATAGCTCCGTGGCTCCTAGGATGGGTTGTAGAGACGGTTTGGGTCATGTCGAGCCAACCTGAGTTTTAGTTGGTGGCTTGAGTGTGTACAGGTACTGGAGCACACCCTGCAGGGATGAATCTTCTCGAGAAGCCGTGTTGTCCGCGGTTATGTGACGACTTGGTGAAAGTGCTGGCTAACAAGTACTCAGACAACTTACACCTAATTAATAGTAATTTGACTAGTAATAGGAATATTGTCACAATAACCTGAACTTCACCTTAATCAACAGTGTGAGTTTTCCTTGGGTTGCTTCCTTAGTAGGGGGTAACATTGGATGGGTATTGTTTGGTGAGTAGTTGTAGTTGGTTCTGATATGCTCTCTTATCCCTTTCTATTAGCCGGAAGTTGTAGCGCGTCTCTTTAGTTGTTAGTGCTGCCCGCTGCCGCTTCTTTGCAATAATCCCTTCCTTCCGTTCTACCCAAAGTGTTTGTATCTTGTGATGATGGGTTACGCTGGTATCTTGTGAGTATGGGTTATCCACTTGCCAGTACTTAACAGTACTGACCCACGAATTCATTTTCGTGGCTGCATATTCCACATTGCAGTCAACAGGTTTGAAGTCTGACGACGTTAGCTTGGGAATCCCTCCGGCTTGGCCTGGGCAGGGATTGGACGCCATCGGTTATCTTCAGGACTCTTAGTCCAATTTGTATCTTGTCCGTAGTCGGACGCTATGTTGTTTTCTTCCGCTGTTATTTGGATCTTTGTATTGTATAAGTTGTATTATTGACTCGTTTGAATCGTCTTGTATATATCTCTTCTGTTGTTGTTGCGGAATATTCGTGAACTGTTGTAATGTTATCACAAGTGGCAACCTGGAATCGGTTATTATGTGGATTTTGGTGGAAATGCCGAAATCTGCATAGTGCCCGATCCCGGGGTGTCACAAATGGTACCAGAGCATGGTTTCCGATTCCCGTTGTTGTTTCGATATGAATGGTTATCGAAGCAACGGGTCCGCAAAGCCTATAGGATAACCTCGCTAACGGTCGTTGTTTCTAGAGTGTCAAAAACTATTTTCTGCTAAACTATTTTGGAAACATCTCAATAGGATTCTGTTTTCTTCTTATCTCTATTCTATTTCTCCTCTCATCTTATTTGTTTTCGACTCTCCTCTCTTATCTATCTTTCAAAGTGTTAGGATCCTACGTGGGTTGGACGTTTTCTGAGCCTTTAACCTAATAGGTCCGATCATCGTAAGATTACTGGTGGGAGAAGATCGTCATCAACCCGAGCAAGAATCCCTTGTTAGTGGTGTCGAGGAGATCAACAAGGTGACCGAAGACTCGATAGTCCCGCTTCTTCCTCTCTCTTGGCGTTGGCGGATTGCGAGGGCGCAATCCCTTGTTAGTGGTGTCGGCTGTAACACCCGGGGTTTTCCCTAGTTAGAAATTGTTTGTTCTTTTTCTTTTTGGCATCCTCATCTCATCATGTCATCATGCATTGCATTGCATTGCAATATTTCTTGTTGAGTTCTTAAAATATGTTTTCTCTCAAACCTTTTTTTAATTATCAACTCAAAATATTTGGTGCTTTCAAAATGTTCAAAAGAATTATAAGTAATTCACTGTTTTATCTAAATAATTTTACACATGGTTTTCCTATTTAAAACCCTCCCAAAAATCTCTCTCTTAATCTTTTCTGAAAAAAAGAAAAAGAAAAGGAAGCCAAGCCAGCCCACCACCGAGCCCACCCATCCACCTTTCAGCCCAGCCCACCTCTCCTGTCTCTTTCTTCTTCGTATGGAAGAGAACGGCAGACGTCACCCCCACCACCGATACCCCACCTCCACCTGCTCCCCCACCTTAAAGCCACCCCTGAACCCTAACCCTAGCCCCTCTCCCCTTCCTCCCTGCGCCGCCATCCTTTCTTCTCCCTCAGATCTCCTCCTCTCTCTCTGAACCTTTCTCTTTCAGAACCCAAGCAGCACCACCATGGCCGGAGTTTGAAGGTGGCGGGGTAGGAGCTGTGGTCATCTTCGAGGGCATCTCTTCGCGGGAATGGAACCAGGGGAGTACCACCTCCACTTTTGCTGAGGACGTCGCGGGCGGAGGCGGGCTGCAGCGCCGACACCGTCGAGCTTTTCTTCCCGGCGAGCTACTGTCCCCCGTCGTCCGTCAGGCTGCGACCTCGACCACGTCCTCCCTGCCTCGACCGGCTCCGCGCGCTGGTGAGCATCCCGACCCCCTCTGTTCCCCCTGCCCGCTGCACGCCTCACGCCCGCGCGCGCCCAGCTAGCAGCAGCGGCCGCAACCGCCGGCGTCGTCGTCCGTCCGTCCAGGCCGTCCACGATCCGAGGTTCAGTACGTTTCAGAAATTTCCGCGCTAGTTACACCTCAAAAACCCCACGCCCTCTAGATCTAACACGATCCGCACAGTAGCCTAGTGGCAGCGCAACCGATCCGCACTCCTGGAGCCCCGAGTTCGAATCCCACCCGTGGCAATCCACCCCTTTTTTTTCTCTTTTTTCTTTTATTTCCCGAAATCCAGAAAAACAGAACTGGGTCTTTATTTGTAAAATCAATAACAAATTAAAAAATGCTCCAATTTCAATGATTCAAATTTCTATGGATTCAGCATCTTGTGCTCTTTCTGTTAGTAACAAAGTTGCAACATGTTTTTGTAATAAATTTTGCAATAAATAATTAAATACAGAAATAGCTATTAAAATTTGAAACTTTGGAAGTTCATAACTTTAGTTCTGTTCACCCAAATTGAGAAAACTTGGGCTCTAAAAATTTGTCTTAACAAACTCTACACAGTGGTATTTTATTTGGTCACAATTGAATTAAATTTGAACATGTTTCCTTCTGTTTACTAAAAAGGGCAAAATAAAAATGGTTATGGAAAAATGCATAATAAATTCAATAATGATCCAAAAATTATGTTTAATAGCTCAAAATGTTCATTGAAACATTTTCTACATGTTTTCAACCTTTTCGATACAATTTGTTTACTGTTTTTCCTAATTAAAATTGGTGCAATAATTCAATACTTTAAATACACCTTTTAAATTGCCAAATTCATAACTTGCTCATTTTAAATCCAAATTCAACAAATGAAATATGTATTCCATCTAAAATTTTGTGTTCTTTCCAAATATAAATTTTGTTATCTGTTTTGAACATTTAAAATTGGTGAAAACAACAAATGTTTGTTTAATCATTTAAAATGCCAAAGTTCATAACTTAATAAATAAAATCCAAACTTGGTAAACAACATATCAAACTGAAGCTATTGTTGTTTTCTTATTGTTTTCATCATCCATGCATCATTCTAATCAACTTTCACATGATGGTTATTTGTAGATCATTTAATTCAACATTAATTCATGGGCTTTTCCATATGCAATCCAAATTGCGTATGGGCCCATTTAAATATGTTTACCATGTCAACTGGTTTTCTTTGATGCATCCTTAAACTTGTCATGCATCCATATCTTGATCATGCTGGATCTTTTGCCGTAGAAGTAATTGTTGCATCCGGTGTTTGTTCTAGTTCGTTGCTTCTTCGCGGATAGGACGTTGAGATGATGTGAGCAACGACAAGTTCTTCGGATGTACCTCTACTTGCTGGATTCCAGGCAAGTATACTCACTTGCTACCTATGGCTGCCTTTCATCACTTGTTACCGATTCTTTCCGTTGTCTTTATGCTAGCCTTATGATTTGATGCTTGTGTTCCGATCCCATCATATGTTTACCCCGCTGCCACGATATTGCCTTACCTCCACACCTATAATCCTGTTGTTTGATGGCCTGTGTCGTACTAGTATGCTTAGGTTTGTTTGTGCTCGAGTCTTGTTGTCCTTTTGTCTTATCACCTGTTTAGTTTGATAGATGGGCTTGTTTTAATCAACAACATGTTAATGTTTGGGGTAATAATAATTTGATAATAAGGCACCGGCAGGAGGCCCGGCGTGGTTTTGGAGCCTGCTGGTGTCGAAACTAGGAAAAGGGTCTTGTCCATTGATCCATGATGAGCGTGCTCACCGCATCCGGGAGGTAGTATGGGACTCCCCTCGACTTAGACCTGATTTCCAGCTTGTCCGAAGAGCCACACTTAGTTCGGGTGTTCCATTTGCTCCTTTGCATAATGGGAGGCGCCCCCATGGTTACTGGTGATGATGATGATGATGCATATAGGGCGAGGCCTGTATTGCCGGGGTGTTGCGTCCTGCGGGAGTTTTGCACACTTGCGCTGAGTATTCGGCTGCGTGGCTGGGACCTTATAGCTCTGTGGCTCCTAGGATGGGTTGTAGAGACGGTTTGGGTCGTGTCGAGCCAAGCTGAGTTTTAGTTGGTGGCTTGAGTGTGTACGGGTACTGGAGCACACCCTGCAGGGATGAATCTTCTCGAGAAGCCGTGTTGTCCGCGGTTATGTGACGACTTGGTGAAAGTGCTGGCTAACAAGTACTCAGACAACTTACACCTAATTAATAGTAATTTGAATAGTAATAGGAATATTGTCACAATAACCTGAACTTCACCTTAATCAACAGTGTGAGTTTTCCTTGGGTTGCTTCCTTAGTAGGGGGTAACATTGGATGGGTATTGTTTGGTGAGTAGTTGTAGTTGGTTCTGATACGCTCTCTTATCCCTTTCTATTAGCCGGAAGTTGTAGCGCGTCTCTTTAGTTGTTAGTGCTGCCCGCTGCCGCTTCTTTGCAATAATCCCTTCCTTCCGTTCTACCCAAAGTGTTTGTATCTTGTGATGATGGGTTACGCTGGTATCTTGTGAGTATGGGTTATCCACTTGCCAGTACTTAACAGTACTGACCCACGAATTCATTTTCGTGGCTGCATATTCCACATTGCAGTCAACAGGTTTGAAGTCTGACGACGTTAGCTTGGGAATCCCTCCGGCTTGGCCTGGGCAGGGATTGGACGCCATCGGTTATCTTTAGGACTCTTAGTCCAATTTGTATCTTGTCCGTAGTCGGACGCTATGTTGTTTTCTTCCGCTGTTATTTGGATCTTTGTATTGTATCAGTTGTATTCTTGACTCGTTTGAATCGTCTTGTATATATCTCTTCTGTTGTTGTTGCGGAATATTCGTGAACTGTTGTAATGTTATCACAAGTGGCAACCTGGAATCGGTTATTATGTGGATTTTGGTGGAAATGCCGAAATCTGCATAGAGCCCGATCCCGGGGCGTCACATTTTTTATGGTGTTTTTATGAGTACTTGACCCCTGAAGTTTTCACTTGTGTGGGAATAATAGCATGAGTAGCATTACCTTGCTTATTTTAGCATCCTATTATTTTCTACTAGTATAATTATTGCACTAGATGCTAGTTTAGTCTTTTGTTAATTTTTATCAAGTATGACCAGAGGCCTTGTGACCTCTTAATGCTTTGATATGCTAGTGGAACACCCACTGGTGTTATTGCATTTTTGGTGGAAACATTATTTCCCCCACACTAGATGTGTTTCCTTTATATAGTTCTCTAACTAATGAGTGCCTAGTATTTTTGCCTTGGGCTTTTGAGTGCTAAATGAAAATGTGTATGCTTATGTTTGTAAGTGGTTGTAATCATGTGTGGCTTTCTAGGAAAAATCCATCTTTGGGGTGTTTTTTGATTCCTCTAGTAATGCCCTTTTTATTACCACTAGTATGCAGGTGTTGCCCTGCAAATTGATGCCTTGTTTTATTAAATGGGGTATTTTTGTTATAGCAAGTATAGATGTTTTTCACTCCTGTTTTTATGACATGGACCCTCTGGTTGTATTTCAATTACTTGATTGAAATGCATCCATTGATTCTTCATGTTTGAGTAGTACTAGTTTCCCTACCATTTTTGTATTGAATTATTTTTCCTGCCAACTTGTGTTTGGTAGATAATTGTGTATCCTAGCATGAGGACATGTTTTCATTTCCCATTATGATAACATGGTTACTTGTTTGCATTTTAGTACTTTACTTATTATGCATGCTTGCATAGCAAACCCTTAGTAGAAGCATGTCAATAGGATTCCTCCTTTTTAGTCATTGTTTCTACTGTTCTCACCATGAGAATTGTGTGTTTTGTGATGAGTCTATTGCCTTGTTGCACTTGTGTAGGCTCACTGATTTGTAAAAGTCACTTTTGCAAATCATGTGTCTTATTTATTCTTGATGTGAATTTAGGCTTAGTAGATTAGCTACCTTGTTCTTTTTGTGGTTTGGTTAATAGACCCATTGCCATGATTATTATTGTGCATGTTTTGTATACTTTTAGTAGTCTCACCCATGTGAAACTAAGTGTATTTTTGGGTTTCTAAATATCTTGGTATGAGAGTGGCACACCCACTGAATCCATGATATTGAGGTTGTGAGATATGTTCCTCCAACGTTGAGTTGTCTTATTAAATGGCATTTCTGCCAAGTGTGTTTGTCTGACTGTTTGCCTCCATTAATAATTGTGTGATTGGTTATTATTAGTTTCCTTGCTGTATGTATTGTTATGTATTGTTGCTTGCCTTGATTGTTCTGAATGTGTGTCCTTTATTGTTTTTATGACGTTTGAAAACGAAGAGGAAGGAAGTGTCGGGAAGCTCTGTTTCAAGTTCCAGTCACTCCAAAACCAGGGACACAAGGAGTTACCAGGCAAGCCATCCTGATGCTTGCTGATACAATACTTATCATTATCTATCATGCATGTTTTACCTCTGAAGTTTTACCAAAACTTGATTATCAGAACTATTTTTGATGTGGCTATTACTACTATACTATTATATAGGTTTCTATTATGCCAGTAGTTAAACTTGGTAATACCAAGCCCATAAGCCACCATATGGTATTTATTACCATCAAATATACAAGTCCCTAAGTGGACACTTCAAAATTGTGTTTTTACAAAACAAAGGCTTTACGGGAAAACCCGGAGAAAAGGCGGATCCTTATTCTCCGGAGGAATGTGGAAGTGGTCATTTTTGGGAAATTGGTGTTTTCAAAAATGACACATAACCTAGTCTTCGCCGGACAACCTTTACCGTACTGCCACCCTACCCCAACATGGGCACGGGGCTTAACTTGAAGTTTGTTCTTATTAGTGTGTGCTATCTCACTTGCTATAAGGGACGTCGTACCCTCGAACCGAATGTCGCCAAAACTCCCAATGTTGAGGCATATAAAGTGTGGTCTTAATTTTCCCTCCGGATGCATTCATTGAGGCTCCCGGCTAGGCAGAGTGCGACTTGGTGCCGGGGAGAACAAACTCAATCGAGAGATAGACATATTCTAGCTTGAACATAGTGGATGGTTATGATCAGATACCTGATGTTTACATACTGTTGTTACAGTCCGTGGTTGTTCACGGTAGGTGTACTGGATCTGGTGGATGTGTACACCTCTGCAGAGTACAACTTTTTCGAAGAAGCCGCATCCTCGGATATGGACAGTTGAATGGCCATGTAGCTAGCATTGTGTCAATGTTTTCAAAAGAGAAAGTTTTTTGAAAGGAAGTGTTGAACTTGTGAAGTTCGGAAAGGAAGGAAAACTTATACCGTGGAGGTACCGTCGATGATGAAAAGCTAGGAGTTGTTATACAAAACAAAATGTTTTGCAAAGAAAACTTTTTTCTACTCTAAGCAAGAAATAAAACTATATTATTTTCTTCTGAAGTATCTTCTTCAACGAAGATACAGATTAACCTGACTGCAACTGTGGTGTCATCATATATGAACACCATTGATAGTGAACCCTATTTATAGCCTACCTATTCCACCATATAAGCATACTTGCATTTTGGTAAGTGACATGATGGATGTCTTGCTGAGTACATTCAAATGTACTCATTATGGTTTCGCCCCTGGTATCTACTTGCCAGACTTTGAGAAGGAGCCTCCGAAGGAGATCTATGAGGAGGAGTACGAAGCTGACGGCTTTGCGAACTAGGATCGTCTCTGGGTCAGCAGCCTGTAGGTTAAGGCGTGACTTGGGCTCATCTACGTTGTGTTTTAATTGTCTTCCGCTGTGTTTGATAAGTTGCCTGCCCTATGTGGTAGTTGTGTTAAACTTGATCATGTGATCTTTTATGTAATACCTTTATGTATTCGTGTAATGGATGATGTATTTCTGTATGCCAACTTTGTATGTTGTTCACGACTGATCTTTCTGGGATCGTGAATGTATGCATACGGAGGGTTTCAGACTGCCGGTCTGGGGTCCTTACACATACCCACATCCATGGTGGAAGGTGAGGAGGAAGAAGATCCCGGAGCGGTCCAAGGCAAGGAGGAGAGCCTCCCGGAGGTGGAGCACTCTTCTCGGCGGCGGAAAACATGGAGGGCGGCGGCGGTTTGGAGGAGGAAGAAGGAGGGCGAGTGGGGGAAATAAGATCTGAGATCTAGTTGACCCCGCTCGCCCTAGGTCTTATCCCGCAAAATCGCAGCGGGCGGAGCCTCCGGTGGTTTCACCGGAGGTTCCGCCTCCCCTGTCCATGCAGCGCATACGCAGTGCCAATCCGCTGGGAAGCGGAGGTACCTGCGGGCTCCGGTGGACAGGCGTAGCAGAGCCTCCGGTGGTTTCACCGGAGCCTCCGCCAGACCCAGTTTTCGCGCGCTGAGATAAGGACAACGAGAGCATTAAGATAGGAATAATATTTTGGGCAAAGGAAGCTTGGGTTGGAAGATTTTAACTGTCATACGAGAGACATTACTCGATGGGGGTTCACAAGATGCAAAGAAATAAAAGCCGAACCCGTTCAAGTTGTCAAGGGGAAATAGGATGTGCGTGAGAAAGCCAAAATAACAACAACTCCGAGAGGCGGAGGTCGGTGGCCGAAGCCACCATGTTTGAGTGTGTACTTTGGCACCGTGAAGATATATCTTGGGTCCAAGAGTACTACTCACAATTAAGCACAACGAGTCACAAATTGACTAATATGTAATGAAGAATTGATTTTTGCATAATAAGAGGAATGTATACTCATGAGTTGAGTGACGCTCCCCCTATGTCCATGCCTACATCCAAACCTAATAACACGTATAATGAAGGTACATATGCAAGGTTTCAAGTGAAGTTGGAAGAATCGATGACATTTAGTTCATTCCTCAAAGCTCGAAATCTTGGTTCATCAAGGGCCTTCGTGAAGATATCAGCAAGTTGATCCTTGGTGGATACATATGAGAGATCAATATCACCATTCTCAACATGATCCCGAATAAAACGATGACGGATCTCAATGTGCGTCGTCTTGGAGTGAAGAACGGGGTTGTAGGCCATCTTGATAGCACTCTCATTGTCACAAAGAAGAGGCACCTTGTTAAAATGAATACCAGGATCCTTCAAGGTTTGCCTCATCCAAAGAAATTGGGCACAACAACTTGCCGCGGAGATATACTCGGCCTCGGTGGTGGAGAGAGCAATGCAGTTTTTCTTCTTTGAAGACCAAGATACTAAGAAGCGGCCAAGGAATTGGCAACCCCCCGATGTGGACTTCCTATCCGTCTTCTCTCCAGCATTATCCGTATCCGAATACCCAATGAGCTGAAAGCTTGAACCCTTGGGATACCAAAGACCAAAATTTGGGGTATGAACTAAATATCGAAAGATTCATTTCACGGCTTCCAAATGACTTTGCATCGGAGAGGCTTGAAACCTTGCACATTTACCTACGCCATACATGATATCCGGTCTAGATGCACAAAGGTAGAGCAAAGAGCCAATCATGGAGCGGTATACCTTTTGATCTACCTTTTTACCATTGGGGTCGGGGTTTCAAGTCAGTGGGTGTGGACATGGGAGTCTTCATAGGCTTGGCATCATGCATATTGAATCTCTTGAGCATGTCTTGAGTGTATTTGGCTGGTTTGATGAAGGTTCCTTCATGATATTGATTCACTTCAAAGCCAAGTAAGAACTCCAATTCTCCCATCATGGACATCTCAAACCTATCGGTCATAAGCTTGCAAAACTCCTCATTGAACAAGGTGTTAGTAGACCCAAAAATGATGTCATCCACATAGAGTTGGCATATTAATAAGTCACTTCCAACCGTCTTGGTAAAGAGGGTGCGATCAAATAAACCAACATTAAACCTATGATCCACTAGAAACTATTTAAGGTGCTCGTACCACGCACGTGGAGCTTGTTTAAGTCCATAGAGTGCCTTATCAATTTTATAGAAATGATCGGGGTGGTTGGGATCCTCGAAACCCGGAGGTTGCTTGAAATATACTAACTCATTGATGGGACCATTTAGGAAAGCACTCTTAACATCCATTTGTTTTAACTTGAAATTATGATGAGATTCATAAGCAAGTAAGATGCAAATGGATTCAAGACGAGGTACGGAGGCAAAGGTTTCAACGAAGTCAATACCTTAGACTTGAGAAAACCCTTGATCCACCAATCTTGCCTTGTTGGGAATGACAATACCATCTTTGTCTTGCTTGTTCTTGAACACCCATTTGGTGCCAATAACATTCTTGCAATCCTTGGGTATTGGCACTAACTTCCACACTTTTTTGCGCTCGAAGTTATTGAGTTCATCATGCATGGCTTCAAGACAATCTTGATCTTTGAGTGCTTCATAGACCTTCTTGGGTTCAATGAAGGAGACAAAAGCATGAGCCTTGCTAAAATCCGCCAATTGCCTCCTAGTGACAATTCTTCCACGAACTTGCCCAAGTATCTTCCACAGTGACCCGCTCGTTCAAGATTGTCTAGCCTTATCTTTTCTCTACTGAACGGACAACGACGTCGCCTAGAGGGGGGGGGGGGGTGAATAGGCGATTAAAAACTTTTCGGTTAAGGCTTGCTAAATGCGGAAATAAACTAGGTGTTTAAATTAACAAGCACACAACCTAAATATTCTACGGTCAACTAGGTGCACCAACAACTTATGCTAAGCAAGACAAGTAACAAGGTGATAGCAATATATATAACTTCAAGCTCGAAGGCCATCACAATGTAAATTGCATAAGTAAAAAGCTCGGGTATAGAAATAACCGAGGCACATGAAGACGATGATGTATTCCCGAGTTCCTCCCACAAGGGGAGTACGTCTCGTCGGAGGGGTGTGAGCTCGCCACAAAGGCCTACTCAACGCCACAAAGGCCTCACCCTATTCTCCGATGAACCCCGCTACAAAGGCCTAGTTCACCTTCCACTATTGGCAACCTTCAAACCCGAGGCACGCATCCACAACTTAATTGGAGGCCCTCGGTGTAACCACAATCTTGGGGCACACATCCACAACTCAATTGGAGACTCCCAAGAACACCACAAGTCGTCTAGGGTCCAAGTCCCAAGAGTAACAATCTCACAAACTTTCACTTCCACGAATCCGCGTGGAGAGACAAAACCGATGCAAATGGCAAGAGCACAAGTGCTCAAATCCTCCACTGTCAAATACCAACAAAGCAACAAATGCTCATGGGGGAATAAGAGAGTAAGAACAATGGAGGAGAAACACCAAGAACTCTAAGATCTAGATTCACTAAGTTCCCGTCACTAAGAGGAGAGATGGATTTGTGGAAATGTGGATCTACATCTCCTCTACCTTCTCCCTAAAAGATATGCAAGAATCATTGGAGAGATTGAGAGAGGGGCAAGCTTTCCAAAGTCAACAATGGTGGATAGAGAGAGGAAAACGGGCTGGGAAAGACTTAGGGACTTTGGGGAAGAAAGCCCCTTAAAGAGGTGCTCGAAACTAGCCGTTTTCTGCCCAGTTTGCGACCATTTCGGAATCACCCGGAATTATTTCGGGGTACGAAATTATTCCGGGGTACGAAATTATTCCGGAGCAATCCGGATTGCAAACAGAGAGATTTGCGTTCATGTCGGAATGACCCGGAATAATTCCGGATTGCACTGGTAAGACCGAACACCGATACGAGAAATGCTATAACTTTTGCATACATTCTCCGTTTTCGATGTTCTTGGGCTCGTTGAAATCGCAACAACGAGCACTAAAAGAATATGCATAGAAAAATCATTTTACAGAAAAGGAAGATAAAACCAAATGGGTAAAGGTTTAGACCTCTCAAATAGGAACACCGGGTAAAACCTCCAACATGAAAACACACATAACTTTTGCGAATGAACTCCGAATTAGGTGAATCCAAATGGGTTGGAAAGTTAATAACAAGGACTATCCAAAAAAAAGGAATGGAGAAGTTACCACACATGGAAGGTGTGGAAACATTCTCAAAGCTGAACCGGATATTTTCACCACCGAAAACGCAACAAGTTTTTCTTACCAAAACCGTTCTCGATAACTCTTGGCTTGCCATGAAGATCACGACAAGCACTAAAACCCAAAGGAGACAAAAGACAAATAATAACCAAGAAAGATGATAGGAAAAGTATGCAAAGGTTTGTTCTCTCCATAACGATTCGATCAAGTTACTCACTTGAGAGCGCCTCTTGATAGTACGACTATCTATCCTATAACCCGGTCTCCCCAAGACACGAGACTGGTAAAATAGAAAACCTATCAATATTATACCTTTTCCTTGAGCATTCCACTTGAGATAGATTATGAAGATCTTGACTCTCTCAAGTTGGATCTTCTTTGTTGATTGCGCTTGCTAGCACAAGCTCCGCTTGATGAAGACTTCCAAGTTGCTCCCCCATACACCATTATGGGAGAGACTAGCTCCCCCATACACAATTATGGGATAGACCCTTCTCGGAAAATATTCAGAAGGCCACAATCTCCAAATGGGTGGCAAGCATCAAGCATAGGATATCTTCTAGATGCTTCACTTGAGCTTCCACGTCAAGCTAGATGACGAACACCGCTTGACGACGACACAGACCACGGGCTATATGAAATCTTCCTTTTGGTTCATGCCCATGGAAATATACCTAACCACACATAGAGAGGCCACACACACATATCATGGGTTAGTTCACAAATCTATATTTACAATTGCTTACCATACCATGAGATACACAATCCCACTTGGTACAAATTTTAGCTTTGTGTGTTGATCACTTGTTTGATAAACCTTGTATCTTTGCTTCTCACTTCAAATGATGTTGTCTTGAAGATGATAATGAGAGATCACCTAATCCTTTTCTTCAAGACACACTAGCAATAAGCTCAACTCAAACCATGACCATTCTTCATATAAATCCTTGAATATAACAATGGCCATCAAGGAAGCTAATAGAGTTCAACACATGAACTCCATTATTTCCTATGGACAAGATATACAAGGATAACTAAATGCAAACATTAGTCCATAAGGATTTTCATTAATTACCAAAACCACATATGGGGGAACCATGCACTTTCAATCTCCCCCATTTTGGTAATTGATGACAATCCCTTTTTACGAGGGTTTATATGATGAATTAAGCAACCATGCTAAACTAAGGGCAAGGATGCAATAGCATGGAAATGCAAATGCTTAAGAACGAAACTAAAGCATAAACCAAATTCCCTTAAACCCTCTAAACTTCTCCCCCATTGGCATCCATTGCCGAAATGGGCAAAAAGATTAGAAGGCCAATACAGTAAGAGCTCCCCCATAGTGTATGCATTCCTCATGATATGAGTGAAATCAAGTGCATATATCCAACTATGAATAGATGGAGGGAGATCAAGCTATATTGAGGATCCAAAGATTTACAAGCAAAGTCAAATTGAAGGATACTTTCACAAAGAAGCAACCAACCAAAGGATCCGAAAAATCGATTGACCAAAATCAATATATTGATAAGATCAACCAAGTGTTCAATATAAACCAAGAGGGAACTCCCCAAGGTACATGCACAATGTTAGATTTGAATTACTATATAATGTGCACAACATGGAATCATCACTCCCTTCTAGATATTTTTGAACACAAACAAGAGCAAGAGAATAGATTGGAAATGAAGCAAAGCAACTTGCAAACAAATAAAAAAAATGAGCAATTAAGATCAAGAAGCGACAAATAAAGACTTACTCAACCGAAATAGATGGGTGTGACAAGGAAAAGCATTTTTTTGGAGACTAATAGGATGATAAAATCATCAACATAGTCTTTCAATATATAAGGCACATAGTGCGTATCATGTTTTTCCCAAACACCCAAACCAATCGAGTTAAAACACATAGGTCCACAAGCTTATTAAGATGCAAAAGGAATAGCAAAAGAAAAGCAAAGCTTGTGCCTTTTAGGAACCACCAAGGAATATAAGGCAATAAAACGTGGTCACTAAAGAAATAGAATATCAATTAAAGATGTAACTATTCTCGTGTGTATAAGTTTCTAAGTGGACACCAATCACATAGATATATAGCCATAGAGAAACATGCGCACACAAAAATAGGCACAAAGATGAAGAACCTGATATCCAAGAGAGGTTCATAAATATAGCAATAAGATTTTTGCTTGAAAGCAAAGAACTAAGCTTAGTTGAATTTTAAGGGGATATAAATGAACAATCAATAAACACATAAAAGCATCACAAATATCACAAGGGAAAAGTGATAGTTTGAATGCTTCGGTAAAGGTAACGCATATAACAAAAGATTCAAATGGTTTTGAGAAAATATCAATATTGCATATGAGAGACTCCGAGTAGAAGATGCTAGATTAATATACTTGGGATTGGTGAATCATGAAAATGATTATAAATATCCCCTTAATATGTAATCATCCCGGCTTACTCATATTTGCAATAAAGATGCTTTTGATAAGACATTTGCAAGAACCAAATGAAATGCAACAAAATGAATTCATGCCAAGAAGCAACCTACACAAGGTTGAAAGCTAGAAATGTATGCATGGAATAGATACTTGTTACCGAGACGACATTGGTGATGAAGAGGATGCGAGTTTGATGATCATCGTAGCTTGACTCCTATAATACCATGGTGAGAACACCTTCCTTATGAATGGAGCAAGCAACCAATGTATCTCCATTGTACCTAAAAACAAAAATCAAGTACAAAATGGTTCCCAAACTTATTGGGTCCAAAGTAGTTAGAACAACTACAATACATAGGACAAACTCCACATAAATATGTGCATATTAATATGAATTTAAATTTCATGCACATCTTAGCCATTTGGGATTTGATGGAGTTTATCCTATATATTGGATCGACGAAAGTAAGCCTGTCAAAGGATATACATAGTAAATATGCATGCACAAAACTTTCAAGAACCAAAACAAGATAAAATTGGACAAAGAACCAATAAAACCAAGAAGCCACTCCCAGGAGTGAAAAGAAAGAGAATTGTCCAAATTATATCAAGACCCAAATCAACACATGAGTGAGGAAACCAAATAGATAAGATACCAAAAAAAACATCAAAGAATAAACAAACCCTCTACACTTTTCATGATAGCACACAAAGTACCAAGACGAAAAATCTTCGTCTTCCAAAGAGACAAGTCATTGGGATAAAATACCAATTTCAAACAATAAGTGTTCAAACACATATACGATAAATCTTACAAGAATAGTGAATTATTTATGATCTTGCATTTGAATACAAAATGCACAAAATGGAATCATTACTCTCCATATATATTGTTCAAACACTAGTCAAGCTCAAGAAAAACAATAAGATGCAATACCAATTAAAGAATTGTGTTCTACTCAATGTAGGATAGCTTCCCCAAGAAATGCAACACAAAGATGTATGACTTTGGATGAAAGTGCACACGAATGGGATCATTGCTTTTCCTAACTCAATAAATCATAAAACATATTTTGAGTAGAGCAAGGAAGACACAAAGGAGTTTGAACGAAACAAATCCTTGGCAAGAAAGAAGGCAATTTTAGAGCAATGACCAAAGTAAATATGATAAATAAACTTACCACAAATTATTATAACTTGTCAAAGACAAGAGATGTATGGAGATATTTCTCGGTGGTATATTTGTTCACAATCATATTCACAAAACATAAGCATGTGGTAAAAGATAGGAATAAAAAACATGCTTAGAAAGAGATTCTTGAAGGCTTCAAATAAGAACCGTCAATGCAAAGCACCAAGAACTCACAAACAAGATACCAAAAGAAGAGAGACAAAACACATTTAAGAAAACATGGAACTTGTCTGAGCATCATGCCACATAAGAACAAGATAACTAACAATATCAATTCTAGGTGGCAATACCTCACATGTTCACATTTTATAGGCTTGTAATATGCACATAGCTTATTACTCCCCCATAATGTGATAATCATTTTTTTCAACACGAGGTAAAGAAAACCAATCCAACAAGAGAAACTTAATGGAAATTAGAATTTGAATTTCTCATGAGAATGACATACCACATAGAGACTAGATAATATTGATATATCAACACTAAGTGGTATTCCTCATGTGCACACATTTTAGGATAGTAAAGTGCAAAGCATATTACTCCCCAAAATGGGATAGTCCATTAATATCCCAAAGATCCAACTAAACTAAGCAACAATAGTAAAGAAGGCTCAACACAAAGCACACAAGTACATGGAGTGCAAACCAACAAACATGTCGTGGTGGTGTCACGGCAGATGCCATAGGATGGCTAAAGTTGTGGGGACGATGGACGCTGGAGGCGCTCGGGGAGGGATCACGCAGCGAGTAGCCGCGTGTAGTATGAATCCAACACTGCAAACAACACTATCTACCCAGGTTCAGGGCCCTCGTGTGGAGGTAAAATCCCTACTCCTGCCGTTCTCTCTGTATATTAGTATCTCACCGAGTAGCCACAGTACAAGTTTGGCCTTCAGCCGAGTAGCCACTCTCCTCTCTATGATGAACTAGGTCAAGAATGTGAACCGATCTCAGCGTCGTCTCCCGTCGTGCGTCCCTCGCGCAGGAGGGGGCAGGGCACCTTATATACTGGTGCCCAGACGGATACAACCAACTAGGAAAAATACAAACAGATGTCGACATAGTGTGCACACTGCGTACTTCCGAGTTCCCGCTGACAGCTTTGGCTTCCTAATTTGTCCGGTGTGGAAAGTCGTTGTGCAAAACCAAGAAGCCGATCTGTTATCACTGCCACGAACACAGAGTAGGTCCCCCTATCCTGCGACGCCCTGCTGACACACTGTCGCGGTCAGGCACGCTCTCTGCAGATGAACAGTGCCAAAGTACGGACCCAGGATACGCGGGATTCTGTGTCAGAACGGCTCCTTTGACTTCTGGCCCGAGTAGGAACCCGCCATTTCTACTCGGACCAATTCTTCTACTCGGAAGAATACAACTTCCTTGATTCTTCCTTCAGGCCATCTATGTGTGAGACCGATGTCACGACCCCGGACCCAGAGATATACATACTGTTATGTGCTCCTAGCCATGGACTCACAAGGGCTTCAGGGTTACCAGCCCCGGCCGCAACAAACAACGGCAGGCAGACCGGATTCATCAGCACGTAGTCCGGATCCCCGGTCTACTACTCCTTGTATCCATGCTAGTCATAACCAATTATGCATACCCAAGCGTCCACGAGTCGGATGAAACTGAAGGAACGGGACCAAAGTTATACAGAGCTGCTATGTGTCCAGAAAGTGCAACAACAATCGAGGGTTACTGGGGTTACCTCGCCCCAGGCCGATCACATCGACAGGCGGGCTCGGACATGGATCATCGGCTCCACAACCCCTCGACTGCGACAACTATGCAGGCATAGCCAGAACTGTATAACAATGAGCTCGAAACCAACAACCGATCAAAGCAGTACTCTAAACATGAAGCTGTATTAAACAAGATGTTACTAGAGTATAGCTTACAAGCAGAGGTCACACGACCCAACATTACATCAGACAACGGAAGGCAAATTATGTTGCTAATCAACAACAACCAAAAAGGCCTAAGAGGACGCAACATAAGGCGACGTCCCAGCCCATAGATTCCAGGATGCTACCTGGGAACCCCAAACTACTCGTCGATGTCCATGTTGAACCACCACTGAAGTGACGAACTCCACCTGAACCAAAATTAAGCAAACCTGAGTACGGGAGGTACTCAACAAGTCTTAATTAACCTATTATATAGCTGCTATCTTTAGAAAGGGTTTTATGAAGGCTGTTTTGCGTAAAGCAATCTTTGTTTTGCAAGTTGAGGAAGGAATAGCATGTCTCATGGAGTATTTTGAAAACAGATGAGAAAGCTAAACAACTACTAAGATCATCATCTTTTCATCCACCAACATCATTTCCCAGCACCTCACATGCTACAAGGATCACCCCTCCCGGCTTCTCCGGGGAGGCACCCTTCAATCATGGTTGGCATGTTTTAGTCATTCCGTTGAAGTTATCTATGATCACAGAATCCGTTGCCAAGTCGTCCGTAACCGTGGACACGGCTTCTCGAGGAGATTTATCCCTGCAGGGGGTACACTTTACCCACACGTACCATCCGACTCTTAACGGCACATGTACGCTCGTCCATGGAGCGCGGCAGAGGGTGGCTGGCCACGACCTTTACCTTGCTCGACCCTATCCATGAGTCAACCCAAACAGGGCCACCCCGTCAACAGGGAGTTGGCCACCTCCTGACGGCACCTGTTCTGTGAGTCGGGAACAAGATCCGTGTACGTCCATCACTTGTCCCGGTCACGCCCTAAGTTTTCTCCAAAACGTTTTCTGACTCACACGCAGATGGAAAGATCAAACTACGTGACTCATGGACGTGGCCAAACAAGTTAGTTGGTCGAGCGCGGTCTGTTAGGCCCCGCGTGTGGTTGCACGCTCAGTCTTGGCTTCGAAGGCGAGAACTCGCTCCTAGGGGCATGAACAGGACAAAACGCCACAACCCATTGTGGCCTCACATTGTAACATCCCAAGTATGAAAAATAGCCATTAGAATGTTTGCTCTCCGTTATTTTATGTTTTGCATCATGGCATCATGTTCATTGCATTTGTTTTGTTTGTTTTCCATTTGTTTCCCTCTGTTTTGCTTTTTTTTCCAACTGTTTTCATTTGTTTTCCTTTGTTTTCTATTTGAATTTCAAACCAAATTTCAAACCTCTTGTTTCAGAATTGTGATGTTACAATTTTCAAAATGATATTTCAAAATAAAACAATTGTTTGTTTCCATTAAAGTGTGATTCCAAAACTGTTGTTTTGCTTCCATCAAAAATTCATTTAATATCAAACCCTTTTCAAATTCAATTATGATTTCTTCCAAACATCAACCATTTGAAAATTAATGAAACAAAACATTTTTCCAAATCAATTTGTTTCAAATAAGCTTAAGGGTTCACACTATTCAAATGGGTCCTCTTAACAATTCATTTAATAACAAATTCCATTCATTTTCAAACAAATGGCAAATATCAAATGATTTCAAATCTTTTGGAAAAATAGAAGTTACACATGTTGTTGTTGCCCTAAATAACTCATCCACAATTTTTCCTGGAATTTTCCTAACCCAAAAACCCCTCCTTCTCTTCCTATTTCAATTCAGCAAATAAAATAAAATAAATAGAAGCAAAAGAATAAAAAAGAAGCACAGCAGAGAGAGAGAGGGGCAGCAGGCCCACCCCAAACCAGCCCACCTCTCCCCCTTTGGCCCAGTACCCCTTCGATCCCCCCTTTCTTCAACCTCCTGTACGGATCGCATCCAACCTGCCCACGTATACAGAGAAGAACATGCAACGGCCATCACCCCTCCTCCCCCTCCATAAGAACCCAGCTCGGTGCCCTAGGGTTCCCCTCAACCCTAGCTCCCTCCTCCTCTATCTCCCCCGCCTCCAATCTTCTTCCTCCTTCTGCTCTCTCCTCGCTGTATGTTTCTCTGTATCTGAACACCACACCGATACCCACCATGGCTGCGTGTTGGAGATGGCGTAGTGGTCGCAGGGGTCCGCCTCGGGAGCTCCCAACGGTGGGAATGGAATCCCCCGGCCATCCTCTACCTCCTCCACCCCTCGGCTTTGGCCGGGGGGGTTCAGGTCGCCGCCGCCATCCGCATCCCGCCGCCGCTCGCCCCCCTGCACCGACCTGCTGTCGCCATCGAGGTGAGCCACCTCGCCTTCCCCTCGACCCCTTCCTCCCTCCCTCCTCCTTCTAGCACCACGGCACACACCCCCACGCCGCAGCCCACAGCGCCCCAAAGCCACGGCGAGCACCGATCGCTGCCGTCGCTGCCTGTTCTCTGTCGAGATATAGAAGTGATGCGTGCAGTTTCGGTTCAGAAACTCGCGCCATCTGCACCTTAACCACCCCCCGATCCCCTTCCTATCACCAAAGAAGAGCACAGCCCACTGGTCACTGCCCCTTGCGCGCAAGCCCCAGGGCAGGGGTTCGAGTCCCCCTCCCAACCATTAACCCAAAATTTTATTTCTATTTGTTTTGACACAACACCTTCCCAGGAATCACACATAGGTCCCTTCTATTTCTTTCTAGGCCCCTGTAAAATTATTTCCAAGTCCCTAGTTCATAAAAATGGCAGAATAATACCAAAACTTGTAAAATGCATAAGTAAATCATCCCAACTCCAAATTCAACATTTTTAATATGTTTTCTGTCCCAAATTGAATGCTCTATCCAAATATAAAATTTGTTTACTGTTTTGAATATTTTAAATTGGTGCAATATTTGAAATCTTGTTTAATTCACTTAATTTTGCAAAAATCATAACTTGGGCATAAAAATTCCAAATTCCACAAACTAAATATGTTTTCCGATCAACTTTTCATGTACTTTCCAAATATCAACTTTGTTTGATGTTTTGAATAATTTAAATTGCTGAAAATAACTGTTTCTTATTTAGTGCATTTAAAATTGCCAAAATAATAACTTGCTCATTTTAAATCCAATTTCCACAAATAAAATATGTTTTCAATGCTAAATTAAACCACCTTTCCAAATATAAAATTTGTTTCATGTTTTGAATAATTAAAATTGGTTAAATAATTTAAACCTTGTTTAAATCATTTAATATTGCCAAATTCATAACTTGATCAAATCAAATTCTTTTGGGACATATAAAATATGTTTTCAAACCATAAAAGCATAACCTTTTCAAGTATGAACTTCACTCAATGTTTTGAACAAATAAAAATTCAAATAAGTTCATATTTGAATTAAATTCATTTAATTCTTGCTTAAACTTGTTTGATTCATAACTAATTTATTTGAAATCCTTTTTCAACAAGTGAAACTTGTAATCCCCCTAAAATTGTGTGTTCTTTTCAAATATGAACTTTGTTATCTATTTTGAACAATTAAAAGTGGTGAAAACAACAATTGCTTGTGTAACCCCTTAAGTAACCAAAATTCCAAAACTTAATAAATGAATTTCTAAACTTGGTAAACCTTATTTCCAATTGATTCTCTTGTTGTTATTTTGTTGTTTTCCTCATCCATGCATCATGCTAATCCACTTTCACCTATTGGTTAGTTGTAAAACAATTGTTTCACCCTTAATTCATGGGCTTTCCATATGCAATCCAAATTGCATGTGGGTCCATTTAAACATGTTATGTTATCTTGTCAACTAGTTTATTTTTGGTTGCATCAATTAAATGGTCATGCATCATCCCATGTTTGTGCATTATGCCATGTTATTGATTGTTTGTTCTCTGCGATGTTTGTTTGCTTCTTCTCGGATACACGACGACGTTGGGACCGACGATACTTACGACACCCCTTCTAAGGAGTTAGCTCAGTACCAGGCTACTGGGTTTGCAGGCAAGTATTCACTCACATGAACCACTGTTGTTCCTTTCAACATTGGTTACCAATACTTTCCGTTGTCTATTTCTGCTAGCCATATGAATAGTTGCTTCTGTTACGAACCTATCACATGTATCCTTTAACCCTGATATTGCCTCACCTCCATACCTATAACCTTTTGCTTGTTGCCCGTGTCTTACTAGCATGCTTAGGGTTGTTGTGCTCGAGTCTGTTGACCGTTACTTTCTGTTACTATTTCTATTATGTTCTGGGGCTCGAGGTTAATCAATGAATCCTGCTAATGTTATTGTTAAATAATAATTTGATGATAAGGCACCGGCAGGAGGCCCTGCGTGGTTTTGAGGCCTGCTAGTGTCGACCGTAATAGGAAAAGGGTCTTGTCTACTGATCCATGATGAGCGCACTAACCGCATGTGGGAAGCGAGTATGGGCGCCCCCCTCAATTTGATTCGATTCGCATCTCGTCCAAATCGCCTCATTTAGTTCGGGTTTTCCATTTGCCGCATGCATGTTTTTGCGAGCCCAGGCCAGGGTGGAAACTTTTGTAGTCGGCATTTAGGGAGACACGTTCTTAGAGTGCTATGAGGGTCCCCTTTTCTTCGTGGGGCTTGATTAGCCGTGCGCTCACTGCACGGGGTTCTTTGGGCTTGATGCGAAGAAGAGTTGAGTTGTGTAGAGTGCCTCGCTTGGTGGGTTTGATTCCCGTCTGGCGGGATATTCTTACGTGTACGGCCAAATTGGTGCACCCCTGCAGGGAAAATCTTCTCGAGAAGCCGTGTTGTCCGCGGTTATGTGACGACTTGGTGAAAGTACTGGCTAACAAGTACTCAGAACAACTTACACCTAACTAATGATAACTTGACTAGTAATAGTATTATTGACACAATAACTTGAACCATCACTAATTCAACCGTGTGAGTTATCCTCGGATTGCTTCTTTGGATAAGGGGCGAGATCCAGGATGGGTTTGTTTGGGAGTTAGTTGCAGTTGGTTACGATACGCTATCTTATCTCCTTTCTGTTAGTCGGAAGTGGTAGTAAATCCGTAGTTGGTTAGACCAGCCAAATGCAGCATCTTTTATCCCTTTCCCTTCCGTTGAACCCAAAGCATCTGTGCTTGGTGTTGACGGGTTACACTTTGGTGAACTGTGAGTCTTGCTTGCCAGTACGTTTATGTACTGACCCCTTTGGGGCTGTGGTTTCCGCAGACTACGTTTCCGAGGATCCCCATGGTGGCTACTACGTGGAGTATGACGCGACTGCTGACGAGTAGATAGCGGACCCGGGCAGGATCCGAGACTTCGTGGATGGGCTCCGTCTGTTCGTTTCCGGCCTCTTAGGCCTATTTGGATCTTGTTTGTACTCAGACATTTTGAATGCTTCCGCTATGATGTAATGATGTATTGTTGGGACATGTGTCCTCTGGATGATTGTATTTGCTATCTCTGCTCTAATGAGGGCTATTTGCAACTTATTTCCATCTTTTGTGTCGTACAGATATGTTGTGATATCACTTGTTCAAACGCCGTTGACGTACCATGTGTGTATGGTTGAAGTACGTCAATGGAAGTATCCTGATTTCTATGGGATAGTTTACATCGACGGTGGATAGTAGAGATTGGTTGTCACACATAAGTGTTGGCCTACTCGTAAGAGGACGCGGGTGCAGATAAGCCCCGTAATCCAATCATCTACTATTCAGTTCGGCCCGATGAGTATCCCCTAGAAGTCCGGGTGCGACAAATGGTATCAGAGCCTGTCTGCCTGTAGGATCCCTTTTTACTGGTCGCAGTTGAGTCTAGAAACTATTTTGTAGCTATATAGGAAAAATGAAACGTGAGAGTAGGAATTCTGTTCTTTTTCTTCTTTCCCCACCCACCCTCCCTTTTCTGGTAAGGAAGTGCAACGTTGTTTTTCTCTTCTCATCTAAACTTTCAAGTTAGGATTTCACGTATCCTGGTTTCTCTAGGATGGTTATATCTACTAGACCATAGGAATGGAGGTGGTTATGACATGATTTATCATGTTGCCTACTCACGATTGAGAACGGAGGCATGTAAGCCCCAGAAGCAAATCCTCTATTCCTTAAGCAGTAGATATTGATCCTTTAGAAGCCTGGATGGGTTTTCCGTAGTACCTCAGGAGTTTTGATCTCGTTTTCCCGATGTTGCTTCGATGTCCTGTTCTTGTCAACATCCTTTCGTCCGTTGAAACCTTGTTGTTGCTTTCCACTTCAGTTCTGCTGCCGGTGTCTAATCAATAACTCTGTTCCACCCTTCTGGCCAGATAGTCTATTCTCCAAATGAATCAAGTTCTATTCAACTATACACCCTCGATGCAAAACCTCTACCTTTACTCAAAAATGTTCCGGTGGTTTCCAAATTCCCTGACATCTTTCCAGAAGAGTTGCCAGGAATGCCTATCATCTTGAACTTCCAGAAAAACTATCCAAGGTGCACGATGTGTTTCACGTGTCACAGCTCAAGAGGATCTTCCCAAGAAGTATCCGGACCTTTTCTTTTCTCAGTAGGAATCTCGGGGCGCGATTCCTTCAAGGGGGGGCGTTTTGTAACATCCCAAGTATGAAAAATAGCCATTAGAATGTTTGCTCTCTGTTATTTTATGTTTTGCATCATGACATCATGTTCATTGCATTTGTTTTGTTTGTTTTCCATTTGTTTCCCTCTGTTTTGCTTTGTTTTCCAACTGTTTTCATTTGTTTTCCTTTGTTTTCTATTTGAATTTCAAACCAAATTTCAAACCTCTTGTTTCATACTTGTGATGTTACAATTTTCAAAATGATATTTCAAAATAAAACAATTGTTTGTTTCCATTAAAGTGTGATTCCAAAACTGTTGTTTTGCTTCCATCAAAAATTCATTTAATATCAAACCCTTTTCAAATTCAATTATGATTTCTTCCAAACAGCATCCATTTGAAAATTTATGAAACAAAACATTTTTCCAAATCAATTTTTTTCAAATAAGCTTAAGGGTTCACACTATTCAAATGGGTCCTCTTAACAATTCATTTAATAACAAATTCCATTCATTTTCAAACAAATGGCAAATATCAAATGATTTCAAATCTTTTGGAAAAATAGAAGTTACACATGTTGTTGTTGCCCTAAATAACTCATCCACAATTTTTCCTGGAATTTTCCTAACCCAAAAACCCCTCCTTCTCTTCCTATTTCAATTCAGCAAAAAAAATAAAATAAATAGAAGCAAAAGAATAAAAAAGAAGCACACCAGAGAGAGAGAGGGGCAGCAGGCCCACCCCAAACCAGCCCACCTCTCCCCCTTTGGCCCAGTACCCCTTCGAGCCCTCCTTTCTTCAACCTCCTGTACGGATCGCATCCAACCTGCCCACGTATATAGAGAAGAACAGGCAACAGCCATCACCCCTCCTCCCCCTCCATAAGAACCCAGCTCGGTGCCCTAGGGTTCCCCTCAACCCTAGCTCCCTCCTCCTCTATCTCCCCCGCCTCCAATCTTCTTCCTCCTTCTGCTCTCTCCTCGCTGTATGTTTCTCTGTATCTGAACACCACACCGATACCCACCATGGCTGCGAGTTGGAGACGGTGTAGTGGTCGCAGGGGTCCGCCTCGGGAGCTCCCAACGGCGGGAATGGAACCCCCCGGCCACCCTCTACCTCCTCCACCCCTCGGCGGTGGCCGGGAGGGTTCAGGTCGCCGCCGCCATCCGCATCCCGCCGCCGCTCGCCCCCCTGCACCGACCTGCTGTCGCCATCGAGGTGAGCCACCTCGCCTTCCCCTCGACCCCTTCCTCCCTCCCTCCTCCTTCTAGCACCACGGCGCACACCCCCACGCCGCAGCCCACAGCGCCCCAAAGCCACGGCGAGCACCGATCGCTGCCGTCGCTGCCTATTCTCTGTCGAGATACAGAAGCGATGCGTGCAGTTTCGGTTCAGAAACTCGCGCCATCTGCACCTTAACCACCCCCCGATCCCCTTCCTATAACCAAAGAAGAGCACAGCCCACTGGTCACTGCCCCTTGCGCGCAAGCCCCAGGGCAGGGGTTCGAGTCCCCCTCCCAACCATTAACCCAAAATTTTATTTCTATTTGTTTTGACACAACACCTTCCCAGGAATCACACATAGGTCCCTTCTATTTCTTTCTAGGCCCCTGTAAAATTATTTCCAAGTCCCTAGTTCATAAAAATGGCAGAATAATACCAAAACTTGTAAAATGCATAAGTAATTTATCCCAACTCCAAATTCAACATTTTTAATATGTTTTCTGTCCCAAATTGAATGCTCTATCCAAATATAAAATTTGTTTACTGTTTTGAATATTTTAAATTGGTGCAATATTTGAAATCTTGTTTAATTCACTTAATTTTGCAAAAATCATAACTTGGGCATAAAAATTCCAAATTCCACAAACTAAATATGTTTTCCAATCAACTTTTCATGTACTTTCCAAATATCAACTTTGTTTGCTGTTTTGAATAATTTAAATTGTTGAAAACAACTGTTTCTTATTTAGTGCATTTAAAATTGCCAAAATAATAACTTGCTCATTTTAAATCCAATTTCCACAAATAAAATATGTTTTCCATGCTAAATTAAACCACCTTTACAAATATAATTTTTTTTTCATGTTTTGAATAATTAAAATTGGTTAAATAATTTAAACCTTGTTTAAATCATTTAATATTGCCAAATTCATAACTTGATCAAATCAAATTCTTTTGGGACATATAAAATATGTTTTCAAACCATAAAAGCATAAACTTTTCAAATATGAACTTCACTCAATGTTTTGAACAAATAAAAATTCAAATAAGTTCATGTTTGAATTAAATTCATTTAATTCTTGCTTAAATTTGTTTGATTCATAACTAATTTATTTGAAATCCTTTTTCAACAAGTGAAACTTGTAATCCACCTAAAATTGTGTGTTCTTTTCAAATATGAACTTTGTTATCTATTTTGAACAATTAAAAGTGGTGAAAACAACAATTGCTTGTGTAACCCCTTCAGTAACCAAAATTCCAAAACTTAATAAATGAATTTCTAAACTTGGTAAACCTTATTTCCAATTGATTCTCTTGTTGTTATTTTGTTGTTTTCCTCATCCATGCATCATGCTAATCCACTTTCACCTATTGGTTAGTTGTAAAACAATTGTTTCACCCTTAATTAACGGGCTTTCCATATGCAATCCAAATTGCATGTGGGTCCATTTAAACATGTTATGTTATCTTGTCAACTAGTTTATTTTTGGTTGCATCAATTAAATGGTCATGCATCATCCCATGTTTGTGCATTATGCCATGTTATTGATTGTTTGTTCTCTGCGATGTTTGTTTGCTTCTTCTCGGATACACGACGACGTTGGGACCGACGATACTTACGACACCCCTTCTAAGGAGTTAGCTCAGTACCAGGCTACTGGGTTTGCAGGTAAGTATTCACTCACATGAACCACTGTTGTTCCTTTCAACATTGGTTACCGATACTTTCCGTTGTCTATTTCTGCTAGCCATATGAATAGTTGCTTCTGTTACGAACCTATCACATGTATCCTTTAACCCTGATATTGCCTCACCTCCATACCTATAACCTTTTGCTTGTTGCCCGTGTCTTACTAGCATGCTTAGGGTTGTTGTTCTCGAGTCTGTTGACCATTACTTTCTGTTACTATTTCTATTATGTTCTGGGGCTCGAGGTTAATCAATGAATCCTGCTAATGTTATTGTTAAATAATAATTTGATGATAAGGCACCGGCAGGAGGCCCTGCGTGGTTTTGAGGCCTGCTAGTGTCGACCCTAATAGGAAAAGGGTCTTGTCTACTGATCCATGATGAGCACACTAACCGCATGTGGGAAGCGAGTATGGGCGCCCCCCTCAATTTGATTCGATTCGCATCTCGTCCAAATCGCCTCATTTAGTTTGGGTTTTCCATTTGCCGCATGCATGTTTTTGCGAGCCCAGGCCAGGGTGGAAACTTTTGTAGTCGGCATTTAGGGAGACACGTTCTTAGAGTGCTATGAGGGTCCCCTTTTCTTCGTGGGGCTTGATTAGCCGTGCGCTCACTGCACGGGGTTCTTTGGGCTTGATGCGAAGAAGAGTTGAGTTGTGTAGAGTGCCTCGCTTGGTGGGTTTGATTCCCGTCTGGCGGGATATTCTTACGTGTACGGCCAAATTGGTGCACCCCTGCAGGGAAAATCTTCTCGAGAAGTCGTGTTGTCCGCGGTTATGTGACGACTTGGTGAAAGTACTGGCTAACAAGTAATCAGAACAACTTACACCTAACTAATGATAACTTGACTCGTAATAGTCTTATTGACACAATAACTTGAACCATCACTAATTCAACTGTGTGAGTTATCCTCGGATTGCTTCTTTGGATAAGGGGCGAGATCCAGGATGGGTTTGTTTGGGAGTTAGTTGCAGTTGGTTACGATACGCTATCTTATCTCCTTTCTGTTAGCCGGAAGTGGTAGTAACTCCGTAGTTGGTTAGAGCAGCCAGTTGCAGCATCTTTTATCCCTTTCCCTTCCGTTGAACCCAAAGCATCTGTGCTTGGTGTTGACGGGTTACACTTTGGTGAACTGTGAGTCTTGCTTGCCAGTACGTTTATGTACTGACCCCTTTGGGGCTGTGGTTTCCGCAGACTATGTTTCCGAGGATCCCCATGGTGGCTACTACGTGGAGTATGACGAGACTGCTGACGAGTAGATAGCGGACCCGGGCAGGATCCGAGACTTCATGGATGGGCTCCGTCTGTTCGTTTTCGGCCTCTTAGGCCTATTTGGATCTTGTCTGTACTCAGACATTTTGAATGCTTCCGCTGTGATGTAATGATGTATTGTTGGGACATGTGTCCTCTGGATGATTGTATTTGCTATCTCTGCTCTAATGAGGGCTATTTGCAACTTATTTCCATCTTTTGTGTCGTAGAGATATGTTGTGATATCACTTGTTCAAACGCCGTTGACATACCATGTATGTATGGTTGAAGTACGTCAATGGAAGTATCCTGATTTCTATGGGAAAGTTTACATCGACGGTGGATGGTAGAGATTGGTTGTCACACATAAGTGTTGGCCTACTCGTAAGAGGACGCGGGTGCAGATAAGCCCCGTAATCCAATCATCTACTATTCAGTTCGGCCCGATGAGTATCCCCTAGAAGTCCGGGTGCGACACACATCCATGCCGTTGTTTAGTCAAGTTATCAAAGATAATAATTCACAACAACCTGACATAAATGATTCACGTATTGACCAGATTCATCAACCGGATGTATCAGATCACAACTAGGCATGGCTAAGCAAGACTCACAAGGTTTAGCGGAGCGCGCACAAACAAACCTATAGCTGCTAGGAGCAGTGGATCAGGATATCTAGGTTATGCAGTATATAGGAGAACTCTATCTACTGACATCAAATAGTTTGGAACCGAATGCAAAGTACGAGATTCAAATCACTTTGAAATCATATATGAGCAGATAAGAGGTTATGCTTGCCTTGGTTATAAGAAAACCAGATAAAGTCTTCAGGGATAAGTGCTTGACTTGTCGGTTAGGATCAAGTATTCGCCATGGAGTTGTGGGCCTTCGCTTCGGAGTCACGTTCTACCGAGGGGAAAACAACACCGAAAAGAAGAAATAACAATCAACACATGGCATCGATGCAATGCGCAATATGTATGCATGAGAAACTTAATGCACTGAAATAAAGCCCTAAACTTGATCGTTGGGTTGCTAGGGTTCGTATGTCAGTTAGGCATTTTTACTGGAAAAGTCCCGAAATAGACCCCGGAGGGGCAGTTCGGACGATTCTGGAAGTGGGTACAATTTTAATTGCTCAAATTGGTTTGAAAACATCATAAACAGGTTGCATTTGTCATTTTGAGCAAATTGGTATATAACTTTTGATTTTCTAATTTTAGTGAATAAAAACTTATTTTTCTATTTTAAATGAATAAACAATATTAAATAAATTCTCATTTTTGGACTTTTTCAAACATGTGTGAAAGTGACATTTTTGGAAAGAGTACATTTTCCTGATCACTCCCATATTTTTATTTTATTTAACTGACTTATATTTTGGGAGATATTAATTTTACAAAGTTTTATTATTTTCTGGAATATATTAAACATTTTGCTGCTGAAATAGGAAAACAGATATATGACATCAGCATGACGCAACAGTGACGTCAGCTTGAGTTCGATCCCTCTGTTCTGCACAAATTCGTTCGAAAGACCCCGAATTGATGGAAACCGTTTGCTGCACTAGCTAGAGGGGATCTCCACGAGTCTGTAGGTGGCAGAGGGCGGACCATTTGGTCACCGGAGTAGCCCCGGCGACCAAGAACACGGCGGCGGCCGGCGAGGTACGGTTACAGGGAGCTGCGGAGGGGGAGGGGCCTAGGTGAGGGCATGGGAAGGCTCACCACCTCACGGCGGACCTCAACAGATGGTCGCAGACGGACGAGGAGGTCGGGGGCGGCGGCATCGACCGCGGCAACCACCGGCCGGACTTGGAGAAGAAGAGGTCGGGGCGGCGTCTGTGGGCTGTCCCGGCTCGATTCGCTCCACGGGAAGGTAAAGGGGAGGCCTACGGAGCTTCACAGAGGCTCGGCTCGTCGCGGGGCAGCCGGAATCGGCGGCGCCATCGACGACCGACCCGAGCTAGGGTTCAGTACCGTGGAGCTAACAGGGAGAGGGAGCAACGGGTGAGAGGATAGGGAGAGTGAGGAGGGGCACGGTTTCCTCTTCAGCGCCTCGGGCACGCAAGCAGATGGCCGAACAGGAGGTGGCGGCGGCGCGGTCGAGCTGCCACGCAGCTCCTTTTTCTGTCCCAACGAAGAAGACAAAGTGCACTTTGCGAAAACCCCCATAAAAAGCTGAATTTTACAAAGAAGTCCATTTCTCTTTAAAAACAGAAGGGAAAACAAAGTTTTGGGGCCCTTTTTGCAAGAATAAAAATTGGCAAAAATACTTTTTGGAAACCTTGTACAATTTCCAACAAAACCATGTGTTTGTTTGGTGAAATTGAATTAATTTTCAGAACAAAATTTTGGAGCCCCTTTTAAGTACTATTTGCTGGAAATTTTCTCAAACCATTTGAATTCACAAACCAAATTGTTTAAAACATGATTTGAATTTTTGATTCATGCATGTATGAGATGCCAACAACACCACAACCCTAATTTAGCAAAATTGGGATGTTACAACCGAATAGCAGTCGACCGGGTAGCGAGTACCGGGTAGCCAGCTACTCGGCCAAACACCCCTTCTGATCTTGCCTTTATTACTTGCCTTTACCCTACTCGGGGGTAACCCCCCGACATTAGTCCCCGAAGCTGGTAGAGTCCTGCGAACTTTGTTCACTGGGCTCTGCCAGCTTAAAAACCAATCTTGCCTTTGATCCTTTCGATTCCGAGTAAAACCTCCGAGTAGCCCTTGATCTTGCCTTGAGTTTCTCCTCTTCCGAATAGAACCACTTCTCTTCTCTGTCGCCGAGTAAAAAGACTTAGCGAAATTTCCAAACAGAATCTCTGCGTGGCAGAGCAGAATCCGGCTTTCCGCACTGCAACTGGGCACGTGTCACGCTGCCACGCCCCCGATGCCTCGGTGCCCGGGATCTGACAGGCCACGCACCCAGTTTTCACGGCCTGGGCCCACTGGCCCGTTGTGTCCCATCAAGCGCAGTAATTACCCACGATGGCGTCGTGGGATCAATTGCGACCGTTACGCGCGCGTTCTGCGTTGCGTGCGTTTCTAACCGGCCCACATATCCCACGCCGCACGATCTTCGCCACGATCGATCCCACTACCTCCAATCGTAACGGCAACCCGAGGGGAGGTATAAATATCCCCTCTGTAACTCCTTCTTCCCCTTCTGCCTTTACTCTCCCCTCGCCTCCTCGTTTCTCCGCCGCCACCGAGCACTTCGCCGCCGTGCATCTTACCGCGCCGCAGCGAGTTTCACCACGACGAAAAGCCAGCTTTTCCACCCAATTCCACCAATCCTTCATCGAATCTCTTCTCCAACCCGATGGCTCGCGACGACGACGCCCGCGCCGGCTGGGCTGGATCTGAAGTTACGGCGGACGAGTGCCAGTGGTTGGTGAACACCCGGCGAGTCCCTCCTGGTGTTCGCTGCCGGCAGTCCGACCGCGAGCTCGTCCCCACCCTGGAGGAGGGCGAGCACGTGGTCTTCCTCGCGCACTTCGCACGAGGATTCGGGCTGCCCGTCTCCGATTTCTTCCGCTCTTTCCTCAACCACTTCGGCCTTCAGCCGCACCACCTCCCGCCAAACGCCATGGTCATGCTCGCTTACCATGCCGTGGTGTGCGAGGCATTCTTGGGTGTACGCCCCACGCCGATGACTTGGGCTCGGTACTTCTTCTTCAGGAAGCAGAGCAAGCCCAAGCCGGGTAGCGCAGACAGCAGTCGCGGCATGACCGAGACCAGCAGCGCCATGATGGTGCAGCGCGGCGGGACCAATCATCCGCGCATCAAAGGCCTGGACTCGGTGCGCAAATGGCAGAAGACCTTCCTCTACGTGAAGAATATCTCCGTCAAGGAGGACGAGCCCCTGGTGGACCGGATCAATCTGCCCCGGTGGACCAATACGGCTCCTACCGGGCAGAATTGGGGACACAAGCCGCCATTGGAGGGCGACCTCAAGCAGATGGACGAGCGCCTCGCCAAGCCGATCGAGAAGGGGCTCAACAGTGACGATCCCATCGCCTGCTGGATCTCTAGGCGAGTGCTGCCGCTGCAGCACCGCGCACATCTCATGTGCTACATGGGCGGCAATCGAGATTGCACTCGGACGACCACGTTCGAGCTCAGCAACGCGGAAGTGTCCGTCTGGGCGCGCTCCATCATGAGCACCGGCCTCAGCGACCATTGGCAGTACGGCTTCACGCCGTATAGCCGCAAGAAGCCCATCAAGCGGGTTAGTATTTATCATCTTGCTTCCTGTACAGTGACACCGAGTAGATAGCCTTCCTAGCTTAGTATGCCTAGCGCTAGCACTCTGCGCCGAGTAGGACACTTAGCAGTATTCCTTAGGCTTCATATGCTTTGTGTTTGCACGCCCTGCCGAGTAGGGCACTTGCTAGTATCTGTTTGGCTTCATGTGCTTTGTGTTTGCACGCCACATCGAGTAGGGTACTTAGCAGTATTCCTTAGGCTTTGTATGCTTTGTGTTTGCATGCCATGCCGAGTAGAATGCCTTTATGCTACTCGACTGATTTGTGACACTTGCCTGTATTTCCAGATCCTTGCTCGCTAGGTTGCTGAGAGCGAGGAGCGCTTCGAGGCCAACTGGCACGCAGATCGGACGGAGGACGACGAGGTCTCCTATGATACTGCGGATAGCCTCTGTAACCCCCATGCTGTCCAGCCGGGTAAGCATCATGTCGACACGTCCATCCGGGACTGGTCAGAAGACGACGAAGAAGGTGACTTAGCTCACCTTTCCAGTTGCGAATAGCGCGACCTGACCTTTCTTTCTGTTTCTCAATCCTTTTGTTCTCCTCTACTCTGCAGAGGATACTGATGCTGATGCTGAGGAGGAGGACGAGGATGTCCTCGACGTTGAGCCGGTTGGGATGGCCGCTCCCTCCACTCGGAAGAGAACAGGTAGCGGTGCTCAGGAGCCCCCTAGAAAGAAGCCCAAGAAGGCCGTGAAGAAGGTCAAGCAGGGGAGACGGCTACCCCCTTCCCGTGCAGGGTAAGTAATTTTCTTCCGAGTTGCACTTCGCTGTTATTGCTTCTCGGTTGCTTCTGTCCTTCTTCCTTTTCTGAATTTTCTGTTCTCTTCAGCGCCCCCTTGGTCGCTGATGCTGCTGCCGCACCCACCAAGTCCAAGTCCAAGAAGAGATCCGCCATCGACCTCGATGCGCTCATCGATCTCTCTGGAGAGGACGAGGTCGCAGCACGGGACAGGGCGCGTGCGCCCTCTCCTGTGAAAGGAGAAGACGAGGACGACGCCCAGGACATGGATATTGGTGCCCATGACGCCAACTAGGAGCAGCAGGCCCGCGCAGAACAGGAAGTGCAGGATGCTGCTCACGACGATAGACCACTTTCTCCCCCAGCTGCCACAGCCGGGGAGGACGCAGAACAAGGCCCCGAGCAACAAGATCGTGCCGCCCTTGAGCGGCAGGAAGAAAACCAGGAGCAGCAGGACACTGACGCTGCTGCCCAAGACGACCCCGCGGCCCAGCCGTGGGTAGAAGGACAAGAAGAATGACAGCCAGATCCCGCTGCCGAGCAGCGGGTTGAGACAGTTGAGATGGAGCATGACTCCCAGAGCCACGCGCAGCCGGACGCTGCGCCGGGTAGAGAGCCCTTGGTGCCGCCTACCCAGCAGGGCACTTCATCCACCGCACCGAGCTCCCCGCCCGTGAAGAAAACCAAGACCAAGCCAGCACTCCAGCCAAGCATATTATAAAGAAAACTGCTTCCGATGCTGCCGGCAAGAAGGAAGCTGCCGAGAAGAAGGCCGCCGAGAAGAAAGCCGCTGAGAAGCAAGCTGCCGAGAAGCAGGCTGCGCAACCTGGCGCCACTGTCGGCAGGAATCCCCCGCGTGGCGCTGCACAAGACTTTGCTGTGATGCCGCCACCTAAACCAACTGCGAAACCTGCCGCGAAGAGTGGGCAGCTCACCATCGGCGCTTCCGGCGCGGCTGCAGGATCAAGCTTGCAAGACCCGCCTGTCTACCCGCCTTACATGGTGCAGATGGGCAAACGGTACAGCATCCCGCTAAGCACGGCCGAGAAGAAACTTGCTATTACCAAAGGCAAACAGGCCACAGCTTTGGATTCCAAGCCGCCAGCCAAGAACAAGGACATGGCCCTTTCAATTTTATCGCGCGAGGTCCAGGAGACCGAGGTGACGTCCATGGGGCTTGAGCAGATGATCGACCGGGTAGGCTTCATTGAAGCTGATTGGAACAGCGACGTCCTTGGCAATCAGCCCTGACACGGCCTGGCGTTGGGCAAGCTGGACCATTGGCGCATTGACTGGAACAAGGCGGACATGGGCTACAATCCCATGACCATCTCGTCTTCCACCAGCACACTTGCTGCGAAGCTGTTCGTCCACCGCAAAGCTGCAGAGGACCTCGAGCAAACCTATGCGGTAAGCTTCGCTCGCCTGTTTCGAGTTGCATTTTTCTTCTCTTTTACTCTTCTCCTTCTTATTATCCATCACCCAGTCCCCGAGATTCGGGCCGAGTAGACGGATACTCAACCGAGTTGCCGTCTTCTCGGGTTGAATCTTCAAGATTTTGTCTGATTCCTTTACTTTCTGTCTCTCAGAATAGCCTCTTGAAGAGAACAAACATGTATCGGTGGCTGCTCTGGAATCACAGCATCGCAAAAAGGCGCCTTGAGGCCCTCGAAGCAGAACGCAAAAGTGATGCCGTGACAGAGAAGGAGGTCGTGGACCGTACTCTCAAGATTTCCGAGATCGAAAGTAAGCTTTTAGCTACGCGGTTCATGCGTTTTGTGTTTACGCCCGCTTATGCTTTCTGCTTTAACTGATTTTACCCTGCAGGTAAGTTTAAGGCGCTGGAAGATGAGCACAAGCACTGCCATGTGTTTGTTGAGAACGCTGAGACCACCATCAAGAAACTGGAAGGTGAGTTGCCGTCTTCTCGGCTTGTCTTCCTTCCTTTGCTTTTTCGCTTTCCTGCTGACCTTGCTCCTCTCTCCGCAGAAGATCACAAGAAATTTGTTGAGGAGCATCTTGACTGCCTCAAACCCGCCGAGGTGCAGCAGCAACTGGAGAGCCAGGCAGTAGAGCTTAAGAGCCAGCACACCACCGAGCTGGAGCCGCTACAGGTCCAGTTAAGGGCTGCCCTGCAGGACGCCCTAGACATAGCTGCCGAGAAGGACAAAATAGAGGCAGCTGCCAAAGCTAAGCAGAAGGCCCTTGAGATGGAGTGCGAGGTGCTGAAGAAAAGCAACTCGGCTCTCATGCTCCAGATAAACGGGCTCCGCAAGGTCGAAGAGCGGCACACTGCTGACGAGGAGTCGTGGAAGAGGAAGCTGCAATCGCTACTCTGCGACCTAAACAGTAAGTCCTCGCTTCTCTGTGCCTTGCTGCTTCTTTTCGTCTTCTCTACTGTCTGATTTACGTCTTCTTTCTGCGTTCTCTTCTAATCTTTTCCGATAGCATTTTCAGAAATCTTCCCCGACCTCTGCTCGGCCTGCAAACCTGCCCTGTCCAAGGCCCAAGAAGTTCGAGTCGATAAGGGGCTGCCTATGGATACCAAGGCCTCGATCGAGGACAGCTTCACCAACATGCAGGGTCAGCTTCAGCGCCTTAAGGGCTTGGGCACGGACTTGACTTCAACTGCCTTCAAACTCCAAGCATTGTTCTGGCCTCAAGATCCCTTGCCCCCAACCATTCGCGCGCTCGCCGAGAAGCTAGACGGCGTCAAGGCCGAGCTGAAGAAATGGCGAGCATCCGGAGCTCGGGCAGGCGCAGACATGCTGCTCCTCTTCATATGCAGCTGGTATGAAAACCTGAATCTGAATACCATCCTTGAGATGCGCCAGAACTCCAAGTGGGAGAAGGATCCCGAGTGCGTGACTCGCCGCCAGGCAGTCGCGTACGAGATCGCCTCTTACGCGGACACCGCGCGCTTCATCGACGGCCTCACCGAGCCTGACACAGATGTGGACGGCGAGGGCGAAGACGAGGATGAGGACGTTGACGAGGAGGCCACTGATTCAGAAGGCCTGAGCTGCTTCAACAGCGCCTGACGACAAGACCGGGAAGGGCAAAGGCACAATTGTCGCAGACAGCGAGGATGAAGCCGAAAGCAAGAAGATGACCATCGACACAGCGGCCCTTGAGTTTGGCTCGTCATCAGGCGCTACCCTCGACGACGCGGCGCTACTCCGCACCCAATCGGCTGCCTCCACTTCGGCGACGGATCTCGTCTCGGTGGCCACGGCCACCTCTGACCAGGCTGCCACCAACCCAGAAGCAGATGCTGCGAAGACTGACGCCGCCAACTCGGAAATTGACGCTGCCAAGGCCAACGCTGAAGCCGATGCTGCCAAGGCCAACACCGACGATGCTGCTCGCTCTACCTGATTACGTTCTGCAACACTTATCTTTGAAAACTTTTATCAGATCCCCGGGATGCCGAGCGCACATGTATCGAAACAATTATGTTCTTCTTTGCTACTCAGTTTTATTCTCATTTGATGTTTTCAACTTAGTAATTTGAGCAATCTTGGCTCGATGCCGGGTTGCGTTATCATGCAAGTCCCCGAGTTGCATTTCTTATTCACTCTTCCTTTTTTATCTCAGCTCTTACCCGCAACTCGTTGCTTTTTTGGTATTCGAGTCACTAGATTTCAAAGTTGGAGTTGTAAATACTTAGCCACTTGGAAACACTCATAGTAACGCTGCCCACCACTTAGCTGAAAAAAAGTTAACAAAAACAGTAGTAAAGGACACCCTACTCGGTTCCTGCACTCTTTCTTTCCTTAGTAATTTTTCTTGTGCTCATTGACCTTTTGCTTGTTCTCTTGCTTGCCATGAAACCGGGTTTCGGACAGCAGCAGAGTCGAAGAGTTGGCTCGTAGGTTTAAACACAATACTAAATGTACTCATGAAATTTTAAGCAGAGCAACCGGGTAGACAAAAGTGAAGTCGAGTAGAAACACATAACGCAAGTTTGGACGAGGGCAGTCCCCAAGTTCAATTTCAGATTGCAGAGTAGAGGTTTAACTCGGATAAGAGAGTACATACACATTTTTGCTCACGAATGAAAGCGACGAAGCAGAGCTACATTCCAGGGGCGCTTAGATTCCTCTCCAGCTTTATCCGCCCTGTTCTTCTGTGATGGCTGCACGTCTACTAGGTAATAAGCATCATTGTGCAGAGCCTTGCTCACAATGAAAGGACCTTCCCATGGAGGAGACAGTTTGTGCATCCCGGCTGTGCGTTGCACAAGCCTAAGGACCATGTCTCCTTCTCGGAAGACCCTTGGGCTCACTTTTCGGCTATGATAACGCCTCAAGTTTTGCTGGTAGATAGCTGAACGTGACAGAGTAAGCTCTCTTGCTTCTTCGAGCAGGTCAACGTCATCTTCTCGAGCTTCTCTCGCCTCCACCTCAGTGTAGAGGGTTACTCGGGGGGAGTCATGCTCTAGGTCTATTGGCAACACGGCCTCAGCCCCGTATACCAAGAAGAATGGCGTGTAGCCGGTTGACCGGTTAGGGGTAGTCCTTAGACTCCACAACACCGCTGGCAACTCGTCTAGCCAACACCCAGGTGTTTTCAGCAGCGGCTCAATCAGCCTTGGCTTTATGCCTGCTAGCACCATGCCATTTGCTCTTTCAACTTGCCCATTGGAGGCGGGATGCGCCACAGACGCAACGTCTAGCCGGATATGCTTATCTCTGCAGAACCGCACCATTGCTCCCTCAGAAAAATTTGTACCGTTATCCGTGATGATGCTGTGCGGATAGCCGTATCTCAGGATCACATCCTTCAGGAAACTCACAGCTGTGGCTCCATCGCACTTCCGAATAGGCTTCACTTCTATCCACTTGGTGAATTTATCAACCATGACCAAGATGTGAGTCATGTTGCCCCTAGCCGGCTTGAAGGGACCGAGCATATCCAAGCACCAAACAACAAATGGCCAAGTAATGGGAATGGTTTTCAACTCGGATGCGGGCATGTGGATCTTACTTGCGAATCTCTGGCAGCCGTTGCACTTCCTCACAATATCTTCCGCTTGCTTCAAGGCAGTGAGCCAAAAGAAACCGTGCCGAAAAGCCTTCTTGACCAATGCCCGAGAAGAGGCGTGGTGACCGCATCTCCTTGTTGTATTTCTACCAGAATCTCTTCTCCTTCTTCTGGTTCCACACAGCGTTGCAGCACGCCGGTGGCACTTCTCTTGTGTAGCACTTCTCTGAATATTGTGTAGCCCTTGGATCTTCTCTGAATCTGCCTTGCAGTAACCTCATCTTCTGGCAGGGTGCCATACCTTAGAAAGGATAATATGGGCATATCCCAACTCGGTGTCTCCCGCGTGGGAATCACTGGTTCGTCCACTTCCATTGGGACAGGTACCACTGTTTGCTCTTTAGAGTTTGGAGCACTTCTCTGAAGTCCTGAACGATTGGCAAGAACTTCCTCAATGAATGCGACAGTCCCCGGGTTGAGGGCGGCAGTCCCCGAGTAGGGAGTGGCAGTCCCCGAGTTGCAGGGGCCAGTCCCCGGGATGGAGGCTGCAGTCCCTGGGTTCTCTGTTGCATTCTCCCAGTCAATCTCCATGGGAACAACTTCTTCACTTGGCAGAGAAGGGACAAATATGGATTCCGAGTTGGGGGATGGTTTGATGGATGGCTTTCTCAAATGCTCCAAGGCAATTCCCACCGGGATGGACTGCCGAGAAGACCCCAACTTGGACAGCTCGTCTGCTGCTTCATTCTCTGCTCGGTGGATGTGCTGGAAATCGCAGCCTTCAAAGAATCCAGTCATAGACTGTACCAGGAAGCGATATGATGCCATGTTGGCATCCACAGCATCCCAAGTGCCAGAGACTTGCTGTACCACCAGATCTGAATCGCCATAGCATATAATGCGTTGCACGCCAACCTGTTTGGCTACTCACAAGTCGTGTACCACGGCCTCGTACTCTGCAACATTGTTGGACGCCTTGAAATGGATTTGCAGTACGTACTTGAGTTGATCTCGCTTGGGTGACGTAAGCACTACGCCAGCACCAAGGCCTTCTTTCACTTTGGAGCCATCAAAGTGCATCTTCCAATAATTGGAAACTGGAGCAGGAGGCTCGTACTGCACCTCAGCCCAATCCACCAGAAATTCCGCCAGAATTTGAGACTTGATGGCTTCTCTTCTTGCATACGCGGGAGCGTACGTGGCCAGATCGATCGCCCACTTGGCTACTCTGCCACTTGCTTCCTTGTTGCCCATGATATCCGAGATGGGAGCAGAGCTCACGACAGTGATGGGGTGCTCTTGGAAATAGTGCTTCAGCTTCTTGGCGCCCAGGTATACGCTGTAAGTCATCTTCTGGTAATGCGGGTAGTTCTTCTTGGAGCTGGACAACACCTCACTGAGATAATATACTGGCCGCTGCATGCTCTTGCCTTCCTCTTCTCGTTCCACCACAATCACCACGCTGACTACCCAGTTGGTAGCAGCAATGTACAGCAGAATTGGCTCCTTGGGTAGCGGACTAGCCAAGATGGGAGCGCTACCCAGCATTGCCTTCAGCTCATTGAACGCCACGTCCGCTTGCGGCGTCCAGACGAACTTGTCACTTTTCTTCATCAACTGGTACAAAGGCAGGGCCTTCTCGCCCATCCTGCCCAAGAAACGACTCAGAGATGCCAAGCAACCAGTGAATTTTTGCACATCCTTCAGGGATCTTGGCAAAGACATGCTCTCAATAGCTTTTATCTTTGAAGGGTTTGCTTCAATGCCCCGACTGGACACCAAGAAGCCGAGTAGCTTGCCATCCGGGACGCCAAATGTGCATTTACTCGGGTTCAGCTTCATTTTATACTTGCGCAGGTTAGCGAAAGTTTCCTCAAGATCGGCAAGCAGAGTTTGTGTTTTATTTGTTTTGATGACAATGTCATCTACGTACACCTGCACATTCTTGCCGAGTTGGTCGTGCAAGCATTTCTGCATGCATCTCTGATAAGTAGCACCCGCATTCCGCAACCCGAAACACATGACACGATAGCAATAAGCCCCGTACGGGGTAATGAAAGCAGTCTTTATTTGATCAGCAGGGTTGAGAGCTATCTGATGAAAACCCGAGTAGGCATCTATGAAAGACAAGAGCTCACAACCAGCAGTGGAATCGATAACCTGATCGATGCGAGGTAGCGGAAAAGGGTCCTTGGGGCAGGCCTTGTTCAAGTCGGTGTAGTCGACGCACATGCGCCACGCGGTAGCAGCCTTAGGATCCTCCTTTTTCTTCTCGACCATGACCGGGTTGGCTAGCCAATCCGGATGCAGCACCTCCATGATGAAATTTCTTATCAGCAGCTTGGTGATCTGATCACCGATAGCTTTTCTTCTCTCATCTCCGAAGCGGCGCATAGCCTGCTTCACTAGCTTGGCATCAGGACACACATGTAACGAGTGCTCAACCAACTCCCTCGGGACACCTGGCAGATCTTCATTGGACCAGGCGAACACGTCCCGATTCTCACGGAGGAAGTGGATGAGCTCGCTTTCCTATTTCTCCGCCAACCCGGAGCCAATGATGGCAACGCGGTCGGGGAACTCAGGGTCGACCTGAATCTTCTTTGTTTCCTGGGATGCCTGGAACGCGGTCCCGTAGTGGGAGCTCGGCATCCCAGGCGCAACACCTTGCGCTGCCTGCGCCATAGCCACCACCTCATGTATCTTCTTCTTCTCGGCAGCAATCACCATCGACTCCGCCAACTGAGATCCAGCAGAAGCACACTCCATGGACTTCTTGTAATCACCAGAGATGGTAATCACGCCATTGGGACCAGGTATCTTCATCTCTAGATATGTAGTGTGGGTAGAGGCCATGAACTTGCTCAGTGCAGGCCTGCCGAGTAGGGCATGGTAGGGGCTTTGATGATCAACCACCTCGAACTGCAGCCTCTCCGTGCGGCAGTTCTCCCTAGTACCGAATAGGACATCTATCCACACTCGGCCCATTGGAGAACAAGAAATTCCCGGCACAATGCCATGGAAGGTGGTCTTGCTGGGTAGCAGCATGTTCTCGGAAATCCCGAGCTTCTCGAGCGTGTCCTTGTACACGATGTTGATGCTGCTGCCGTTGTCGATCAGCACCTTGCTAAATCTCACGTTCTTCTCGGGGCCCAAGAAGGTAGGATCTAGCACCAAGGCGTAGCTACCCGGGTTGGGCTTCACCTTAGGATGATCTGCTCGGGACCACGTGATCTCTACGTTGCACCAGTGCATGCAGTGAGGAACAGCAGGGATCACAGCATTGACCTCCATGGCACGCCTGTGCTGTGATTGCTTGTCGACAGGCTCAGAAGTGAAGATCATGTAGCTCTCGTGGTGCTCTTGGTATTGGTTGCGGCCTCCATCATCATTGTTACCATTGTTCTTGCCCTGGTAGTTGTTGTTGCCTCTGTTGTTGTTGCGGTTGCGGTTGTTGTTGTTGTTGCGGTAGCCCTCATTGTTGAAGTAGCGGTTGGCTCCTAAAGCCACCTGGTTCACGTTTTCTCTTCTCGGGAATGCTGGAGGCCGAGCTGCGGGTGCGCGAGCAGGTTGCACATTGGCGTTCGCAGCTGGCAGAGGAGGAGGAGGAGGCAAGCCTTCAATCCTGATCAGATCCCACCACTCGCACTGCCGAGTACTGTGGTTGGCAGGCCTTGAGGGGTGCTGAGTGTGAAAACTGCACGGGCCATCCCTCATGTCATTGAAGACAAACTTCTTGGCTGGTTCCGAGTTGCCGCTACCCGGCTGAGGAGCGCGGTATGGCTTCTTGTTGCCTTGGACCTGGTTCTTGCTCTGCCCGTACTGGGCTCCAGCAGGTTTTTGCCTTTGGCTACTCCCAGCTCCGACAACCACTGCATTCACCTCCTCAGGGTCATACCGACTATCTATTCGGTCGCCCCTGTGCTTGTTGCGGAACTCATTGCGCTTGCTGTTGTTGAAGTTTCTTCTCGGCTCGGAGGAGTCCATCAGTGGCTGAGTAGGATCACCAAGCGCGTACTAATCCGCAATCTTGATGGTCTCCGCCAGAGTATTCGACATCTCCCTCTGCAACCTTTGCCACACCATGCTGCCATGTTTGCAACCCTGCGCAAACCAAGTGATGGCCTGGGCTTCATTCACCCCTTCACAGGTGTTCCGCAATGTACTCCACCGAGTAAGGTACTCGCGGTCCGTCTCGTCTTCCCGCTGCCTGCAAGCGGACAACTGCTGCGGCCTATTCGGCCTCTTGTAGGTGCTGGTGAAGTTGCTGATGAAGGCCTCCGAGAAATCCAGCCAGCAATTGATGCTGTTCTTGGGAAAATTGTTGAGCCAAGTGCGAGCTGGGCCCTCAAGCATCTGCGGAACGTAACGCACTGCCCATCTCCGGTTGCCGTTCGCGATATGAACCGCGGTGACATAGTCATTGAGCCAGTCTTCCGGCTTGGTGCTGCCATTGTAGCTCTTGGTGCCCCTAGCGAGCTGGAAGTTCTTCACGGACGGCTCATTCATGATGCGCGGGCCAAAGCACTCAGAGCCAGGAGGCCCTGTGTTCTCGAGCCGCGCGGATAGACTGATCCGGTCCAACTTGTACCGAACATCATTGGGCTCCAGCACGCGCTCACCCACACGGTCCATGATATCATAACCAGCCAGCCCCATAGCTGAGTTGCCATCATCATACCTGTCCACCTCCATGGCCACAGGCTGCTCTACCAAGTTGGCTACTCGGATAGCCGCACGCGGCTGAGCGGCAGCTGCCTGCTGAGGCCTTCGCCGAGCGGGCTGAGCAACCTGTTGCCGAGAAGAGCTCGGACGATCTCCACCTCGTGTTTGGCTATGAGCTTTATGGGCTTGCAAGCCTGCTCCAGCAGAGTTGTGTTTCTGACCGGACTGTCGCGGCACAGCGAGCTGTTTTGCGGCGACAGTTGGGTCGTACACCTGCATTTGCCTGTTTCCGCCTGAATAGCCACTACGGTTCCTCTCGCGGCTGGGATGCGGCGATGAGGCCTGATCGTTAGATCTAGCCGCATGCGAGTGCACCACCTGAGAACCTCCAGCACCCGGATTGGCTTTCCGGAACTCCTCGTTCTGCCTAGCAGCCTCTAGCACTAGCTCGTTGAGCCTCTCTTGCTGCCTAGCGCGCGCGTCGCCGTCGAGATGCGGCAATTCTGCAGCTACGGCCTCCGCAGCTCTAAGTGTTTTGGCGGGAGTGCTGTACCTAGGCCTAGTGGAGGTGTTTGCGGTGGCAGATTGGCTAGGAGCCTCTACAACTGTTGCCATCTCGGCGCCTAAGTTGCGACGCGTAGCACCTACTTTGCTAGCCCTCCTAGCAACTGGCGTGAAACCGTGAGCCTTGTTGTATTCATTCTGATCTAGGCTAAGCTCTAGCCTAATCTTCTCCAACTCCGCCTGCTCAGCGAGCAGCTCCTGGCGCTGCCGGTCGAGCTGCGCCTTCATGGTCAAGAGCTCGAGATCAGTGGGAGGCGGCATACCCGTCCGCGCAGCAGACGCAGGAATTGTCGGAGTAGTGGAGAGGGGGAGGTTGCAGGCCTTCTCGTAAGGCTTGTGCGTCTTCCCACCAGCGCTCGAGCCAGCAAGATCCTCGATAACGCCCACGGCGCCAGCCGCGCCCTTGCCGGCATCCGCGGCCAGGCCAGCCACCATCACCTCCGTGCTGTCCGCAGAACGGCCCACGGGCCTTCCGCGGGCAGCAATCACCGCAGGAGGATCTTCCGCGACCAGCACCTCCTCCGGGAACTCGCGAGCGACGACAGTGGCGACGTAGACAAGGTGCGAGCCGAAGGAGAGCACCGTGCCGCCTTCCGGCATGGCCCTGCCGCCGAAATCGCCGGCGTTGTCGATGACGAAGTCGAAGGAGCCGAATCTTTGGACGAGGCCACAGACCATGCGCTCCCCAGAAGTAGATCCCATCCGAACGGAAACTCCAGCCAGCGCCGCTGGTTGCCCCACGGTGGGCGCTAACTGTCGTGGTGGTGTCACGGCAGATGCCATAGGATGGCTAAAGTTGTGGGGACGATGGACGCTGGAGGCGCTCGGGGAGGGATCACGCAACGAGTAGCCGCATGTAGTATGAATCCAACACTGCAAACAACACGATCTACCCAGGTTCAGGGCCATCGTGTGGAGGTAAAACCCCTACTCCTGCCTTTCTCTCTGTATATTAGTATCTCACCGAGTAGCCACAGTACAAGTTTGGCCTTCAGCCGAGTAGCCACTCTCCTCTCTATGATGAACTAGGTCAAGAATGTGAACCGATCTTAGCGTCGTCTCCCGTCGTGCGTCCCTCACGCAGGAGGGGGCAGGGCACCTTATATACTGGTGCCCAGCCGGATACAGCCAACTAGGAAAAATACAAATAGATGTCGACATAGTGTGCACACTGCGTACTTCCGAGTTCCCGCTGACAGCTTTGGCTTCCTAATTTGTCCGGTGTGGAAAGTCGTTGTGCAAAACCAAGAAGCCGATCTGTTATCACTGCCACGAACACAGAGTAGGTCCCCCCTATCCTGCGACGCCCTGCTGACACACTGTCGCGGTCAGGCACGCTCTCTGCAGATGAACAGTGCCAAAGTACGGACCCAGGATACGCGGGATTCTGTGTCAGAACGGCTCCTTTGACTTCTGGCCCGAGTAGGAACCCGCCATTTCTACTCGGACCAATTCTTCTACTCGGAAGAATACAACTTCCTTGATTCTTCCTTCAGGCCATCTATGTGTGAGACCGAATAGCAGTCGACCGGGTAGCGAGTACCGGGTAGCCAGCTACTCGGCCAAACACCCCTTCTGATCTTGCCTTTAGCACTTGCCTTTACCCTACTCGGGGGTAACCCCCCGACAAAACACACACTAGATACTCAAGATAGGTAAGTAGTAAGCACACCACATACAAACATATGCTAGAAACAAAACTAACATATGCTAGGGAGCAAACAACTTTCAATGTATATATGATTTAAATAAAAGTTACCGCATGGAGGAACATTGGGTAAGAGATATATATAATCCAAGTGACTTGGCTTGAGGAAATATAATTGATGAATATCCCTTAATTCTTCATGAAATAGCCAAGTCTCCAATTCCCTCCAACAACACCTATTGATCAAGTTTGAGCTTGTTGGTCCCAACCAAGTTGGGTCCTAAGAGGTTATTCACAATAGGTTTGGCAACCCAAATGGTTCTTTTCTTGACACCACTTGGAGTACCAACATACTTGGCAAACACATTGCCCACATTATCCTTCTGAATGGAATAAACATCATCAACAAGGATAGTGTCGTGGGATTGTCACAGCAGACGTTACCGGGGGTAACTTATCTTGGGGCAATTCGACTCTGGTGTTTGGGAGAGGGATTAGCTCAAGGGAAATGATGCTATCGATTGATCTGGTAGCTCTGGCAATCAAGTCGCCGAGTCTCCGATCTAGGATTACAATATCAACTCTCATATTACAGGGATACTCGAATATCTGGTGAAGCTCTCTTTTCCTCACCCTAGGAGCCGGCTTATATCTTACCCGGCCCCTTGGCTTCCTATCCAAGGCACACTCGGAATCCTACCCGGAAACCGCACACAAACCCTAAGTTTCCTAACAGTAACCCCAAAAGCCGGGTTACGAGGCCTTCGCTACTTCTTGGGCCTTCTAGAAACTCCTCTTCCTTGAGCCGGGTCTTGCGCGATTCCCTTTGGGCTGGGTTTCACCTTTGCGTTAGCCTACCGGGTTATCATCCCTCCATCAGTAGTCCCCATAATAGCTTGGGCTTCGTAGGATCAACCATGAAGCGCACGCTATTCCCTGCAAAACAATAAACATACAAGTCCACAAAATACCGGGTTAGAACGCTTTGATAATAGCTAGGCCTTGCTCTGTAGGTGGTCCATATAGTAACTCGATTTTTTCCCGAGTCAAACATCATTTTCCCGGGTGAACACTCCGAGAAACTGTGACAAGACCCGGACTCGCTCCGTTGCCAATCAGTCCGAATATCTCGCTCGCAATCCATTTTCAATCTCTTTCCGGATATCCCGCAACGGGCTCTTTGATTCTTATCCCAAAATATCCGGCCAAATAACCCTTTTCCGAAATTTTGGCACTTGCCGCCCAAACCTAGGGCATCTCCCCCCCCCCCGCACCTATAAATAGGCACCCAAGGGTCACCTTTCAGATCTACTAGCCATTCCTCCCCCCATCCTTTCGTTTCCACTTCTCCTTGGCGCCCGCGACCTTGAGCTCGAGCCCGCACCCGCAGCACCGCCGCGCCGCCCGTTCGCCACTGCCCGCGCCCGTGAGGCCGCCGTCGATCTCCGCCGCCGCGCCCTCGAGCAACCCGCCGGAGATTCCTAGGAGCCGCCGCCGCCACGCTCCCATCTCGATTCAACCGGTAAGTCCCTTCAATTCTCTTGGATTTAATCGTTGACTTCGCGCGGGTAGATTGGTTCTAATTTTACCTCCAAACGCTCCTCCATTTCTCACTAGTTGAACACGCCACAACCTTGATTTTTCCATGGCTAGTACTTAGTTATATCCAAGTGTGCGCCTCTCTGCATATCTTCACCACTTGCAATCGTGAATTTTCCCTCTATATGTTTTTTGACTAGATCCAATCTGCCAACCTTTTTGCAAGTAATTTCCATTAAGTCGGATAGCTGTAATTTCCGGGTCTCTCGTTATTCATACTCTGCACTTATCTCTTTTTTAGATCCACACACATGGCACCTAAGGCCAGCGCTAAACAGAAGGGGAAACACTCGGCCGGCAAGCAGAAGCCGAGTCAATCGATCTCCGCCAACTGGGCGAGATCGACCGTGACAAAAGCTAAGCTTGACGAGCTCACAGAGTCAGGCTTTCTGCCCACCCGGGAGGATATCCACTGGAGGGTACCTGGCGAGGAGACTCGGCCTTCTCCGAGTCTTGACGAGGTGGTAGTTTTTGTCGAACACGTGATCCGGGGTTTTCGCCCCCCGGGTCACCCTTTCTTCCGCGAGCTCCTGGACCACTACAAGCTCCGGGTATTCGACATCGGCCCCAACTCTATGCTTAATATCACTCACTTCATAGTCTTGTGTGAATCGTATCTGTGCGTTCCTCCAAATTTAGCTCCTTTCCTCGAACTCTTCCAATGCAAGCCATGCCTAGAGAGCGGTGACGGGGCCCTCCTAGTCTGTGGAGGGGTCTCGATTCAGAGGCGGAAAAATTCCCTCATGCCGACTCTGAGCCTTAGTTCGCACGTCAAACACTGGCAGAAAACTTATTTTTATTGCCAAGATACCTCCTCAGCCGGCGAAAAACCACTGCCGGGTTTCACCGATGACATCCTCAACCTTTCCGACAATCTCAGCTCCTTTGCTCTTGAAGCCGAGAGGCAGTCTATCCGGCCTCTCCTCCATAAACTAGCCGTACTCTCGGCCCAAGGTCTTCTTGGGCTCAATCTAATCAAAACCTGGGTGAGTTACCGGATACAACCCAACAGCATCCAGCCCAAACTTATGTGCGGCTATTCTAGGCATGTCACCGATTCTCTACGTTGTTGAAGAATTACCCGGCCTCGGACGCGGACAAGATCATGAAAAATTTCTTGGCCGAGAAGCTGGAGGTGATCCGGAACATAGCCAGCCTGGACCCCTTCACACGTGATAACCCGGCTCCAACAGTAAGAACCGGTTATCACCCCTTTATCCGACTAATGTTTTCTTTCGCACAATCACTAACTTTTGTCACTTTGTTTCTCTCTTAGGAAGACGATGCTTTCTGGAAGATAGTTACCCCTCCTCCTTCCGAAAACTCAGAAGAGGACGAGGAGCCGGTTGACTCTGATGAAGGTAAAATCCGAGTCTCACTCATTTCCTTTTCTGTTAACTTATTCCGACTAAGTTTTTCCCTTTTCCGACAATATGCTTTGCTTACCAGGGCTAGAGGATAAGGAGGATACTCAGTCGGACGAGAGCGAGGCTGACCCGGAGATTGAGGTTGGAGCAAAGAGGAAGACCCAGGGAGTTGTGTTCAAGGTGCCTTGCTCCTCCATTGCTTCCAAACCATATTCGTACGCTAATATGTGCGAACTTAACCAACTCTTAACCACTTCATCATACTTGAAGGAACCTGTCCCGATCAAACGTAGGGTAACCCGGAACTCTCCGGGTGACGATCCTCTTCACCCGGGCATCCCTTCATCCCCCGCCCGCCGAGCCGGTATTCCCCAAACTTATTCTTCCCACTCTCCCCAAAGATATCCTTCTCCAAATCATCCATTAGCCGGACAAATTAGGGCCTCACTTTCCGACTCTTTATCAGCTTCTTCCGGGTTTAGCAACGATCTCCCGCCAGATTTCGTTGTGAACACCGAGTAGGTTACTTTTCTTGCTACTCGATACACTAGCTCTTTCCATATCTTTCATTCATCATATACTAACTATTCTTTTTCTCTTTCTCAGAGCCAAGGTCACAAGCAGTGACCCGGAGGATATGGATGTGGATAACCCGGCTATGGAGGACCCGGAAGATGCTGTGAAGACCACGGCTGGCGGTGTAGAAGAAAAAGAAGAAGAACAAGACCTACTGAAAGACCCGACCGAGCAGGAAGCCGAGTATCCCATACCCTCGCACACACCCTGGGATGAGGATATCGAGATCCTGGGATCACGGAGGGGTGACCCCACTCCTAATACCCAGGCAACCCGGATATCCTCCCCCAAGCAGGAAAGGACCCCGCCTCCGGGTAACCAGAACCCAGCTCCTCCAGGCCGAGATTCGGCGATCTCACGTATGAAGGAATGCTAGATGAGCTCTTCGCCCTGAAGACCAACGAGAGCCATGGCCGCTGAGCACCAGGTAATCTTAATCAATGTTTCTTGTGTATTCATCTAGTCCCCAAGTTCTGAGTTAACTATGCAAAGTTTACTCGGTATTTCCATAACTATATAACTTCTCATACCCGGCTTTATCTTACATCCGACTGACCTTTCCTTTTCCTTTTTTTCACAGGCACACGTGACCCGGTCTTAGGAGGTGTTGGCCAAAACCAACCAGCTCCTCCAGGCCGAGACAAAGTTGCGTGAAGAGCTGGAGACTGAGGTGAAGAACCTTGACAAGGACGTAAAAAAGTATAAGAAAAGTTACCAAACTGCTGAGGGTGCACTGAAGAAAATTTCGGCCCAGATTGCCGATACTTATCGCTCTCTACTTGGTAAAAATTTCTAACTTATTGACTATAACCCGGATTTCTCATTCTGGAAGATACACGGATTTTATTGCTTTAACTTTTCTGTTACTCTGTAGGTCCGGGTGAGGAGGCCTCAGATGAAGATGATATTGAGAAGTTGAAGACGCTGAAGGCCGCAATTCGGCAATTTACTGTCGGCACCAAGTGGACTTTGGAGGCTCTGAAGTGGCCGGGTGAGGGTTACTGTGGTTTGAACGATATGCTTGATGCATGTTCTACCATACCCGCCTGGATCGACCACTGGAAGCATTCAGCATGCCGGATTGGGGTAACCCGCGGGCTTGCTCTAGCCAAGGCCTATTTTCCTAGGCTTGAGCCGGCAAAACTGGTGGGCGGGTTTCCCGAGTTCAACAACGACGGCTCCAAGTTCACTGGTAAGGATTACAAGGCCATCCATGCTCAGGTGCGTCACCCGGCCAGCTTGATTGCCGACAAACTGGATGTAAGCAAGATCACTCTACCGTATGATGCTAATGACAAGCCGGTTCCCTCGGATCTCCCTAAGCCCTTGACATGCTGGCCCGGTACAAGGAGGAAGCTGCCAAGAAGAAAGCTGAGGCCGATACTGTGCCTTCCTCCTCTAGTCCGGTTGTTCCTCCTCCAGCTCATGCCGATAGTGCGGCTAACCCGGATATGGGAGCTGGGAGGACCGCCGATGAGCAAGCCAAAGACCCGGCCGCCAAGGACAATGTCGATGACTCGGCGAAGGATGCCGAGTAAAGTTTCATTTTTTATCGCTTCAAACACTTATTCGGCTAATGGGCATTATGTAATATGCCTGATACAGTTATTCTTTTAATAGTGCGCCTGTGCACTTTTCGATACAGTTTCCTCGGTTTGTAATACGTTTAAACTTTAATAGCTTTTGGTGGCCCTTCTGGCCCCTCACCTTGATATGTTATTTCCTAGTCTTGAACTTTTTGTTGCTGCGTTTCTGGTTTTCGCTCTTTTTCCTTCTGTGAGACTCGGTTTCCGGGTCTCGGGGTTTTTGACCGAGTGTACTTTATTTCTTAAGTCCCCAAGTCCCCAAGACTCGGATTTTTGGGTTTTTAAGCTTTAGTAGCTAAACAATTTGTTGCTTTTCTCAAATTCCCAAGTCCCCAAGGCCCGAATTTCCGAGTCTAGGGATTTGCAGTTTTCAAAAAAGCAAATTGTTGCTACTAAGGCCCAAAACATAGAGTTACTCACGTAGGTTTGAAGTTATGCTTAATATATTGTGAGTTTCCGGCTGTTAACCTTGTACTCTGCATAACTTGTGGTTTAGATGACCCTTTTGATCCTCTTTGTTGCAAGCCGGCTTTCGCGTGGATACTCAATGCTGCTATAACTTTATAAAAACAGGGTCAGACAAGTCCCATTGGGCATCATGACTGATTCTGATTACACGTTAGCAAAACATGCCACATTTTTGCGAGTCACATCAAGCTTAAACAAGAGAAATCAAGAAAATTTGGCTCTATTGTCCAGTTATAAGATTGTAACCGTACTTATTGCAAGTAATCGGTTCTTATAACTTGATGGCATCGTGGCCGGGTCTTTGAGTTTGCAACTGTGCTATTCAAGCAATCAGCCCCAAGACCTATATATGCAGTTTTTTAGGAAAAATATAAAACTAATGTACTACGAGCAAACAAATAATACTTACCTGATAAAGTAAAGAACAGAAGGTAAAAAACATAAATATAAAAACTTAACAGAATCAAAAAGGAAAGAACCAATATCATAGTTTAACCATCTCTTTATTGATATGAGAAAAGTTATGTCAGCAAGCCGCCTCATTAAAAACCCTCCAGTCCCCTTAGGTACCCTGGATAGGAAAAGAGTGCGTCTCAAACCTGCTGCCTGTTACATCGTGTAATTCCACTTGTAAACCTAGTCTATTCTAGGTGTAGTAGGGACGCAGCCGAGCCACGTTCCATGGTCTTTCCCTCTCTTGCATAGATGAAGTGGTATTAGCGGTGTCATTGACAGTATCCAACTCTTCCCTTGCATCTATCAAGTAATATGATCCATTGTGCAAATCCCGGCTTATGATGAACGGTCCTTCCCATGGTGGAGATAATTTGTGTTTTCCTTCCTTTGATTGTACCAAGCGCAACACCAGGTCCCCTTCCTGGAAGACCCGGGTTTTGACTCGCCGACTGTGGTATCTCCTCAGATCCTGCTTATATATGGCTGATCTCTTCAAGGCTTGTTCTCTGTGTTATTCTAGCATATCCACGGCATCCTGCCGGGTCTTCTCGTTCTCCACCTCAACGTAAGCCGACACTCGGGGCGAGTCATGAATAATATCACTCGGCAATACTGCCTCTGCACCATAAACCATGAAAAACAGGGTCATCTGAGTAGATCTGTTAGGTGTGGTGTTAATTCCCCAAACCACTGATGGTAACTCCTCAACCCATGCTCCAGCAGCTCTGATGCACGGGACTCGCAGCCGTGGTTTTAATCCACGAAGTAACTCCTGATTTTCCCTGTCCACCTGTCCATTGGCTTGTGGATGGGCCACCGAGGCTATGTCAAGGCGGATGCCATTGTTTCCACAGAATTTCTCCATCTCACCTAAGGACATGTTGGTTCGATTGTCCGTTATTATGCTGTGGGGGTATACAAACCGGTAGATAATCCTTTTCAGGAACTTGACTGATGTGACTGCTTCGCAATTGGTGACTGGCATGACTTCAACCCACTTAGTAAACTTATCAATAGATACTAAAAGATGAGTCTTTTTGCAAGGTGACATGTGGAAGGGGCCCACCATATCCATACCCCAAACAGCAAACGGCCATGTTAGCGGGATTGTTCGCAACTCCATAGCCGGCACATGGGTTTGGCGAGCGTACCTTTGACATCCATCGCACCTTGCCACCAAGCGCTCCGCGTCTGCTAAGGCCGTGAGCCAGAAGAAACCGTGTCGATATGCTTTGGCCACAAGGGATCTTGTGGAGGCATGATGCCCACAATCACCTTCATGGATCTCCCTCAAAATCTGTCGGCCTTCTTCTGGTGCTACACAGCGCAAAAAGACTACTGCCGCACTTCTTTTATACAACTCCCCATTGATAATAGAATAGCCCTTTTCTCGTCTCAGAATTTGCCTTGCTAGAACTTCCTGTGGTGGTAACTCGCCCCACGATAGGTAGGCCAAAAACGGTTATGTCCACTCGGGAACAGCGCGTACTATGGCCACGAGCTCCAAATCCGGGTCTTGATTAGCCACCTCTTCCTCAGACTCGGTTTTAAGTAACAGATGGCCGCCATAACTCGTCCAGGAAAACGTTGGGTGGAACCGGCTCTCTGCGCGAGCCGAGTCTTGCGAGCGCATCTGCTGCCTCGTTCTTTCGTCTGTTGATATGTTCCACCTCATACCCGGAAAAAGACCCGGCAACCCTGTCCACCTCTCTGCGATATGCTGCCATTGTTGCATCTTTTCTATCCCAAGTTCCTGAGACCTGTTGTACCACAAGATCCGAATCCCCATAGCACCGTATTCGCCTGATGTTCATCTCCTTTGCTACCCTCAATCCATGTAATAATGCCTCATACTCGGCCACGTTGTTGGAGCAATCGAAGTGAATTTGCAACACGTAGCTCAATTTGTCTCCTTTGGGTGATGTGAGCACCACCCTAGCTCCTGATCCCTCGTACCGCTTAGAACCATCGAAGTGCATCAACCAAGACTCGGAACTTGGTGTCATTGTGGGAATGCTTGTGTGAGTCCAATCATTGATAACATCAACTAAAGCTTGATATTTGATTGCAGACCTGGGCTCGTAGTTGATGTGATAATCTCCCATCTCAATGGCCCACTTGGCTATTCTACCTGTCGCGTCTGAATTTCTGATAATGTCCGCCATTGGTATAGAGCTAACCACTGTTATGGGGTGTTCCTGAAAATATGGTTTCAATTTCCGGATGGCCATGAAGACTCCGAAAACTAACTTTTGCCAATGTGGGTAACGCTGCTTTGCTTCCGACAGTACTTCGCTCACATAATAAACTGGCCTTTGCACCGGGTGATCCTCCATCCTCTTTGCGCTCAACCACAACCACTGCACTGACGGCCCGAGGCCCGGCCGCAACGTATAGTAGCATGGGCTCTTTAGGACCCTAAGCAGCCAGAATCGTTGCCTCAGATAACTGCTTCTTTAAAGCTTCGAACGCCTCATCCGCCTCTTGGTCCCAAACGAATTTTTCAGTTTTCCTCAAGAGCCGGTATAAAGGTATCGCCTTCTCTCCAAGCCTGGATATAAACCGGCTTAATGCTGCTACACATCCTGTAAGTTTTTGAACATGCTTCAGGCTTTCCGGCTTTTTCAGACTCTGAATAGCTTTGATTTTGTCCGGGTTTGCCTCAATTCCTCTCTCGGAAACAATGAAATCGAGTAATTTTCCTGCTGGAACTCGAAATACACACTTTGTGGGGTTAAGTTTCATCTGATATCTTCTCAAATTCCTGAACATTTCCTTTAGGTCATCAATGAATGTTTCTGCCTTCCTTGTTTTGATCACCACATCATCAACATAGGCATGAACGTTGCGTCCAATCTGATCCTCGAAACACTTCTAAATGCACCGTTGGTACGCTGCACCGGCGTTCTTAAGTCCAAAAGTCATGGTTTCGTAACAGAAAGCTCCAAAGGGGGTTATAAACGATGTTTTCTCCCAATCTTCCTTCTTGAGCTTGATCTGATGATACCCAGAATAAGCATCCAGGAAACATGATAGGCCACTTCCAGCCACTTCATCTATAATCTGATCTATCCTTGGAAGGGCAAACGGATCCTTTGGGCAATGTTTGTTGAGACTCGTGTAATCTATGCACATCCTCCACTCGTTACTCTTTTTCATCACTAGAACCGGATTTGCCAACCAATCCGGGTGAAAAACCTCCATGATAAAGCCGGCTGCAAGTAGCCGAGCTATCTCTGCTCCTATAGCTTTTCTTCCCTCCTCATTCATTTTTCTCAGGCCCTGCTTCACGGGCCAAGACTTGGGATCAACATGCAAGCTGTGCTCAGCTAACTCGGTCGGGATACCCGGCATATCGCTAGGCGTCCACGCAAAAACGTCTTGATTTGCACGAATGAACTCTACGAGTGCTTCTTCCTGCTTATTGTCTAGGTTAGATCCTATAGCAAATTGCTTGGAGGGATCACCTTCGACAAAATCCACCATCTTGGTATCCTGTGCTGCTTTGAATTTTGCTCTCTCATCATCCGTATTCGGTCTCTTCAATGCTGTTCTATCATCCGGGTCTACTTGGGACCGGTAATACTTGAGCTCTTCCTTCCTGCAAGCATGTTCTGCCATTGCCGCGTCTCCTTCGTCACACTCAGCTGCTATAACCCGGTTACCATGTATAGTGATGGTTTGCTTGGGACCCGGGATCTTTAGCTGTAGGTATACGTAACACGGCCTGGCCATGAACTTGGCGTAAGCCGGCCTTCCAAACAGCGTGTGATAAGGGCTGCGCAATTTTACCACTTCGAATGTGAGCCACTCCACTCGGAAATTATCCTTTGACTCTCCAAAGGCAACCTCCAGTGTTATTTTTCCTTCAGGGCACGCTGAGTGACCCGGCACGATCCCATGAAAAATTGTTGAACTTTTCTGCAGCTGAGACTCCTTGAGCCCCATGCATAGGAAAGTTTCCCAATATAAGATATTGATGCTACTCCCACTATCCATCAGAACCTTTTTCAACTCGTAACCATTTACCTGCGGCGCAACCACCAAAGCTAACACACCCGGATGTTCTATTGTTTCCGGGTGATCCCTTCTGCTCCATGTTACCTCTTGATCTGACCATCTCAAATATCTCGGAACACCTGAAGAAACCGAGTTTACTGCTCTTTTAAGTATCTTTCTATCTTTGTTGGAAGTCCCTGTAGCATGAACGTGGTACTGCCCCAACTGCTTGGGGTTAGCTTTGAAACCTCCAGCACCTCCCTGGTTATTACCCGGATTACCACCTCCTGGGTTGCCTGCTGGGGGTGGGCCGTTGCCCGGGTTTCCACCCGGACATGGTCGTCCTCCCCAGCCTGCACCTCGCATGGCCTTATTTATTTCCTCATTTTTCCATCTTTGTAGATCCACGCACTGCTCCAATGAATGATTAGCCGGCCTGCCGTTCCTACTATGTCGTGGACACGGCATCCTGAAGGCCTCTAGATGATTAGCCGGCCTTGGTGGTACTTGGTAATTTCCTCCATTAAAATTTCCTCCGTTGAAGTTTTCCTCTGCCCTGGGTCTTGCAAACCCGGCCTCTGTATTGGCGACAAACTCGGAATTTCCCTCATACGGGCGCTTGTGCTGGTTATTTCCATTATTTCCTCCATTGTTACCCGGCGCAGTCCCATTGCCGGGTCTTCCACTGTTACTCGCGTTGGCTTCTGCTTTCTTATCATCAACATCCTCCTCAGTGGTATCTGTGGCGGCGTGCTTATTGCACGCGTCCATCAACTCTCCCATTGTAACCTCTGAAGCGTGCCGACTAGATTTCATGCGTGTCAGCTTTTGCACTAAGGGTATATACTTGCATGTTTTCGATAGCTTGTAATGCATCCTTTGGTTGAATATCCGTGGACGAGTGGAGAATTTCCATGACCCGGCGCACCCAAGTGCGCGCCGACTCTCTCTTCTTCTAGACACATCGCTCTAGGTCATCGATCGTAAATAACTTCCTGCACGTTCCATGAAAGTGCTTGATGAAGGCAGTTTTCAGCTCACTCCATGAATTGACGGATCTTTCGGGCAGGTTATTGAGCCATAACTTTGCTGCTCCCTCTGGAATCATTAAGTACATAAATTTGGCTTGAAGATTCTCATATGCGTTGCGAATTGACATAGCCATCTCATAACTGCTCAACCAGGTTTCTGGATCCATGGTCGGCTCATAGTTAACCACTTTACCCGGTTCCTTGAACTTATCCGGGTAACGCTCATCTCTGATGGTGTCCGACAAACACTTAGGCCCGACAAGATTTGCCGACACTGGCCTCACCCGGGAAACGTGCGATCCTGCGGCCTGCACGGCGGGGTGTGCAACCGCTACCGGCCCTCGTACCACAGACCCGGCCGCTGCGCGCCTGGCTCGAGAACTGTCCACGATAGCTTGTGCCGCTGATGCTGTGGGCACTGCCGGACCACGGGGAGGAGGCGGCATTTGCTGCTGCTCTGCCCTCCGTCGTGCTGAACTTGTCTGAATATTGCCGGTATTCCGGTTCTGCCGGCTAACATATGGTGTTCCGTGCATTCCACTCCTGTTATCCGGGTAATTGGCCTGCTGAGCCACTGCCGTGCGCAACAGATCTATCGCCCGCCGGGTCTCCTCTGCATGGGGTAACTCTCTTACGGGGATGCGATCAAGTGCCAATGTTGCTGCATATACATTATCCATGTGGTTATTGAAGTGACCTGGTGGAGTATGAAATCGTGATGGGGGTGGTGGTACTGTATTGCCAACATCAATTCCTGTCTGCAACATGGGTAACCCGGCCTGTACGTTTGCCGGCTGTCCTCCCAAGGTCGCAGGCTGATGTCCGGTTTCCTGATTCACAACCGGGATTGATTGATCCTGAGGTGTGATGAACAGTGCGGCCGGGTGTATAGTTCCACCCGTTGCCGGCAACCTCATTTGGTGTCTCTGATTGTACATCCTAGTCGACTGAGCCTGGAGCCGGTTCTCCAATGCTTCCAGCTCGCGCTGGCGCGTGGCTATCCCTTGCTTCTCAGCTTCCACATCTCTCCTCTGTTGATCCAATGCACGGCGAGCCACGTCCAGATCTGCGGCACGTGCTGCCGTGTTTTCTGGGGTTATCACCGTTGCTAACACCGTAGGATCTAAGATCAGGTTATTGTTGAACAGAGCCATATTTCGCGGGTTTGAAGAACCCGCACCTGGCGTTCTGTTCGCCATAAACCCAAACATGTTTCTCCGCAGCTCGCTCTCTGCAGTACGGCTGGTGACTGAAGCCGACTCTCCATCAACCCGGGCTATAACCGGGTTTCCATCAATCGGATTTTTCTGCTGGGCCAGCGCTCGTGCCGCTCCAACCGCGGCCGTAGTCACGTCCCCCTGATTGAGATTAGTTGCGGGGGCCGTGTAGACCGCGACCTGGCGCGCGATGCCTGGCGAAGATTCGTATTCTTCCTCATCACAACTATCCTCCTCGTACCGGTCCTCCAGCAGGTGCAGGATAGACTCGGTATCATCTTCTCTCATGACCCGGCCACGCGGGGTTCATGCCGGCTCCTCCGACTGTTCCCTCTTCGTGGTGGGCTCTTCTATCAGATCGACTGTCCCGATCGACTCTTCTTCATCCGACTGAATGCAGGTCGCTTCTCCTGACACAGAATCATATTCAACGTCATCAGGAATAGAACCGAACGTACGTACCATGCCGACGAAGACGTTGGCCCGGCCGATTGTGACGATAGATCCGGTTCCTAGCAGATCCGACTCTGGTCCCCAGCAAAAGTTGTCTACCATCTTCTCTCCTTTAGGGTTTGTGTAGATCTCGCCAATGACGAGGTTCTTCATGCTCTCCCGAGCTTCTCCCGTGATGTAAACACCCTTGGACGTGAGCCCCATGGTGGGCGCCAAGTGTCGTGGGATTGTCACGGCAGACGTTACCGGGGGTAACTTATCATGGGGCAATTCGACTCTGGTGTTTGGGAGAGGGTTTAGCTCAAGGGAAATCATGCTATCAATCGATCTGGTAGCTCTGGCAATCAAGTCGCCAAGTCTCCGATCTAGGATTACAATATCAACTCTCATATTACAGGGATACTCGAATATCTGGTGAAGCTCTCTTTTCCTAACCCTAGAAGCCCGCTTATATCTTACCCGGCCCCCTGGCTTCCTATCCAAGGCACACTCGGAATCCTACCCGGAAACCGCACACAAACCCTAAGTTTCCTAACAGTAACCCCAAAAGCCGGGTTACGAGGCCTTCGCTACTTCTTGGGCCTTCTAGAAACTCCTCTTCCTTGAGTCGGGTCTTGCGCGATTCCCTTTGGTCCGGGTTTCACCTTGGCGCTAGCCTACCGGGTTATCATCCCTCCATCAGATAGGGTTGGATAATGTACCATTAGTGCATGAAGAAGCAAAGTGTCCCTTCTTGCGACAAAGGTAGCAACATCGACTCTTTTCTTTCTTCTCAATAGGCTTCTCACAAGAGGAGCATTGGCTTGAGTGTTCTTAGGAGGTGGACGTTGTTCAACTCGTGGTTGAGCATGAGATTGAACAAGAGGCCGCTTCCCTAGTTGCTTCTCACTAAGAGGCTTCTTCTTCAAAGGGCAAGGTCTAACATGGTGCCCTTCAATCTTGCACTTGAAGCAAATAATCTTGGCCGGATCTTTTACTTTCTCTTGGCCCTTCTTCTTGACCACTATGGACTTGTTCTCGATATTGGAATTGAATCCAAGTCCACTCTTGTCATTGGGAAGTCTTCGCACTCTCAACATCTTGTCAAGGGTGGAACTCCCTTCATGACACTTTTCCAAGTCTTTCTTCAAAGAAGTGACTTGGGCCTTGAGCTATTTATTTTCCTCTACATGGTTATAATCAACACAAGAGCTAGAGGAAGTAGATGCTTCATTGTTAGAGAAACACGGAAAGGAAAGCAATTCACCACAAGATGTACACACATTATGGGAGGATGAATTACTAATACGAGCACAAGTCAATATAGCATTACTAGAAGATATTGTGCTAGTACCCACATGGGGATCACAAGATGTCACCTTTGTAGTGATAGCCTCAAGAGCTAATTTTAGCTTAGCATGGGATGCTAGAAGATACTCATGAAAGCTAGATAGCTTTTCATGGATTTCTTTCAACTTCCCACACTTGCTAGTCATCAACTCAAGTTGAGACTTTAGCTCAACATTCTCCTTCAACAAAGAGGCTTCACAAGATGTGGAGTTAGTAGCACAAACATCATTAGAAATAGAAGACGATAACTTGGCAAGCTCATTCTTCAACCTACAGTTTTCCTCAATTAGATTAGCATTGCCAATGACAAATTCAACCTTTTCATTTTTAAGAACTTTATATTAAGCATTAGTATGGTCACGTGCTTTAATGAGTGATGGCTAGGTTGAGACTCCAAGTGCAGAGTGTGTAGCTAGTGGCAAGCCTTCTTCCCCACGAGGGTGACTCGAGGGTTTATATCGAACTCTTGGGGAGCCAGTATTTCAGCAGTTGTGTTCCAAGCTTCCTCCAGGATCCTGCAAACAAGTAGAGAATTTTGTGCCCTCAACCTCACCAAGTGGTTGTCAAGCACAAGGTGTGAGACTTCTAAATTGCAATGCAAAACTGAAAGTAAATGTGCAATAATTAAATCTACTACTAAATGCAAATGAGAAAATAAATATGCAATGGATTGTTTTTGTATTTTTGTGATGCAAGTGGTTATGGAGATAATGTAAATTCGAATTGGAGATGCAAGTAAAGTAAAGTGCAAGTAAAGTAAATTGCAGAAAAGTAACTAGAGTGTTTTCTTATATTTAAAATAGGACCGGGGTTCATGGTTTCACACTTGCATTCTCTCAAATAAAGTAGTAGACGGTGGACATAAATAATTACATGTGAGATTACAATCACATGTTTAACATTGAGTACTTTCATATGGGCATCACGTCCTAGCATAGAGATCTCTACGGTCATATTGATCCCTCTTATACTCCACCAAGATGCGAAATAAATCATAACACCTCGATAATTAAGGAAAAACCAGAGTATAGCTTTAAGCAATGTGACATGAAGTTGAAGTACGAACTTGCTAGATCTAGTCATGGAGATTGATTAGTGTCACTTCAAATCCCCGGTAACAAGGTACTACTTTTTATCCCTAGTGAGGTAACTAAGAAAGGTTTAACAAAACCTAAGTGGATCGCTGAACTTCTGTCACGTTCACAGCACTAGCCACCTGTCACATCCCAGTTTTTGGACTCTTGGACTGTGCTAAAAAAGACAACTATTAGGGCCAACAAATTATTTTTTATAAAAACATGATTTTGAACTAACTTGTGTTATGATCTTAATCATATTTTCAACATAATTTTTGTTTCATTCTAAAACCAACACCATATGTTTCTGAAAAATATTCCTGATATTTTTCCCTAATGTTTTCTTATTAGTACTTGTGTGGATTTTTATTCCAAAACTTGGATAATTCTTGTTTGCATCTTAAAACAAACTTTTAACCTTGTTGGATCCAAGAAAACAAGTTTCCAAAATGATCTATGAAAGCTTTCTTTTAACTTTCCTATAGAAAACAATTCCTGAAAATGAAGCCAAGTACCTGTTTTCTACCATTGTTTTCACCAAGCTAGAAATTGTTATATTATGGTTTCTTGACTTTGAATTAATCCTTGGTATATATACTACCAAACTATAAGCTTACTTTTATTTTTGAACAAATAAAAACTATCTTTTGCTTGTTGTGTTTGTGGTATAAAATTAAGGCAGAAAAAGACAGTTTTTGAGAAACAGAAAGTATACCTTTTCCCACATTGTTTTCATGACCTTAGATTATTTCAAAATTGTTTTCAAAAGTTGTTTATGAAAGTATATACCATGGTTAACACATCCATACTTTTAAAACCAATTTTGAAAAGCAATTGAACCCTGAAAACAAACTCAACTTTTTGAACTTTTGATCTGTTTTCCAACACTTAGAGATTTTTCTGAATTTTGCAAATGAACAGTACGGGATACACTTTTGCACACTTCTTTTCTTGATGTTTCTTTTCACATTTTGAGTTTTGGCCTGAGCTAAGTTGTTGACCAACTAATGTAATCGAACTAGCATGCATTGAATACCTTCTAGAAACCTTAGGGATGAAGATAAGAGAGGAGAGAGAGTGGTGACTAGGATAGGTATGGGCACACATACCTCTTAGATATTTTTGACTTTTCCTCTTGCCACTTGCACACTAGGGACACCACTTGCTTGAATCACCATTGTTCTTGAATAGGACACCTATTGCACTCAATTGGAAATGACCATTAGGCACTAGACATCCCAATGCCATGGCATGACACCTTCCCGAGGTGACCATCTTGCCCCTCCCCTCATTCCCTCTTCTATAAAGATCCCAAGGCCATCTCCTTGCACCTTGCCCCTCCTCCACAACCCCCCCACGACCACACTTCATCCCCAAGCTGAGAGGAGCCTTGAGCCAGCCATGTGAGCTCCATGAGCTCCAAAATCGCCGCCGGCCATTTTTCTTAAACCGATGTGAGGAACCTCAAATCCCTGCAGAAGTTTGCCTGTCGTTTTGAGCTTGTAAAAAATAGTTTTCTTGCAGATTATTTTCTACAAAAATTCACAGAACTAGGCTTATGTTTTCCTAACCATTTCCCGTCGGAAGATCCAAGTTTGAACTTTTATTTTTGTCACAATACCTGTTTTGCCACAGACTGTCTGTTTAGCCATTTTTGGCATAACTTTTTAGATCTGTATCCGTTTTGGTCAAATCAAATTGTTTTGAGTAGCCTTTGAGTATATATATCCATAGGACTTGGCCTTACATCAACGCCATTTACCAAATGAAAATGACATCCATTTTGGTAAAAGACCAGTAGGCTTTTCTAGACTTCTTATAAGGAGTTTAAAAATGTTTTTTGAAGCAAATCCAATTGGATGAGTTTGGTATTGACTCGATATATCTTATCCTAGCTTAGATTAATTTTTGAGGCTCTAGATTATTTTTTGTGGACAGATCTAGAAACAGCAGCTTTTCTGTTTTTGTTTCTTTGTGTGTTTTTGTTTGGAATCAATGTGTGGTTGTTTTAATCTTACTTCCTAACTTGTATAGAGTTGCTAGTACTTGTTATTAAGTTGTTTTCTTGCAGTACATCTACCTTAGAAAGTGTGTGCATGTTTGGAAAGTCAAATAGAAATAGGAATAGCATTTGTCAATTTATAGTTTTATTTATTTGGATATCATGTGAACCAAATCTTTGTATGTTTGTTTTTATCTAAGTTGTGCCATGCTTGAGTGGAGTCAAGTACCATTTTGGTACTGTTATTTCTATGCTATTATCTCTGTTAACTTGCATGTTATCTTGTAGCAAAGCATGAGTACCATTTGTTATTTTCTAGTTTTATTATTTGGATTGTTGTGTGGGCAAATCCTTGTAGCTTTGTTGTACCTAGATTTTTGTTATGGTTATGATAGATCAAGTACCACTTTGGTACTGTTATTTCTGTGTTATTATCTCTATTAGCTTACACCTTATTTTATAGCAAAGCATGTGTAACATTTGTTGTTTGTTTTCTAGTACTTATTTGACTAGTTGTGTGAGCAAATCTTTGTGTGCTTGTTACCTAAGTTTTTGCTATGATTGTGGTGAGTCCAGTACCATTTTGGTACTGTTATTTATATGCTATTATCTTCATTAACTTGCATGTGATCTTATAGCAAAGCATGAGTAACATTTGTTATTTTTCTAGTTTTATTAATGGGAATTATTGTGAGAACTAGATCTTTGTGTGAATGCCTTGATAATTTTTGTGCTATGTTTGCTATAGATCCAGTACCATTTTGGTACTGTTATTTTGATGCTTTTGTCTCTGATAGCTTGCATGTATTTTTATGGTGAAGCATGTGTAGGTTTTGTTATTTTTATGCACTAGTCTTGTATGCACTAGGATAAATAGCCTTGTTTTATTTATGTTGTTATACTAATTTTTGTCATGATTAACCAGAGGCTTAGTACCTCATTTACCTTGGTATTAATGGGCCCATAACCCACTGGTCCAATTGCATCTTGGTTGTGGATGAAAATTCCCAACTATGCACATGTAAGAAATTAACATGTTTTAATTATGTGGTTGATAGGATATTTTCCACCATGGAAAATATAATTGTTTGTTTTCACTTATGCAAGTGAGAAGTTTATTTCTTATCAAAAGCTACTAGTATGTTAGGTGTGATCCACTTGTTAGCATAATATTCCTTAGGAGTATCTTGTTAAGAAATGATTCACTATTGAGTGCTAAATTAAATTGTTTGCAAATAAACTAAATTCCTTTTGATTGATAGGTTGTTTGTGAATGATTTTAAATTGAGTGTTTGGATTTTTGAAAAGGTTTAGTTAACTTTTCATTGGGTGTATAGCTACTGGTTGAGTAGTTTATACCTTGGTTGCTTGCTAGTTAATCTATTTGAAAAGCATGCATTACTAGAATTGGTTATGCTTCCTTAATAGATGTGTACATAAAATTATTCTATTGTAGTACTTACTAGCATGTGTAAGGTTTGTGTGCTGTTATTAGGCATGTTTATATCCATGTATTTCTTGTTTAATATTATGCTTCCTTGTTGTGGTGTTTGCTTCTCTAGTGATGGACTAGTGTCACCACTAGAGATTATGAGATTACCTAGTATTGTTGTCTTCTTATTACTTAGTGGAGGACTATCCTAGCATGTTTAGGATGATGTTACTTCTGTTATTATGTATATTTATGATCATGACTTGCTTGTTTAGAGTTAAGCATCATAGTAGCATTGTTTGCTTCTCTAGTGATGAACTAGTGTCACACTAGAAATGGTGAATGGCTCTAGTGTTGTATTTTTATTTTATGAGTGTATGAGTTTATTATAGCATGTTTAGGAAGTTATTACTTCTGTTATGGTGCCTTGAATTATTTAGTTGCATGTTCTATGGTTGTAAATTAATAATTATCTCTTATAGCATGCTTGTGTAGAAATTCCCATACTAGTATGCTATTAGTGCAGTCTTGTTTGTATGCTTGTTTGATAGGAATATTATCTTGAGTGAAGTTTGTGTTTTAGATTATTTTTATGACTTGTTATCCTTGTTTTTAGCTACTGGTTACATGCTAAGATTTTCATGATTGATGGATTCCATAACTTCAATTAAACACTAATGTAGTAAATAAATAGTCTATTCAATTGTGGTGTATTTGCTTGTTGTTTGGATTTTGTTGGAGTAATTTACCTTAGCATGAGTGTCATACTTGGGTTAAATGTTGTGTTTGTGTTGTTGTGGTGTTTAGGATTATCTTGTGAACTAAACATCCAATTTAATCAAAAACTTATTAAGTGATAGTTGCTTGTGGTGAGTAATACCCACTGCCATGGGTATTGTTCTGTCTGTTCGTTTTTACCTTAGCAACCTAATCTTTTGCACCAACAAGCTATATTTTTACCTTCTTGTATATCTTATTATGAGAGTGGTACACCACTCCATATATGGTATGTATGATGTGGGATATGGTTTTCTAAACCATACATAGTGCCTGACGACATTTTTGGACCGTGAGAGTTATGTGAGATAGTTTTCGCGTTATCGTTTCGAGAGAACTCAAGAATGAACATTTGTTGCTGTATGTGTTTCTTAGCTTAGTTGTTTGTCTTTTAGACCTGAGTGTGTTTCTTTTATTTCCTTTACGACGCTAGAACGCGAAGAAGAAGAAGAAGCAGTTGTGGAGCTGTGCGTCAAGTTCAAGTTTCTTCAAGGCCAGGGACATTAAGAGACTTGAGGCAAGCCATCCTGATGCTTGCTGATATTACACTTATCATTATCTATCATGCATGTTTTACTTCTGAAAAGCTTTACAAAATTTTGATCTCCAAAAGAAAACTATTTTTGAAGTGAGTATCTCTTCTATTAATATTATACATTATTATGCCATTAGTTAATACTTGGTGTTACCAAGCCCATAAGCCACCATATGGTATTTATTACCATCAAATATACTAGTCCCTAAGTGGACACCCTAAAATTGTGATTTTACAAAACAAAGGCTTTATGGAAAACCCGGAGAAAAGGCGGATCCTTATTCTCCGGAGGAATGTGGAAGTGGTCATTTTTGGGAAATTGGTGTTTTCAAAAATGACACATAACCTAGTCTTCGTCGGACAACCTTTACTGTACTGCCACTCTACCCCTATATGGGTATGGGGCCTATCTAGATGCTTGAACTTGTTAGTGTATGCTTTATTCCAAAGTGCTATAGAGAAGCGGATTCTCTGAACCGAAGTGTCGCCAGGAGAGGGAAACGGGACATACACAGTGTGGGATTAATTTTCCCTCCGGATGCGACAGCTGGGCCTCCCGACTAGGCAGGGCGGGACCTGATGCCGGGGAGAACAACCCATCTGAAGGAATGAGCATATACTAGCTTGTGTCAGAGTGGACAGTTAGGATCAAATTCTCCGGTGCTTGCATATCGCTGTGACGATCCATGGGTGGTCCATGGCAGAGTTTTGGATATAGTGGATGTGTACACCTCTGCAGAATAAAACTTTTTCGAAGAAGCCGCGTCCTCGGATATGGACAGTTTAATGGCCATGTAGCTAGCATTGTGTCAATGTTTTCAAAAAGGAGTTTTTGAAAGGAAGTTTTGAACTCGGGAAGTTCGGAAAGGAAGGAAAGCTTGTACCGTGGAGGTACTGATGATGGAAAGCCAGAAGTTGTTTTACAAACTAAAAAGTTTTGCAAATAAAACTTCTCTACTCTAAGCCAGAATTCTGGAAACTGATTCCAAGAAGTTTTGCAAAGAGGAAATTCCCTTTTAAACAAAAGTTTAACAAAACCTCTTGTACATGTGATATCTACAAGAGAAATAAAACTATAATATTTTTCTTCTGAAGTATCTTCTTCAACGAAGGTACAGATTAATTTGACTGCAACTGTGGTGTCATCCTATATGAACACCATTGATAGTGAACCCTATTTATAGCCTACCTATTCCACCATATAAGCATACTTGCACTTTGGTAAGTCACATGATGGATGTCTTGCTGAGTACATTCAAATGTACTCATTATGGTTTCGCCCCTGGTATCTACTTGCCAGACTTTGAGAAGGAGTCTTCGAAGAAGATCAACGAGGAGGAGTATGAAGCTGATGGCTTTGCGAACTAGGATCGTCTCCGGGTCAGCAGCCTGTAGGTTAAGGCGTGACTTGGGCTCTACTGCGTTATGAGTATTTAGTCTTCCGCTGTGTGTGTTGTGTGTTGCCCTGCGTGGCATCCGTTTAGGCTTGGTTAAGTGACCATGCCCCTTTTGTAAGTATTTATGCAACCGTGTAATGGATATTGTATCTGTGTACCAACTTGATATGTTGTTCACGACTAAATTCCTGGGATCGTGAATGTATGCATATCGAAGGTGTCCTTGAACAGTGGTTCGAAGGGCGGACCTTACAGAGTTGGTATCAGAGCTATCCTGACCTTAGGGGAGCTTAGCTAGCATGGACGTCAGATAGGAAAGAAAAATATTTTTGATTAAAAACCTATTTACTATCTAAATTATTTTTATCTAAGGGAGTTTCAACTATAGTTTCCATTCTTATTATCTTTTCAAATCGTTCTAAAACCTTACCCCTCTGGGTTAAGAGTTCATTTCTTGCTTGTTTGCAACGGCCCCGCTCTTGTTTTTGAAATATCTCTCAACCTAAAATTTTCCTGTCGAAAATAACACAATTAACGTTTCAAAAACAAACTTTTTGCACAATCTCACCCATTCTTGTATACTTAGCGATGTCCCGAGAAAGACCCAAGTATTGGTCTATCCAAAGAAAAATAAGCATCTTAAAATTTTGCACACTGCTACCTAACTTAATCCCCTTTAAAATCTTGTGTAGATGGCAGTTGTCTTCACCAAGTCCTTCCGGCTGGGATTGCATGCACCTTGCTACCGCCGTTTTGAGGAGGATTTGATCAAGGTGACTCGCCTGATCGGTCGTCCCCTACCTGAATTAAAGGGAGCCCAGTTCCGCAAGGATGGACGAGAAATGTCTTGGTTGGTCGTCTGCACCATCCGTGCACCATTGATAGCACCATCAACCCCAGAGATCACTTGGGAAGTCGTGGAGAACAGTTGGGAAGATGATATCCTTAGAGTGATGCAGCTGACCATTGCCAAACTCGCGAACTTCTTTCGCGGCACGTTTGAAGGCACCCCCTATAGATACTATGGGAGGCGCGATGAGGACAACAGGTCAGTTGATGTCACCGAAGACTTTGTGTTTGCTCGTCATTTCCAGCACTTGGAGGGACAGTTGTACAACACTCAGTTTTCCCTTGACAGGCTCATAGGAGAGTTCGATAATCAGGGAAGAGAGATCTTCCAGCCAACCAAAGACCTGAAAGTTTCCACTGCTACCGAGCGCTGTCTCGTGGCACAAGGAAAAACCATGCACTTTGTTGGTTTCCATCTCCGTGCACAGGTGAGATACCTTAAGTTCCAGCTTGAAGCTAGCAAGACTAGAGTCGAAGAGTTGGAGGAACAGCTACGCGCTTCCACGAGCACTTAGGATTGCCGCAGGATATTAGGATGTTGTGTTATTTCCACCCCAGACGCCTGTTTGTCTGTATTGTGTGAACTTTGTGTGTGCCAGTTGTGTTGTAAGCCTTATGCTATAGCCTTGTGAACCCTTAAGTTAAGTTATGCTTGTTAAGACTCGTTTTCACATGCGTGTTACTCTTGGTTTGAGTTGGCGTTTGTTTCTTCTATGTTTGCTTGTTGTTGTGGTACCTACCGTTCTCATCTCCGTTATGAGCCGCTATATGTCACGAGCCTTTAAAACCAAAACCACCTTTAGTTGCTCTCGTCTTACACCGTTCTTTGTCTTCAGCATGGCCAGCGATCTACCTCCGTCACCTGAGCCGACAGTTGCTCAACTGTTTGCTCTGTTGAGGGAAGAAAGTGAAGCCGCTCGTGCTGAGCACATCGCCACCCATGCTATCCTGGACCAGTTGACTCAGCTTGTCATCACCAACACTGAGGATACTGCGTTCCTTATGAGAGGGTACCAGCAACTGCTTGCTGGAGAGAGCCGCAAACCGAAGATGGTGACACCAGGAGAAACTAGTTTATGGGTGACTCGCAGCGTTTTGCCTGCGATGCCACAATCTTCAAGGAGACGTGTGAAGGTCAAGCCTAAAACCATGGGTTGCTTTACCCGTGGGCAGGAAGGACACTTTGCTCGTGATTGTCCCAATAAGAATCGTATTCTAGCTCATCCTGAAGAACCCCAAGAAACCCAAGGTCCAGCCCAGAAGAAACGCAAGAATCGGATGAGTGGACCTCGAGACCGAGATGATGTTGCAGGAGCATCTGCAACTCATGCCATAACCAATGGTACGTTTCAAACCACACATGTGAACCCCCTTGTTTTGTTTATCGTCGTACCCTGAAAAACCCGACGTAAATGGAACACTAGAAGTGTCACGTCGGACTAAATAAAATCTTAACTAGTTAACGATACTAACAAAAATCTCATCAAGTTTTAGTATAACACCCTACAAAGTAAATAAATTTTTTGCCACACAAAATTGTTGCCACCCTACAGAGTTAGTAAAATGGTTTCATCTAATTCTAGTTGGAGACCTTACTAAATTGGTAATATAACCTCCTCTCTTAAGCTTAAAACCCTACAGAGTTGGCTCATCCATTTTCTTTTTAATACCCTACAGGGTGATGTCTAAAACCAAATACCTTACACAGTAACTTATAGAGTTGATATGTTACAGAGTTTGTTATCACCAGTTTAAAAAGAAAACATGTAATCAACTTTTTCCAAAAACAAAGAGAAAGGTGCCTTAGAATGACTCTATAGCTGTTTTGAAGAAAGTGAAAGGTTGGAAAAACAATATTGGACGGATAAGACCATGATCGTTACTCGGCAACAAGATCTCTAATATGTATGTATTGGAGGAACCAGATTTTAGAATATGAGATGGTGTAAAAATCATTAAGGTTTACCTTAGGAGTGAAAGATAGAGGATCTTATGATTTTTAAAGTGAAGTGAAGTTATGATATAATATCCGGGGATAACCATTTGAGGACCCCAAATATTTGGACGTTATCAGTAACTAAGATTTGGTAGTTTTCGAAGAATGGTTGATGCTTAGAAAGATTGGTGGATATAAAATGATGATAGATTTTAGGAAAGATCAATATGAGCTTGGAGTTTTTGAAAGAAACCTTATAAAGCTGATAGTACTCAGAGTTGGTATAGCTTTATGATCTTGATAAACTACCTTTGAGGAAAACAAATGATTGGAGATTTAACTATATTAGTAAGAGGAAGATAGTGGATTTTCCTGGATTTTGGATAGTGAGCAATAGAAAGCTCGTACTAAATAAATGTTGGTGGATGTCCATTATATTGAACATTTAAGATTGGGAAAAATAGGTTTTATCTACAAAATAAACCCTGGTTTGATAGCATGGTTTTAAGAAGAAATAAGTTCGAGGTTTAGAACAAGGCACCCAAACCTTTGAAAAGAAAACAAATTTACCGGTGAATTCTGGTAAGATAAATCAAAGGGGGGAAGCCCCTGTAAATAATGTTACAAAACACCGACACATGTTTTGTAAACAAATCATCTAATACTGTTGTTTTGACCATACCCTCTTTTCGCTTTCCTGCGAATCTCGGGACGAGATTCTTTTAAGGGGGGAAGGTCTGTCACATCCCAGTTTTTGGACTCTTGGACTGTGCTAAAAAAGACAACTATTAGGGCCAACAAATTATTTTTTATAACAACATAATTGTTGAACTAACTTGTGTTATGATCTTAATCATATTTGCAACATAATTTTTGTTTCATTTAAAACCAACACCATATGTTTCTGAAAAATATTCCTTATATTTTTCCCTAATGTTTTCTTATTAGTACTTGTGTGGATTTTTATTCCAAAACTTGGATCATTCTTGTTTGCATCTTAAAACAAACTTTTAACCTTGTTGGATCCAAGAAAACAAGTTTCCAAAATGATCTATGAAAGCTTTCTTTTAACTTTCCTATAGAAAACAATTCCTGAAAATGAAGCCAAGTACCTGTTTTCTACCATTGTTTTCACCAAGCTAGAAATTGTTATATTATGGTTTCTTGACTTTGAATTAATCCTTGGTATATATACTACCAAACTATAAGCTTAATTTTATTTTTGAACAAACAAAAGCTATCTTTTGCTTGTTGTGTTTGTGGTATAAAATTAAGGCAGAAAAAGACAGTTTTTGAGAAACAGAAAGTATACCTTTTCCCACAGTGTTTTCATGACCTTAGATTATTTCAAAATTGTTTTCAAAAGTTGTTTATGAAAGTATATACCATGGTCAACACATCCATACTTTTAAAACCAATTTTGGAAAGCAATTGAACCCTGAAAACAAACTCAACCTTTTGAACTTTTGATATGTTTTCCAACACTTAGAGATTTTTCTGAATTTTGCAAATGAACAGTACGGGATACACTTTTGCACACTGCTTTTCTTGATGTTTCTTTGAACATTTTGAGTTTTGGCCTGAGCTAACTTGTTGACCAACTCATGTACTCGAACTAGCATGCATTGGATACCTTCTAGAAACCTTAGGGATGAAGATAAGAGAGGAGAGAGAGTGGTGATTAGGATAGGTATGGGCACACATACCTCTTAGATATTTTTGACTTTTCCTCTTGCCACTTGCACACTAGGGCCACCACTTGCTTGCATCACCATTGTTCTTGAATAGGACACCTACTGAACTCAATTGGAAATGACCATTAGGCCCTAGACATCCCAATGCCATGGCATGACACCTACCCGAGGTGACCATCTTGCCCCTCCCCTCATTCCCTCTTCTATAAAGATCCCAAGGCCATCTCCTTGCACCTTGCCCCTCCTCCACAACCCCCCCACGACCACACTTCATCCCCAAGCTGAGAGGAGCCTTGAGCCAGCCATGTGAGCTCCATGAGCTCCAAAATCGCCGCCGGCCATTTTTCTTAAACCGATGTGAGGAACCTCAAATCCCTGCAGAAGTTTGCCTGTCGTTTTGAGCTTGTAAAAAATAGTTTTCGTGCAGATTATTTTCTACAAAAATTCACAGAACTAGGCTTATGTTTTCCTAACCATTTCCCGTCGGAAGATCCAAGTTTGAACTTTTATTTTTGTCACAATACCTGTTTGGCCACAGAATGTCTGTTTAGCCATTTTTGGCATAACTTTTTGGATCTGTATCCGGTTTGGTCAAATCAAATTGTTTTGAGTAGCCTTTGAGTAGATCTATCCATAGGACTTGTTCTTACATCAACTCCATTTACCAAATGAAAATGACATCCATTTTGGTAAAAGACCAGTAGGCTTTTCTAGACTTCTTATAAGGAGTTTAAAAATGTTTTTTGAAGCAAATCCAATTTTATGAGTTTGGTATTGACTAGATCTATCTTATCCTAACTTATATTAATTTTGAGGCTCTAGATTATTTTTTGTGGACAGATCTAGAAACAGCAGCTTTTCTGTTTTTGTTTCTTTGTGTGTTTTTGTTTGGAATCAATGTGTGGTTGTCTTAATCTTACTTCCTAACTTGTATAGAGTTGCTAGTACTTGTTATTAAGTTGTTTTCTTGCAGTACATCTACCTTAGAAAGTGTGTGCATGTTTGGAAAGTCAAATAGAAATAGGAATAGCATTTGTCAATTTATAGTTTTATTTATTTGGATATCATGTGAACCAAATCTTTGTATGTTTGTTTTTACCTAAGTTGTGCCATTCTTGAGTGGATTCAAGTACCATTTTGGTACTGTTATTTCTATGCTATTATCTCTGTTAACTTGCATGTTATCTTGTAGCAAAGCATTAGTACCATTTGTTATTTTCCTAGTTTTATTATTTGGATTGTTGTGTTGGCAAATCCTTGTAGCTTTGTTGTACATAGATTTTTGTTATGGTTATGATAGATCAAGTAACACTTTGGTACTGTTATTTCTATGTTATTATCTCTATTAGCTTACACCTTATTTTATAGCAAAACATGTGTAACATTTGTTGTTTGTTTTCTAGTACTTATTTGACTCGTTGTATGAGCAAATCTTTGTGTGCTTGTTACCTAAGTTTTTTCTATGATTGTGGTGAGTCCAGTACCATTTTGGTACTGTTATTTATATACTATTATCTTCATTAACTTGCATGTGATCTTATAGCAAAGCATGAGTAACATTTGTTATTTTTCTAGTTTTATTAATGGGAATTATTGTGAGAACTAGTTCTTTCTGTGAATGCCTTGATAATTTTTGTGCTATGTTTGCTATAGATCCAGTACCATTTTGGTACTGTTATTTTGATGCTTTTGTCTCTGATAGCTTGCATGTATTTTTATGTTGAAGCATGTGTAGGTTTTGTTATTCTTATGCACTAGTCTTGTATGCACTAGGATAAATAGCCTTGTTTTATTTATGTTGTTATACTAATTTTTGTCATGATTAACCAGAGGCTTAGTACCTCATTTACCTTGGTATTAATGGGCCCATAACCCACTGGTCCCATTGCATCTTGGTTGTGGATAAAAATTCCCAACTATGCACATGTAAGAAATTAACATGTTTTAATTATGTGGTTGATAGGATATTTTCCACCATGGAAAATATAATTGTTTGTTTTCACTTATGCAAGTGAGAAGTTTATTTCTTATCAAAAGCTACTAGTATGTTAGGTGTGATCCATTTGTTAGCATAATATTCCTTCGGAGTATCTTGTTAAGAAATGATTCACTATTGAGTGCTAAATTAAATTGTTTGCAAATAAACTAAATTCCTTTTGATTGATAGGTTGTTTGTGAATGATTTTAAATTGAGTGTTTGGATTTTTGAAAAGGTTTAGTTAACTTTTCATTGAGTGTATAGCTACTGGTTGGGTAGTTTATACCTTGGTTGCTTGCTCGTTAATCTATTTGAAAAGCATGCATTACTAGAATTGGTTATGCTTCCTTAATAGATGTGTACATAAAATTATTCTATTGTAGTACTTACTAGCCTGTGTAAGGTTTGTGTGCTGTTATTAGGAATGTTTATATCCATGTATTGCTTGTTTAATATTATGCTTCCTTGTTGTGGTGTTTGCTTCTCTAGTGATGGACTAGTGTCACCACTAGAGATTATGAGATTACCTAGTATTGTTGTCTTCTTATTTCTTAGTGGAGGACTATCCTAGTATGTTTAGGATGATGTTACTTCTGTTATTATGTATATTTATGATCATGACTTGCTTGTTTAGAGTTAAGCATCATAGTAGCATTGCTTGCTTCTCTAGTGATGAACCAGTGTCACACTAGAAATGGTGAATGGCTCTAGTGTTGTATTTTTATTTTATGAGTGTATGAGTTTATTATAGAATGTTTAGGAAGTTATTACTTCTTTTATGGTGCCTTGAATTATTTAGTTGCATGTTCTATGGTTGTAAATTAATAATTATCTCTTATAGCATGCTTGTGTAGAAATTCCCATACTAGTATGCTATTAGTGCAGTCTTGTTTGTATGCTTGTTTGATAGGAATATTATCTTGAGTGAAGTTTGTGTTTTAGATTATTTTTATGACTTGTTATCCTTTTTTTTAGCTACTGGTTACATGCTAAGATTTTCATGATTGATGAATTCCATAACTTCAATTAAACACTAATGTAGTAAATAAATAGCCTATTCAATTGTGGTGTGTTTGCTTGTTGTTTGGATTTTGTTGGAGTAATTTACCTTAGCATGAGTGTCATACTTGGGTTAAATGTTGTGTTTGTGTTGTTGTGGTGTTTAGGATTATCTTGTGAACTAAACATCCAATTTAATCATAAACTTATTAAGTGATAGTTGCTTGTGGTGAGTAATACCCACTGCCATGGGTATTGTTCTGTCTGTTCGTTTTTACCTTAGAAACCTAATCTTTTGCACCAACAAGCTATATTTTTAGCTTCTTGTATATCTTATTATGAGAGTGGTACACCACTCCATATATGTTATGTATGATGTGGGATATGGTTTTCTAAACCATACATAGTGCCTGACGACAGCTTTGGACCGTGAGAGTTATGTGAGATAGTTTTCGCGTTATCGTTTCGAGAGAACTCGAGAATGAACATTTGTTGCTGTATGTGTTTCTTAGCTTAGTTGTTTGTCTTTTAGACCTGAGTGTGTTTCTTTTATTTCCTTTACGACGCTAGAACGCGAAGAAGAAGAAGCAGTTGTGGAGCTGTGCGTCAAGTTCAAGTTGCTTCAAGGCCAGGGACATTAAGAGACTTGAGGCAAGCCATCCTGATGCTTGCTGATATTACACTTATCATTATCTATCATGCATGTTTTACTTCTGAAAAGCTTTACAAAATTTTGATCTCCAAAAGAAAACTATTTTTGAAGTGAGTATCTCTTCTATTAATATTATACATTATTATGCCATTAGTTAATACTTGGTGTTACCAAGCCCATAAGCCACCATATGGTATTTATTACCATCAAATATACTAGTCCCTAAGTGGACACCCTAAAATTGTGATTTTACAAAACAAAGGCTTTATGGAAAACCCGGAGAAAAGGCGGATCCTTATTCTCCGGAGGAATGTGGAAGTGGTCATTTTTGGGAAATTGGTGTTTTCAAAAATGACACATAACCTAGTCTTCGCCGGACAACCTTTACTGTACTACCACTCTACCCCTATATGGGTATGGGGCCTATCTAGATGCTTGAACTTGTTAGTGTATGCTTTATTCCAAAGTGCTATAGAGAAGCGGATTCTCTGAACCGAAGTGTCGCCAGGAGAGGGAAACGGGACATACACAGTGTGGGATTAATTTTCCCTCCGGATGCGACAACTGGGCCTCCCGACTAGGCAGGGCGGGACTTGATGCCGGGGAGAACAACCCATCTGAAGGAATGAGCATATACTAGCTTGTGTCAGAGTGGACAGTTAGGATCAAATTCTCCGGTGCTTGCATATCGCTGTGACGATCCATGGGTGGTCCATGGCAGAGTTTTGGATATAGTGGATGTGTACACCTCTGCAGAGTACAAATTTTTCGAAGAAGTCGCGTCCTCGGATATGGACAGTTGAATGGCCATGTAGCTAGCATTGTGTCAATGTTTTCAAAAAGGAGTTTTTGAAAGGAAGTTTTGAACTCGGGAAGTTCGGAAAGGAAGGAAAGCTTGTACCGCGGAGGTACTAATGATAGAAAGCCAGAAGTTGTTTTACAAACTAAAAAGTTTTGCAAATAAAACTTCTCTACTCTAAGCAAGAATTCTGGAAACTGATTCCAAGAAGTTTTGCAAAGAGGAAATTCCTTTTTAAACAAAAGTTTAACAAAACCTCTTGTACATGTGATATCTACAAGAGAAATAAAACTATAATATTTTTCTTCTGAAGTATCTTCTTCAACGAAGGTACAGATTAATTTGACTGCAACTGTGGTGTCATCCTATATGAACACCATTGATAGTGAACCCTATTTATAGCCTACCTATTCCACCATATAAGCATACTTGCACTTTGGTAAGTCACATGATGGATGTCTTGCTGAGTACATTCAAATGTACTCATTATGGTTTCGCCCCTGGTATCTACTTGCCAGACTTTGAGAAGGAGTCTTCGAAGAAGATCAACGAGGAGGAGTATGAAGCTGATGGCTTTGCGAACTAGGATCGTCTCCGGGTCAGCAGCCTGTAGGTTAAGGCGTGACTTGGGCTCTACTGCGTTATGAGTATTTAGTCTTCCGTTGTGTGTGTTGTGTGTTGCCCTGCGTGGCATCCGTTTAGGCTTGGTTAAGTGACCATGCCCCTTTTGTAAGTATTTATGCAACCGTGTAATGGATATTGTATCTGTGTACCAACTTGATATGTTGTTCACGACTGAATTCCTGGGATCGTGAATGTATGCATATCGAAGGTGTCCTTGAACAATGGTTCGAAGGACGGACCTTACACCTCCCCCCGTTACTCCAACTAATGCACCCATCACCCCACACACGCTCTCAAGAACTAGATTAATCAAAGATAGCAAATAAGAACGGGGTACATAAGATACATCTACTCAAATAACTCAAGAGGAACAATTGCAATCTCAGATTCAATAACTCATAGAAAAGATCCACCACGTAGGAATTACAACGGTGCCCGTAATCATGTGAGGCAGCTCATATGGATCTAATTAGTGAAGCACATAGAGAGAGAGAGATACAAGTGCTACTTACACAAACCCATAGCCCTGGGGTGGACTACTCCCTCTTCATGGGGATGTCGATGGAGATGACGTTGGAGGGGTAGGAGATCACACCGGCGGCGCCCCGCCGGAGTTTTCCCCTTCCAATCTGGAACTTCTGGTCTCTGTTTTGGTCTTTCGGTGTTTCGGCGGCGCTCTCCTCCGTAAGGGTACGGGGGACCCTTTTTATAGTCGGTTTTAGGTCAAGACGGAGTCGGTAAGTCGAAGATGGAAGGAATTGGGGCCACAGGGGCCAAAAGGGGGCCTCTCACGCGGCCAAGGAATCTGGCCGCGTGGAGGGTCCTCTTTTGGGACTCCTTGCCCAATTCTCGTGGATCCTTCGCCCGCAAGTCTTCTCCTTCCAAGAAAATGACCCCCGCAGATTTTCAGGTGATTTCGCGGAAGTTTGCCCCCTGAAACGTCAAAAATATAGAAAATGGGGTTTCTGACAGGCAGGGTTAATTCCATAAAAGTTGGGGGACTTTGTAATTTAACCCCAAAATACTATAAAACATTGAATTATACCCTTATATGATGCAATATGTAATAGAAAACCATGTGAAAATATGCAAAATTCATCTATGCATTTTACATGCATCAACATCCCCAAGCTTAACCCATGCTCGTCCTCGAGTATGAAGGTGATAAAACTAAGATGGGTTTTGCATATTGAAACAATCATGGGATATCAAGGAGGATTATTCATGCTACATATAATCAAATGATTAATACTAGAAATGAGTAGCAATATACAATTCATGTTGTAAGAAATATCAAGTATGCAAGCAAAGATGCTTCATGAAAGTTCACAAAGTGTATAATGAAATAAAAGCACTATGGACCAAATGCATACACAAAATGAAAAATAAAATCCTATATTGGTCAAAGAATAGCATAACGGAGAATAGAAAATATGGTGGACACTTTGGAGAAAACTGAGTAGAGGTAAAACATGATCAAGTCTTATTTAGCCTCTAAATTATTCAACTAAAATTACTAATTGAAATGTGGTATCCATTGATCTAGGACTCTCATTGCCCCTTTATCACTAGCATCTTAAAATTGTGAGTATTGAAGTAATGAGAATGACAAGGTGGTTGAAAGCCTCATGCCCCGTGAGTGTGAAAACCTACTCCATGATTACTCAACTTAAGATTCCTAATAAGCTTTGTACAATCATAATAAGTATTAATGACATCATAGAGAACCGCAAAGAGGTACCTCTTTCCCCATGACATGGAAACAAGCCCATGTTACAATGACAAGATGAACAAACGGAGTAGACTCATCATCCTTTTTATTTTCATTCACTATTATGCATAGCTTCTTATTTTATTATAGGATGTGTTGCAGAGTCACTCAAGCTGTAAGTAAATTTCCACCATGATAAAGCATGGATTGGGTTAGCGGCCCAGTGCGTTTCTCTAGTCATATAGATACTTACTCATCAAAACTTACTATTCCTCTATTTCATTTCGGCATGGCAGGAGTCCAAAAACAAAAGTACATGATATCAACCAAATGTAATTTTTTTTTGCAATGTTGAAAGCTTTCCGGTGATACACGTTTATAGCTAGATCCCAACCACATACTTGTCAAACGCAAAACTTGTGGCTCTCATTATTGGGTCATGTTTATTAGATGCATAAAAAGTAAAGTGTGCCTTCAATAGTTCGTGAGAGTCCTATCCCAAGTTCAACCCATGACAATTAATAAAGTGAACATATTAATTTAGAACATAAATAACACAATAACATGGTGAACATAATCGGAATAGGAATGAAGCTAATGGGAAGATATGGTGGACTCACTGTAAATACTTGGCTAAGGAGTGTTGGAAACAAGTTTTTACTTGTTGGAATTTTTAATTTTTTTGGCTAACAAGAGGGAGATAGTTGACCATCTACTATGCATGCATATGTCCATAGAACTACTCATTTCATGACAAACTAAATAAACCAGCAATTAACATCAAGGACATGAATAAGAGATAGCTCAAGACAATATTATTGCAAATTTCTACACATAAAAAGGATATAAATCATGCAAACATATGTAGCTCTTCAAATTAACAATGTCATCCCTATTCAAAGTCATAATACTAGCATCCAATACATTCCAACCCCAAACTCCAGTAGCTCAATCTCATATAAAATGATGGCGGTAGTCTTATCAAAACAAAAATAAAAACAAAAACTAGACGCTTCAAGTCTCTACGATAAATGCTTTGCTTAGAAAAACAGAAAGTAGACGTGTGCTAACCAAAAGAGTGTAGCTCCAGTGGGGTGTTCATCACATCCCCAAGCTTATGGCTTTCACCATTCTTGGATGTCTTGAGGCGCAGCTCCTCTATTCCCTGTGAAAAAAACTTCACAAAACATGTTTCTTCCATTCTTTTTCTGTGGGGTAAGATTAGCAAGGACAAACAAATCACATGTTTGCTGTGCAAAATTCCAAATCAAATGCTCCAGTAGATAGACAATAAGGTTCATTATGTTGTATGTTCACTCTCTTGCTTGAAAGAATCATGGAAATTCGATTCCCAAGCCCAAAGAGTGCATAAAACAAAAGAAGACAGAATCTGTCTAGAAAAGCAACAGAAGCAAAACGAACGTTCTTCCCTAAGATAGACTCGTCAAAACATTAAGCCAATTTTTGTGCTTACACAGGACGCAAAGTTGCAAAACATACTTAAAAATTAGCTAAATCCGACATACCAATAAAAAACGTAAAATCATACGGTGAGCAGACTCGTGCTGAAACAGAAATTTTATGCACTAGGATAGCAACTTATAAGTCCAAATGGGTTTGACTTGACTCTTTATTGAAAACTCCAGAATTAAAACAAAAAAAACTAATCTCTTGAGACAGCAAGAGGACACTAGGAAAATCCAAACAAAAACAACCGGGTTGCCTCCCGTAAAGCGCTTTCTTTATAGCCATATAGCTAGGCTTTACTTACTTGATAATCAAGAGGGATAAAGCTCATGAGGGAGCTTGTTCTTCAGCGTGCCCCTCTTCCTTGGGAAGTGCTCCATACTTTTCTTGTGAGGGAACTGAAACTTGACATTCCCTTCCTTGGAGTCTATGATTGCACATGTAGTACGAAGAAAAGGTCTACCCAAAATAATAGGACTAGAGATTTATCCCCCATATCCATAATAATGAAATCAACGGGTATGAAAGTCATGTGCAATTCAATCATAACATCTTTTACTTGTCCTACAGCATGTTTAGTAGAGTTATCAGCAAGGACAAATTCACTTGAGTGTAACATCCCAAGTATGAAAAGCACCTTTAGAATGTTTGCTTTTTGTTAATTTATGTTTTGCATCATGACATCATAATCATTGCATTTGTTTTTCATTGTTTTCCATTTGAATTTCCAAACCAAAATTCAAATATTTTGTTTCATACTTGTTCTGTTACAATTTTCAAATAAAAATATTCAAATAAAAACATCTTTTTGTTTCCATTAAAATAGAAAGTTCAAACTATTAAATTGTTCCTTTTAAAATTTCACTTAACATCAAATTTCACTTAAATTCAATTAAATTTACAAACAGCAACCAATTTGAAATTTTTGAAAAACAAAAGTTGCACATGGGTGATGTTGCCATAAATAAACTATACAAATTTTTCCCTAAATTTTTCTAACCCTAAAACTACTCCTTTTCTTCCCTTTTTCTTTTCAGCAAAAAAAAAACAGAAAAAAAAACAAACAGAGGGGGAGAGGGCAGACCAGCCCACCTTCCCCACGGCCCACCTCTCTCCCTCGTCACTTACCTCTGTACGGCACGCCATCCGCGATGCCCACGTCGACAGTGGCGTTGATGGGACGGCCACGGCGCCTCCTCCTCCTCCTTATAGCCACCACCTAGGGCTCCCGTGCTGCCCTAGTTCTTCTCCTCCTTCTCCCTCGCGCCGTCGTCGCCTATCTCTCCTTCCTCCCTCCTCTGCAGCTCTCTGTTCTGAACCCCACCGCACCACCGCAACTGAAACCTCGACGATCGCCGCCGCCATGGTTCTCCTCCCCTCTGGTTGAGCACGGGGATCGTCTCCCCTCTGCTTCCTCTCCCTCCTCGACACCTCCTCGGTGGCTGAGAGCCACCGGATCGTCGCCGCCATCCCTGTCGCTGTCGCCGCCGTCGGACACTCTCCCCGTCGACCTCCTCCTCCTCTCCCCGGTGAGCATCGCTCCCTCCTATCCCCTCTCTGCTTCCCCGTGTCAACCACGCGCACGTCCACAGCACACTAGCACGCACCACGGGCAGCAACAGCGCGCAGATCGCCGCCCGGCGACCACCGCGTCCTCGCAGTTTCAGAAAGACTGAAACTTTCAGTTTCAGTTAAACTTAACTGAAACGGAACCTTATCCCCCCGCGCGCTGCTATACTGACAAGGAACAGCAGCACATCGCAGTGGCAGCAGCACTGCGCGCACGCTCACGCGGTCGAGGGTTCGATCCCTGCCCCCCGCGGGATTAATCCCACACTTTTGCACCGCGCGCTGACAGGTGGGGCCTCCCTGTCAGCGACGCGTGCATCCACGCGCACACACACACACTTCCACCGTGGCCAGGGCCCACTGTCAGTGGCCCAGGTTGGGTCACTGCGAGGTGTTAAACCCTCCTGGCCCTTTTTCTTTTAAATCTAGTCCATATTATTTACAGAATAGTCCCTGGTTTCCAAATACAAATAACTTTTGTATTTTAAATCCAAACTTAATAAATAAAATATGTTTTCTGTACCAAATTTAATTCTCTACATGTTTAAATCATTTGTTTTCTGTTTTGAACATTTAAAAGTGTTTCCAAATTCAAATTCAAACAACTCCTTTCAAATTTGGTTAATTTCATAACTAATTCAAATTTAATTCAAATGTCACATATAAAATATGTTTTCCATGCCAAATTGAACCACCTTTCCAAATATAAACTTTATTTCCTGTTTTGAATAATTAAAATTGGTTAAATAATTTAAACCTTGTTTAAATCATTTAAAATTGCTAAATTCATAACTTGGTCGAATTAATTTCTTTTTGAACATATAAAATATGTTTTCAAACCAGAAAATTATAATATTTTCAAATATGAATCTTTACCTAATAATAAAGGTATTAAGGCTTCCCTGGTTTGGTTTGGTACGTCATTAAAACTACCCTCAAAGTTGAGACAAATTACCCACTCTGCCATCGGTAAGTGAAAAAAATGTTTTGATTTTTTTCCTTATTAAGTCATGTTCGATCGATCTTTAGTTTTCTGAGTACGCCGGGTGAAGCTTCCGTATAAATGAAGCACGATCATAGTCGATTCGTACACGTCGTGGTTAGTACTATCATAGACCGAGTCGGTACAACTTTCCTAACTCACACCCGGTTCGCTATATACACACCTGAGACGCGTAGGTCGCAACGCGCTCCTCGCGTGATTGTTTCTTCCGATGGATGGCTTGTCATCATATGAGCTCACGAATCCACGATCCAACCTTGGGTATGGGCTGGCCCAGCCCAGGTATAAGAAAAAGAAAAGAAAAAAGGTATGATGCCCACCACGTGCTGATCGATCTGGTTCCGGTAGGCACGAGTCTAATTAAAGAAGCAAAAACAGGCCCTTACGTGAGTTTTGGTTAGCTAGAACCCGTGTCCACCTAGGTAGGTCTACGATTTGGCAGGCTACCTTTCGTGTCCGGGTAGGTTATCCCCGAGTTTAACCGTGTATTGGAAATTGAAAACGTGAATAAAATTTGGAAACCTAACACCGTTCTGGAAGTTTTCTAATTAATCACGTAGGCACGTCTATCCTAATCATACTCGTGGGAGTAAGACTATATTATTAAACGAACATTACAAATAAAATTATATCACTTTACAAGGGAAAATAAAAATAGGCACTATTATTGACGTGGTAATCCATGTTCTGAAATATAATCTCCAAACACATCTTTCTTAATATCGTGGTAATCCATGCTATATCTCTATCTTTGTCGCATTTGTCTCTTATTGCAAACGGATTATGAGTTATGACAAGTTCATCGTTTCGCTGCCCACGTTGGTACGTGGTTATGCCATAGGTTACAATCGGCGGATAAGAGTATCAAAATCATTTTTTTGGTCGAGCGCCACTGGAAAATCAGCGGCCGACGACAGTAGTGAATAACTGGAAAGTGTGCAGATGGAGGAACCTAACATGTCGTCCTCAACATCGACGGGTGACTCTACGTCATGGTGGACCAACGCTACAGAAAACGTGGCAAATCTAGGAAAATGAATTGACGCGTTCGATGAGAAGGTGAGCTCAAGATGGCGCGTTTTTTTTTTGAAATTACCAGACTGGAGATTTATAGATGAAAATATTTGGCGATTGTTTTTTCGAGTGATCCGTGAGAGAAAAAAACCAAATATTAAACACCATGGTGGGACTGATGTGTGGGCTCTACATTTGTTAGTATAATTTGTTGAGGTAATTGAAAAATTGTAAACTAAATTCCTTGATGCAAATAAGGAGACAAGTCAACATAAAATAATCTAAAGAAAATCACCAGAAAATCGTAATATTCGTATAGGCTATTACAACTGAAAAACACAAATAAAATATTAGTTGTAAATATATGTATACATGTTTGAAATTCACCTCCATTGTTTTGTGGCTTTTATTCGATCTTCAGAAAGTTTCCTGCCAGCAAATGATTTTTGTTAATAAAATATATTATATTTTCAACAAAAGAATTTAACTTAAAAAATATAGTATTATGTATTATTTTAAAATCCTACTATTACTCTTGAGACGAAGAACAAGCCGAACAAAATGGTGATCGATGAGGTTGTAGGATCTACCTCCTTACGTTGTGGCCGGCTTGGAGCTGCTATGCCCCTTGGTTGCCGGAGGTGAGGGGTTCTCAAACCCTGCAAAGCCAAGTGTAACATCCAAGTATGAAAACAACCTTTAGAATGCTTTGTTCTTTGTTTTATTTCAAGCAATGCATCATGTCATCATGTTTACTTATTGTTTGCATTTGTTTTCCATCTGTTTTATCCTGTTTTCACAACTCAAATTCAAACCTTTTTCAAACATGGTTTCATACTTGCTCTGTTACAACCTTTGGAACCAAAATAACAAATAAAAACAACCCTTTTATTCCTTGTTTTCACTTATTAAATTGTTGCTTTAAATCCAACCAATAATTCAATCAATAATTCTCAAATCACCTTTTAAATTCCCAAACCAAGTTCAAATCAGTACCTAATTTAAACCATCACAATTCACCACAAATTTGGGGTCCTAAACTCATTTATTTTTTAACCTAGGGATAACCCTATTCAAATGTCTGTTTTCAATAAAGAAATCTAATATGAAAATTCTCCCATATTTGGTTTCAAACACTAACTATAATTTTAAAATTTCCATTTTTGAATCCAAGCTTATAAAATGGTTGCTAATTACTTAAATAGCTTAACTTAATTTTTCTAGAATTTTTCTCAAATAAAACCTTAACAGTTTTCTTCCAAAAGCAAAAGTACAAAAAAAAATAAAACAGAAAAAGAATAAAAGGCAGCTAACCTAGCGCGCGCGCAGCAGCTAACCGCGGCCCAGCCCGCTAAGCCTAACCCCGCGCGCGCCCAGCCCATCACTTAATCGCCCGTACCGGTTCGTTTGCGCTAAGATTCGTGCCTGCGCCCTCCGTCTTCGTCAAACCGTACGGCGGCCATCGGGAGACGCCACCGCGACAGCTACGCCGCCGTCCGACCGCTTCCGTGCGGTTCCGCCCCTATAAGAAGGCCCTAGGGCCCTAGGCTCCTAGGGTTCCCCCCATCCCATCGCAGCGCCGCCATTCCTCTCCTCGCTGCCGCACCACCTCTCTGCAATTTCTCCCGCCGGCGAGTTTCTGACGAATTCAATGGCGCCGCCACCTCTCTCTCCCATCTAGCCACCCAACCACTGCAACCTCGTCGCCCCTCTACCCTCTCTCTGCTGGACACCAGAAACAGGCAAGTTAACCCTCAGATCGACGCCGCCGTCCTTTCTTTTCCTCCGGCTACCGTGCCCTGTTTTCTGAATCCGATCTTCTCGTCGGCGTTACAGTACCCCTCCGCTCCAATCGGCTGCTGGAATCGAGCTGCCGCTGCTTCCTCTACGTGACGGACACCGGAGCAGACGCAGAGGACCACCAGGAGCTCGCCGCCGTCCACGACTGCCTCCGTCACGCCGCCGTCAGCAGGTCTTCGTCGCGCCTCTGCATCCTGCTACGAACGGTGGTGAGCACCGTCTCCTTCCTCCCTCTGTTGCTCGCGTCCGTGCACGCCCGCGTCCAACCAAACACCCCACAGCAGCGTGCTGGCCGTGGTTCACGCCGGCGAGCAGCGCCACCTTCTCTGTCAGTCGAGCAACGCTCGCTCGTCGTCAGCAAAGTTCAGAAATTCAAATCTGAAGCTTATCCTCCCCGCGCTGCGTATGCTGTCAAACACATGACAGCAGCGCAGTGGCGCGAGCCTTTTGCGCGCACAGCGAGCTCGCGGGTTCGAGCCCCGCGGCCGCAAAACTTTTTGATATTTTCTCCTCGCGCGCGAGGCCCACTGTCAGCGCCCTACTGTGCCACGCGGCGTAGCGCAGAGCCACGTTGGCAGCTGGCCCACTGCGCAGTGGCAGAGTGTAGGGTGCTGCTGCGTAACAAATGTTTTTCGGCACAAATCAAAAATTCCAATTTCTTTTAATTAACAGATTTGAACCCACACTTTGAAATTCAATAACTTTCATTTGGTAAATCCAATAAATACAAACTTTATACCTATTCTGATCCAAATTTTATACTCTTTCCAAATATTCAATTTGTGTTCTGTTTTGAATTTTCAAAATGCAATCTAAATTCAAATTCAAATAATTCAAATGCCATTTGTAATAATTCAACACAAATTCATACTGTTTTCCAATAATTCAAATAAAATATGTTTTTCACACCTTTTTGAATACTCTATTCAAATATAAATTTTGTTTTCTGGTTTGAATAATTTAAATTGCCTAAACAATTTAAATCTTGTTTAATTCAATTAAAAATTGTTTAATATTGTTTAATTCATAAATAATTAATCCAAAGTCCAATTTCAAATTGTGAAACATGTAATCCAACTAAAATTTGATAACCTTTTCAAATATAAAATTTGTAAATTGTTTTGCACACCCTAACTTGATGAAAACAATAATTGTTTGTGTACCATGTTTAAGTAACAAAATTCCAAATTTGATAAATGCCTTTCTAAATTGTTAACTATTATTCCAATTGCATTTAACTTGTTATGTTATTGTTATGCATCATGCATGCATCATACTAAGTCACTTACACATGATGCTTAGTGATAGAACAATTAATTCAACTCTAAAGCATGGGCTTCCATATGCAACCTTTGCATATGGAATCCATTTAAACTTGTGTCCCATCTCAACTAGTTTAGTTTGGTGCATCTATTAAACATGACATGCATCATCCAATGTTTGTGCACCTATGCCATGTATTGATTGCCCGTCTTCCTTCGTTGTTGTTTTTGCTTCTTCTCGATTAGACGACGACGTTGGTACCGACGAGCCTTACGACACCACTACTCAGGACCTAGCCCAGTACGAGGCTGAGCTGCCAGGCAAGTTATCACTCACATGAATCATCGAGTTCCTTCCACACTTGTTGTCGATACTATCCTTTTGTCTACTATTGCTAGCCCTATGTATCGTTGCTTGTTCTCCGAACCCATCACATGATACCTTGAGCCATGATATTGCCACCACCTCCATACCTACAGCCATTGCTTGTGCCTTAGTATTATCTAGCATGCTTAGGGTTGCTTTTACTCGAGTCTGTTGTCGGTTACTACTGTTACTATCTTATTATCTTGTACCGGGGCTTGTTGTTAATCAATCAATCCTGTTAATTGCTAATGGTAATAATAATTTGATGATAAGGCACCGGCAGGAGGCCCATGAGTGGTTTTGGAGCCTGCTAGTGTCGACCCTAATAGGAAAAGGGTCTTGTCTACTGATCCATGATGAGCGCACTACCCGCATTTGGGAAGCGAGTATGGGCGCCCCCCTCAACTTGACCTGATTCGCATCTCGTCCAAATCGCCTCATTTAGTTCGTGTTTTCCATTTGCCGCATGCATGTTTTTGCGAGCCCAGCGCAGGGTGGAACTTTCGTAGTCGGCATATAGGGGGACACGTTCTTAGAGTGCTATGAGGGTCCATTTTCTTCTGGGCTCGATTAGCCGTGCGCCCAAGGTGCTTTGGGCTTGATGCGAGGAATGGTTGGTTGTGTAGAGTACCCCGCTTGGTGGAAGTGCATTTCCACCTGGCGGGTTATTCTTGAGTGTACGGCCAAATTGGTGCAACCCTGCAGGGATAATCTTCTCGAGAAGCCGTGTTTTCCGCGGTTATGGATTACTTGGTGAAAGTACTGGCTAACAAGTACTCAGGACAACTTCAACATAATGATCAATCATGTTTCACCCAATGATTAATAACTTGACTAGTAATAGGTTATTCACACAAATAACTTGATTCACCTTATCACAACTGTGTGAGTTATCCTCGGATTGCTTCTTTGGATAAGGGGCGAGATCCAGGATGGGTTTGGTTGGAGTTATCTTTCAGTTGGTTACAATCCTCGATCTTATCTTTTCTGTTAGCCGTAACTTGTAGCTATCTTCTGTAGTTGTTTAGAGCAGCCAGCAGCACTTTTATATTACCCCTTTCTTCCGTTGATCCCAAGCATCAATGCTTGTGTTGACGGGTAACTCTTTGATGAACTGTGAGTCTTGCTTGCCAGTACTTGGATGTACTGACCCCGTTGGGGCTGTGGTTTACGCAGAGTACGACTACGACTACGACGCTTCCCAGGATGGCTACTTTGTGGAGTTCGACGACGCTGCAGACGAGTAGTTAGCTGGACCAGGGCAGGATCCAGACCTACGTGGATGGGCTTCGCTTTTCTTTATTTTCTCCGGCTTCTTAAGCCATGGATTTGTCTGTACTCAGACCCTTTGATTGCTTCCGCTGTTGTAATGGATGATATGTTGGGACATGTGTCCTCTGGATGACTGTATTCGATATTTCTGCCTTAGTGAAGGCCAGTTGCACTTATTTCATTCTTTTGTGTCTTAGAGACAGTTTGTGCTATCATTTCGTTCAAAGCTGTTGACGTACCGTGCGTGTTTGAATATGAAGTACGTCGACAGTAGTGCCTTAGGTTCCTAGCGGATAGTTTACCTCGACGGTGGAAGCAGGGCTTGTGTTGTCGCGCATAAGCGCAGGCCTACCAGGAAGCTGGGACGTGGGAGCAGTTATGCCCCATAATCCAAGCACCTGACTTCCAGTTCGTGCGGGGAGTATCCTCTAGAAACCCAGGGTGCGACAAATGGTATCAGAGCCTGTCTGCCTGTAGGATCCCTTTTTACTGGTCGCAGTTGAGTCTAGAAACTATTTTGTAGCTATATAGGAAAAATGAAACGTGAGAGTAGGAATTCTGCCATTTTTCTTCTTTCCCCACCCACCCACCCTTTTCTGGTAAGGAAGTGCAACGTTGTTTTCTGTTCTCACCTAAACTTTCAAGTTAGGATTTCACGAGTTTTGGGTTCCCTGTAGTACCTCAGGACTTTTGGTCTCGTTTTCCCGATGTTGCTTCGATATCATGTCCTTTTCAAAATCCTTTTCGTCCGTTGAACCTTGTTGTTGTTCTTCCACATCCTTTTTCATCTACCGGAGTCTAATCAAAACTTTCCAAATAATCTGCAGATGGGTCTCAACTACTACCCGCAGGTGGTTCGTATGACTCGCTGCGAGAGCACCGCCGGTTTTCCAGAGTTGCTGAGAGACATGGTTACCTTTCTGGGGTTCCGTTGGGCACCAGAGTACCAGGTCTACGAGCACCAGCGAGAGTTTGACCAGACTTGCTACCGGGCTATCGTCTACATTCTGTCGGATGATGGCAGGAGCATTGCACACCAGTACGAGGCAGTAGGGTCCACAGTGGATATGGCAGTGCAGCAGGCAGCGTACGTGAGTATCACCGTTCTCCGTGCTGACTACTGGGGGTTTGATAAGTCCAGTTTTCGTCACATACCCCGTGGTTACATCACGGCAGCGGGAGTTCACTTCACTGTCCACCGCGACATGGATACCTACGAGACTGATAGCTCCAGGCTCCAGATCACTGCCCAGTTCGCTAGTCACAGTGATGCCGTTGCTTCCGCACTTTCTCAGGAGTTAGCCTCAGTCAGGGAGCAGCTCCACCTTGCTCTCACTCGTCTGGCGACGTACACCACAAACTTTGTTGGAGACGAGCGCTTCGCACGTGTCGTTCAGCCAACTGGTCTTCCGTTGCCAGATGCTGGAGGTTACGAGCCGATCAGAGGCCCACTTCTCGACCTCGGAGCTGGTTACACAGGGATTCCCCGCTATGGAGCACAGGGAGAGGACGCTTTCTACTTCACGACACCGAGAGTTGCTCTCAGAGCAGTTCCTATCTACATGGATCGTCGTGATACCTACTTCCGTGGGATTCCTCCTCACCGTATCTCTCGTCGTACTACTCACCGCCGTCCTGCGTGATGAGCATGGGAGTACCGTTGTATCCATTACTAGCTGTGTCTAGTCTATCCTTTCGTTTTCGAACCATGTATTGGTCTGTTGGATATTCTGATGTATTTGAACATGTGATGATGTACCTGTTGGTTATCTATTCATGCGTCGGAATAATCTATCTTTCGGTTACCAAGTCTATCCTTTTCTGTTGTTGTGCTAAAATGAATTTCTGTTCAGGATGCCTCCAACCAGGAACAACCCGCCTCCGCCACCACCAATGGGGGAGCTGTTGGCTCAGATGACCCAAGTGGTGACACAGATGGCCCAGATCCAGGCTAACCAGCAACACAACCAGAATGCTCCAAGGGTCACCATCAAGGACTTCCTCAGCTTGGGCCCAAAAGCTTTCGTGGCAACACGTGAGCCCCTGGATGCTGATGACTGGATCCGTGACGTAGCAAGAGCTCTGGAGATAGCTCATGTTGCTGAAGAGGATAAGGTCAAGTACGCCACCTACCTACTGAAGGGTCAGGCAGCTACTTGGTGGGAGAACTACCAGGCCATGAGGGCTGGCTTTCCTATCAACTGGGGATGTTTCAGAGATGCCTTCCTGAAGCACCACATCCGGGATGGTCTCATGGAAAAGATGCGTGAGGAATTCTGCTCTCTCAGACAGGGCAAGCTGGACGTTCTCGGCTACCAGAACGAGTTCAATCGTCTCGCTCGGTACGCTGGTGACGAAGTGTCCACCGAAGCCAAGAAGATGGCAAGATTTCGCCGAGGTTTTAACCCGGAACTGAAGTACGCTCTCACAAACATCAAGTGCAAGGACTTCGTGGAGCTTGTGAACACCGCGCTCAATGAGGAGAATGGGCGCAAGGCGTTCGAAGAGTCGCGCAAGCACTCGCGTGAGGGTGGTTCCTCCTCCAACATGACCACCCCTCCGCAGAAGCGCCGCATCTGGGTGCCAAATGGTGCTGTCACTCGGGCTCCAAATGCCCAAGCTTCTCCAGGCTTTGGTCCCCGCCCACCCAACCCATCTCAGATGCAGGGTCAGAGGTTTCCGATGGGGCAGCCAAGGCCAGGTCCTTCTCGTATCGTCACTTGCTACAAGTGCAAGGATACTGGACATTATGCTGATAAGTGCACTCAGAAGCAGCTTCCCCTACCTCCTCGCCCCAACAACAACCAGGCTATGGTTCGTGCTCCCCCGGCTAAAGCCTTCAACTCCAACAATAGGCCTGTCGGGAGGAACGCGAGGGTGAACCATATCAAGGCCGACAAAGCCGAAGAGGCTGCTGACGTCGTTCTCGGTATATTACCCGTAAACTCTATTCCAGCTAAAGTGTTGTTTGATACTGGAGCATCGCATTCATTTGTGTCAAAGATTTTTGCAAAAGCATACAACCTAGTTCTGGTTCCGCTAAGCAATCAAATGACTGTTCACTCTCCGGGACCACAAATGTTGACTTCCAAGATAAGCATGGACAATGAGATCCTAATTGGAGGTCGTGTATTCCTTGCTTCACTCATGTTGCTGGGAAATTCTGACATTGATGTCATTCTGGGTATGGATTGGTTGAAGACCCACAAAGCTAAAATTGACTGTGCTCAAAAGTCAATAACTCTCTCCCACACTTCAGGCCAGATAGTCTATTCTCCATATGGATCAACTTCTGTTCAGCTGTTCAGCCTCGATGCCAAACCCCTTCCTGCAATTGAAAATGTTCCGGTGGTTTCTGAATTCCCTGACGTCTTTCCAGAAGAGTTGCCAGGGATGCCCCCGGACAGAGCAGTTGAGTTCGTGATCGAGCTTGAGCCAGGTACTGCTCCAATCTCTAAGCATCCATACAAGATAGCTCCTCCTGAACTGAAATTGTTGAAGGAGCAAATCGATATGTATATGGACAAAGGTTTCATTCAGCCTAGTTCCTCCGCTTGGGGTTGCCCAACCCTGTTTGTTGCCAAGAAGGATCAAACTAAGAGACTCGTGGTTGACTATCGTCCTCTCAACGAGAAAACCATCAAGAAAAAGTATCCACTTCCTCGTATCGATGATCTTTTTGATCAACTTGCTGGAGCCTCAATATTCTCAAAGTTGGACTTGAGGATGGGTTACCATCAGATAAAGATCAGAAAGGAAGATATTCCTAAGACAGCTTTCACCACTCGTTACGGTCTATATGAGTACACCGTCATGTCCTTTGGTCTCACCAATGCACCGGCAACGTTCTCAAGACTCATGAATTCTGTCTTCCATGAATACCTCGACAAGTTCGTTGTGGTATATCTTGATGACATTCTAGTCTACTCAAAATCCGAGGAAGAGCATGGAGAACACCTTCGTCTCACTCTCATGAAACTTCGCGAGCATCGTTTGTATGCCAAGTTTTCCAAATGTGAGTTCTGGATTCCAGAAGTTGCATATCTTGGTCATATCATCTCTGCCAAAGGCATAGCCATTGACCCGGAAAAGGTTAAGGCAATTGTTGACTGGAAACCCCCTAAGACGGTGAAGCAAGTCAGAAGTTTTCTTGGCTTGGCTAGCTATTGCCGTCGTTTCGTCCAAAACTTTTCCAAGATTGCTAAACCTCTCACTGATCTCACAAAGAAGGACAAAAAGTTCGTTTGGACTCCACAATGTGATGAGAGTTTCAACCTCCTGAAGACTAAACTCACTTCCACACCTGTTCTAGTTGGCCCCGACACTACCAAACCTTTCCAGATATTCTGTGATGCATCTCTCCAAGGCCTAGGAGCAGTTCTTATGCAAGAACGTCAAGTTGTGGCTTATGCTTCACGTCAGTTGAACCCACATGAGCAAAACTATCCCACTCATGATCTTGAACTTGCAGCAGTTGTGTTTGCCCTCAAGAAATGGAGACAATACTTGTTGGGTAACAAAACTGAAATCTTTTCCGATCATAAGAGTCTGAAATACATCTTCACTCAGCCAGATCTGAACCTCAGGCAAAGGAGATGGATTGAGAAGATTAAAGACTTTGATCTCACCATTTCTTACACTCCAGGCAAGGCTAATGTTATGGCCGATGCTCTCAGTCGCAAATCTTATTGCAATAATCTCATGATCATGGAAAGCCAACCTCCACTTCATGAAGAATTCCAGAAGCTGAACCTTGGTCTTGTTCCTGAAGGATACCTTGCTAGCTTGACAGCCAGCCCAACTCTCGAGGACAAGATTCGTTCTGAAAAACTTCGTGATAATGAAATCAAGAAGATTGTGGGTCACATCAAGGAGGGCAATGATAAGTTCAAGTCCTTCTCAATTGATGACAAGGGAACTGTGTTCTTCGAAGGACGCATTGCAGTCCCTCAGATTCAAAGTCTCAAGGATATCATTCTCAAGGAGGCTCATGAAACTCCTCTATCCATTCACCCTGGAAGTACAAAGATGTACCAGGATCTCAAGACTCTGTATTGGTGGTCTGGCATGAAACGTGAAATTGCTCAATACGTTTCTGAATGCGACGTTTGTCAACGTGTTAAGGCAGTCCATCAGAAGACAGCAGGTCTACTCCAACCTCTGAAAATTCCTGAGTGGAAGTGGGACATGATTGAAATGGACTTCGTTACTGGGTTTCCAAAGTCCAAAAAGGGCAACGATGCAATCTTCGTTGTTATTGATCGTCTCACTAAGGTTGCTCACTTCTATGCTGTAAAGGAAACTATCTCAGCTAGCCAGTTAGCAGAGCTCTACACAGCAAAGGTTGTTCCTCTGCATGGTGTTCCATTGGAAATAAGCTCAGACCGTGGAAGTATTTTCACTTCTCATTTCTGGAAGAGCTTTCAAGAAGCATTGGGCACTAAACTTCTGTTCAGCACAGCTTATCACCCTCAGTCTCAGGGGCAAGTCGAAAGAGTCAATCAGATTCTCGAGGATATGCTCAGAGCATGTGGTCTCTCCTTTGGCATGAAATGGGAGGATTGCCTTCCATATGCTGAATTCTCCTACAACAACAGCTACCAGGCAAGCCTAGGCATGGCACCATTTGAGGCACTGTATGGTCGCAGATGCAGGAGTCCAATCAATTGGTCTGGAGCTGGTGAACGTTCACTTTTAGGCCCTGACATTGTTAAGGAAGCCGAGGAGAAAGTTCGTATCATTCGTGACAATCTCAGGATTGCTCAGTCTCGTCAGAAGAGCTATTATGATAGCAAGCACAGGGATATGGTCTATGCACCTGGTGATAAGGCATATCTCCGTGTAACTCCCCTCAGAGGCACTCATCGTTTTGGTGTGAAAGGAAAGCTTGCACCAAGATACATTGGCCCTTTCAACATCCTCTCAAGACGTGCAGACAATGCCTATCGTCTCGAGCTTCCAGAAAAACTTTCCAAAGTGCACGATGTGTTCCACGTGTCACAGCTCAAGAAGTGTTTCAAAGATCCAGATCGTGCAGTTGATCATGATTCCATCGAACTGCAAGATGATCTATCTTATGAGGAGCACCCTATTCGTATTCTCGATGAGACCGAGCGTAAGACTCGCAACAAGAGCACCAAGTTCTTGAAAGTCCAATGGTCGCATCATTCTGATAAAGAGGCAACGTGGGAGACCGAAGAGGATCTTCGCAAGAAGTATCCGGACCTGTTCATTTCTCAGTAGGGAATCTCGGGGCGCGATTCCTTCAAGGGGGGGCGTTTTGTAACATCCAAGTATGAAAACAACCTTTAGAATGCTTTGTTCTTTGTTTTATTTCAAGCAATGCATCATGTCATCATGTTTACTTATTGTTTGCATTTGTTTTCCATCTGTTTTATCCTGTTTTCACAACTCAAATTCACACCTTTTTCAAACATGGTTTCATACTTGCTCTGTTACAACCTTTGGAACCAAAATAACAAATAAAAACAACCCTTTTATTCCTTGTTTTCACTTATTAAATTGTTGCTTTAAATCCAACCAATAATTCAATCAATAATTCTCAAATCACCTTTTAAATTCCCAAACCAAGTTCAAATCAGTACCTAATTTAAACCATCACAATTCACCACAAATTTGGGGTCCTAAACTCATTTATTTTTTAACCTAGGGATAACCCTATTCAAATGTCTGTTTTCAATAAAGAAATCTAATATGAAAATTCTCCCATATTTGGTTTCAAACACTAACTATAATTTTAAAATTTCCATTTTTGAATCCAAGCTTATAAAATGGTTGCTAATTACTTAAATAGCTTAACTTAATTTTTCTAGAATTTTTCTCAAATAAAACCTTAACAGTTTTCTTCCAAAAGAAAAAGTACAAAAAAAAATAAAACAGAAAAAGAATAAAAGGCAGCTAACCTAGCGCGCGCGCAGCAGCTAACCGCGGCCCAGCCCGCTAAGCCTAACCCCGCGCGCGCCCAGCCCATCACTTAATCGCCCGTACCGGTTCGTTTGCGCTAAGATTCGTGCCTGCGCCCTCCGTCTTCGTCAAACCGTACGGCGGCCATCGGGAGACGCCACCGCGACAGCTACGCCGCCGTCCGACCGCTTCCGTGCGGTTCCGCCCCTATAAGAAGGCCCTAGGGCCCTGGCAGGTGCCCTAGGCTCCTAGGGTTCCCCCCATCCCATCGCAGCGCCGCCATTCCTCTCCTCGCTGCCGCACCACCTCTCTGCAATTTCTCCCGCCGGCGAGTTTCTGACGAATTCAATGGCGCCGCCACCTCTCTCTCCCATCTAGCCACCCAACCACTGCAACCTCGTCGCCCCTCTACCCTCTCTCTGCTGGACACCAGAAACAGGCAAGTTAACCCTCAGATCGACGCCGCCGTCCTTTCTTTTCCTCCGGCCACCGTGCCCTGTTTTCTAAATCCGATCTTCTCGTCGGCGTTACAGTACCCCTCCGCTCCAATCGGCTGCTGGAATCGAGCTGCCGCTGCTTCCTCTACGTGACGGACACCGGAGCAGACGCAGAGGACCACCAGGAGCTCGCCGCCGTCCACGACTGCCTCCGTCACGCCGCCGTCAGCAGGTCTTCGTCGCGCCTCTGCATCCTGCTACGAACGGTGGTGAGCACCGTCTCCTTCCTCCCTCTGTTGCTCGCGTCCGTGCACGCCCGCGTCCAACCAAACACCCCACAGCAGCGTGCTGGCCGTGGTTCACGCCGGCGAGCAGCGCCACCTTCTCTGTCAGTCGAGCAACGCTCGCTCGTCGTCAGCAAAGTTCAGAGATTCAAATCTGAAGCTTATCCTCCCCGCGCTGCGTATGCTGTCAAACACACGACAGAAGCGCAGTGGCGCGAGCCTTTTGCGCGCACAGCGAGCTCGCGGGTTCGAGCCCCGCGGCCGCAAAACTTTTTGATATTTTCTCCTCGCGCGCGAGGCCCACTGTCAGCGCCCTACTGTGCCACGCGGCGTAGCGCAGAGCCACGTTGGCAGCTGGCCCACTGCGCAGTGGCAGAGTGTAGGGTGCTGCTGCGTAACAAATGTTTTTCGGCACAAATCAAAAATTCCAATTTCTTTTAATTAACAGATTTGAACCCACACTTTGAAATTCAATAACTTTCATTTGGTAAATCCAATAAATACAAACTTTATACCTATTCTGATCCAAATTTTATACTCTTTCCAAATATTCAATTTGTGTTCTGTTTTGAATTTTCAAAATGCAATCTAAATTCAAATTCAAATAATTCAAATGCCATTTGTAATAATTCAACACAAATTCATACTGTTTTCCAATAATTCAAATAAAATATGTTTTTCACACCTTTTTGAATACTCTATTCAAATATAAATTTTGTTTTCTGGTTTGAATAATTTAAATTGCCTAAACAATTTAAATCTTGTTTAATTCAATTAAAAATTGTTTAATATTGTTTAATTCATAAATAATTAATCCAAAGTCCAATTTCAAATTGTGAAACATGTAATCCAACTAAAATTTGATAACCTTTTCAAATATAAAATTTGTAAATTGTTTTGCACACCCTAACTTGATGAAAACAATAATTGTTTGTGTACCATGTTTAAGTAACAAAATTCCAAATTTGATAAATGCCTTTCTAAATTGTTAACTATTATTCCAATTGCATTTAACTTGTTATGTTATTGTTATGCATCATGCATGCATCATACTAAGTCACTTACACATGATGCTTAGTGATAGAACAATTAATTCAACTCTAAAGCATGGGCTTCCATATGCAACCTTTGCATATGGAATCCATTTAAACTTGTGTCCCATCTCAACTAGTTTAGTTTGGTGCATCTATTAAACATGACATGCATCATCCAATGTTTGTGCACCTATGCCATGTATTGATTGCCCGTCTTCCTTCGTTGTTGTTTTTGCTTCTTCTCGATTAGACGACGACGTTGGTACCGACGAGCCTTACGACACCACTACTCAGGACCTAGCCCAGTACGAGGCTGAGCTGCCAGGCAAGTTATCACTCACATGAATCATCGAGTTCCTTCCACACTTGTTGTCGATACTATCCTTTTGTCTACTATTGCTAGCCCTATGTATCGTTGCTTGTTCTCCGAACCCATCACATGATACCTTGAGCCATGATATTGCCACCACCTCCATACCTACAGCCATTGCTTGTGCCTTAGTATTATCTAGCATGCTTAGGGTTGCTTTTACTCGAGTCTGTTGTCGGTTACTACTGTTACTATCTTATTATCTTGTACCGGGGCTTGTTGTTAATCAATCAATCCTGTTAATTGCTAATGGTAATAATAATTTGATGATAAGGCACCGGCAGGAGGCCCATGAGTGGTTTTGGAGCCTGCTAGTGTCGACCCTAATAGGAAAAGGGTCTTGTCTACTGATCCATGATGAGCGCACTACCCGCATTTGGGAAGCGAGTATGGGCGCCCCCCTCAACTTGACCTGATTCGCATCTCGTCCAAATCGCCTCATTTAGTTCGTGTTTTCCATTTGCCGCATGCATGTTTTTGCGAGCCCAGCGCAGGGTGGAACTTTCGTAGTCGGCATATAGGGGGACACGTTCTTAGAGTGCTATGAGGGTCCATTTTCTTCTGGGCTCGATTAGCCGTGCGCCCAAGGTGCTTTGGGCTTGATGCGAGGAATGGTTGGTTGTGTAGAGTACCCCGCTTGGTGGAAGTGCATTTCCACCTGGCGGGTTATTCTTGAGTGTACGGCCAAATTGGTGCAACCCTGCAGGGATAATCTTCTCGAGAAGCCGTGTTTTCCGCGGTTATGGATTACTTGGTGAAAGTACTGGCTAACAAGTACTCAGGACAACTTCAACATAATGATCAATCATGTTTCACCCAATGATTAATAACTTGACTAGTAATAGGTTATTCACACAAATAACTTGATTCACCTTATCACAACTGTGTGAGTTATCCTCGGATTGCTTCTTTGGATAAGGGGCGAGATCCAGGATGGGTTTGGTTGGAGTTATCTTTCAGTTGGTTACAATCCTCGATCTTATCTTTTCTGTTAGCCGTAACTTGTAGCTATCTTCTGTAGTTGTTTAGAGCAGCCAGCAGCACTTTTATATTACCCCTTTCTTCCGTTGATCCCAAGCATCAATGCTTGTGTTGACGGGTAACTCTTTGATGAACTGTGAGTCTTGCTTGCCAGTACTTGGATGTACTGACCCCGTTGGGGCTGTGGTTTACGCAGAGTACGACTACGACTACGACGCTTCCCAGGATGGCTACTTTGTGGAGTTCGACGACGCTGCAGACGAGTAGTTAGCTGGACCAGGGCAGGATCCAGACCTACGTGGATGGGCTTCGCTTTTCTTTATTTTCTCCGGCTTCTTAAGCCATGGATTTGTCTGTACTCAGACCCTTTGATTGCTTCCGCTGTTGTAATGGATGATATGTTGGGACATGTGTCCTCTGGATGACTGTATTCGATATTTCTGCCTTAGTGAAGGCCAGTTGCACTTATTTCATTATTTTGTGTCTTAGAGACAGTTTGTGCTATCATTTCGTTCAAAGCTGTTGACGTACCGTGCGTGTTTGAATATGAAGTACGTCGACAGTAGTGCCTTAGGTTCCTAGCGGATAGTTTACCTCGACGGTGGAAGCAGGGCTTGTGTTGTCGCGCATAAGCGCAGGCCTACCAGGAAGCTGGGACGTGGGAGCAGTTATGCCCCATAATCCAAGCACCTGACTTCCAGTTCGTGCGGGGAGTATCCTCTAGAAACCCAGGGTGCGACACCAAGGCCCTCCTGTATGCGGTGGTAGAGGCCTTGAAGGCCCTCAAGTGGAGGGAGGGGCAACCGAGCGCGGGCTGCTAGCCGCCATCGGATCTGGTGGCGCCGCCCTGCACTTAGAGATGCAGCGGGCGATGGTGGAGACTCTAAAATTTATTTTTGACATACCTTGGTTCAAAATCTACCGTGTGGTCGACGTCCACGACTGCCAAATTAAGCAGATTCCTAAATGTTGCTTATGTGATTAAGTTTAAAAGTTGTGCAAAAAATCAGTTTAGCATGATGATGCTATATTAAAAGAATAAAGGTTGAGTTTTACACACTTAAATTAGGAGTGTATAGGGTAGGGTTGTTCTTCTTCTAAACATAACGACACAAACGTAGATCACGTCATCTGAACAGACATTCGGAGAAGCGAAAGTGACCAGAACATTGAACTCGATGGACCAAAATTTAGCAGCTTATTTGATGACCAAATATACCACACATTGATTACGTCTTTCTATAATGCATGTGATTAATACATTTTAATTATTTATATTCTTGGCACGACAAAAAGTGCTAAATGGGCTAATTTGGACTATAATGAAAAATACCATATTCTATGTGGTTCGTCCGTAGCAACGCACGGGCCAATTTCCTATTTGATTTAATGTTTGGAACAAATAAAAATTCAAATAATTTCATACTTGAATTAAATTCATTTAAATCTTGTTTAAACTTGTTTAATTCATAAGTAATTTATTCTAATTCCTTTTTCAATAATTGAAACATGTATTCCACCTAAAATTGTGTGTTCTTTCCAATTATGAACTTTGTTATCTATTTTGAACAATTAAAATTGGTGAAAACAACAAATGCTTGTGTAACACCTTTAAGAAGCCAAATTTCATAACTTAAAAAATAAATTTCCAAACTTGGTAAACTCTATATCAAATTGAATCTGTTGTTGTTTTCTTATTGTTTTCATCATGCATGCATCATGATAATCCACTCTGACATGTTGGTAATTGTAGATCAATTAAGTCAACCTTAATTCATGGGCTTTCCATATGCAATCCAAATTGCATATGGGTCCATTTAATTATGTTACCATGTCAACTAGCTTATTTTGATGCATCAATTAAATTTTCATGCATCATCCCATGTTTGTGCATTATGCCATGTTATTGATTGTTTGTCTCTCTGCGTTGTTTGTTTGCTTCTTCTCGAATAGACGACGACGTTGAGACAGACGAGGTTTACGATACTACTTCAGAGGAGTTAGCTCAGTACCAGGCTACTGAGTTTGCAGGCAAGTATTCACTCACATGAACCATTGTGTTCCTTCCCACACTGGATACCGATACTTTCCGTTTTCTATTCTGCTAGCCTTATGAATCGTTGCTTGTGTTCCGATCCTATCACATGTTATCCTTTAACCCTGATATAGCCTCACCTCCACACCTATAACCCCGTTGCTTGTTGCCCGTGTCTTACTAGCATGCTTAGGGTTGTTTTGCTCGAGTCTGTTGTCCGTTACTTTCTGTTACCATATTTATTATGTTCTGGGGCTCGATGTTAAACAACAATCATGTTAATGTTATGGGTAATAATAATTTGATGATAAGGAACCGGCAGGAGGCCCGGCGTGGTTATGAGGCCTGCTAGTGTCGACCCTAATTAGGAAAAGGGTCTTGTCTACTGATCCATGATGAGCGCACTAACCGCATGTGGGAAGCGTGTATGGGCGCCCCCCGCAACTCTGATTCGATTCGCATCTCGTCCAAATCGCCACACTTAGTTCGGGCTTTCCATTTGATGCACGCATATGCAGGTACGAACCCGAGGCCAGGGTGGAAACTTTTGTAGTCGGCATTTAGGGCGGCGTGGTCTTAGAGTCCTATGAGGGTCCCCCTTTTCTTCGTGGGGGCTCGATTAGCCGAGCACGCACAGCACGTGGTTCTTTGGGCTTGATGCGAAGAAGAGTTGGGTTGTGTTGAGTGCCTCGCTTGGTGGAAGTGCATTTCCAATCTGGCGGGGTATTCTTACGTGTACGGCCAAATTGGTGCACCCCTGCAGGGTTAAATCTTCTCGAGAAGCCGTGTTTTCCGCGGTTATGGTTGACTTGGTGAAAGTACTGGCTAACAAGTACTCAGACAACTTACACCTAACTATAATAACTTGACTAGTAACAGAGATTACTTCCACCATAAGAATGATGTCACCTTAATCCAACTGTGTGAGTTATCCTCGGATTGCTTCTTTGGATAAGGGGCGAGATCCAGGATGGGTTTGTTTGAGGTTAGTTGATAGGTTGGTTACGATACGCTATCTTATCTTCTTTCTGTTAGCCGGAAGTTGTAGCGAGTCTGTGTAGTTGGTTAAAGCAGCCCGCTGCCGCACTTTTATATCACCTATTCTTCCGTTGAACCCAAAGCATCTGTGCTTGGTGTTGACGGGTACACTTTGGTATCTTGTGCGTCTTGCTTGCCAGTACTTGTCTGTACTGACCCCTTTGGGGTTGTGGTTTCCGCAGACTACGTTTTCGAGGATCCCCATGGTGGCTACTACGTGGAGTATGACAAGGCTGTTGACGAGTAGATAGCGGACCCGGGCAGGATCCGAGACTTCGTGGATGGGCTCCGTTTTCCTTTCATTGCCGGCCTCTTAGGCCTATTTGGATCTTGTCTGTACTCAGACACTTTGGATGCTTCCGCTGTGATGTAATGATGAATTGTTGGGACATGTGTCCTCTGGATGATTGTATTTGCTATCTCTGCTCTAATGAGAGCTATTTGCAACTTATTTCCATCTGTTGTGTCTTAGAGATGTGTTGTGTTATCACTTGTTAAAAAGCCGTTGACGTACCATGTGTGAATGGTATGAAGTACGTCAATGGTAGTGTCCTGATTTCTATGGGATGGTTTACGTAGACGATGAACAGTAGTGGTTGGTTGTCACACATACGTGTGTTGGCCTACTCGTAAGAAGTGCGGGTGCAGGTAGGCCCCGTAATCCAATCATCTGCTGTTCAACGGAACTGCGAGTATCCTTTAGAAGTCCGGGTGCGACAAATGGTATCAGATCCTGTCTGCCTGTAGGATCCCTTTTACTGGTCGCAGTTGAGTCTAGAAACTATTTTGTAGCTATATAGGAAAAAATGAAACGTGAGAGTAGGAATTCTATTATTTTATTTCTTTCCCCACCCACCCTCCCTTTTCTGGTAAGGAAGTGCAACGTTGTTTTCTTTTCTCATCTAAACTTTCAAGTTAGGATTTCACGTATCCTGGTTTCTCTAGGATAGTTATATCTACTAGACTATAGGAATGGAGGTGGTTGTGACATGATTTATCATGTTGCCTACTCACGATTGAGAACGGAGGCGTGTAAGCCCCGGAAGCAGATCCTCTATTCCTTAAGCAGTAGATATTGATCCTTTGGAAGCCCGGATGGGTTTTCCGTAGTACCTCAGGAGTGTTTTGGTCTCGTGTCTCCCGAATGTTGCTTCGATATCCTGTTCTTCTCAACATCCTTTTCGTCCGTTGAAACCTTGTTCGGTTTTTCGTAGTACCTTCACTTGAAAATGTTCCGGTGCTTTGCGAATTCCCTGACGTCTTTCCAGAAGAGTTGGCAGGAATGCCTCCGGATAGAGCAGTTGAGTTCGTGATCGAGCTTGAACCAGGTACTGCTCCAATATCTAAGCATCCATACAAGATAGCTCCTCCTGAACTGAAACTGTTAAAGGAGCAAATCGATATGTACATGGAAAAAGGTTACATTCAACCTAGTTCCTCGGCTTGGGGTTGCCCAACTCTGTTCGTTGCGAAGAAGGATCACACAAAGAGACTCGTTGTTGACTATCGTCCTCTTAACGAGAAAACCATCAAAAATAAGTATCCAATTCCTCGTATCGATGATCTTTTTGATCAACTTGCTGGAGCCTCAATATTCTCCAAGTTGGACTTGAGAATGGGTTACCATCAAATAAAGATCAGAAAAGAGGATATTCCAAAAACAACTTTCACCACTCGCTACGGTCTATATGAATACACCGTCATGTCCTTTGGTCTCACCAATGCACTAGCGACATTCTCTCGACTCATGAATTCTGTCTTCCATGAATACCTCGACAAGTTCGTTGTGGTATATCTTGATGACATTCTTGTCTACTCAAAATCCGAGGAAGAGCATGAAGGACATCTTTGTCTCACTCTCATGAAGCTTCGCCAACATCGTCTCTATGCCAAGTTCTCAAAATGTGAGTTCTGGATCTCAGAAGTTGCTTATCTTGGTCATATCATCTCTGCCAAGGGCATAGCCATTGATCCAGAAAAGGTTAAAGCAATTGTTGAGTGGAAACCTCCAAAGACGGTAAAGCAAGTAATAAGTTTTCTTGGCTTGGCTAGCTATTGCCGTCGTTTCGTCCAAAACTTCTGCAAGATTGCCAAACCTCTCACTGACCTCACAAAGAAAGACAAGAAGTTCGTCTGGTCTCCACAATGTGATGAAAGTTTCAATCTCCTGAAGACTAAACTCACTTCTACACCAGTTTTGGTTGGCCCAGATCCTACCAAACCTTTCCAGATATTCTGTGATGCTTCTGTCCAAGGTCTAGGTGCAGTTCTTATGCAAGAACATCAAGTTGTGGCTTATGCTTCATGTCAGTTGAACACACATGAGCTCAATTATCCCACTCATGACCTTGAACTTGCAGCAGTTGTGTTGGCCCTCAAGAAATGGAGACAATACTTGTTGGGTAATCGCACTGAAATCTTTTCCGATCATAAGAGTCTGAAATACATCTTCACTCAACCAGATCTAAGCCTCGGGCAAAGGAGATGGATTGAAAAGATTAAAGACTTTGATCTTACCATTTCTTACACTCCAGGCAAGGCTAATGTTATGGCCGATGCTCTCAGTCGCAAGTCGTATTGCAATAATCTCATGATCATGGAAAGCCAACCTCCTCTTCGTGAAGAATTCCAGAAGCTCAACCTTGGTCTTGTTCCTCAAGGCTATCTTGCAAACTTGACAGCCAGTCCAACTCTCGAGGACAAGATTCGTTCTGAACAACTTCGTGATGCTGAAATCAAGAAGATGGTAGAACACATCAAAGAAGGCAAGGAGAAATATAAGTCCTTCTCAATTGATGACAAGGGAAATGTGTTCTTCGAAGGACGCATTGCAGTTCCTCAAATTCAGAGCCTCAAAGATGTTATTCTCAAGGAGGCTCATGAAACTCCTCTCTCCATACACCCTGGAAGTACAAAGATGTACCAGGATCTCAAGACACTGTATTGGTGGCCTGGCATGAAACGTGAAATTGCTCAATATGTTTCTGAATGCGACGTTTGTCAACGTGTTAAGGCAGTTCATCAGAAAACAGTCGGTCTTCTTCAACCTCTAAAAATCCCTGAGTGGAAGTGGGACATGATTGAAATGGACTTCGTCACTGGTTTTCCAAAGTCTAAGAGGGGCAACGATGCAATCTTCGTTGTCATTGATCGTCTCACTAAAGTAGCTCACTTCTTTCCTGGCAAAGAGACAATCTCAGCTAGCCAGTTAGCAGAGCTCTACACAGCAAAGATTGTTCCTCTTCATGGTGTTCCATTGGAAATAAGCTCGGATCGTGGAAGCATATTCACTTCTCATTTCTGGAAAAGTTTTCAAGAAGCATTGGGCACCAAACTTCTGTTCAGCACAGCCTATCACCCGCAGTCTCAAGGGCAAGTCGAAAGAGTCAATCAGATTCTCGAGGATATGCTCAGAGCATGTGGGCTCTCCTTTGGCATGAAATGGGAGGAATGTCTTCCATATGCTGAATTATCCTACAACAACAGCTTCCACGCAAGCCTAGGCATGGCACCATTTGAGGCTCTCTATGGCCGCAGATGCAGGAGTCCAATCAATTGGTCTGGAGCTGGTGAACGTTCACTCTTAGGCCCTGACATTGTTAAGGAAGCCGAAGAGAAAGTTCGCATCATCCGTGACAATCTCAAGATTGCTCAGTCTCGTCAGAAAAGCTACTATGACAGCAAGCACAGGGATATGATCTATGCACCGGGTGACAAAGCATATCTACGTGTAACTCCCCTCAGAGGCACTCATCGTTTTGGTGTGAAAGGAAAGCTTGCACCAAGATATATTGGTCCCTTCAACATTCTCTCAAGGCGTGCGGAAAATGCCTATCGTCTTGAACTTCCAGAAAAGCTATCCAAGGTGCACGATGTGTTTCACGTGTCACAGCTCAAGAGGTGTTTCAAAGATCCAGATCATGCAGTTGATCATGATTCCATTGAACTGCAAGAAGATCTCTCTTATGAGGAGCACCCTGTTCGAATTCTCGATGAGACCGAGCGTAAGACTCGCAACAAGAGCACCAAGTTCTTAAAAGTGCAGTGGTCTCATCATTCCGATAAAGAGGCAACGTGGGAGACCGAAGAGGATCTTCGCAAGAAGTATCCGGACCTTTTCTCTTCTCAGTAGGAATCTCGGGACGCGATTCCTTCAAGGGGGGGCGTTTTGTAACATCCCAAGTATGAAAAGCACATTTAGAATGTTTGCTTTTTGTTAATTTATGTTTTGCATCATGACATCATAATCATTGCATTTGTTTTGCATTTGTTTTCTTTTGTTTGCATTTGTTTTTCATTGTTTTCCATTTGAATTTCCAAACCAAAATTCAAATATTTTGTTTCATACTTGTTCTGTTACAATTTTCAAATAAAAATATTCAAATAAAAACATCTTTTTGTTTCCATTAAAATAGAAAGTTCAAACTATTAAATTGTTCCTTTTAATATTTCACTTAACATCAAATTTCACTTAAATTCAATTAAATTTACAAACAGCAACCAATTTGAAATTTTTGAAAAACAAAAGTTGCACATGGGTGTTGTTGCCATAAATAAACTATACAAATTTTTCCTTAAATTTTTCTAACCCTAAAACTACTCCTTTTCTTCCCTTTTTCTTTTCAGCAAAAAAAAAACAGAAAAAAAAACAAACAGAGGGGGAGAGGGCAGACGAGCCCATTTGGGCCAGCCCACCTTCCCCACGGCCCACCTCTCTCCCTCGTCACTTACCTCTGTACGGCACGCCATCCGCGATGCCCACGTCGACAGTGGCGTTGATGGGACGGCCACGGCGCCTCCTCCTCCTCCTTATAGCCACCACCTAGGGCTCCCGTGCTGCCCTAGTTCTTCTCCTCCTTCTCCCTCGCGCCGCCGTCGCCTATCTCTCCTTCCTCCCTTTGCAGCTCTCTGTTCTGAACCCCACCGCACCACCGCAACTGAAACCTCGACGATCGCCGCTGCCATGGTTCTCCTCCCCTCTGGTTGAGCACGGGGATCGTCTCCCCTCTGCCTCCTCTCCCTCCTCGACACCTCCTCGGTGGCTGAGAGCCACCGGATCGTCGCCGCCATCCCTGTCGTTGTCGCCGTAGTCGGCCACTCTCCCCGTCGACCTCCTCCTCCTCTCCCCGGTGAGCATCGCTCCCTCCTATCCCCTCTCTGCTTCCACGTGTCAACCACGCGCACGTCCACAGCACACTAGCACGCACCACGGGCAGCAGCAGCGCGCAGATCGCCGCCGGCGACCACCACGTCCTCGCAGTTTCAGAAAGACTGAAACTTTCAGTTTCAGTTAAACTTAACTGAAACTGAACCTTATCCCCCCGCGCGCTGCTATACTGACAAGGAACAGCAGCACATCGCAGTGGCAGCAGCACTGCACGCACGCTCACGCGGTCGAGGGTTCGATCCCTGCCCCCCGCGGGATTAATCCCACACTTTTGCACCGCGCGCTGACAGGTGGGGCCTCCCTGTCAGCGACGCGTGCATCCATGCGCACACACACACTGCCACCGTGGCCAGGGCCCACTGTCAGTGGCCCAGGTTGGGTCACTGCGAGGTGTAAAACCCTCCTGGCCCTTTTTCTTTTAAATCTAGTCCATATTATTTACAGAATAGTCCCTGGTTTCCAAATACAAATAACTTTTGTATTTTAAATCCAAACTTAATAAATAAATATGTTTTCTGTACCAAATTTAATTCTCTACATGTTTAAATCATCTATTTTCTGTTTTGAACATTTCAAAGTGTTTCCAAATTCAAATTCAAACAACTCCTTTCAAATTTGGTTAATTTCATAACTAATTCAAATTTAATTCAAATGTCACATATAAAATATGTTTTCCATGCCAAATTGAACCACCTTTCCAAATATAAACTTTATTTCCTGTTTTGAATAATTAAAATTGGTTAAATAATTTAAACCTTGTTTAAATCATTTAAAATTGCTAAATTCATAACTTGGTCAAATTAATTTCTATTTGAACATATAAAATATGTTTTAAAACCAGAAAATTATAATCTTTTCAAATATGAATTTGATTTCATACTTGAATTAAATTCATTTAAATCTTGTTTAAACTTGTTTAATTCATAACTAATTTATTCTAATTCCTTTTTCAATAATTGAAACATGTATTCCACCTAAAATTTTGTGTTCTTTCCAATTATGAACTTTGTTATCTATTTTGAACAATTAAAATTGGTGAAAACAACAAATGCTTGTGTAACACCTTTAAGAACCCAAATTTCATAACTTAATAAATAAATTTCCAAACTTGGTAAACTTTATATCAAATTGAATCTGTTGTTGTTTTCTTAATGTTTTCATCATCCATGCATCATGCTAATCCACTCTCACTGTTGGTAATTGTAGATCAATTAAGTCAACCTTAATTCATGGGCTTTCCATATGCAATCCAAATTGCATATGGGTCCATTTAATTATGTTACCATGTCAACTAGCTTATTTTGATGCATCAATTAAATTTTCATGCATCATCCCATGTTTGTGCATTATGCCATGTTATTGATTGTTTGTCTCTCTGCGTTGTTTGTTTGCTTCTTCTCGAATAGACGACGACATTGAGACAGACGAGGTTTACGATACTACTTCAGAGGAGTTAGCTCAGTACCAGGCTACTGAGTTTGCAGGCAAGTATTCACTCACATGAACCATTGTGTTCCTTCCCACACTAGATACCGATACTTTCCGTTGTCTATTCTGCTAGCCTTATGAATCGTTGCTTGTGTTCCGATCCTATCACATGTTATCCTTTAACCCTGATATAGCCTCACCTCCACACCTATAACCCCGTTGCTTGTTGCCCGTGTCTTACTAGCATTCTTAGGGTTGTTTTGCTCGAGTCTGTTCTCCGTTACTTTCTGTTACCATATTTATTATGTTCTGGGGCTCGATGTTAAACAACAATCATGTTAATGTTATGGGTAATAATAATTTGATGATAAGGCACCGGCAGGAGGCCCGGCGTGGTTTTGAGGCCTGCTAGTGTCGACCCTAATTAGGAAAAGGGTCTTGTCTACTGATCCATGATGAGCGCACTAACCGCATGTGGGAAGCGTGTATGGGCTTCCCCCGCAACTCTGATTCGATTCGCATCTCGTCCAAATCGCCACACTTAGTTCGGGCTTTCCATTTAATGCACGCATATGCAGGTACGAACCCGAGGCCAGGGTGGAAACTTTTGTAGTCGGCATTTAGGGCGGCGTGGTCTTAGAGTTGATGGAGGGATAATAACCCGGTAGGCCAACTCCAAGGTATAACCCGGCCCACAGGACGCTGCGCAAGATCCGGCTAAGGATACAGAAACTTCTGGAAGGCCCAAGTTTGTAGGCCTCGTAACCCGGATTGTGGGTTACGGTAAAGGAAAGTTAGGGTTTGTATGCGGTGTCCGTGTAGGATTCAGGGTGCGCCTTGGAGGACAAGCCAGGGGGTACGGGTGCTTTATAAACCGAACCCTAGGATTAGTTGAGAGAGATCCAAGTCCTAGCAATATCACCTGATATCGAATATCCAGTGTAATACGAGAGTTGAGTTGCTATATTGAGATCGGAGACTCGGCGACTTGATTGCCGGCTACCAGATCGAATATTATCATGTTTTCCTCTGAGCTAAACCCTCTCCCAAACGCCTGTGTCGTCTTGCCCCAAGATCAGTTACCCCCGTTAACGTCTGCCGTGATTATCCCACGACAGTTGGCGCCCACCGTGGGGCCTGCGTCCAAAGGTGTTTACATCACGGGAGAAGCTCGGAAGAACATGGAGAATCTTGTCGTCGGCGAGATCTACGTCGACCACAAAGGAGAGAAGACGGTGGACGATTCCGGCTGGGGACCAGAGTCGGATCACCTCGAATCCGGATCTATTGTGACAATCGGCCAAATCAGCATCTTCATCGGTATGGTACGTACATCTGATTTAAAAGGACAATATCATGTGCATACTACAGGAACTTCTAATAGGGACAAAAAGATACTCAAGCAAGCTGTGAGCTCGGTTTCCTCGGCTGTTCCGGGATACCTGAGATGGGCGGAACAAGAGATAACGTGGAGCAGAAGAGATCACCCGGAAAGAATAGAGCACCCAGGAGTCTTAGCATTGGTAGTCGCACCACAGGTTAATGGTTACGAGTTAAAAAGGGTCCTGATGGACGGTGGAAGAAGCATCAATATCTTGTACTGGGAAACTTTTTCACGCATGGGTCTCAAAGAGTCCCAGCTACAGAAAAGCTCAACAATTTTTCATGGAATAGTGCCGGGTCACTCGGCATGTCCCGAGGGGAAAATTGCATTGGAGGTAGCTTTCGGAGAATCAACGGATAATTACCGAGTTGAGTGGCTCACGTTCGAGGTGGTCAAATTGCGCAGTCCTTATCACGCACTATTTGGAAGACCGGCTTACGCCAAATTCATGGCCAGGCCGTGTTATGTGTATTTGCAGCTGAAGATTCCGGGTCCTAAGCAGACCATCACCATACATGGAAGCCGGGATATAGAGGCCGAGTGCGACGAAGGAGATTCGGTAATGGCGGAGCAAGCTTGCAGAAAAGAAGAACTCAAGTATTATCGGTCTCAAGTAGATCCGCATGATGGAACCACATTGAAAAGGCCGAATACTGAGGACGAAAGAGCAAAATTCAAGGCAGCACAGGAATCCAAGATGATAGCTTTTATCGAAGGTGATCCCACTAAGCAATTTACTATAGGGTCTAACTTGGACAGCGAGCAGGAGAAGGCACTTGTGGAGTTTATTCGTTCGAATGCGGACGTATTCGCCTGGACACCTAGCGACATGCCGGGTATCCCTACAGAGTTGGCAGAGCACAATTTGCATGTAGATCCCAAGTCCAGGCCTGTGAAGCAGGGCTTGAGGAAGATGAATGAGGAAAGAAGGAAAGCTATAGGTGAAGAAATTGCTCGGCTATTGGCAGCCGGCTTCATCATGGAAGTATTTCACCCGGATTGGTTAGCAAATCCGGTGCTAGTGATGAAAAAGACCAATGAGTGGAGGATGTGCATTGATTTTACGAGTCTCAACAAGCATTGCCCAAAGGATCCGTTCGCACTACCAAGGATAGATCAGATCATAGATGCAGTAGCTGGGAGTGACCTATTATGCTTTCTGGACGCTTATTCCGGATATCATCAGATTAAACTCAAGAGGGAGGATTGGGAGAAAACATCGTTTATAACCCCTTTTGGGGCCTTTTGTTACAAAACCATGACGTTTGGGTTGAAGAACGCTGGCGCAACTTATCAACGGTGTATTCAGAAGTGCTTCGAGGACCAAATTGGACGCAACGTCCACGCTTATGTGGATGATGTGGTTATCAAGACCAGGAAGGCAGAAACATTTATCGATGATCTAAAGGAGACTTTCAAGAACTTAAGGAGGTATCAGATGAAGCTTAACCCGACAAAGTGCGTGTTTGGAGTTCCAGCCGGGAAATTACTTGGCTTTATCGTTTCTGAGAGAGGAATTGAAGCAAACCCGGACAAAATCAAAGCTATCCAAAGTCTGAAAAAGCCGGAAAATTTGAAGCATGTTCAAAAGCTCACGGGCTGCGTAGCAGCCTTGAGCCGATTTATATCAAGACTCGGAGAAAAGGCAATACCCTTGTACCGGCTCTTGAGGAAATCCGACAAATTTGTATGGGATCAAGAGGCGGATGAGGCGTTCGAGGCACTAAAGAAGCAGTTATCTGAAGCACCAGTACTAGCGGCCCCGGGTCCTAAAGAGCCTATGTTGCTATACGTGGCAGCTGGCCCCCGAGCCGTCAGTGCAGTAGTGGTTGTGGAGCGTAAAGAAGATGAGAAAGGTTATCCAGTCCAGAGGCCGGTTTATTATGTCAGCGAGGTATTATCAGAGGCAAAGCAGCGCTATCCGCATTGGCAAAAGCTGGTTTTCGGGGTCTTTATGGCCAGCCGGAAACTGAAACCGTATTTCCAGGAACACCCCATAACAGTGGTTAGCTCAATACCAATGTCGGATATCATCAGAAACTCGGATGCGACCGGAAGAATAGCCAAATGGGCGATAGAAATGGGGGATTATCACATCAGCTACGAGCCCAGGTCAGCAATCAAATCTCAGGCTTTGGTTGATTTCGTTAATGATTGGACACACACAGGCATGACTACCATGGTTCCAAACTCCGATTCATGGATCATGCACTTCGATGGATCAAAGCAGTACGAGGGATCAGGAGCTGGAGTGGTGTTAACATCACCCAAAGGAGACAAATTGAGTTACGTACTACAAATTCACTTTGACTGTTCCAACAACGTGGCCGAGTATGAGGCCCTATTGCATGGCTTAAAGGTAGCCAAGGAGATGAACATTAAGAGGATACGATGCTTCGGAGATTCGGACCTTGTGGTACAGCAGGTGTCAGGAACTTGGGATAGAAAGGACGCAACTATGGCAGCATACCGCAGGGAAGTTGATAGGGTTGCAGGATGTTTTTCCGGGTATGAGGTGGAGCATATAGACAGAAGAAAGAATGAGGCAGCCGACGCCCTCGCTAGACTCGGCTCGCGCAGGGAGCCGGTTCCACCTAACGTTTTCCTGGACGAATTATGGCGACCGTCAGTTAAAACCGAGTCAGAGGAGGAATTGGCAAATCAAGACCCGGATTTAGGACTCGTGGCCACTGTACGTGCTATTCCCGAGTGGACATAACCGTTTTTGTCCTACCTATCACGAGGCGAGTTACCACATCAAGAGGTGTTAGCAAGGCAAATTTTGCGGCGAGCAAAGGGATATTCTATCATCAACGGGGAGTTATACAAGAGAAGCGCCGCGGGGGTCTTTTTGCGCTGCGTGGCACCAGAAGAAGGCCGACAGATTCTCAAGGAAATCCATGAAGGTGATTGCGGGCATCATGCGTCCACAAGATCCCTTGTGGCCAAGGCTTATCGACACGGATTCTTCTGGCTCACGGCTCTAGCAGATGCGGAACGATTAGTAGCAAGGTGTGACGGATGTCAAAGGTACGCTCGCCAAACCCATGTGCCGGCTATGGAATTACGGACCATCCCGTTAACTTGGCCGTTCGCTGTCTGGGGGTATGGACATGGTTGGCCCCTTTCATATGTCACCGTGCAAGAAGACACATCTTTTAGTGGCTATCGATAAGTTTACCAAGTGGGTTGAGGTTATGCCAGTTACTAATTGCAAAGTAGCTACAGCAGTCAAGTTCCTGAAAAGAATTATCTACCGGTTCGGGTATCCCCACAGCATAATTACCGACAATGGAACCAACATGTCCCTTGGTGAGATGGAAAAGTTCTGTGGCAACAATGGAATCCGGCTTGATGTAGCATCAGTGGCTCATCCAAAGGCCAATGGACAAGTGGAGAGGGCAAACCAAGAATTGCTTCGCGGATTAAAACCACGATTGCGAGTTCCCTGTATCAGGGCTGCTGGTGCATGGGTCGAAGAACTTCCTTCCGTGGTTTGGGGTATCAACACTACACCTAACAGATCCACTCAGATGACACCCTTCTTCATGGTCTATGGTGCGGAAGCAGTGTTACCAAGTGACATTATTCACGATTCACCGCGAATATCAGCTTACGTCTAAGTGGAGAACGAAAAGACCCGGCAGGACGCCGTAGATATGTTAGAAGAACAAAGGGAACAAGCCCTGGAAAGATCAGCCATATATCAGCAAGATCTACGGAGGTATCATAGCCGGCGCGTGAAAACCCGGGTATTCCAGGAAGGAGACTTGGTTCTGCGCCTGGTACAGTCAAACGAAGGAAAACACAAATTATCACCACCATGGGAAGGACCGTTTATCATAAGCCGGAATCTGCATAATGGATCATATTACTTGGTAGATGCAAGGGAAGAGTCGGCTACAGTTAATGACACCGCTCATACCACTTCATCCATGCAAGAAAGAGACAGACCATGGAACGTGGCTCAGCTACGTCCATATTATACTTAGTAAAGACTATATTGGCAAGCGGAATTGCACGATGTAACAGGCAGCAGGTTTCAGACGTACTCTTTTCCTATCCAGGGTACCCTTGGGGACTGGATGGGTTTTTAATGAGGCGGCTTGCTGACCCAACATTCTCATATCAAGAAAAGAAGTGGTTGCTCTCATGTTCCTTAATCTCAGTACGTTGCATATATATAGGTCTTCGGGGCTGATTGCTTGAATAGCACAGTTGCAAACTCAATGACCCGGCCTTGATGCCTATGAGTTATAAGGGCCGATTACTCGCAAACGAGTACGGCTGCAATCTTATAACCGGACAAAGGAGCCAAACTTTCTTGACTTTTCTTACTTAAGCTCGATGTGACTCGCAATAAAAGTGGCATGATTTGCTCGCTTACGATTACAATCAGCCATGAAGCCCAATGGGACTTGCCTGACCCTGTTTTCGTATAGATGTAACAACATGATATCCACGCGAAAGCCGGCTTATAGTACAAGATTGTCAAAAGGTTCATCTAAACCACAAGTTATGCAGAGTATAAGGCTAATAGCTGGAAACTCAATGTTTATCAAGCATAACTTCATTACCTATGTGAAACGGCTCCGGGTTTGGGCTTAGCAAACAACAAAACTCGTTCTCTTCGAAAAGACCACATATCCCAGACTCGGAAATTCGGGTCTTGGCGATTCGGGATTTTGGAAAAGAAAAAGTAGCTTAGTTGCTAAGGCTCAAAAAACCCAAACATCCGAGTCTTGGGGACTTAGAAGAAAGTCCGCTCGTCAACACCCACGAAACTCGGAAACCGAGTCTCACAAAAGGAATCATAAAGAAAGTCGGATATCAAGAACAAGTTGACTCAAAAGTGGACAAATTTAAACGATCAGAAGAAGCACAAAGTGTATCAAGAACTTAGAGTGCATTACAAATTCCGGTAAATAGTATCAAAGGTGCACAGGCGCACCATCCAAAAATAGTTGTTTTAACGACACATCGATCAACTGAAGCGTATGAAGTAGCATCAGGTATCAGGTATCACTCGGCGTTCTAGGCCGCGGCGTCCATCTTCGCCTTGCCCTTGCCATCACTTGGGGTAATAGCAGCACCCGGATCAGTAGTACCGGCTCGCGCAGGAGGAGGAACGACTGGTGTGGAGGTAGCGGTTGCAGAGTCGGCTTCAGCCCTCTTTTTGGCAGCCTCCTCCCTCAACTTAGCAGCTTCCTCCTTCCATCGGGCCAGCATGTCATACGGCTCGGGAAGATCCGACTTAACCGCTTCACCAGCAGCATCATATGCACGAACGATGGAATCGACATCCAGGCCGTCAGCAATCACGTTGGCCGGGTAACGGACCTCCTTCTGGGCGGCCTGGAAATCCTTCACGGAGAACTTGGACCAATCAAGCTTGAATTCCGGGAAACCGCCCATAAGTTTGGCCAGTTCGAGCTTAGGGAAGTAAGCCTTAGCAAGCGCAAGCCCCCGGGTTACTCCAACCAGGCAGGACGAGCGTTTCCAGTGCCAAATCCACTCGGGGATAGTGGAGCAGGCGTCCAGCATTCTCTTCAGGTCGACATGCCCCTTACCCGGCCACCGTATTTCTTGAAGGATCCATTTGGTTCCGGCGCATAGCTGCCGGATAACGCTCTTGATAGTTTTCAGCCTGGCAATGTCATCCTCGTCCGGCATCACTTCATCCGGACCTGCAGAAATGGAAACATGAGTCAGGAAACTCCGGCAATTTATCAGAAGGGTAACCCGGATGAAGAAATGTACCAAGCAAAGCACGATACGTATCAGCAATTTGAACAGAAAGGCTCGTTAGATCATCTTCTGCTGTGTGAGCCATCCTCCTATACTTCTTCATTATCGTCCTACTCCTCCTGGCCTCAGCCTCGGCCGCCTCACGCAGAGCCACCTCCTTTTCAATGAGCTTGGTGGCCTTTGCCAGTTTCTCCTCAGATTGAGTCACGAAGGACTGCATGGATGCAAGGAAGGATTAGCCGGGTAAAGGGGCAAGTTATCAGTCGCTTATACCGTAAAGTTCCAAGCAAATTGTGAATCAATTCACTCGGAACTTGGGGACTGGATAAGAACACAAGCAATATTAGTCGGGTTTACCTCGTGTTTGGCTATTAAAGCCTCCAAGATGTTTTCTTCATTAGCCCTTAAAGCGCGCAGGGTTTCGAGCATCTGGGCAAACGTCAGGTCCTCGGGTCGCACACCGGAAGAGCCGGCAGCCTGGTCGCCTGATGGGGGAGCATTCCCCGCCCTTGGGGTCGAGACCCGGACAGTCTGAGTATCCGGGTTGGGAGAACCCATCCTCGTGTCCGGAACCTCGATCTCCTCGTCCACTGGTTCGGACGAAGCAGGAGACCCGGCGGCTTGGTGAAGTGGATCGCCCAAGGGGCCTTGTTCCTGGTTGTTCTCAATATCACCGCCAGTCGCGGCGTCTATGTTCTCAGTCGGCTCCTCTGTCTGACGGTTATCCGCCTCCCGGTTATCCATCTCCACATTCTCCGGGTCACTAACGGTGACTTGAGCGCTAAAGAAAGATGAGAAGAGGCAGTTAGCAATGGTGATTGAAAATTGTCAGGTATCAAAGGGTGCATATAGCAAAAACTTACCCGGTATTTACGGCGTAATCCGGCGGGAGCTCGCTGCTGGAAGCAGACGAAGATGTCAAAGGGACCGATAGCGGAACCCGGAATTGCCCGGCACGTGGATGGTTAGGAGAAGGGTGGCGCCGAGGAGAATTGGAAGGACGAGGCGGAGGAGCACTAACACGATGGACGGGGGAGGTGGAGATGCCCGGGTTAAGGGGATCCTCACCCGGGGAACTCCGAGTTACTCTGCGCTTGGCTGGAAGAGAATCCTTGAAGTACGACGAGTTCGATAATTGATGGTTAAGTTGTCGCATGGCATCGAAGGAGTAAGGTTCAGAGGATATAGAAGAAAAAGGAACCTTGGACACTGCCCCTCTGGTCTTCCTCTTGGCTCCAACTTTTGCCTCTTGATAATATTCGGTAGCCTCCGGGTCATCCTCGTTATTCTCATCTTCGTCCTCCAGCCCTGCGAACCGAGTGTGTGTCCGTGGGAAAAAGTTAAATGGGAGGAAAATGATGCAAGTAAAGATAATACAAGATCCGGGCAAATACCTTCATCACCGTCAGCCGGCTCATCTTCTTCTTCCGGGTCTCTGGAAGGGGGGGAGGTTTCAACTGTCCAGAAAGGATCATCGGCCTGAGACATAAAGATGAAAATAAGAACTAGGAGCAGTATCAAGTCAAGATGAGGAAATAAACTTATGAGTATCGGGTCTTACCGCTGGGGCCGGGTTTTCCCGAGTAAATGGAGGTAACCCGGCTATGTTCTTTATCACCTCCAGCTTCTCCGTCAAGAAACCCTTGCTGGTTTTGTTGGTATCCCCGGCTGCAAAGCTCTTGGTGGAATATCGAAGTGCGTCTGTGGTGTGCCCCGAGTATTCGCACATCAATTTGGAGCGGATAGAATTGGGTTGGATCCGGAAGTCGACCCAAGTTTTCGCTAAGTTGAGCCCAAGAAGGCCTTGGGCTGAGAGAACGGCTATCTTAGCTAGCAAAGGTATGATTGCCTCCCTGTCCGAGTCAGGGGCGAAAGCGTTGAAATTCTCGGAAGTATTGAGGAGGCCCTCCGAGTAACCCGGCAGTCTCTTCTCGCCGGGTGGAGAGGTGTCGTGGCAGTAGAAGAACGATAGTTGCCAGTGTTTAACATGGGAGTTCAGATTAAGGGTTGGCATTGGGGAGTTTTTGCGGCGTTGGATGGATACCCCGCCGCAAGTGAGAAGTGCTCCGTCACCGCTTTCGCGGCACGGCTTGCACTGGAAAAGTTCAATAAAGAGAGTCAAACTTGGTGGAGTGCACAAGTATGACTCGGATAGGACAATGAAGTGGGTAATATTCAACATAGAGTTAGGCCCTATGTCGAATACCCGGAGGCCGTAGTGGCTCAGGACCTCGCGAAAGAAAGGGTGACCCGGAGGGCGGAATCCCCGGGTCACGTGCTCTATGAAACAGATTACCTCGCCGTCGGCGGGTGTGGGCCGGGTCTCGTCACCCGGCGCCCTCCAGTGAATGTCCTTCTGAGGGGGAAGAACCCCCAACTCGGCCAATTCTTCCAGCTTGGCCTTTGTGACAGTGGATCGCCCCCAATTGGCGGATATGGATTGGGTTGTCTTCGCCTGGGCCGGCTGTTTTCCTTGCCTTTTGGGAGCCATGGGATCAACCTGCAAAACACAAGGAAAAAAGGTACAGGAAATAAGACTCGGAAGTATTGGATTATCCGAGTCTGGAGTATCAAGAAAGTATGAAAACTAAGAACTATCCGGGTATCACACCATGGAGTGGACATTGAGAGGTATTCGGGTATTAAGTACAACTATGGAGGTTATTGGTCACTTACGTATTGAAAAGTATTTGGGGAAGACGGATGGTTGCCCATGTATCTACTGCAAGCAAAATAGCCGGAAAAGGAGGATTTTCCGGGTGTCAATGTTATGCGCGGAAAATTGAGGTGAAATGGATCTAGATTGGAAAACTTGCGAACGATTCTACGAAGAAATTGGAGATTAATAATGGTAGGAGGATGGGGTGTAATCATCAAACAGGTTGTTAAAGGAGTTAGCGAGCGTCAAATCGATCTAATCCGGTGCAACAGGAAAAACGGCCCGCGGGTTGACCTAGATCCGATCTAAGGTGAATCGAAAAATTGCGGAGCTATTTTAACGAATACTTACTGGGAGGAGCTTGAATCTGGCGTGGCGGCGGCCGATGTCACGGTTTGGATGTCCCCCTGCAACCCTTGATGAGCGGAATGAAGGCGCGGTGGCAGAGTTTGGCGGCGGCGCGGAACAGTTCAAGGATGAACGTGGCCGGCGGCGGTCTTGCTACGATGGCGGGCTTGAGATTCTTGTGGAATTACGGAGCGCAGGGAATAAGGAAGCAAAGGGAAGGTTGGAGTGAAACGTTGGGATCTAAGTTACCCTCTCGGCTCTATTTATAAGATGCGGGCGGATAAACCTATCCTAACGGGCGGGATCCGGAAATTTTGGGGATAACGGTCATCTATGCGGATTTTTTGAGATATGCTTTAAGTGTTGAACGTGATATCCGGGCAGAAATAAGAAGGAGATATTTTCCGCGATATCAGGGTTAATTATCGAGTAAAGTAAGTCGGGCTTTTGGCATTTTTATCAGGGTTTAGACCTGGAAAGCTAAGCCAAGTACTTGGAGAAAAGCCGGGTTACTATATGGCCACCATGGAGTTAGGCCTAGCTATTTATCAAAGCACCTTAACCCGGCCTCCATACACTTGTGCGTTTGATGTTTTTGCAGGGAATAGCAAGCGCTTCAAGGAAGGATCCGTGAAGCCCAAGCTATTCTAGGGACTACTGATGGAGGGATAATAACCCGGTAGGCCAACTCCAAGGTATAACCCGGCCCACAGGACGCTGCGCAAGATCCGGCTAAGGTTAAAGAAACTTCTGGAAGGCCCAAGTTTGTAGGCCTCGTAACCCGGATTGTGGGTTACGGTAAAGGAAAGTTAGGGTTTGTATGCGGTGTCCGTGTAGGATTCAGGGTGCGCCTTGGAGGACAAGCTAGGGGGTACGGGTGCTTTATAAACCGACCCCTAGGATTAGTTGAGAGAGATCCAAGTCCTAGCAATATCACCTGATATCGAATATCCAGTGTAATACGAGAGTTGAGTTGCTATGTTGAGATCGGAGACTCGGCGACTTGATTGCCGGCTACCAGATCGAATATTATCATGTTTTCCTCTGAGCTAAACCCTCTCCCAAACGCCTGTGTCGTCTTGCCCCAAGATCAGTTACCCCCGGTAACGTCTGCCGTGATTATCCCACGACAAGAGTGCTATGAGGGTCCCCCTTTTCTTCGTGGGGGCTCGATTAGCCGCGCACGCACAACACGTGGTTCTTTGGGCTTGATGCAAAGAAGAGTTGGGTTGTGTTGAGTGCCTCGCTTGGTGGAAGTGCATTTCCAATCTGGCGGGGTATTCTTACGTGTACGGCCAAATTGGTGCACCCCTGCAGGGTTAAATCTTCTCGAGAAGCCGTGTTTTCCGCGGTTATGGTTGACTTGGTGAAAGTACTGGCTAACAAGTACTCAGACAACTTACACCTAACTATAATAACTTGACTAGTAACAGAGATTACTTCCACCATAAGAATGATGTCACCTTAATCCAACTGTGTGAGTTATCCTCGGATTGCTTCTTTGGATAAGGGGCGAGATCCAGGATGGGTTTGTTTGAGGTTAGTTGATAGATTGGTTACGATACGCTATCTTATCTTCTTTCTGTTAGCCGGAAGTTGTAGCGAGTCTCTGTAGTTGGTTAAAGTAGCCCGCTGCCGCACTTTTATATCACCTATTCTTCCGTTGAGCCCAAAGCATCTGTGCTTGGTGTTGACAGGTACACTTTGGTATCTTGTGCGTCTTGCTTGCCAGTACTTGTTTGTACTGACCCCTTTGGGGCTGTGGTTTCCGCAGACTACGTTTCCGAGGATCCCCATGGTGGCTACTACGTGGAGTATGACGAGGTTGTTGACGAGTAGATAGCGGACCCAGGCAGGATCCGAGACTTCGTGGATGGGCTCTGTTTTCCTTTCATTGCCGGCCTCTTAGGCCTATTTTGATCTTGTCTGTACTCAGACACTTTGGATGCTTCCGCTGTGATGTAATGATGAATTTTTGAGACAGGTGTCCTCTGGATGATTGTATTTGCTATCTCTGCTCTAATGAGAGCTATTTGCAACTTATTTCCATCTTTTGTGTCTTAGAGATGTGTTGTGTTATCACTTGTTAAAAAGCCGTTGACGTACCATGTGTGAATGGTATGAAGTACGTCAATGGTAGTGTCCTGATTTCTATGGGATGGTTTACGTAGACGATGAACAGTAGGGGTTGGTTCTCACACATACGTGTGTTGGCCTACTCGTAAGAGGTGCGGGTGCAGGTAGGCCCCGTAATCCAATCATCTGCTGTTCAACGGAACTGCGAGTATCCTTTAGAAGTCCGGGTGCGACATTGAGCACTTTTCTAAATTTTCTAGTTCTAGCAATTCATATAATTCTTTAGAGAGTACCGATACACTAGAACCTAGATCTAACATAGCATGGTGAATTTCTTTTCCAATTGAAACTAGCACCTTGGGGATCCATGCATCCCCAAGCTTAGGAGGTATCATGGCCTCATTCTTGTACCTAGCAATTTTTTCTTGCAAGACATGATTAGCAATATAAGATCCAAAGCCAGGTTGATTAACATTTATAGTGGGATCACTACCAAATTTTTGTAGAATAGCAATAAGTTCTTGCAAGCTACTTTTTTCTAAATCAAGCAATGGATCCTTAATTTCAGTAAGCATCATAATTTCCTTTACTTTACTCTCTAATTTAGCTAGCATGCTTGATTCATGAGGACTAATTTCATCTTTGCTAGCAAGATAAGACATATATGGAAGTAAATATTCAGGGTACTTCATTATTTCATTCAAAGTTTCTTCTAAGCTAGTAGGGACATGCTCACTTGTATTCCCAGCAATATGATCAATATTTTCAATAATAGGAGCAGCAATAGTAATATAATTCATTCCTACACTAGGTTGTGCTTGTGGCTTTCCTGCTGACATGCTTAATAGAGCTGCTTGATTATCAGCTAATTTTGACAATTCTTTATCTAAATTCGAAGATTGAAGTTGCAATCCTTTAATATCTTTACCTAATAATAAAGGCATTAAGGCTTCCTTCGTTGGTTGCTTGGTCCGTCCGTCCAATTGCTTTTGATTGGTTTGTTTCGTTCGTCTCGTCCGTACCTGCCCATCGGCAACCTCTCCTCGATGTGGGACAAAAAACATGCAGTTGTTTTGCGTGGTGCGATTTCTCTCGCTAGGCTGGGCCGAGGACGCCCGTCTCACACAGCCTTATTTCTGGCCCAAACCAAGCCGGTCGACCTATCTTTACGGTCCCAGGCGGCCCGATTCTCAAAGATTAAAATGGCAAGCGGCCCAGGAATACTATGCAGTTTAAGCGAGAGAAAGAAAAACAGTTGCCGGTGTGGGGTGAATAACTCGTGGGAAAGGAGGTCGATGGATTATAACTAGGAGGAATTAACTCTCCAAGAGATCAGAGGCTGATTAAAGGAGGGTGTGCATGTTGCATGCTAGCTTTGCAGCTGCACGACCCGCACGTCCAATTGGACATCGCAAGGCCCATTTGAATGGCTCAACCCTGGCAGCTTATATATATATATATATGCATGCACCCCTAGCACAGGCATCGGTACTCTCTTTGGAGTAGGAACTATAGTGTGACCCGTTTACAAAAATACTCACCGGAAACAATTAGGACAGCTCATACCGGTGAATTTGTTCTGGAAACCGACCGATTATTTATTTTTGTACGTCGAAGGGAAACCTTTTACACTAACCAATCCAGTATTTTAACACCATGATTTGGTTGCCACATGATCCATATTAGAACCTTATTTAAGTTTTCGCTCTGGGCCCAATTATTTGAGACAACCCATGCTACTACCTCACTTGCACCGGGGTTAGGCTGCATGATGTCTGCTCTCCGACAAAAGGGGCCGAAGGCGATTCAGGGATGTAACAAGCTGGGGGAACCAGGCGGGACGATGGCACGTGTGACCACCGCTAATTCCCTGAGGCAAGGCGGAGAGCGATGCAAGTCGACTAATCCGCGAGCTGGACGGTGCGCATGGAAATTCAGGGTAGGCTACACAGGGGAGGCACTAGAGAGCAGAAGGAAGGGGGAGAGGAGGGTGGCTTGGAACGCGTAGAGATAAACAAAAAAAATTCTACACGGTACTCCCAAGATCTAGCCGAGGTAGAAGGCCACGCGGATTACCAATAGACGCGCAGCTGCGGATTATCGAAGAAACACGTCGATGCAGTGTAGTCCCGTGATCCGATTCAGCCGATCCAATCCCGTGACCGTCGAAGTGTTGATCGTACAACACCTCTGCCGGTATCCACACGTACGAGGAGGAGCTCCGACGGCGGACTGCTAGGTCCGGTGCGACGGCTGGACTGAGTGGGGTTAGGGTTCCCAACGTATGGGAGTGGAAACTTGTGCCCGTTGGGCAACCTGCGCCCTTATTTATATAGCGAGTGGGAGTGGGATCCACAACACTTCTGGCTCATTCCCTCCGTGAGTCCAAATCACTAATACAGTCCAGTTCCGGTTCGAGTCCAACCCGACCAATATACTTGCTCCTACTCTTAATTGTACGACCCTGCAGCCTTATGTCGATTTGGACACGATTGGAGTCCGACTCCCAATCGATCAACCGGTAGCGTCTCCTAGCAGAACGTGCCGACTCCCAAGTGCCATAGAGTCATGACGACATACCTTAAAATGTGACTTTCATCTGAGTCCATTTTGACTCACGGTATACCTTGTCAAACTATAGGCGAATTATCCTCATCCCTTAAATAGCTTAACTCTCTTATCGGTCTGTGATATATGATTCATCTGACTAACTCTTAGTCAATAGACCTGGTTAACACTTAACTGAGTCGCGCATGACCATGCTTCCGGAAACATATCACTCGAGAGGGCCCAGAGAATATCTCTCGAGTCAGATGTGCAAAATCACATATTGATTATCCACATCACGCATCTTGCTTCTCATTCGACCCGAACTCTGCCTTTATAACTGCCCTGTCACGGAACAACGTCTGACAGAAGCTAAGTCGGTGATCCAAAAATCAGATTATGCGACAACCTTAGTTCTAAGGATTACATTGATTGCGATATTCAAATGACGACTTACTCGTTGCATCTCAATATGGGTCAGTCCAACTTGCTAAACTCTTTAGCCGAGTCTGTGAAAGTTGGGGTGTTTATCCAGCACAATCTTAATGACCAAGGACAATTTAACATGAACAACATGAATACATAGTTCCACAATCGAATCACATATTCAACAATATATATTAGATGTTCAAAACAAGGACAACTTAATAACTTTATGAATACGTTGAGAATTATATCATACATGATTGCTTCTATAGAATATTCCCAACAGGCTCCAACAAGCACGTACGAGGCCCATGAGGCCCTCATGGAAGATAAAGGGAATGGTGGTAGCGCACAAGTAGAAAGAATGATGCGCTACGAAACATTGACGACGGGTACGGGTAAACCCGTAGCAACGCACGGGCATTTTTGCTAGTCACTACTAATGGATGCAATAGACTTATTTAACTCATGTATCATATCATTGTGACTAGCAACTTGTTCCATAAGCAATTTATTAGATTCAGAAGTTGCACTAGAAGGCTTCCACTTATTTTCATTAGCATTAGGATATGGAACAAAAGATTTATTTGGCACATAAGGAGGTTTACTATATGAATTGTAAGCATTACCAAAACCATTGCTACCATAATTCCTAACAAAATTAACATCCACACTTTCAGAATTACTACCAAGTAGCTCCTGCAAAGGCACATTCTCCATATTTTGTTTATCAATAAAAGCAAGAATAGTGTCCATTTTAGAAGACAAATCATTGGTTTCTTCAATTGAGTTTATTTTCTTAGTAGGATTGGGTGCTCTTTCAGTTTTCCATTGACTATAATTTTGCAATATGCTTTCTAATATGCTCTTAGCCTCACCTACAGTTTTACTCATAAAGGCACCTCCAGCAGCAGAATCAAGTATATTTCTAGACATGTAGTTTAGACCATTATAAAAAGAGTGTAGTATGGTCCATTCATTTACTCAATGTGATGGTCATGTTATAAGCATTAATTTAATTCTATCCCATGCCATGGCTACATGTTCATTATCATTTTGCCTAAATGAGAGGATATTATTCCTATTTTGCAAAATTTTAACGGGAGATAATATTTCTTAATGAAAGCTTCTTTTAAATCATCCCAAGACTTTATACTAGCTGTAGGTAGTGAAAGTAACCATTCTTTAGCCTTTCCTCTAAGTGAAAAAGGAAATAATTTCAGTTTTAAAACACTACTTTCCACATTTTTAATTTTTGCATATCACATATTTCCATGAAATCATGAAGATGCATATAGGCATCCTCCATAGCACTACCACCAAATTGCTCTCTAGTAATTAAATTCAATAAACTAGGACTTACTTCATAGCTTTCAGCTTGTATTTTAGGTGTAGTACTTGGCCTAGCAATGAATTGGTCATTGGGTGTATTTGTGTAGTCACTTAATTTAGTTCTATCACCCATTTTAACAGTTTTTATGTACTTTTTATTTTTTTATGCAAAACTGAAAAGTAAAGTAACTAGGAAAATTCGAAATACTAAAATAAACTAGATAACTAAATGCAAAACTAAAATACAAACTAAAATAAAATATGCAAAACAAAACAAAAACAAAAACAAAAACAAAAACAAAAACAAGACAAAAAACAAAACAATCTACTTGAAAGAAGGTGGAGATAGAAAGGACGGTACTCACGTAGGTGCAACCTCCCCAAGCTTAGGTGTTTGCACACCTTGTTGGTGATGAAGACTTCTTGTGAGCTCCCTTGGACAACTCCTTCACCTATGGCTCCCCGGCAACGGCGCCAGAAAAACGCTTGATGGCTAGGTTGAGACTCCAAGTGCAGAGTGTGTAGCTAGTGGCAAGCCTTCTTCCCCACGAGGGTGACTCGAGGGTTTATATCGAACTCTTGGGGAGCCAGTATTTCAGCAGTTGTCTTCCAAGCTTCCTCCAGGATCCTGCAAACAATTAGAGAATTTTGTGCCCTCAGCCTCACCAAGTGGTTGTCAAGCACAAGGTGTGAGACTTCTAAATTGCAATGCAAAACTGAAAGTAAATGTGCGATAATTAAATCTACTACTAAATGCAAATGAGAAAATAAATATGCAATGGATTGTTTTTGTATTTTTATGATGCAAGTGGTGATGGAGATAATGTAAATTCGAATTTTGAGATGCAAGTAAAGTAAAGTGCAAGTAAAGTAAATTGCAGAAAAGTAACTAGAGTGTTTTCTTATATTTAAAATAGGACTGGGGTTCATGGTTTCACACTTGCATTCTCTCAAATAAAGTAGTAGACGGTGGACATAAATAATTACATGTGAGATTACAATAACATGTTTAACATTGAGTACTTTCATATGGGCATCACGTCCTAGCATAGAGATCTCTACGGTCATATTGATCCCTCTTATACTCCACCAAGATGCGAAATAAATCATAACACCTCGATAATTAAGGAAAAACCAGAGTATAGCTTTAAGCAATGTGACATGAAGTTGAAGTAAGAACTTGCTAGATCTAGTCATGGAGATTGATTAGTGTCACTTCAAATCCCCGATAACAAGGTACCCTTTTTATCCCTAGTGAGGTAACTAAGAAAGGTTTAACAAAACCTAACTGGGTCGCTGAACTTCTGTCACTTTCACAGCACTAGCCACCCCCCGTTACTCCAACTAATGCACCCATCACCCCACAAACGCTCTCAAGAACTAGATTGATCAAAGCTAGCAAATAAGAACGGGGTACATAAGATACATCTACTCAAATAACTCAAGAGAAACAATTGCAATCTCAGATTCAATAACTCATAGAAAAGATCCACCACGTAGGAATTACAACGGTGCCCGTAATCATGTGAGGCAGCTCATACGGATCTAATTAGTGAAGCACATAGAGAGAGAGAGATACAAGTTCTACTTACACAAACCCATAGCCCTGGGGTGGAATACTCCCTCTTCATGGAGATGTCGATGGAGATGACGTTGGAGGGGTAGGAGATCACACTGGCGGCGCCCCGCCGGAGTTTTCCCCCTCCAATCTGGAACTTCTGGTCTCTGTTTCGGTGTTTCGGCGGCGCTCTCCTCCGTAAGGGTACGGGGGACCCTTTTTATAGTCGGTTTTAGGTCAAGACGGAGTCGGTAAGTCGAAAATGGAAGGAATTGGGGCCACAGGGGCCAAAAGGGGGCCTCTCACGCGGCCAAGGAATCTGGCCGCATGGAGGATCCTCTTTTGGGCCTCCTTTCCCAATTCTCGTGGATCCTTCACCCACAAGTCTTCTCCTTCCAAGAAAATAACCCCCGCAGATTTTCAGGTGATTTAGCGGAAGTTTGCCCCCTGAAACGTCAAAAATATAGAAAGCGGGGTTTCTGACAGGCAGGGTTAATTCCATAAAAGTTGGGGGACTTTGTAATTTAACCCCAAAATACTATAAAACATTAACTTATACCCTTATATGATGCAATATGTAATACAAAACCATGTGAAAATATGCAAAATTCATCTATGCATTTTACATGCATCAGTGAGATAGGATATTTGTTCATTATAGAGCTCCTCAATTGATTCAAGTTTCTCCTCAAGAGTAACTCGGAGCTCATACTCTTCCTCAAGACACATAGTGAGGGATGCCTTCTCATCGGCATCACTTCTTTGAATCTCACCTTTCTTCTCAATGATTTTAGAGCTATAGATAGCAAAAGCCAAAATTTCACCCAAAGGAGTGATAACTTTACTACCTTTAGGGAGATCAAGAAGAACCAACTCACCCTTATCCATTAAAGAGACCTCATCCTCATAATCTCCATAAAATAAATCCTCATCCTCATCATCACAAGATGTAGTGGGTTCCAAAGGTGGAGATACCTTTGAATCCTTAGCCATAAGGCACATATGAGAAATGGATAACGAAGATGAATATTGACTTGAAGCACCAATAAGGTCCATGTCTTGTTCCACCAAAATGTGGGGTTCCTCTACGTTGTTAGCCACACAAGCACTAGAGGAAATGGAAGCATTGTTTTCATGAAAACAAGACATAGGAAGCATATCATCATGAGATTTAGTTAAACAACTACTACATGATATGCAAGGACTATCAACACTAGCATGTATGGAACTTTGAGTGCTAAAAGATATTAAGTCCAAAGATAGATCATTGCAATGAGATAGAGATGAAGTATAGTCAATAGAAAATTCACTATCCACAAAGAAATTTCTATCACCACTCACCATATCATTACCTTGTGACAAATCACATGTTGGTGGAGTGGAGAAAGATGTGAACTCATAACGGCCGGAAGTGGATGGAGAACAATCATCCTCGATAATATTGGACACATCATATATATCTTGAATTTTTGTCCATAATCATGAGCGTTCCGAAAAGGCATGATTGATCCAATAACTACATCGCTCAAAACACACAAGAGACCATTAGATACAAGAGTATCGAGATAAGAGTTTTCCTCATCCTCTAAAGATAAATCTTGAGAATTGTTTGGAGGAGGAAAATCCATATCTACAATTCTCCTTACATACTTTGGACCCATGTCCTCAAGAAAATTAAGAATGCGAATTTTCCAAACATCATAATTTCTACCATCGAATATAAAAGCGGGATCGTGCTCTGTTTCCCTAAACGACATCGTACTCTCTAGGATGTAAAGCCTAATAAGAGAGACGAGGCTCTGATACCAATTGAACGGACAACGACGTCGCCTAGAGGGGGGCTGAATAGGCGATTAAAACTTTTCCGGTTAAGGCTTGCTAAATGCGGAAATAAACGAGGTGTTTAAATTAAGAAGCACACAACCTAAATATTCTAGGGTCAACTAGGTGCACCAACAATGTATGCAAAGCAAGACAAGTAACAAGGTGATAGCAAGATATATAACTTCAAGCTCGAAGGCTATCACAATGTAAATTGCATAATTAAAAAGCTCTGGTATAGAAATAACCGAGGCACATGAAGACGATGATGTGTTCCCGAGTTCCTCCCACAAGGGGAGTACGTCTCGTTGGAGGGGTGTGAGCTCGCCACAAAGGCCTACTCAACGCCACAAAGGCCTCACCCTATTCTCCGATGAACCCCGCCACAAAGGCCTAGTTCACATTCCACTATTGGAAACCTTCAAACCCGAGGCAGGCATCCACAACTTAATTGGAGGCTCTCGGTGTCACCACAATCTTGGGGCACACATCCACAACTCAATTGGAGGCTCCCAAGAACACCACAAGTCGTCAAGGGTCCAAGACCCAAGAGTAACAAGCTCACAAACTTTCACTTCCACGAATCCTCGTGGAGAGACCAATCCGATGCAACCGATGCAAATGGCAAGAGCACACGTGCTCAAATCATCCACTCTCAAGTTCCAACAAAGCAACACATGCTTACGGGGAAATAATAGAGGAAGAACAATGGAGGAGAAACACCAAGAACTCCAAGATCTAGATTCAATAAGTTCTTTTCACTAAGAGGAGAGATGGATTGGTGGAAATGTGGATCTAGATCTCCTCTACCTTCTCCCTCAAAGATATGCAAGAATCATTGGAGGGATTGAGAGAGGGGCAAGCTTTCCAAAGTCAACAATGGTGGATAGAGAGAGGAAAAACGGGCTGGGAAAGACTTAGGGACTTTGGGGAAGAAAGCCCCTTAAATAGGTGCTCAAAACTAGCCGTTTTCTGCCCAGTTTGCGACCATTTCGGAATCACCCGAATTATTCCGGAGCAATCCGGATTGCAAACGGAGAGATTTGCGTTCATGTCGGAATGACCCGGAATAATTCCGGATTGCACTGGAAAGACTGAACACCGATACGAGAAATGCTATAACTTTTGCATACGGACTCCGTTTTCGATATTCTTGGACTCGTTGAAATTGCATCGACGAGCACTACAAGAATATGCATAGAAACATCATTGTCCAGCAAAGGAAGATAAAACCAAATTGGTAAAGGTTTATACCTCTCAAATAGGAACACCCGGTAAAACCTCCAACACGAAAACACACATAACTTTTGCGAATGAAATCCAAATTAGGTGAATCCAAATGGGTTGGAAAGGTAATAACAAGACTATCCAAACAAAAAGGAATGGAGAATTTACCACACATGGAGGGTGTGGAAACATTCTCAAAGCTGAACCGGATATTTTCACCACCGAAAACGCAACAAGTTTTTCTTACCAAAACCGTTTTCGATAAACCTTGGCTTGCCATGAAGATCACGACAAGCACTAAAACACAAAGGAGACAAAAGAAAAATAAGAACCAATAAAGATGTTATGCAAAGTATGCAAAGGTTTTAGCTCTCCGTAATGATTCGATCAAGTTACTCACTTGAGAGCCCCTCTTGATAGTACGACTATCTATCCTATAACCCGGTCTCCCCAAGACACGAGACCAGTAAAATAGAAAACCTATCAAGATTATACCTTTGCCTTGAGCATTCCACTTGAGATAGATGATGACGATCTTGACTCTCTCAAGTTGGATCTTTGCGCTTGCTAGCACAAGCTCCGCTTGATGAAGACTTGCAAGTTGCTCCCCCATACACCATTATGGGAGAGACCCTTATCGGAAAATCTTCACAAGGCCACAATATCCAAAAGGGTGGCAAGAATCAAGCATAGGATGTCTTATAGATGCTTCACTTGAGCTTCCACGTCAAGCTAGATGACGAACATTGATGACGACATAGACCACGGGCTATATGAAATCTTCCTTTGGTTCATGCCCATGGAAATATACCTAACCACACATAGAGATGCCACACACACATATCATGGGTTAGTTCACAAAGCTATATTTACAATTGCTTACCATACCATGAGATACACAATCCCACCTTGTAAAAATTGTAGCTTTGTGTGCACTTGCTTGATCAACCTTGTATCTTTGCTTCTCACTTGAAAAGATGATGTCTTGAAGATGATAATGAGAGATCACCTAATCCTTTTCTTCAAGACACACTAGCAATAAGATCAACTCAAACCATGACCATTCTTCATATAAATCCTTGAATATAACAATGGCCATCAAGGAAGCTAATAGAGTTCAACACATGAACTCCATTATTTCCTATGGACAAGATCTACAAAGATAACTCAGTGCAAACATTAGTCCATAAGGATTGTCATTAATTACCAAAACCACATATGGGGGAACCATGCGCTTTCATCTACGAGCTAGCATGTCCTCCAAAGATTCCTTGGATATAGATTGAGAATCACCTTCTTCGTCGGAGACATGTCCATCTTCATTTCGTCCTTGATCAACAATGGGTGAAGGATCACCACTAGGTTGAGCTTTCTCAACAATGATACAAGCTTGATCATGATTAGGATGAGTAGCTTGGCCTTGATCATTAGCTTGGCCTTGATTGCTCCTTTGACCTTGATCATTAGCTTGAGGGCTTGGTGCATCTTGTTGAGTATCTTGATCATCAATGGGTGTAGTCAATGGCTCCACTTGAATGGGGCATAGTCCTTCTCCCTCCGTCATCCGGTAACCCTCAATGGGGATTATTTCAACAATCCCCATTCTTCTTATGACGATGGGAGGAATTGCATCTCCTACAACACCATGATCTATACGCCCCCTTGGGAGCCGTTATCCTCATCAAACACCACGTCTATAGCTTCTTCAACTTGTCTGGTGGACTTGTTGTAGACTCTATAGGCGTGAGCGTTTGTGGCATAGCTAACAAAGATGCCCTCATAAGATTCGGTCTCAAATTTTGACAACTGTTTACCTTTCTGAATGAAGCACTTGCAACCGAAGACCTTGAAGTAAGATACATCCGGTTTCTTGCCTGTGATAATCTCATAGGGAGTTCAAGATCTTGCGAAGATATAACCGGTTGGTATCATGACACATGGTAGAGACGGCTTCGGCCCAAAAGTTATAGGGAGAAGAGAACTCTGCAATCATGGTCCTAGCCGCATCCATCGAAGTCCGGTTCCTTCTCTCCGCAACATCATTTTATTGAGGTGTATAAGGAGTGAAATATTTGTGAGCAATGTCCTATTCACTAAGAAAACCCTCAACGGTAGAGTTCTTGAACTCCGAGCCATTATCACTCCGGATAGATAATATGGAAGCATTGTGTTGGCGCTCCACTAGAGTGATGAACTCGATGACTCTCTTTTGAGTTTCACTTTTTATCTTGAAGAAATACACCCAACAATATCTTGAATGATCATCCACAATCACCAAGCAATACTTCTTTCCTCCGAGACTTTCATAAGATAGTGTACCAAAGAGATCTAAGTGAATGAGCTCGAGAATTCTTGTGGTGGAGATAGTAGTCTTGGCTGGGTGAAGTTCTCCATGTTGCTTCCCAAAGGCACAAGAGATACACACACACGATCTTTAGCAAACTTAGCCTTGGTTAGACCTAGAACATGATTGCCACTTTGAAGGTCATGCAACATCCTCATATTGTTGTGGGCTAACCGGCGATGCCAAAGCCAACCCACATCAACTTTAGCCATTAGGCATGTTGTGGCACACGTGTCTCCTTTAAAGAAGTCCACTACATACATGTCGTTCTCGACAAAACCAACAAAGGCTACTTTAAGAGTTGTTTCCCAAGTGACAATCACGTTCTCTTTATTAAAGAAAGAGGTAAAGCCACAATTTGCAAGTTGAAGAACATACATCAAGTTATAGCCAAGGGACTCAACAAGGAGAACATTCTCAATGATAAATCATTTGAGATAGCCACCTTGCTTCGTCCCAATACCTTAAGCTCGGACTTGTCACCAATAGTGACGCAATTGAGATGAGGTAATGGAGGTTCAATATTACTCATTGCGTCATTGCTTCCGGTCATGTGTTGGGATGCACCACTATCCACCGTCCATCTACCTAACCCAGAAGCACTTCCCTACAAGAGATCAATTTCTTGATTTAGGTACCCATACTTCAATGGGTCCTCTTTTGTTAGTAACAAGGGTCTTAGGAACCCAAATAGTCCAATTATAATCGTCACCATAAGAAGTACCAACGTATTTAGCATAAACATGACCATCTCTAGATTTCATAAGGACATAAGATGGGTTAAATTTTCCGGCGAAATCATTGTGAGTGATGCTCCCCGTAGAGGTATCACCACCCACAATGGTGTTGGTCTCCTTCTCCTTGGTCACCTCTCCCTCTTTCACAAAGACAACATTTTGAGAGGAGGAAGTGACATTCTTGGATTTCTTCTTTGACTTGGCAACAAAGCCAAGTCCTTCTTTCCCTTTCTTGACTCCTTGAGAGCTTATGGCGTCATTGAGAATTTTATCTCTTCCTACAATGTTAGTCGTAGTGCAAGAGGTAGGCATGATAACAATGCTATTAGACTAAGATATCACTTTCTTATTAGATTGTTGAGCTAGAAGCTTATTTCGGGACTTGGTGAGTTTGTCATGAATTTCTTCAAGAGACGTGAACTCCTTTTCTAGTTTTTCATGACGCTCAACAAGTTCCTCATGAGCTATTCCTAGCTTCAACTCCTCTTCTTTAAAGACTTTAAGTAAAGCAAGAGATTTTTCATTATCTTTCCTAAGTTTGGAAACACTAATGGCATATGTCTCCTCTAGACTGGATAGTCTTTCTTCACGAGAGGCCCTCATGGATCTATGTTTCTCAAGATCTTCTACAAGCTCATTGTCATTGTTCTCATGGTGACCACCATGGATCTCCAAAGTCATGATGATTTCCTCCTTCTAATCTATGAGAGAGTTAGCATCATCAAGTTGCCTCAAAAGGGCCTTTACCTTTTCTTTGGTTTCACCTTCAAGACTACATAACCAAGATCCTAGATTCTTGGCCTCCTCATAATCAACAATGTTTTCAACACAATCCAATAATGAGGGAGAACTAGTGGCAATAGAATTGGAGGTGGAAGATATTACCGCGGTGGCTTTTGCCATGAGAAATGTAGGTCGGATCGATGCCTTCTCATTGGGGGATTCAAATAGAGAGACCGATGAAGATGAAGTCGTAGCTATGGTGAAGTGGGAAACACCTACGAATTCATCTTCATCCACTTCTTCTATCCTAACAACCGCCTTAGACTTCAAGGAGAGGTTCGGAGACTTTCAACTCCTCTTGAGCGAGCGAGAGCATCATCCGCGCTCTTGTGAGATAGGGATATGGCTATGAACTCACTAAGAACACCAATGGAGTTGAGGGAGTTGTAGTCCGATCTTGTTCGAATGCTAGTGGAGAGGTTCTTCTCGAAAGGAGTTATGTCCTTGACAAACTTCCTCTTGATCCACTCATCGGAGGTTTCCTCTTTTCCGAAGTCCCTTAATTTATTGCCAAGGGTGACAACTCTTCTATATAGCTCCTCGGGACTTTCATCTTCAAGCATAACAAAGTTCTTGGACTTGTCAAGAGAAACATCATACTTGGATGATTGGATGCTAGCATTGCCTTGGAACAAGGTGTCAAGTTTATCACAAGCCTCCTTGGCGGTCTTGATACCGGGGGTGTGTTCAAGATGTTCTCTTGGGAGAGCCTTTTGGATAGTGACAAGAGCGGTCTTTTTTAGTTGGAATTAAACATCTTCTCTCGGAGTCAAGTTGCTTGCATCGTGAGGATGAAATCCATGGAGTATACTTCTGCACAAAGCGGTGCAAGATCCTGAAATATGATACTCCATATCGAACTTCCACAAAGAAAATTCATTAGTGTTAAGCATGGGAGTAACTCCAACATTAACCATGTGTGGCATTGTGGCACTGGGATGGATAGAGTCATAATTGAGAGGTGGTGGAACTTTTGAGTTAGACCCCGAACCATTAGCCGATTGAGACTTGGAGCCTTCGGAGCTCCCACCGCTCTTAGCCTTGTTATCAGATTTTGCCTTGGCTTTCGCATTGGCTAAAACAATGTTAGCTTCCATTTCGGCGATGTCCGGAATGGACTCATAATCCGAGCTAATATCATTGGCGGTGAGAGGTGGTTTCTCGGACTCCTTGGTTTTCCCCATCATAGCCTCCAACATTTTCTTTATGCTAGAAACCTCTAAACCAACACTAGAGCTAACCTTGGACAATTCGGTTTGGAGGGTTCCAACCGTTTCTTGTAGGTTAGTTATAGTGTCCACCATTTTGGCGATTTCCGCACTAAAACCGTCGGGCTCATTTTCATTGACCATTATACCCTCGGGAGGTTAAGCCCTTAGCAAGAGCCGAGGCTCTGATACCAATTGAAAGTGCACTATGGTCGACTAGAGGGGGGGGGTGAATAGGTTGAGTACCAATTTTTCTTTTCTTTTCCTTTTAGAGGCTAAGCAAGATAAGATAAGATTCTCTACATGTGCAACTAGGTGAGCAACCTATGTGAACAAGATAAGATATGCAACGGAAGTAAAACGAAAGGTAACAAGATAAACCACAAGTGTAAACAAGGAGACAAAGATATGATTCCCGTAGTTCCTTCTCAAGAGAAGTACGTCTACGTTGGAGAGGTCGGGAGCCACCTAGGCACTCCTCAATAGAACGGTTGTGCACACCTTCTTCTCCTTGAGCTTCTCATGTGAGGGAGATTCTTGTTTCCACTATAAGGTCGACTTGAAGGCGTTGGCCAAACCTTTACACGAGCTCGAGGTCACTCCACAAGATGGATGGAGGATCTCAAGCAATCCGAAGCTTCTTGCAACAAGGTGGAAGCTACAAGCACAAGATCTACTAAGGTTTCTAGGCCTCAATTAGGATTCTAGATCTACTAGGATGTGGTGGATAGATTTGAAATTACATTGGTGGAATCACGGATCTAGGTCTCCTCTAGCTCTCCACAAAGTTTGGGAGTGGTTGGGTGGCTGGAGAGGGAGATCTAGGAGGTTGAAGCTTTCATTAATGGATAGGAGAGAGAATGGGAAAAGCTTGGGAATTTATGAGGTAGGGGAAGGCTTTAAATACCCCTTCCCCCAACTGGCCGTTGAGCAGTCCACGCAGCACCGGAGGCTTCGGTGTTTCCACCGGAGGCTCCGGTGGTCTTCACATACGCGCAAATGCGTAGCTCATTTTCTTCACGCTGTATCCTGTAGGGCGCAGGCTCTGGCGGTTTTGGCGGAGGCTCCACCCACCGGATGCCCACCGGAGGCTCCGCTGCGGCCTCCGCTCTTATCCACCCGAACGTGATTTTGGCGGAGGCTCCACCGGAGGCTAGCCCCACGGTGGGTTAGTGGAGCCAGTGGAGGCTCCGGTGGGTTCACCGGAGGCTCCGGTGGGTTCTCCGGAGGCTCCGCTGCGGCCTCCGCTCTTATGCACCCGAAGGTGTTTTCGGCGGAGGCCACACCGGACCCACCACCGGAGGCCCGTGCCTAGATTCTGCTGGGAAATGAATGGGGTGGAGGTTCCGGTGGTTTCACCAAAGCCTCCGCTGCTTGCAAAAATAGTTCTCCAGATTTGTTTCTTCGAGCTCTTTCCATTTGAAACAATTTTGTAACCCATAGAGATTGTATACTTGATGAACCTGGGCATTTTCATCTATAACAAATAGGACATGCGAGTACTCTCAAATAGACATTAGTTCAATAGGTATGTTGTCATTAATTATCAAAATGGAAGATGATCTTTCAACAGGAACGTCAGCTAGCTACGACTCTATTATTCAAGAGATCAACTTGCGAAGGCTTGATTTCGACTCAGTCATGTTTGTGCATGAGCGGAGAGGTTGAAATACTCATGCTCATTCTTGGTTCAATCATTCCCCTGATGTAATAGTTGTACCCCCTACAATTGAGCAATAAAGTTGTGGGTTTCCCTCAAAAAAAAAAAATGCCCGTCCTCATCTCCCTCGCCTCAGACTCCAGCAGCTGTTGCCGCCGCCGGTGAGATCCTCACGTCTCCCACTCCCCCTCTCCCGCCGATTCAATCTGTATCTTTCAGCTCTGAATCCTCACCTCCGCATGTCCCAGGAAATCGCTGCCATGTGGCATACATTTCGCACAGAACCATGGCGGTGGCGGAGGCCAGGCATTGCGCTAGGTTATGCCCAAGATAATCACCACTATATCACTATTTTGAATCCACTTTTGTACTACTACTAGTACTATCTTAGGATATTCCATCCAGATGCTTGGTTATCAGTGGTACTGAAGCTAGCGGTACTGATTTTTTTTTCAACTGTACGTACAGGGTGGCCGTGCCTTCTATCGCCTTTTGAGTTTGGCGCTATCGCTGCTTCCAGAGTCAAGCTCGTGTGTTACAAGTGTTGCGTGTCATCGAAAAAGGTTCGGGAACTCAATCCATCGATTCGGTACCGAGAATTCGTTTTGCTCAGGTCATCCTTTAGGGTACAAGTTCGCAGACAACTATCCTACGACGGCATGGATGAACGGCATTGTTCTTCGGAGAAGTTTTTTTTTCTTATTTGAAGAAATGGGAGCTCCCCGGTTCCATTTCATAGAAACGAAACCACAACGTTTTACAGGTGAAACCAGAAGACAAAAAGCAAAACGGGGGGATGCTTTCCACAAGCACGAAACACCCAGTTTCGAAGTTGGCCCTTAGTTTTGCGGCAATTCTTGCCATGAACAGCTCATGCCCCCCCTTCGAGTTCTTTGAATGGAACCTTCCAATTTCTCAGATAAGATAGCAGGAGGCTCCACACCTGTTTCATGTTAAGCCAAGTTTTCCTATTAAAAACCAAACTATTTCTATTGTTCCACAAACACCAAAGCAGTGCAGAAGACACTACATTAAAATGTAAGAGTTTCTTCTTGCAGAGCCATTTAGAAGCCAGCAAAAGGAAATCCACCACCCTAATGTTACACGTGATAAAAACCCCATCCCAAACATGCCTGGCAACAATGCACTCAAAAAAAGATGACAAACCGACTCAATCTCTTTACACGGAGTGCACTCAAGCTCTTTAGGATATCCCCTCTTCCTAAGATTATCTCTAGTCAAATTTTTTCTCTCCACAAAAGCCACGAAAAGACCTGGACTTTCGGTGGGATTTTCAACTCCCAAATGGCAGGCCTAAAAACAGGTTGGACCCCTCTAAAATTAATTAAACTATTAAGAGATCTCAAAGAGTAGATGCGATTTGACTCATGCATCTAGATTAATTGGTCTTCCTCGGAGGAAAGACTAATAGTCTCTGCTATCCCAACTAATTCCTGCCATTGGATCATTAGCTCCTCATTAAAAGTCCTTCTAAAGGAGCATTGGAGAGTAGACCCATCCCAAAGCTCAGCTATAGTTTTGTTATGAAGCTTGGATATGTTGTACAGGCTGAAGAACTGAGTAGCTAGAGAGGAGTTCCCAAACCAAGCATCCTCCCAAAAAAGAATGTACCTACCATCTCCTACCTTCCACCTATATCCAAATTTAACTGCATTTGTGCCCCCACATAACTCCTTTCCGGAAGGTGGAGGGGTGCTTCTACAACTTTCTTCTACATGGAGCTACCCCCTTGAGAGAATCTTCTAATCCAGGAACCCAACATAGAAATGTTTCTGTCCTGTAGGTTTGGGATGCCTAGACCCCCAAACTCCTTTCTCATACACAGGAGGCCAATTATCTTGTCAATTTTGTGCTTGTCCTCCTCATCATCCCACAAGAAATTTTCTAGTTGAACATCTATCAGCTTAATTGCCCATTTGGGGAATTTGAAGAAAGACAAAAGGTAAACAGGGATACTTGCTAAGACATATTGAACTAATTCCTCTTAGCCGCAGAGGAGAGAAGCCTCCCCTTCCAGCCTAAGAGCCTTCTCAAGAGACTATCTACTAAAGGTTGAAGGTCCTCTCTTCTAAGACTATCAAAATGTAGAGGGATGCCTAAGTACTTAATGAGAAAGGAACCTAAAACACACCAAAAAGTGTTAACAAATTGTTCAGAATCTACCAAGCTCATGTTGATGGGTATTAACTCACTCTTATTGTAGTTGATCCTCATGCCTGAAATCTGTTCAAACAAGTGAGGATCCATTTCAGGTTAACATATATCTATTTGTGAGCCTCCAAGAAAAGTAAAGTGTCATATGCATATTGCAGACAACATACACCCCCATTAATGAAAATCTGGGGCAGAGGCCCCTAATAATATTGGCCGAAGCTCCTTTACTAAGCATCCTGACAAAAGAATCTATTACCAAGTTGAACAGAGTAGGGGAGAGAGGGCCTCCCTGTCTCAACCCTTTGCCTGTTAGAAAGAAGTTGCCTTCCACCTCATTAATTTTCACTCCTACCGAGCCACCTTGTGTTACTTGTTTAATAATCCTAATCCAAAAAGCGCTAAAACATCTTTTTTCTAAGATTTAATACAAGAAATCAAGATTGAATCTGTCATAGGCCTTTTCATAGTCTACCTTAAGCACTAAACCTTGAGATTTATTCATGTGGACTTCATGAATCACCTCATGAGAAGTTACCACACTCTCCAGGATAAACCTGCCCTTAATGAAAGTAGATAGGCATGGAGAAATTACTTTGCCAATCACCCTAGCCAGACGATTATTAAGAACTTTCGTGAAGATCTTAAAACTACAATTTAAGAGGCTTATAGGTCTAAACTTCTTAAGAGTTTTTGCATCCTCCTCCTTAGGAATCAGGGTGATCATGGCAAAATTAGTCCTAAAAATATCTAGTTTGTTTATAAGCCAATCACTAAAAAGTTTAATTAGATCATGAAAGACTATGTCCCAATAAACTTGATAAAAAAGGAAGGGGAGGCCATCTGGTCCAGGTGCTCCATCAACATAGGACCCAAAAACAGCATCCTTAGCCTCTTCTAGGGTAAAAGGCCTATCTAATATGATGTTATCATCAATAGAGATCTTATCTCAATGGAGAAGAAGTCCTCCACAAGGTTGATCCATGACATGTCTTCTTTCCTGAACAGGTCTTTGTAAAAGTCTGTAGCTATTCCTAGCATATCTTTAGTTTCAGTCACTAGACCCTAGGGGCCTTCTAGAACACTAATTATTCCTCCTTCTCTGATTAGCTACAACATGAAAGTAAGATGTGTTCCTGTCCCCCTCCCTAGTGTCTCTATCCCTTGATCTCTGTTTGGCCTTGATCTCCTCAACCAGCCAGAAATTATTAAGCTCCTGCAAGATATTATCTAATTTGTGATTTATCTTTAACATCTAAAGAGACATATTCCTCCATGAGGGCTTTTCCTTTTTCCTAATATCTGCATCTATGTTCCCATTCCACCCTCTGGCTAGTTTCTTGAAGAACCTAACTTTACTTTGCCAGAGGTCAATATTGCTTCTACCAAAGTGCCTAGAATTCCAAGCTTTCCTTACTACCTCAATGAAATCAGGCCTAGTGTTCCACCATTTCTAAACTTTGAAACTACTCTGTCTAGGTGTACAACTCTCACTTGAACTCCACACAATGGGTGTGTGATCACTTCCCACTCTAGATAAGGCCCTGATACAGCTAGAGGGTAAAGAGACCCAAAAGGAGTGTTATACAAGACCCTATCAATTCTACTTATTACATTGCTTACCAGATTGTTGCTCCAAGCAAAATCTCTTTCTGCTAACTCTATTTCTACCAAGGCCCAAAGGTCAATCCATCTATTGAACTTATCAACCCATTTGTATTTAAGACCACCATTGTTATTATCCTCTCTCCCTCTAACTAAGTTGAAATCTCCTCCAATGATTGCAGGGCCCTCTGAAAGTGCACAATGGTCAACTAGAGGGGGGGTGAATAGGTTGACTACCAATTTTTCTTATTTTCCTTTTTAGTTTGGGATAAACAAGTAATACAAGGTTCTCTAGATATGTATCTAGGTGAGAAACCTATGTGATACAAGATATGATACGCAATGGAAGTAAAATGAAAGGTAACAAGATAAACCACAAGTGTAAACTAGGGGACAATGATATGTTTCCCGTAGTTCTTTCTGAAAGAGAAGTATGTCTACGTTGGAGAGATAGGGAGCCACCTAGGCACTCCTCAATAGCACGGATGTGCTTACCTTATTCTCCTTGAGCTTCTCAGGTGAGGGAGATTCTCGTTTTCACTATGAAGTCGACTTGAAGGTGTTGACCAAACCTTTACACAAGGTTGAGGACACTCCACAAGATGGATGGAGGCTCTCAAAAAATCTGACGCTTCTTTGCAACAAGGTAGAAGCTCCAAGCACGCTTCTTTGCAATTCCTTTGGTGGAATCATGGATCTAGGTCTCCTGTAGCTCTCCACAAAGTTATAGAGTGATTGGGTGGTTGGAGAGGGAGATCTAGGAGGTTGAAGCTCGCATTAATGGCTAAGAGATAGAGTGTGAGAAGCTTAGCATTTAAGAGGTAGGGGAAGGGATTGAAATACCCCTTCCCTAAATCTGGCTGTTGGGCAACCCACGCAGCACCGGAGGTACCGTTGTTTCCACCGGTACTACTGGTGGTCTCCTATGTCTGGAGCCCACGTGGATCCTCTTTCCCTTAGCTGGTTCCCCAGGCACGGAGCTACCGGTGGGAACACCGGAGGTACCACCCACCGGTACTACCAGTGACCTCCGCCCTTGCCTCCGTCATGTGGAACCCGAACCCCATTTTAGCGGAGCCACCACCGGTGGAAGTCCGCACGCTGTAGGCCTGTTAAACGAGAAGAGGTACCGGTGGGAACACTCGAGGTTCCTCCCATCGGTACAACCTGTCACCTCCACTGCAGGTTCCGCCATGTGCCACCCGAAGGGGGTTTTGGTTAAGATACCACCGGTACCACCACCGGATGCCCCCGCCTGGGTTGTGTTGGGAAATAACAGGGGGCGGTACTACCGGTGGTTTCACCGGTACTACAGCTGCCTTGAGAAACTGTTTCCCAAACTTGTCTTTTCGATCTCTTTTCCTTTGGAGAATTATCGTGATGCCCTTAAGGATATTATGGAGAGTATCAGGCATATTGTGAGGTACAAATAAACCGTGCATATACTTAATATAAAGATTAGTACTTAATGTACGTTTATCAAAACGGAAGTGATCTTTCATTCTCCCCCTTTTTGGTAATTGATGACAACACAACCATTTGCACCACTAGGTCACAACAACATGGATGGAGCTCCCCTAGGGATATGCTCCCCTCAGGCTGAATGGACCGAGCAAGATAGATATGATAACAAGAAGCAAACTTGCTTCCACAAATAATAGGAAACCCATAAATACGATAAATTCATAGCACGAGGTTCTCATGTCTTACACCATGCATAACGAGGTTCGCAGAATACGAACAATAAACACGAAGTTCACAAATAACCTACTCTCTAAAACAAGAAGAGACAACATAAATATAGCAAGGCTTGAGAGAGAAACCCCATGCAAATGCCCAATGCTCCTAAATAGATATCTCTCCCCCTTTGGCATCAAGATTTCAAAAAGGAGAAAGACCGATTCTAACATCCCAAGGCTCACTCGGAGGTGTTGTCCATGCTTGGAGGACGGCGCGGCGACGAGAGCTAGTAACCTCTTCTACCGGTTCCTCATCAGACCACACAATGATGTCGCCCTTGGAATCTCTGGTCTGCCACTTGCCCCAAGTGGTGATGTTGTCGTGAATAGGAGAATCCACAGACTCCTCGGCATCACGACGACGCTTCCTAGTAGCCCGGGTGGCCCTATGGTGCTTGAGCTCCTTGTCATAGTGAGCTTCCCACTGATGTTGATCTATCTTCTTGTTCACATGAAACAGTTTTTTGAGAGCATGAGCCATCCATTTGAAAGCATTGTCAGAAGGAGGAGGGCGAGAGGGTCCGACTTCTTCTTCCTCTTCATCCATCACGACCCTAGGCTTGGCCTTGCCCTCGTGTCGGGGGGCTACCCCCGAGTAGGGGTAAGGCAAGTGTTAAGATGACGATCAAAGTGTTGTTGACCGGGTAGACGGCTACCTGGGTACCTGCTACCCGGTAGGTTCTATCCGGACATACTCACGGAAGGCCAAGAGAAGATATTGAGGAAGATTATACTTGTCCGAATAGAGAAGTTGTGGTATGAGTAGAGGAGCTACTCGGGCCAGAAGTCAATGGAGCCGTTCTGACAGAGATCCCGCGCATCCTGCAGCCGTACCGGCGTGCGGTTCAACTTACTAGGTATGTGATCATCAGTGACGCGGCGTGGGACAGAGAGGTGGGCACCTGTCTTGTCTTGTCACTAACAGAGGGGACATGACAGGATGGGGGCCTACACTGTGAGGCTGGCAGAGTGGACAGGTCTTGTCAGCCGTACGGCGCGGCGGCTAGTCGCGCGGGCGTCAGCGCGAGATCCTAGAAGCGTGCCCTGCGTCACAGTGCTTAAGTCACATCAGTTGTACCTTCTATTAGTTGTTTATTCGGCTGGGCACCAGTATATAAGGTGCCCTGCCCCATCCTGCGCGAGGGACGTTGCCTCAGGTCGCATTTATTGCAAGATACATCGCTAGAGCTAGAGAGAGCCGCCGAGTGGCTACTCGGCTGAGAGACAAACATTGTATTGTGGCTACTCGGAAAACATATATATAGAGAGATAGGCAGGAGTAGGGGTGTTACCTCCATACGAGGGCCCTGAACCTGGGTAGATTGTTGTTTTTGCAGTGTTCTTCAGCGCGGCTACTTGCCGTGCGATCCCTCCCCGGATACCTACAGCATCCATCGGCCCCAACACTTTAGCCATCCCATGGCATCTGTCTTTACCTCACCACGACAGTTAGCGCCCACCGTGGGGCCAGCAGCGGCGCTGCCTGGGGTGCATATTCGGACGGGACCGATTTCTGCTTCAGGGGAGCGCGTGGTCTGTGGCCTTGTCCACAGATTCGGCTCTTTCGACTTCGTCTCCGACAACGCCGGAGATTTCGGCGGCAGGCCCATGCCTGCAGGCGGCTCGTTGCTCTCCTTCGGCACACATCTGGTCTACGTCGCCACCACCGTCATCCGCGAGTTCCTGGAGGAGGTGCTCGTTGCGGATGATCCTCCTGTTGTACTCCCTACCCGCGGGAAGCCAGCCGGCTGCTCCGCGGACAGCGTGGAGGTGATGATGATGGGCCCGGCTATCGATGCCGGGAAGGGCGCGAACACTGCAGCTGAGGTTATCGAGCCGGCTGCAAGGGGCCACAAGCCCTACGAGATGCCCCAGAACATTCCTGGGTATGTGCCTCCTTCCACGTCTACGGCTATACCAGCTGCTCGTGGAGATGCCACCGTGCAGCTAGGCATGCCATGACCCAACGAGGCGGAACTCGCCGCCTTGAGGGCGCAACTCGAGCAGCAGCGCCATGCGCTACTCGTCGAGTCCCAGGAGCTAGAGAAGGTTAGGCTTGAGCTCAACCTAGACCAGATTGAGAACAACCGCACTCATGGTTTTACTCCGATTTCTAGGCTGCCTAGCAAGCTAGGCGTTATTCGTCGCAACTTAGGAGATGAATTAGCTAGAGATGGTAGGGTTGTTAGCTGCTCTGCTAGTTTGAACACTGCTACTAGGCCAAAATACAGTTCCCCTACCAAAACGCTTAGGTCCGCAGAGGCAGTTGCTGCAGAGTTGCCGCATCTCACCGGTGATGCTCGCGCTAGGCAGGAGGTGTAACATCCCAAGTATGAAAACAACTATTAGAATGTTTGCTCTTTGTTAAATTATGTTTTGCATCATGTCATCATAAGCATTGCAATTGTTTTCATTTGTTTTTCCATTTCATTTTCAAACCAAAATTCAAATCTATTTGTTTCATACTTGTTCTGTTACAATGTTTCAAATAAAACTTGCAAATCAAACCAATCATTTGTTTCCAATAAACTTGAAATGAAAAACTATTAACTTGCTTCTTTCAATTATTCAATTAATAACAAATTCACTCAACTTCCTTTGAATTTTCAAACAGCAACAAAATTCAAATTTTTTAAAAACAAACAATTGCACAACTGGGCTTTTGTAAATAACAAACTATAAAAATTATCACCACATTTTTAAAACCCCAAAAACCCTTCTTTTTCTCTCATTTTCTTCCTTTTCTTTTTCTGCAAAAAAAAAACAGAATCAGAAAGCAGAAAAAAAAAAAAGAGAGGAGATAGGGCAGGCCAGTGGGCTGAGCCCACCACACCTACCCCAGGCCCAGCCCACCTATCTTTTCTCCCCATCCCCTACCTCTGTACGGCAGGTCATCAGGGATGGCCACGTCGAGCAGACAGAGGAGGGAACGGCCAGCAGAGCTCCCCCTCCTCCTTATAACCTCGCCCTAGACCTCCCCCGTGCTGCCCTAGACCCCCACCTCCATCTCCCTCGCGCCGCCGTCGCCTTTTTCTTCCTCCTCCCTCCTCTGCTTCTCTGCTCTCTGAACCACCGCACACCACCGCCACCAACTCCGGCGATCGCCGCGCCCATGGACCCCTCCCGGCCTGGTTAGCTGCGTGAATCGCTTCCCCGCTACTCCTTCTCCCTCCTCGCTTCATCGCCAGGGCCTGGGAGGCCCTGGATCGTCGCCGTCGTCCACCTGTCTGTCGCCGTCGCCACCGTCCTCTCCACCGAGCCGCTGCCACGACTACAGAGGTGGTGAGCACCACCTCTCCCTCCTTCTTTCCCCTCTCTGCATCCTCGACATCACGCGCACGTACACCTCCCCGCATACGCACACGGGCACACAGCAGCACAACGAACGACTCGTCGCCGGTGGCCACCGTTCCGTCGCTGCCAGGCAGTTCAGTTAACTGACGAAACTGAACCACAAAACCCCCAAGCCCCCTCTCCTGTTACAGAAACGTTCGGCAGCGCAGTGGCAACGCACCGCGCGCACGCACACGCGGTCGCGGGATCGAGTCCCCCCCCCCCGCGCGCAGGAATAAAACCCCATTTTGCAACGCGCGCTGACAGGTGGGGCCTCCCTGTCAGCGACGCGGTCAGCCACGCGCGCGCACACCCCTGCCACGCGGCGCCAACGTGGCCAGGGCCCCCTTGTCAGTGGCCTAGGCTAGGTCCCTGCGAGGTGGATCCAAATATGGATCCTTTTTCTTTTAAATCCAGTCCCTGTTTAATTACAGAATGGTCCCTGGTTTTCAAACCATCATAAATCCCTCATTTCAAATCCAAATATAATAAATAAAATATGTTTTCCAAACCAAATTTAATTCTCTACATGTTTAAATCATTTGTTTACTGTTTTGAACATTTCAAATGTTTTCAAAAATTCAAATTCAAACTACTATTTCAAATTTGGTCAAATTCATAACTAATTCAAATTTAATTCAAATGGCACATATAAAATATGTTTTCCATGCAAAATTGAACCACCTTTCCAAATATAAACTTTTTTTTCCTGTTTTGTATAATTAAAATTGGTTAAATAATTTAAACCTTGTTTAAATCATTTAAGATTGCTAAATTCATAACTTGGTCAAACTAAATTCTTTTTGGACATGTAAAATATGTTTTCAAACCAGAAAAATATTATCTTTTCAAATATGAATTTAATTTAATGTTTTGAACAAATAAAAAATTCAAATAATTTATATTTGAATTAAATTTATTTAAATCTTGTTCAAACTTGTTTAATTCATAATTAATTCATTTTAATTCCTTTTTCAACAAATGAAATATGTTTTCCATCTAAAATTTTGTGTACCTTCCAAATATGAATTTGGTTATCTATTTTGAACAATTAAAATTGGTGAAAACAACAAATGCTTGTGTAACTCATTTAAGAAGCCAAATTTCATAACTTAATAAATAAAATTCCAAACCTGGTAAATAACATATCAAATTAAAGCTACTCTTGTTTCCTTTTTGTTAACATCATCCATGCATCAATCTAATAAACTTTCACATGATGGTTATTTGTAGATCATTTAATTCAACCTTAATTCATGGGCTTTTCTATATGCAACCCAAATTGCATATGGACCCATTTAATTATGTTACCATGTCAACTAGCTTATCTCTGATGCATCAATTAAACTGACATGCATCATCCCATGTTTGTGCATTATTCCATGTTATTGATTGTTTGTCTCTCTGCGTTGTTTGTTTGCTACTTCTCGAATAGACGACGACGTTGAGATAGACGAGGTTTACGACACTACTTCCGAGGAGTTAGCCCAGTACCAGGCTACTGAGTTTGCAGGCAAGTATTCACTCACATGAACCATGGTGTCCTTTCCACACTGGATACCGATACTTTCCGTTGTCTATTCTGCTAGCCTTAAGATTCGTTGCTTGTGTTCCGATCCTATCACATGTTATTTCCTGTAACCCTGATATAGCCTATCCTCCACACCTATAACCCCGTTGCTTGTTGCCTGTGTCTTACTAGCATGCTTAGGGTTGTTTATGCTCGAGTCTGATGTCCGTTATTACTTTTGCCATATTTATTATGTTCTGGGGGCTCGATATTTAAACAACAACCTGTTAATGTTTGAGGTAATAATAATTTGATGTTAAGGCGCCGGCAGGAGGCCGAGTATGGTTTTGAGGCCTGCTAGTGTCGAACTCAGGAAAATTTCTTGTCCTCTGGATCCATGTTGAGCGCGCTAACCGCATGTGGGAAGCGTGTATGGGCGCCCCCCTCAACTTTGATTCGATTCGCATCTCGTCCAAATCGCCTCATTTAGTTCGGGTTTTTCCATTTTCAGCATGCATTTGCAGGTGCGAACCCGAGGCCAGGGTTGAAACTTTTGTAGTCGGCATTTAGGGGAGACACGTTCTTAGAGTGCTATGAGGGTCCCCTTTTCTTCGTGGGGCTTGATTAGCCGTGCGCTCAATTGCACGGGGTTCTTTGGGCTTGATGCGAAGAAGAGTTGGGTTGTGTAGAGTGCCTCGCTTGGTGGGTTTGATCCCCGTCTGGCGGGATATTCTTACGTGTACGGCCAAATTGGTGCACCCCTGCAGGGTTAAATCTTCTCGAGAAGCCGTGTTGTCCGCGGTTATGGATGACTTGGTGATAGGGCTGGCTAACAAGGATTAGACAACTTACACCTAATTAATAATAGTTTGACTAGTAATAGGCATTTGTCACAATAACCTGAACCTTCATTAATCCAACGGTGTGAGTTATCCTCGGATTGCTTCTTTGGATAAGGGGCGAGATCCAGGATGGGTTTGTTTGAGTTTAGTGCTAGTTGGTTCCGATACGCTAACTTATCTCCTTTCTATTAGCCGGAAGTTGTAGCGAGTCTCTGTAGTTGGTTTCTGCAGCCCGCTGCCGCACTTTTGTATCACCTATTCTTCCGCTGAACCCAAAGCATCTGTGCTTGGTGTTGCCGGGTACACTTTGGTATCTTGTGCGTCTTGCTTGCCAGTACTCGGCTGTACTGACCCCTTTGGGGCTGCGTGTTCTGCAGACTACGTTTCCGAGGATCCCCATGGTGGCTACTACGTGGAGTATGACGAGGCTGCTGACGAGTAGATAGCGGACCCGGGCAGGATCCGAGACTTCGTGGATGGGCTCCGTTTTCCTTTCGTTTCCGGCCTCTTAGGCCTATTTGGATCTTGTCTGTACTCAGACACTTTGGATGCTTCCGCTGTGATGTAATGATGAATTGTTGGGACATGTGTCCTCTGCATGATTGTATTTGCTATATCTGCTCTAGTGAGAGCTATTTGCCACTTGTTTCCATCTTTTGTGTCTTAGAGATGTGTTGTGTTATCACTTGTTAAAATGCCGTTGACGTACCATGTGTGAATGGTATGAAGTACGTCAATGGTAGTATCCTGATTTCTAGGGGATGGTTTGCGTAGACGATGAATAGTAGGGGTTGGTTGTCACACGTATACGTGTTGGCCTACTCGTAAGAGGTGCGGGTGCAGGTAGGCCCCGTAATCCAATCATCTACTGTCCAACGGAACTGCGAGTATCCTCTAGAAGTCCGGGTGCCACAAATGGTATCAGAGCCTGTCTGCCTGTAGGATCCCTTTTACTGGTCGCAGTTGAGTCTAGAAACTATTTTGTAGCTATATAGGAAAAATGAAACGTGAGAGAAGGAATTCTGTTTTTTTATTTCTTTCCCCACCCACCCTCCCTTTTCTGGTAAGGAAGTGCAACGTTGTTTTCTCTTCTCATCTAAACTTTCAAGTTAGGATTTCACGTATCCTGGTTTCTTTAGGATGGTTATATCTACTAGACCATAGGAATGGAGGTGGTTGTGACATGATTTTTCATGTTGCCTACTCACGATTGAGAACGGAGGCACATAAGCCCCGGAAGCAGATCCTCTATTCCTTAAGTAGTAGATATTGATCCTCTAGAAGCCCGGATGGGTTTTCCGTAGTACCTCAGGAGTGTTTGGTCTCGTGTTTCCCAAATGTTGCTTCGATATCCTGTTCTTCTCAACATCCTTTTCGTCCGTTGAAACCTTGTTGTTGCTTGCCACTTCAGTTCTTCTACCGGCGTCTAATCAAAGCTTCCCCGATCATCTGCAGATGGATCTCAGGTTCTACCCGCAGGTGGTTCGTATGACTCGTTGCGAGAGCACTGCCGGTTATCCGGAGATGCTGAGAGACATGGTCACTTTTCTGGGATTCCGTTGGGCACCAGAGTACCAGGTCTACGAGCAGCAGCGAGAGTTTGAGCAGACCTACTACTAGGCTATCGTCTACATTCTGTCAGATGATGGCATGAGCGTAGTCCACCGCTACGAGGCAGTGGGTTCCACAGTGGATATGGCTGTGCAGCAGGCAGCTTATGTGAGCCTCACCGTCCTTCGTGCTGACTACTGGGGATTTGGCGATTCCATCTATCGCCACATCCCTCGTGGTTACATCACTTCGGAGGGAGCTCACTTCACTCTCTACGACAACTTGGATGTTTACGAGCATGATAACTCCAGACTGCACACCACCGCTCAGTTTGTGAGACACAGTGACGCAGTTGCCCGCACACTATCTCAGGAGTTGGCTTCAGTCAGAGAGCAGCTTTACCTTGCTTTGACTCGTCTGGCGACTTACACCACAGACTTTGTTGGAGACGAGCGCTTTGCACGTTTTGATCAGCCAGTTGGGCGTCGTCTGCCAGATGCTGGAGGTTACGAGCCGATCAGAGGTCCACTCCTTAACCTTGGTGCTGGTTACACTGGGATTCCCCGCTTTGGAGCACAGGGAGCCGACGCTATGTACTTCACCACGCCTAGAGTCAGTCTCAGACCACGTCAGATCTACGTGGATCGTCGTTCCACCTACTTTCGTGAGCGTACTCCTCACCGTACCTCTCGCCGTACTCCTCGCCGCCGTCCTGCGTGATGAGCATGGGAGTACCGATGTATCCATTCTTAGCTATGTTTAGTTATCCTTTGGCATTCGAACCATTTATGGTGTATTGGATATTCTGATGTATTTGAACATGTGATGGTGAACCTGTTGGTTATCTATTCATGCCTCGGAATAATCTCTCTTTCGGTTGCCAAGTCTATCCTTTTCTATTGTTGTGCTAAAATGCATTTCCATTCAGGATGCCGCCAACAAGGAACAACACGCATGAGCCACCGCCAATCGCGGAGCTGTTGACTCAGATGACCCAAGTCATGACGCAGATGGCCCAGTTTCAAGCTAATCAGCACATCAACCAGACAGCTCCACGAGTCAGCATCAAGGACTTTCTCAGTCTGGGCCCAAGAGCTTTCGTGGCCACACGCGAGCCTCTGGACGCTGATGACTGGATCCGTGAGATAGCCAAGGCTCTGGAGATTGCACACGTAGCTGAAGAAGACAAGGTCAAGTATGCCTCCTATCTGCTGAAGGGTCAGGCAGCTTCATGGTGGGAAAACTTCCAGGCCATGAGAACTGGGATGCCAGTCACGTGGGATTGTTTCAAGGAAGCCTTCCTGAAGCACCACATTCCAGATGGTCTCATGGAAAGGATGCGTGAAGAGTTTTGCTCTCTCAAGCAAGGCAAGTTGGACGTCATCGGCTATCAGAGTGAGTTCAATCGCCTCGCTCGGTACGCTGGAGATGAGGTGTCCACTGAAGCTAAAAAGATGGCAAGGTTCCGCAGAGGCTTTAACCCGGAACTCAAGTATGCCCTCACCAATGTCAAGGCCAACAGCTTCGAGGATCTCGTTAACACCGCGCTCAATGAAGAAAATGGGCGCAAGGCGTTCGAGGAGTCTCGCAAGCACTCGCGTGAGGGTGGTTCCTCCTCCAACATGACCACCCCTCCGCAGAAGCGCCGCATCTGGGTACCAAATGGTGCTGTCACTCGGGCTCCATATGCCCAAGCTTCTCCAGGCTTCGCTCCCCGCCCACCCAACCCTGCTCAGCTACATGATCAAAGGGCTTCGATGGGACAGCCAAGGCCAGGGCCTCCTCGTGTCGTCACATGCTACAAGTGCAAGCAGACGGGACACTACGCCGACAAGTGCACGCAGAGGCAGCTACCTCCACCACCACCTCGCCCTAACACAAACCAGGCAATGGTGCGTGCTCCCCCGCCTAAGGCCTTCAACTCCAACAACAGGCCTGTCGGGAGGACCGCAAGGGTGAATCATGTCAAGATCGACAAAGCTGAGGAAGCTCCTGACGTCGTTCTCGGTACATTTCCCGTAAACTCTTTTCCAGCTAAAGTGTTGTTTGATACCGGAGCATCACATTCTTTTGTGTCAAAGACCTTTGCCACAACAAACAACCTAATTGTGGTTCCACTAAGCAATCAAATCACTGTTCACTCCCCGGGATCTCAAATGTTGACTTCCAAGATAAGTAAGGACAATCAAATCCTAATTGGAGGCCGCATATTCCTTGCTTCTCTCATGTTGCTGGGAAATTCTGACATTGATGTCATTCTTGGTATGGATTGGCTGAAGGCCAATAAAGCTAGAATTGACTGTGCTCAGAAGTCAATAACTCTGTCCCACCCTTCTGGCCAGATAATCTATTCTCCACATGAATCAAGTTCCATTCAGCTATGCAACCTCAATGCAAAACCTCTACCTTCACTTGAAAATGTTCCGGTGGTTTGCGAATTACCTGACGTCTTTCCAGAAGAGTTGCCAGGAATGCCTCCGGACAGAGCTGTTGAGTTCGTGATCGAACTTGAACCAGGTACTGCTCCAATTTCTAAGCATCCTTACAAGATAGGAACTCCCGAGCTGAAGTTGTTGAAGGAACAAATTGATATGTACATGGAGAAAGGTTACATTCAACCTAGTTCCTCGGCTTGGGGTTGCCCAACCCTGTTCGTTGCGAAGAAGGAGCACACAAAGAGACTCGTTGTTGACTATCGTCCTCTTAACGAGAAAACCATAAAAAACAAGTATCCAATTCCTCGTATCGATGATCTTTTTGATCAACTTGCTGGAGCCTCAATATTCTCCAAGTTGGACTTGAGAATGGGTTACCATCAAATAAAGATTAGAAAAGAGGATATTCCAAAGACAGCCTTCACCACTCGCTACGGTCTATATGAATTCACCGTCATGTCCTTTGGTCTCACCAATGCACCGGCGACCTTCTCTCGACTCATGAATTCTGTCTTCCATGAATACCTAGACAAGTTCGTTGTGGTATATCTTGATGACATTCTTGTCTACTCAAAATCCGAGGAAGAGCATGAAGAACACCTTCGTCTCACTCTAATGAAGCTTCACGAGCATCGTCTCTATGCCAAATTCTCCAAATGTGAGTTTTGGATTTCCGAAGTCGTTTATCTTGGTCATGTCATCTCTGCCAAGGGCATAGCCATTGATCCAGAAAAGGTTAAAGAAATTGTTGATTGGAAACCTCCAAAGACGGTGAAGCAAGTAAGAAGTTTTCTTGGCTTGGCTAGCTATTGCCGTCGCTTCGTCCAAAACTTCTCCAAGATTGCCAAACCTCTCACTGAACTCACAAAGAAGGACAAGAAGTTATTTTGGTCTCCACAATGTGATGAGAGCTTCAATCTCCTGAAGACTAAACTCACTTCTACACCAGTTCTGGTTGGCCCAGATCCTACCAAACCTTTCCAGATATTCTGTGACGCTTCTCTCCAAGGTCTAGGTGTAGTTCTTATGCAAGAACGTCAAGTTGTGGCTTATGCTTCACGTTAGTTGAACACCCATGAGCTCAATTATCCCACTCATGACCTCGAACTTGCAGCAGTTGTGTTTGCCCTCAGGAAATGGAGACAATACTTGTTGGATAATCGCACTGAAATCTTTTCCGATCATAAGAGTCTGAAGTACATCTTCACTCAACCAGATCTAAACCTCAGACAAAGGAGATGGATTGAAAAGATCAAAGACTTTGATCTTACCATTTCTTACACTCCAGGCAAGGCTAATGTTATGGCCGATGCTCTCAGTCGCAAGTCATATTGCAATAATCTCATGATCATGGAAAGCCAACCTCCTCTTCATGAAGAATTCCAAAAACTAAATCTTGGTCTTGTTCCTCAAGGCTATCTTGCAAACTTGACAGCCAGTCCAACTCTCGAGGACAAGATTCGTTCTGAACAACTTCGTGATGCTGAAATCAAGAAGATGGTAGAGCACATCAAAGAAGGCAAGGAGAAATTTAAGTCCTTCTCAATTGATGACAAGGGAACTGTGTTCTTCGAAGGACGCATTGCAGTTCCTCAAATTCAAAGTCTCAAAGATGTCATTCTCAAGGAGGCTCATGAAACTCCTCTCTCCATACACCCTGGCAGTACAAAGATGTACCAGGATCTCAAGACACTGTATTGGTGGCCTAGCATGAAACGTGAAATTGCTCAATACGTTTCTGAATGCGACGTTTGTCAACGTGTTAAGGCAGTTCATCAGAAAACAGCCGGTCTTCTCCAACCTCTGAAAATCCCTGAGTGGAAGTGGGACATGATTGAAATGGACTTCGTCACTGGTTTTCCAAAGTCCAAGAGGGGCAACGATGCAATCTTCGTTGTCATCGATCGACTCACTAAAGTAGCTCACTTCTTTCCTGTCAAAGAGACAATCTCAGCTAGTCAGTTAGCAGAGCTCTACACAGCAAAGATTGTTCCTCTTCATGGTGTTCCATTGGAAATAAGCTCAGACCGTGGAAGCATCTTCACTTCTCATTTCTGGAAAAGTTTTCAAGAAGCATTGGGCACCAAGCTTCTGTTCAGCACAGCTTATCACCCTCAGTCTCAAGGGCAAGTCGAAAGAGTCAATCAGATTCTCGAGGATATGCTCAGAGCATGTGGTCTCTCATTTGGCATGAAATGGGAGGAATGTCTTCCATATGCTGAATTCTCCTACAACAACAGCTTCCAGGCAAGCCTAGGCATGGCACAATTTGAGGCTCTCTATGGCCGCAGATGCAGGAGTCCAATCAATTGGTCTGGAGCTGGTGAACGTTCACTCTTAGGCCCTGGCATTGTTAACGAGGCCAAAGAGAAAGTTCGCATCATCCGTGAAAATCTCAAGATTGCTCAGTCTCGTCAGAAAAGCTACTATGACAGTAAGCACAGGGACATGGTCTATGCAGCTGGTGACAAAGCATATCTCCGTGTAACTTCCCTCAGAGGCACTCATCGTTTTGGTGTCAAAGGAAAGCTTGCACCAAGATATATTGGTCCCTTCAACATTCTCTCAAGGCGTGCAGAAAATGCCTATCGTCTGGAACTTCCAGAAAAGCTATCCAAGGTGCGCGATGTGTTTCACGTGTCACAGCTCAAGAGGTGCTTCAAAGATCCAGGTCGTGCAGTTGATCATGATTCCATTGAACTGCAAGAAGATCTCTCTTATGAGGAGCACCCTGTTCGCATTCTCGATGAGACCGAGCGTAAAACTCGCAACAAGAGCACCAAGTTCTTAAAAGTGGAGTGGTCTCATCATTCCGATAAAGAGGCAACGTGGGAGACCGAAGAGGATCTTCGCAAGAAGTATCCGGACCTTTTCTCTTCTCAGTAGGAATCTCGGGGCGCGATTCCTTCAAGGGGGGGCGTTTTGTAACATCCCAAGTATGAAAACAACTATTAGAATGTTTGCTCTTTGTTAAATTATGTTTTGCATCATGTCATCATAAGCATTGCAATTGTTTTCATTTGTTTTTCCATTTGATTTTCAAACCAAAATTCAAATCTATTTGTTTTATACTTGTTCTGTTACAATGTTTCAAATAAAACTTGCAAATAAAACCAATCATTTGTTTCCAATAAACTTGAAATTAAAAACTATTAACTTGCTTCTTTCAATTATTCAATTAATAACAAATTCACTCAAGTTCCTTTGAATTTTCAAACAGCAACAAAATTCAAATTTTTGAAAAACAAACAATTGCACAACTAGGATTTTGTAAATAACAAACTATAAAAATTATCACCACATTTTTAAAACCCCAAAAACCCTTCTTTTTATCTCCTTTTCTTCCTTTTCTTTTTCTGCAAAAAAAAACAGAATCAGAAAGCAGAAAAACAAAAAAAAAGAGAGGAGATAGGGCAGGCCAGTGGGCTGAGCCCACCACACCTACCCCAGGCCCAGCCCACCTATCTTTTCTCCCCATCCCCTACCTCTGTACGGCAGGTCATCGGGGATGGCCACGTCGCGCAGACAGAGGAGGGAACGGCCAGCAGAGCTCCCCCTCCTCCTTATAACCTCGCCCTAGACCTCCCCCGTGCTGCCCTAGACCCCCTGCTCCATCTCCCTCACGCCGCCGTCGCCTTTTTCTTCCTCCTCCCACCTCTGCTTGTCTGCTCTCTGAATCACCGCACACCACCGCCACCAACTCCGGCGATCGCCGCGCCCATGGACCCCTCCCGGCCTGGTTAGCTGCGGGAATCGCTTCCCCGCTACTCCCTCTCCCTCCTCGCTTCATCGCCAGGGCCTGGGAGGCCCTGGATCGTCGCCGTCGTCCACCTGTCTGTCGCCGTCGCCACCGTCGTCTCCACCGAGCCGCTGCCACGACTACAGAGGTGGTGAGCACCACCTCTCCCTCCTTCTTTCCCCTCTCTGCATCCTCGACATCACGCGCACGTACACCTCCCCGCATACGCACACGGGCACGCAGCAGCACAACGAACGGCTCGTCGCCGGTGGCCACCGTTCCGTCGCTGTCAGGCAGTTCAGTTAACTGAACTTTCAAAGTTCAGTTAACTGACGAAACTGAACCACAAAACCCCCAAGCCCCCTCTCCTGTTACAGAAACGTTCAGCAGCGCAGTGGCAACGCACCGCGCGCACGCACACGCGGTCGCGGGATCGAGTCCCCCCCGCGCGCAGGAATAAAACCCCATTTTGCAACGCGCGCTGACAGTTGGGGCCTCCCTGTCAGCGAAGCGGTCAGCCACGCGCGCGCACACCCCTGCCACGCGGCGCCAACGTGGCCAGGGCCCCCTTGTCAGTGGCCTAGGCTAGGTCCCTGCGAGGTGGATCCAAATCTGGATCCTTTTTCTTTTAAATCCAGTCCCTGTTTAATTACAGAATGGTCCCTGGTTTTCAAACCATCATAAATCCCTCATTTCAAATCCAAATATAATAAATAAAATATGTTTTGCAAACCAAATTTAATTCTCTACATGTTTAAATCATTTGTTTACTGTTTTTAACATTTCAAATGTTTTCAAAAATTCAAATTCAAACTACTATTTCAAATTTGGTCAAATTCATAACTAATTCAAATTTAATTCAAATGGCACATATAAAATATGTTTTCCATGCAAAATTGAACCACCTTTCCAAATATAAACTTTGTTTCCTGTTTTGTATAATTAAAATTGGTTAAATAATTTAAACCTTGTTTAAATCATTTAAAATTGCTAAATTCATAACTTGGTCAAACTAAATTCTTTTTGGACATGTAAAATATGTTTTCAAACCAGAAAATTATAATCTTTTCAAATATGAATTTAATTTAATGTTTTGAACAAATAAAAAATTCAAATAATTTATATTTGAATTAAATTTATTTAAATCTTGTTCAAACTTGTTTAATTCATAATTAATTCATTTTAATTCCTTTTTCAACAAATGAAATATGTTTTCCATCTAAAATTTTGTGTACCTTCCAAATATGAATTTGGTTATCTATTTTGAACAATTAAAATTGGTGAAAACAACAAATGCTTGTGTGACTCATTTAAGAAGCCAAATTTCATAACTTAATAAATAAAATTCCAAACCTGGTAAACAACATATCAAATTGAAGCTACTCTTGTTTCCTTTTTGTTAACATCATCCATGCATCAATCTAATCACTTTCACATGATGGTTATTTGTAGATCATTTAATTCAACCTTAATTCATGGGCTTTTCTATATGCAACCCAAATTGCATATGGACCCATGTAATTATGTTACCATGTCAACTAGCTTATCTCTGATGCATCAATTAAACTGACATGCATCATCCCATGTTTGTGCATTATGCCATGTTATTGATTGTTTGTCTCTCTACGTTGTTTGTTTGCTTCTTCTCGAATAGACGACGACGTTGAGACAGGCGAGGTTTACGACACTACTTCCGAGGAGTTAGCCCAGTACCAGGCTACTGAGTTTGCAGGCAAGTATTCACTCACATGAACCATGGTGTCCTTTCCACACTGGATACCGATACTTTCCGTTATCTATTCTGCTAGCCTTAAGATTCGTTGCTTGTGTTCCGATCCTATCACATGTTATTTCCTGTAACCCTGATATAGCCTATCCTCCACACCTATAACCCAGTTGCTTGTTGCCTGTGTCTTACTAGCATGCTTAGGGTTGTTTATGCTCGAGTCTGATGTCCGTTATTACTTTTGCCATATTTATTATGTTCTGGGGGCTCGATATTTAAACAACAACCTGTTAATGTTTGAGGTAATAATAATTTGATGTTAAGGCACCGGCAGGAGGCCGGGTATGGTTTTGAGGCCTGCTAGTGTCGAACTCAGGAAAAGTTCTTGTCCTCTGGATCCATGTTGAGCGCGCTAACCGCATGTGGGAAGCGTGTATGGGCGCCCCCGTCAACTTTGATTCGATTCGCATCTCGTCCAAATCGCCTCATTTAGTTCGGGTTTTTCCATTTGCCGCATGCATTTGCAGGTGCGAACCCGAGGCCAGGGTGGAAACTTTTGTAGTCGGCATTTAGGGAGACACGTTCTTAGAGTGCTATGAGGGTCCCCTTTTCTTCGTGGGGCTTGATTAGCCGTGCGCTCAATTGCACAGGGTTCTTTGGGCTTGATGCGAAGAAGAGTTGGGTTGTGTAGAGTGCCTCGCTTGGTGGGTTTGATCCCCGTCTGGCGGGATATTCTTACGTGTACGGCCAAATTGGTGCACCCCTGCAGGGTTAAATCTTCTCGAGAAGCCGTGTTGTCCGCGGTTATGGATGACTTGGTATATGGCTGGCTAACAAGGATTAGACAACTTACACCTAATTAATAATAGTTTGACTAGTAATAGGCATTTGTCACAATAACCTGAACCTTCATTAATCCAACGGTGTGAGTTATCCTCGGATTGCTTCTTTGGATAAGGGGCGAGATCCAGGATGGGTTTGTTTGAGTTTAGTGGTAGTTGGTTCCGATACGCTAACTTATCTCCTTTCTATTAGCCGGAAGTTGTAGCGAGTCTCTGTAGTTGGTTTCTGCAGCCCGCTGCCGCACTTTTGTATCACCTATTCTTCCGTTGAACCCAAAGCATCTGTGCTTGGTGTTGCCGGGTACACTTTGGTATCTTGTGCGTCTTGCTTGCCAGTACTCGGCTGTACTGACCCCTTTGGGGCTGCGTGTTCTGCAGACTACGGTTCCGAGGATCCCCATGGTGGCTACTACGTGGAGTATGACGAGGCTGCTGACGAGTAGATAGCGGACCCGGGCAGGATCCGAGACTTCGTGGATGGGCTCCGTTTTCCTTTCGTTTCCGGCCTCTTAGGCCTATTTGGATCTTGTCTGTACTCAGACAATTTGGATGCTTCTGCTGTGATGTAATGATGAATTGTTGGGACATGTGTCCTCTGCATGATTGTATTTGCTATCTTTGCTCTAGTGAGAGCTATTTGCCACTTGTTTCCATCTTTTGTGTCTTAGAGATGTGTTGTGTTATCACTTGTTAAAATGCCGTTGACGTACCATGTGTGAATGGTATGAAGTACGTCAATGGTAGTATCCTGATTTCTAGGGGATGGTTTGCGTAGACGATGAATAGTAGGGGTTGGTTGTCACACGTATACGTGTTGGCCTACTCGTAAGAGGTGCGGGTGCAGGTAGGCCCCGTAATCGAATCATCTACAGTCCAACGGAACTGCGAGTATCCTCTAGAAGTCGGGTGCGACAGAGGATAGGCTGAATGAGCTAGTGCTAGAAGCCGGCAGGCAGAACGAGGAGTTCCGGAAAGCCAATCCGGGTGCTGGCGCTTCCCATGTTGTTCATTCGCATGGGCTGAGATCTATGGATCAGGCATCATCGCCGCTTTCCGGTGGTGATAGAGCCCAGAGCGTGACCTCTGGGAGACACAAACAGATGCAGGTGTACGACTCGGTTGTCGCTGCAAAACAGCATGCTGTAGAGCGGCAGCCCGACCATAAACACAACTCTGCAGGAGAAGGCTATCAAGCCACTAAAGCTCACAGCAAGGGGCAAGGAGGAAACCGAGAAGGCACATCTCGGCGTCATGCTGCCCAGCCTACTCAGCAGAGGGTGCAGCCGCAGGCAGCTGTGCAGCCGCAAGCAGTTGTGGTAGCAGCCAATCCGGTTGTGCAACCCGCAGCTGTGCAGCAGGACCGCTACAACGACGGGTACTCGACGATGGAGCAAGCCGGGTACGCAGATCCCAAAGCCGTCACTGAACGCCTCGGTGACCGAATGCTGGAGCCCACACATGCAAGGTACAAGCTGGACCGGATCAACCGGTGTGCGCAGCTCGAGACGAGGGGGCCACCCGGCCCAGATTGCTTTGGCCGCCGCATCATGGAGGAGCCCTCTGTGAACAAGTTTCAGCTGGCTAGAGGGACCAAGTGCTATGATGGCAGCACCAAGCCGGAGGACTGGCTAAGTGACTATGTTACCGCTGTGCACATTGCAGGCGGCAACCGAAGATGGGCTGTGCGGTATGTTCCGCAGATTCTAGAGGGCTCTGCTTGGACTTGGCTCAACAACTTGCCCAAAGACAGCATCAATTGCTGGCTAGACTTCTCGGGAGACTTCATCGGCAACTTCACCAGCACGTACAAGAGGCCGAATAGGCCCCAGCAGCTCTCGTCTTGCAAGCAGCGAGAAGAGGAGACCGACCGAGAGTATCTTACTCGGTGGAGCACTTTGGGGAACACCTGTGAAGGTGTGAATGAGGCCCACGCCACTACCTGGTTTGCTCAGGGCTGCAGGCACGAAAACATGTTATGGCAAAAGCTGAAGCGAGCGATGCCGAGTACGCTCGCCGAGACGATCAAGATTGCAGATATGTATGCACTCGGCGACCCTACTCAGCCTTTGCTCGAATCTCCTGAGCCGAGAAGGAGAAATCAAGATGGCGGCAGGCGCCATGACCGAGAAGGTTTCCGCAACAAGCGCAGAGATGACCAACCGGATACTCGGTACGGTCCTGAACAAGTGAATGCTGGGAGTAGCCAAAGGCAAAAAACTGCTACTGCTGGGAGTAGCCAAAGGCAAAAGGCAAAAAAACTGCTACTGCTGGGAGTAGCCAAAAGAAAAAAACTGTTGGAGCCCAATTCGGGCAAAACCAGAACCAGGGCCAAGGCTTCAAGAAGCAGTACCCTGCTCCTCAGCAGGTTACCAGCAACCCGGACTCTGGAGATGCTGCGAGGTTCATCTTTGAGACCATGAAGGATGGACCGTGTAGCTTCCATACTCGGCATTCGACTAGGCCAGCCAACCACACTACCCGACAGTGCAGCTGGTGGGACCGCATCAAGAGAGAAGGCTTTGGACAGCTGCCCCCTCCTCCTCCTCTTCCGCTTTCCGGATCCAATGTACAACCTATTCGGGCAGCTGCTCCCAGTCCAGCCGAGAATCCGAGAAGGGAGAATGTGAACCAAGTGGCCCATGGCTCCAACCGCAACAACAACCGCAACTTCTACACCCGCAACAACAACAGGAACAACAACAACAACAACAACAACAACAACAAAAACAACAACAACCAAGGCAACAACAACAACAACGGCAACGATGGTGGAGACCGGAACCAGTACCAGGAACACCATGAGAGCTACATGATCTTTACCACCGAGCCGGATGACAAGCAGTCGCAGCGCAGGCGCGCAATGGAGGTAAACGCAGTGATCCCAGCAGTACCCCACTACTTGCATTGGTGTGACCAGGATATCACGTGGTCCAAGGAGGATCACCCAAGGGTGATGCCCAATCCGGGTACCTATGCATTGGTGGTGGACACCACTTTCCTGGGCCCCAAGAAGAATGTCAAGTTTAGCAAGGTGCTGATTGACAACGGCAGGAGCATCAACATCATGTACAGAGACACACTGGAGAAGCTCGGCCTCGCCGAGAACATGTTGCTACCCAGCAGGACTACATTCCATGGCATTGTGCCGGGAGTATCTTGTGCTCCAATCGGCCGCATCTGGATTGATGTGTTATTCGGCACCAGGGAGAACTGCCGCACCGAGTGCCTGCAGTTCGAAGTTGTTGATCTTCAGAGCCCCTACCACGCTCTACTCGGTAGGCCTGCCCTCACCAAGTTCATGGCCTCAACCCATGCAGCCTACCTGAAGATGAAGCTAACTGGTCCCAATGGTGTCATCACCATCTCGGGTGATTACAAGCGTTCCTTGGAGTGTGCCTCTGTTGGATCTCTGCTGGCGGAGTCCTTGGTCATCGCTGCTGAGAAGAACAAGATACATGAAGTAGTGGCTATGGCCCAAGCAGTGCAAGGTGGTGCGCCTGGCATGCCGAGTTCCCAGTATGGAACTGCTTTCGAGGCGTCCCAGGAGACAAAGAAGGTCCAGGTTGATCCTGAGTTCCCAGACCGTGTAGCCATCATTGGTGCCGGGTTGGATACGAAATAGGAAAGCGAGCTCATCCACTTCCTCCGTGAGAATCGGGATTTCTTTGCATGGTCCAATGAGGATATGCCGGGTGTCCCGAGGGAGTTTGTTGAGCACTCACTACATGTACGCCCAGACGCCAAGCCGATTAAGCAGGTGATGTGCCGCTTTGCAGCAGAGCAAAGGAAGGCTATCGGTGATCAGATCACCAAGTTGCTGATAAGTGGATTTATCATGGAGGTACTGCATCCGGATTGGCTGGCCAATCCGGTCATGGTTGAGAAGAAGAAGGATGACCCCAAGGCCGAGAATGCATGGCGCATGTGCGTGGACTACACCGACCTGAACAAGGCCTGCCCCAAGGACCCATTCCCGCTACCCCGCATAGATCACGTGATTGATTCCACTGCCGGGTGCGAGCATTTGTCTTTCATTGATGCCTACTCTGGTTTCCATCAGATAGCAACCCGGATGATCAAATAAAAACTTCCTTTATTACCCCGTACGAGGCTTGTTGCTATCGTGTTATGTGCTTTGGGATGCGGAATGCTGGAGCTACCTACCAGAGATGCATGCAGAAATGCTTGCATGATCAAATCGGCAAGAATGTGCAGGTGTACGTAGATGACATTGTCATCAAAACGAATAAAACACATACTCTGCTTAGTGATATTGAGGAAACCTTTGCCAACTTGCGCAAGTACAGGATGAAGTTGAATCCGACTGAATGCACCTTTGGCGTTCCGGCTGGCAAGCTACTCGGCTTCTTGGTGTCTAGTCGGGGCATTGAGGCCAATCCTTCAAAGATAAAATCTATTGAGAGCATGTCTTTGCCGAGATCACTGAAGGATGTGCAGAAATTCACCAGATGCTTGGCTTCTCTGAGCCGCTTCTTGAGCAGAATGGGCGAGAAGGCCTTGCCTCTCTATCAGCTGATGAAAAAGAGTGACAAGTTCGTCTGGACACCACAAGCTGATGTAGCATTCAAGGTGCTGAAGACCATGCTTGGTAGCGCTCCATCCTAGCAAGTCCGCTACCCAAAGAGCCAATGTTGCTCTACATTGCGGCTACCAACCGGGTAGTGAGTGTGGTGAGAGTGGTGGAGCGAGAAGAGGAAGGCAAGACTGTGCAGCGGCTAGTGTACTATCTCAGTGAGGTTATCCAGCTCCAAGCAAAACTACTCGCACTACCCGAAGATGACATACGGCGTGTACCTGGGTGCCAAGAAGCTGAAGCACTATTTTCAAGAGCATCCCATCACATTTGTGAGTTCCGCTCCCATCTCGGACATCATGGGCAACAAGGATGCTAGTGGCAGAGTAGCCAAGTGGGCGATTGAGCTGGCCGCGTACACTCCTATGTACGAGAGAAGAGAAGCCATCAAGTCACAAATTCTGGCTGATTTTCTAGTGGATTGGGCTGAGGTGCAGTATGAGCCTCCCTTACCGGAAACCAACTTCTGGAAGATGCATTTTGATGGCTCCAAGGTGAAGGAAGGATTGGGTGCTGGCGTAGTCCTTAAGTCACCCAAGCATGATCAACTCAAGTATGTGCTGCAGATACATTTCAAAGCATCCAATAATGTGTCCGAGTACGAGGCGGTGGTGCACGGCTTGAGAGTAGCCATGGAGATTGGGTGCAGCGTATCCTCTGCTACGGTGACTCGGATTTGGTGGTGGAGTAAGTATCCGACACTTGGGATGCCCTGGATGCCAATATGGCCTCCTACCGGTTTCTGGTGCAAACCATGACTGGGTTCTTTGATGGCTGCGAATTTCATCACATGCACTGAGCTGATAATGATGCAGCGGATACTCTGTCCAAGTTGGGGTACTCGGCAGTTTATCCCGCCTGGGATTGCCTTGGAGCATTTTAGAAAGCCATCTATCAAGCCATCACTCGTAGTCTATCTTCATTCCATCACTGCCAGATTCTGAAGCTATTCCTATGGAGATTGATTGGGAGGCTGCCAAACAGAACCCGGGGACTGCCGTCTCTAACCCAGTGACTGGCGCCTGTGACCCAGGGACTGCCCCTCCTTACTCGGGACTGCCCCTCCTAACTCGGGGACTGTTGCATTCATTGAGGGGATCATTTCCGAGTACTCGGGGACTCGGGGCCTCGTCCTTAACTCAGAGCAAGTATTGGTGGCGGAGCTTATGGAGATAGATGAACCTGTGTTCCCTGTTCGGCCTACGCCGGGTTGGGCTGTGCCTATTCTGTCCTTCTAAGGAATGGAACTCTTCCAAGTGATGAGGTTACAGCCCGCCAGATACAGAGAAGATCCAAGGGCTACACAATCATCAACAAGGAGTTACACAGAAGGAGCCCTACTGGTGCTGCAACGCTGTGTTGAGCCAGAAGAAGGAGAAGAAATTCTCATGGAGATACATCAAGGAGAATGCGGACATCACGCATCTTCTCGGGCTCTGGTTAACAAGGCTTTTCGGCACGGTTTCTTTTGGCTCATTGCCTTGAGACAAGCTGAAGACATAGTGAGGAAGTGCAATGGGTGCCAAAGATTTGCAAATAGGATTCATATGCCAGCATCTGAGTTGAAGACCATTCCCATCACTTGGCCATTTGTTGTTTGGTTCTTGGACATGGTAGGCCCTTTCAAACCGGCTAGAGGCAACATGACACACATCTTAGTCATGGTTGACAAGTTCACCAAGTGGATTGAGGTGAAGCCTATTCAGAAGTGTGATGGAGTCACTGCTGTGAGTTTCCTGAAGGATGTCATTCTGAGATACGACTATCCGCACAACATCATTACTGACAATGGCACAAACTTTGCTGAGGGGGCCTTTGCAAGATTCTGCAAGGAGAAGCGCATCCGACTAGATGTTGCATCAGTCGCGCATCCTGCGTCCAATGGACAAGTTGAAAGAGCAAATGGCATGGTGCTATCCGGCATAAAGCTAAGGCTGATTGAGCCATTACAGTGAACCCCTGGTTGTTGGCTAGACGAGTTGACGGCGGTGTTGTGGAATCTAAGGACTACCCCTAACCGATCAACCGGATACACACCATTCTCCCTAGTATATGGAGCTGAGGCCGTGTTGCCCACTGACCTAGAGCATGACTCACCAAGGGTAACACTCTATACTGATAAACAGGCCCGAGATGCTCGAGAAAATGACGTTGACCTGCTAGAAGAAGCAAGAGAGTTAACTCTGTCATGTTCTGCCATATATCAGCAAAGCCTGAGGCGTTATCACAGCCGGAAAGTGAACCCACGGGTTTTCCGAGAAGGAGATATGGTCCTTAGGCTCGTGCAACGCACAGCCGGGATGCATAAGCTATCCCCTCCGTGGGAAGGGCCCTTCATTGTGAGCAAGGCCTTGCACAATGATGCATACTATGTAGTTGACGCATATGTACCCCAGAAGAACAGACTGGATAGAGCAGGAGAGGAATCCAAGCGCCCCTGGAATGTAGCTCTCCTCCGACGTTTTCATTCATGATCAAACTTTGTATGTATCTCTCCAACCGAGTTAAAATTCTAGTCGGCACTCCGAATTCAAACTCGGGGACTGCCCTTGTCCAATTTGCTCTATGTCTTTTTATTCTGTTTTACTTTGTCTATTCGGTTGATTCACTTAGAATTTCATAAGCATGTATAGTACTGTGTTTAAACCCAAGGGCCAACTCTTCGACTCTGCTGCTGTCCGCAACCCGGCTTCATGGCAAGCAGGAGAACAAGCCAAAGGTCAATGAACACACGAAAACTGCTAAGGAGAAGAAAAGTGCAGCAATCGAGTAGAGTGTTCTTTACTGTTTTCCCTCTGTTCGGCTAAGTGGTCGGCAGCGTTACCATGCTTTTTTTCTAAGTGGCTAAGTATTTGAAACTCAAACTTTGAAATCTTGTGACTCGACTGCCAAAAAAGCCACAAGTGGCAGGTAAGAGCTGAGACAAAGGGAATGAGTGGATAAAAAATGCAACTCGGGGACTTGCATATTAACGCAATCCGGCATTAAGCCAGAATTGCTAAGTACTAAACAAAGTAAAAACTGAGTACCAACAGACATAATTGTTTCGATTACATATGCACCCGGCATCCCAGGGATCTGATAAGTGTTTGGAGGAAAAAGCATGCAGGAATTACACAGGAGTAGAAGCAGTGTTGTCCGCATCGGTGTTGGTAGGCGCAGTCGACTCGGAGGCAGTAGTTTTGGAAGTTGCTGTAGCCGCGGAGATTGGATCCGTTGCAGAGTTGGAGCACGGAGTAGACTGAGTGTTTGGCAGCGGGTAGACACCGGATGGCGCAGCCCCAGTCGCACCCAACTCGGGAGCTGGCTCTTCGATCGCCATCTCGGTGGTGATGGTGGCCTCCTGTGCGGTGGGCTGCGGCTGCTCGGCCTCGGTGTTGGCTACCAACTCGGAGTCCTCCGCGTTGCTCTGTTGCTTGGTCTTCTCAATATCCTTGGCCTCCTCCTGCTCGGATCCCTCCTCTCCGGCGCCCTCCTCGAACTCGGCCAGGTCCTCGTCATCAATGCTATCATCGCCGTCATCATCCTCTTCTTCGACATCCGTGTCAGGCTCGGTAGGACCATCGATGAAGACGCTCGTGTCGGCGTAGGAGGCGAGATCATAGGCCACCGCTTTTCGGCGAGTGACGCAGTCAGGATCCTTGGTCCACTTGGAGTTGTTGCGGCGCGTTCCAATCCTGTCGAGATCCAGGTTCTCGTACCATGACAGGACGAAGTGCAGCAGCTCGTCAGCTCCTGCCTGAGCTGCAGAGGCGCGCCACTTCTTGAGCTCCACCTTGACTTCATCCAGGTGCTAGGCGATTTCGCGGAAGGTTTCCGGGACATCTCTTTCAGGCCAGAATAGTTTGTGCAGTTTCAATCCAGTAGACACCATGGAGGTGCCCAGGCCCTTGAGGGAGCGGATTTGCGTCTTGATGTTGAGGAGATGGTCGTTAATGCTGAATGTGTTGTCAATGTTTAGACCAGATGCGGTCCTGGCCTGTCTTGCCTTGTCCAAAGCAGGCACACCAGCGGAGCGGAGTTCTGGGAAGATGTCTGCATAAGGAACTGAGTTGAATAAAAAACAGAGACCGAGAAGAAGTGAAACCGGGTAGAAGAAGGCAGAGAAGAGAAAACCAAGCCAAATACAGGGTAGATGCAACTCACATTCCAGGTCTACTAGCAGGGCTCCTAGCTTGACCTTCCAATTGGTCTCATCTGTGATGTGCTTGTCCTGGATACGGCACGATTCCGAGATTTGGGTCTCGAGAGCCGAGTTCCGGTCCTTCAGCACCTGGATCTCTAGCTCAAGTGCCCGCTTCTCGGTATTGGATGTCCTCTCGAACTCCTGCTTCTCGTGTAAGTGGTTGATGGCGGTTTGGAGTGCGGCTTGGAGATCAAGCTGGAGCTTCTCGTACTCCGCCCTCTCGATGGTGCGCTCTTGCTCCAGCTCCGCTTCTCGGGTTCGCAACTGCTACTGTACCTCAGTAGGCGTGAGGCAGTGCAAGTGTTGCTCCCGGAAATTTGTATACTCTTCTGCGAGAAGAACATCATTGTCAGCAGGGTAGCCAAGTAAGAAGATACAAGTGCAGAGAAGAAAGAGGGAGGCTCACCTTCCAGAGTAGAGATTTTGCTCTGGGTAGAGGCAGCGAAAACTTCGCAGTCTCGGTGCCTGTCCACCAGAGCCTTGAGCTCGCCTACAGAGAAGACAGCAGTTTAGCAAAAAGCAAAAAACGGGCGTAAATACAAAACGCATAAAACGAGATGCTAAAAGCTTACCTTCCATCTTAGAGAGCTGAAGAGTGCGTTCCAGGGTCAGCTGCTCCATCGCGTCACTGTCTTTCTTGTCGGCTTCCAGAGCCTGGTTCCGTTCTCTGGTCTGGCGGTGATTCTAGAGTAGCTGACGGAAAACCTTTGTCCTCTTCTGGACGCTATCCTGCAGAGAAGAAGGGAAAAGTGTAAGTTTTTGGAAGATTTGGCCCGAGTAGATGTCAAATCGGTTGAGTCTTCACCTACTCGGCCCGAATCTCGGGGACTGGGGGAATGACTAAGAGAGAAAGAAAAGAGAAAGAAGAAACCAACAACTCGGAAAAGGCGAAATGGAGAAAGATACTTACCACATAGATTTTCTCGATGTACTGAATGTTCTTAAGGAGGAAGAACAGCTTTCCGGCCAAAGTGCTGCAAGGGCTGGCCACCACCATGCCAACAGGGCTAATATCGGCCTTGTTCCAGTCTGTCCGGTAGTGATCGAGCTTGCCCAACTCGGTACCATCCCAGCTGGTGTTGCCGTGCACCTTGCTGTCCCAGACCTTTTCGATGAAGCCTACTCGGTCTAGGATGGTTGCAAGGCCCTCTTCAGGAAGCACCTCCTCGTCTTCGCCGCGGGAAGCGAATGCCTGGATGACCAAGGAACCCTTGTTTCCCTTGGACTTGGAGGCTTCCGCGGCTTTGTGCTCTTTGAGAGCGGCTAGTCGTTGTTCCTCCTTGGACAGCTGGATTTGATGGCGCTGCTGCATCTCCGTCCAGTATTCGGGATACTTGCGCTGCCCACTGGCGCTGGCACTAGCACTCAACTTCTCGACGGGGCCAAAGGAGACCCCGAAAGGAGCCAGGCTGGCGTTGGGGTTAGGCGGCGTCTTGTACTGGGTGAGCGTCTGGTGGGTGCTCTTGACCAGCTTCCTGGACTGCCCATCTTGCGGCTTGGGGGGCTGCGGCGCCTGCCCAGCCTGTGAGGCAGCGCGCTTTGGCTGCTGCCAGGTTGCCTCGGCTCCCAACTTGGTGGTCTTCTTGACGCTTGGCGTGGGGGTTGGCCTAGGAGGCAGAGTTGGCTGCGGAGGTGGTATCGCTTGATGAACTGGCGGAGGTACTTGCTGAGTTGGTGGAGGAACTGGAGCGCGGGGTGGAGTCGCCTGCTGAGTTGGCGGCACAGGTGGCCGGCTACTCGGTGCAGCGCCTGGAAGCACTTGGTCTTGGCGGGCTGGCTCCACCACATCGTCTCTACCCGCTGCTCCGCAACGGGATCAGGCCTTTCGGAGACATTGTCTTCTACCCGCGGCTCGGCCGCGGGGTCATGTTGTTCTGTAGAAGTTGTCTCTGGCTGCTGCTCGGTGGTGGCATCTGGCCTCTCCAGGGCGGCGTCTTCTTGCCGCTGCTCGGCAGCGCGTTCAGCGTTCTCCTCGGCTGATGCAGCCGGAGGAGTTGGCGGCCTCTAGGAGTCTTCGGTGGCCTGGGCAGTTGGCTGCGCATCAGGCGGCGACTGCTCGGAGGTGAGGTCTACTTCAATCATGGCGCCATCGTTCTCGGCGCCAGTGTCTTGTTCCTCATCAACTGGGGAGGGCGCACGCACCCTTTCCCGTGGCTCTTGGTTTTCATCATCGTCTGAGAGCTCAACAGTCTGCTCTCGGGGAGGGGCTGTCCGTGTCTGAGGAATTGGCGCAGTGGTGGCATCGACATCGAGTGTGTCGCTGGAAAAAAACACGAGAAGAGAGCGCAAGATCAGAAAGACAGCAGAGAAGGAAACCAAGGAAGGCAATCGACAGTAAGTCAAGGTTTACTCGGAAAACACTTAACCGTCGATGGTGGGGGCCTTCCTCTTGCGGGAAGCGATGGCTTTGTTCGCGGGCTTCTTTTTGCTCCTCTTGTGGGGAGGGTGCCTGGGCACCGCTGCCAACCCTCTTCTGAGTATTGGGAGCGGCCACGGATAGAGGATCGACAATCAAGGGTTCCTCCCCGTCGTCCAACTCAGGTTCCTCTGCAGAGAAGAAGGGGAAGTTCAGAACAAGCAAGAGAGAAGGGAATCAAAGCATTCTACTAGTAAGCGGAAAGGTGAACCGAGTCACGTTCGTCGTCTTCAGACCAATCCCGAATAGAGGCATCAACTCGGAACTTACCAGGCTGATTGGCGTTAGGGATACACAAGGTGGCTTGGGTATCATAAGCGGTCTTGTCATCTTCATCTCTGTCCTTGGTCCAGTTGCCTTCAAAGAGTTCACTGTCCTCTTCTCTCTGACGGTTGATGTGATGTGGATGCAAACACAAAGCATATTCAGCTAAGGGAAAATACTCGGTTTAGCATGCAAACACAAAGCATATTAAGCTAAGGTGTCGTGGTGGTATCACGGCAGATGCCATGGGATGGCTAAAGGTTGGGGCCGATGGACGCTGGAGGTATCCGGGGAGGGATCGCACGGCGAGTAGCGCCGCACTAAGATGTCTCAAGCACTGCAAACAACAAGATCTTACCCAGGTTCAGGGCCCTCGTGTGGAGGTAACACCCCTACTCCTGACTTTTCTCTCTAGATGTGTGTAAACCGAGTAGCCACAATACAATGTATGCCTCTCAACGGAGTAGCCACTCTGCTTCTCTCTAGATCTGGTGTTGTCTCTAGCAAATAAATGCGAAGTGCGGCAACCTCCCTCGCGCAGGAGGGGGAGGGGCACCTTATATACTGGTGCCCATCCGAATAAACAAAGACTAAAAGGTACGGTGATGGGACTTGACCACTGTGCCATGGGCACGCCTCCGAGATCTCGCGCGGAGAAGTGCCGCACCGTACGGCTGACAGCCCCTGTCCGCTCTATCAGCCGCCCAGCGTAGACTTCCATCCCCTCCTGTCCCCTCAGTACTTGACATGACTGGACGGCTACCTAACCCTACGTCACTGATGATCACAAACCTAGTAAGTTGAACCACACGCAGGTACAGATGCGGGATACGCGGGATCTTCTGTCAGAACGGCTCCATTGACTTCTGGCCCGAGTAGGATTTCCCTCCGTCTACTCGGACCAACTTCTCTACTCGGACGAACATAACTTCCTTGATATCTTCTATTGGCCATTCACTTTAGCACTTGCCTTACCCCCGACATTTGTCCCCGAAGCTGGTAGAGTCCAATGAACTTGTTCGCTGGGCCCTACCAGCTTAAAAACAAACCTTGTCTTTATAACTATAAGAGGCCGAGTAGCATCTCCACATGGCCCCTCAATTCTTTCTTGCATATCTTCTTCTCTGAGTAGAACCCCTTTTCTTCTGTGATGCCGAACAGAAAGACTGAGCGAAAATCTCGCCCACGATCTTGTGGAATTAGACTAAATCCAACTGCTCGATTGACTAAGGGGCACGTGGCACACGCAGATACCGCGACGCCTCGGTTCAAACATAGGCCACGTGCCAGCCTCTGCGTGTAGGGCCCACGGCCCGTTAGGTCACCTCAGCCGTACTCGAGTGCCCATGATCTGGACGTGGGATTAACTGCGCCCGTTACGCGCGCGTTTTGCGCTATGTGCGTTTCTAACGGTCGGTTAACCCACGCCGCACGATCATTGCCACGATCAATGCCACGTTTAATCCGCCCGTAACGGCAATCCGCAGGGGAGGAATAAATACCCCTGCGCCGCCCTCATCTCCTCTTTTCTGCTCTTTCATTCTCTCGCTCATCGCCTCCTTCGTCTCCGCCGAGCTCTCCGCCACCGCAAATAACCACTGCGCCGCCGTGAGAGAGAGACAAAGAAACACACCCGTGTAACCTTGTCGAGATATGCATCTCCTCCGAGCGCCTCCATCTCCATGGCGCCCAGGAATCCCTCTACCGCCGCCCGAGCCGGATGGGAAGGCTCGGACGTGACGGTGGATGACTGCACCTGGCTCGCCAACACGAGCCGCGTTCCCCCCGGCGTCGTCTGCCGCCATCCTGGCGACGAGATCGAGCCGGAGCCTCAGGAAGGTGAGTATGTTGTCTTCCTGTCCCACTTCAAAAGGGGATTTGGTCTTCCAATCTCGGATTTCTTCGCCATTTTGGCCTCTAGCCACACCATTTTCCTCCCAATGCTATAGTCATGCTGTCCACACACGCCGCCGTGTGTGAGGCCTTTCTGGGAGTCTATCCCACTATCCACACTTGGGCGCGCTATTTCTTTCTCCGCCGCCAAAAGGTTCCAAAATCCGGCGGCACCACCGGCACTCACGAGATGACAAAGACAGGTGGTGCCATGATGCTCCAAAGGACCACAGGCCACCACCCGAGAGTGAAGGGCCTTGATACAGTGCGCAAGTGGCAGCGGGGATTTCTTTATGTGAAGAATGTTGCCTCTGAGGAAGGAAAGCCCGTAGAGAACCGGATAGGGCTTCCCCCCTTCGTCAATGCTCCTCCCGCTGGACGGACTGGGGCTATGACCCCACGAAGAATGTGCCAGACGTCCACCACGTTGAGAAGCGCCTCATCGAGTTGGTGAAGGCCGGGCTCATGAAGGACGAACCCATTGCTTGCTGGGTGTCGCGCCGAGTGCTCCCGCTGCAGAGTAGAGTGCACAAGATGTGCTATATGAGTGGAGCTCGGGACTGCACTCAGACGACCACGTTCGAGTTGAGCAGGGCGGAGGTGGCCATCTGGGCTCGCTCCATCATGCAGACCTCCCTCGCCGAGAATTGGGCGTACGGCTTCGAGCCGTATAGCCGTGACAACCCCATTGGGCAGGTTAGTACATTGTGCCTTGCATTCTCACTCTGATACCGAATAGAAACTCTTAGCTTAATATGCTTTGTGTTTGCACGCTATTCTGAGTAGAAACTCCTTAGCCATATATGCTTTGTGTTTGCATGCTACCCCGAGTAGAACTTCTTAGATTTATATGCTTTGTGTTTGCATGCTATTCCGAGTAGAACTCCTTAGCTTTATATGCTTTGTGTTTGCATGCTATTCTGAGTAGAACTCCTTAGCTTTAGAACCCAACTCACTGTGCTATCTGCTTGTACTCACAGCACATCCCGCCCCAGCGCGAAGAGGACAGTGAGGTCTTTATCTCCAATTTTACCAAGGACCGAGATGACGATAACACCACCTCCTATGATACTCAGGATACCTTGTGTATCCCTAATGCCGTCCAACCCGGTAAGTCACGAGCTGGTCCCTCTATTCGGGATTGGTCCGAAGATGAAGAAGGTGATCAAGCTCAGCTCTCTGTTCCTTAGCAGCATTCTTTACTTTTCTTCTCTGATTCTAACTTCCTTCCTTTACTCTGCAGAGGATCCTGATGCGATGATGATGAAGAAGCTATGGATGTTGATCCTCTATCCGTAGCAGCTCCCAGCACTCGTAAGAGGGTTGGCAGTGACGCCCAGGAACCTCCCCAAAGAGAACCAGGAAGACAGGCCGGAAATAAGACCACCGCTAGAAGAAAACCCCCACCAGAAAAGGGTAAGTTGTTCCATCCGAGTAGCACTTTGTTGCCTTTTCCCCCTTTCCGCTTCTCTGAACTTCTTTCTTTCCTCAGCGCTCCTCTCGACGCCGATGCTGCCGCAGCTCCTCCTCGCCCCAAGAGAAAAGCGACCTGTACCCCGAGATCAGCTCGTGGATCTCTCGGACGATGAAGAAAAGCAAGAACAGCAGGAAAGGAAGCGTGCGTCCTCTCCTATTGATGTAGAAGAAGATACCGGTGCCGACAACACTGGCGCTGGTGATGATGTTGATGATGAGAACTCCGAGCAGCAGCAGCCTGACGCGTAGCAGACTGCACAGGATGCTGCTCATGAAGAGATGCCACCCTCTCCCCCAGCTGCATCAGCTGGGGAAAACATTAAAGAAGACCTCGAGCAACAAGACAGTGCCGCCCTGGAGCGGCAAGACGACACCACCGAGCAGCAGGACACTCATGCTGCAGCTCAAGATGATCCTGCGGTCGGGCCACGGGCAGAAGAAGTTATTAACACACAACCTGATCCCGCTGCCGAGCAGCGGGTAGAAGAGAGCATGGTGGAGCCCGTCCGCCAGAGCCAAGTGCAGCCTGATGCCGCACCGGTTAGCCGGCCCCCGGTGCCGCCTACCCCGCAGGCGACTCCACCCAACGCGCCGCTTCCTCCGCCAACTCCGACAACATCAACAGTTACCTCTCACACAGTGCCTCCAGCTTCTCCTCGCCAAGTGCCTCCATCCGCTTCTCGGCCAGACACCGCTCCTAGCCCCAGGAAAACTGCTAAGTCTGGAGCCGAGCCTACTCGGAAGAACCCAAAGCGCAACGTTGCGCAAGCTGGAGATCAGATGCCGCCACCCAAGCCACAAAACGTGCCAGCCGCGAAGCAGGTGGCGAAGAGCAAGCAACTGACAATCTCCGCGCCTACCTCCAGCACCAACCCGGTTGCTCCTGGATCTACTGGCCCTGCCGAGGGGCCAAGTGCTGGAGCTGTTGTCCGTGCACAAGCCAGCTGGCCGGAATACATGCTGGAGGTGTCCCGGCACCATGAGATTTCATTGGCCAGGGGAGAGAAGAAATTTTCTGCACTGAAGGAAGGCCAGGCCAAGGTGATCGACGCCAAATCCAAGGGCAAGGGGGCAGCACCAGTTCCCTTGCTCTTGTCGCGTGAGGCAGAAGACAATGAGATTGAATCAGAAGGCCTCACCGCAATCTTGGACCGAGTAGGGTTTTGGACCCAGCTTGGGACAACACGCGCATGGCAACCCAAAATGGAATGGCCTTAAGCTGGGTTCGATCGACCACTACCGCACTGACTGGAACAAGGCCGATGTCGGTTCCGTTCCGATGACCATCGCCAGCCCCACCTGCACCTTGGCCGGGAAGCTGTTCTGCTTGCACAAAGCTGCCGCGGACGTCGAGCAAACCTATGCTGTAAGTGTTTTCTCCTCTCTTGCACTTTTTGAGTTGAAGTTTCTCTTTTCTCCTCTCTTCTCTCTTTTCCTCTTTTGCTCTTAGCCATTCCCCCAGTCCCCGAGATTCGGGCCGAGTAGGCGAAAACTTGACCGAGTTGCCGTCTACTCAGGCCAAATCTTCCAAAATACTCAAACTTTTTCTCTTCTTTTCTACAGAATAGCCTCCTGAAGAGGACAAAACTGTTCCGCCGGCTGCTCTGGAACCATCGCATCACCAAGGACCGCATCGAGGCTCTTGAAGCCGAAAAGAGAGATAGCGATGCAGTGGAACAGATGGCCTTGGACCGCACTCTGCAAATTTCTGAAGTTGAAGGTAAGCTCTTAGCATTTCGGTTTGTGCGTTTTGTGTTTACGCCCGTGTTTGCTTTTTGCCTTTTGCTTTATCATTGTTTTCTATGCAGGCAAACTGAAGGACCTGATGGAAAGGCATCACGAATGTCGGGGGGTTACCCCCGAGTAGGGTAAAGGCAAGTGCTAAGGGCAAGGTCAGAAGAGATGTTTGGCAGAGTAGCTGGCTACCCGGTATTCGCTACCCCGGGTGACGGCTATTCGACCGTACACACTGATGGCCAGGAGAAAGAATCAAGGAAGTTATTATCCTCCGAGTAGAGAAAGTGGTCCGAGTAGAAGTGGCGGTTTCCTACTCGGGCCAGAAGTCAAAGGAGCCGTTCTGACACAGGATCCCGCGTATCCTGGGTCCGTACCGAGGCACTGTTCATCTGCAGAGCTCGTGCCTGTCCGCGTCAGGGTGTCAGCAGACCGTCGCAGGTTAGGGGGGCCTACTCTGTGATGGTGGCAGTGATAACAGATCAGCTTCTTGGTTTTGCACAACGACTTTCCACACAGGACAAACTAGGAAGCCAAAGGTGTCAGCGAGAAGCTGGAAGTGTGCAGTGTGCACACTATGTCGACATCTGTTTGTACTTTTCCCTGTTGGCTGTATCCGGCTGGGCACCAGTATATAAGGTGCCCTGTCCCCTCCCGCGCGAGGGACGACGGGAGACGGTTGGACTCACGATATGAAACCCTAGATCTTCACCTAGAGAGAAGAGTGGCTACTCGGCTGAAGGCCAAACTTGTACTGTGGCTACTCGGTGAGACATAAATACACAGAGGGAAAGGTAGGAGTAGGGGTTTTACCTCCACATGAGGGCCCTGAACCTGGGTAGATCTTGTTGTTTGCAGTGACTGATTCATCCCTCACGCGGCTACTCGCTGCATGATCCCTCCCCGAGCGCCCCCATCGTCCATCGTTCCCACATCTTTAGCCATCCTATGGCATCTGCCGTGACACCACAACGACAGTTGGCGCCCACCGTGGGCCAACCAGCGGCGCTTGCTGGAGTTCACGTTCGGACGGGATCTACTTCAGGGGAGTGCGTGGTCTGTGGCCTTGTCCACAGATTCGGCTCCTTCGACTTCGTCGTCGACAATGCCGGCGATTTCGGCGGCAGGGCCATGCCAGAGGGCGGCACGGTGCTCTCCTTCGCCTCGCACCTTGTCTACGTCGCCACCGCCATCGTCCGCGAGTTCCCGGAGGAGGTGCTGGTCGTAGAGGATCCTCCTGCTGTGATCGCTGCCCGCGGAAGGCCAGTTGGTCGTTCGGTGGACAGCGTGGAAGTGATGGTGGCCGGCCTGGCTGCCGATGCCGGAAACGGTGCGGCTGCTGCCGCGGCCGTCGTCGAGGATCTCGCTGGCACGAGTGCTGGCGGGAAGACCCACAAGCCCTACGAGAAGGACTGCAACCTCCCCTCTCCACTACTTCGACAATACTTGCGTCCGCTGCGCGGACGGGCATACCGCCTCCCACCGATCTTGAGCTCTTGACCATGAAGGCGCAGCTCGACCGGCAGCGCCAGGAGCTGCCCGCCGAGCAGGCGGAGTTGGAGAAGGTTAGGCTTGAGCTTAGTCTAGATCAGAACGAGTACAACAAGGCTCACGGTTTTACACCAGTTGCTAGGAAGGCTAGCAAAGTAGGCGCTACGCGTCGCAACTTAGGCGCCAAGATGGCAACAGTTGTAGAGGCTCCTAGTCAGTCTGCCACCGCAAACACCTCCACCAGGCCTAGATACAGCACCCCCGCCAAAACACTTAGAGCTGCTGAGGCTGTAGCTGCTGAGTTGCCTCATCTCGATGGCGACGCGCGCGCTAGGCAACAGGAGAGGCTCAATGAGCTAGTGCTAGAGGCTGCTAGGCAGAACGAGGAGTTCCGGAAAGCCAATCCGGGTGCTGGAGCTTCTCAGGTGGTGCATTCGCATGCGGTCAGATCTAACGATCAGGCCTCATCGCCGCATCCCAGTCGCGAGAAGGAGCGTAGTGGCTATTCTGGCAGAGACAAACAGATGCAGGTGTACGACTCGACTGTCGCCGCGAAACAGCACGCTGTGCAGCGGCAGTCCGGTCAGAAACACAACTCTGCAGGAGCAGGCTATCAAGCCCATAAAGCTCACAGTAAGACGCGAGATGGAGATCGCCCGCGCCCTTCTCGGCAACAGGTTGCTCAGCCTACTCGGCAGAGGCCGCAGCAGCCAGCTGCTACTCAGCCGCGTGCGGCTGAGCGAGTAGCCAACCTGGTGGAACAGACTGTAGCTATGGAGGTGGACAGATATGATGATGGCTACTCGGCTATGGGGTTAGCTGGTTATGATATCATGGATCGCGTGGGTGAGCGTGTGCTGGAGCCCACTGATGTCAGGTACAAGTTGGACCGGATCAATCTATCCGAACGGCTCGAGAACACAGGGCCTCCTGGCCCGGAGTGCTTTGGTCCACGTATCATGAATGAGCCGTCCGTGAAGAGCTTCCAGCTTGCTAGAGGTACCAAGAGTTACAATTGCAGCACCAAGCCGGAAGATTGGCTCAATGACTATGTCACCACGGTTCATATCGCGAACGGCAACCGGAGATGGGCTGTGTGGTATGTGCCGCAAATGCTTGAAGGCCCTGCCCGCACTTGGTTCAACAACTTGCCCAAGAACATCATCAATTGCTGGCTGGACTTCTCGGAGGCCTTCATCAGCAACTTCACCAGCACGTACAAGAGGCCGAATAGGCCGCAGCAGTTGTCCGCTTGCAAGCAGCGGGAAGACGAGACGGACCGCGAGTATCTTACTCGGTGGAGCACATTGAGGAACACCTGTGAAGGTGTGAATGAAGCCCAGGCCATCACTTGGTTTGCGCAGGGTTGCAGACATGGCAGCATGTTGTGGCAAAGGTTGCAGAGGGAGATGCCGAACACTCTTGCGGAGACCATCAAGATTGCGGATCAGTACGCACTTGGTGATCCCACTCAGCCCCTGATGGACTCCGCGGAGCCGAGAAGAAACTTCAACGGCAACAAGCGCAACGAGTTCCGCAACAAGCGCAGAGGTGACCGGATTGATACTCGGTATGACCCTGAGGAGGTGAATGCTGTTGCTACCGGAGCTGGGAGTAGCCAAAGGCAGAAACCTGCTGGGGCCCAATACGGGCAGAACCAGAACCAGGGCCAAGGCAACAAGAAGCCGTATCGTGCTCCTCAGTAGGGTAGCGGCAACCCGGGTCCGGTTCAGAAATTTGTCTTCCAAGACATGAAGGATGGTCCATGTAGCTTCCATACTCAGCATCCTTCAAGACCATCCAACCATACTACTCGGCAGTGCGACTGGTGGGATTTGATCAGGAATGAAGGCCTGCCTCCTCCTCCTCCTCTGCCAGCTGCGAATGCCAATGTGCAGCCTGCTCGCGCACCCGTAGCCCGACCACCGGCATTTCCGAGAAGAGAGAACGTGAACCAGGTGGCTTTAGGAGCCAACCGCTACTTCAACAATGATGGCTACCGCAACAACAACAACAACAACAACCGCAACCGCAACAACAACCAGGGCAACAACAATGGTAACAATGATGGGGGAGGCCGCAACCAGTACCAGGAGCACCATGAGAGCTATATGATCTTCACTTCTGAGCCCGTCGACAAGCAGTCCCAGCACAGGCGTGCCATGGAGGTCAATGCTGTGATCCCTGCTATCCCTCACTACATGCACTGGTGCAACCAAGAGATCACGTGGTCCAGAGCAGATCATCCTAAGGTGATGCCCAACCCGGGTAGCTACGCCTTGGTGCTGGACCCCACTTTCTTGGGTCCTGAGAAGAACGTGAGGTTCAGCAAGGTACTGATCGACAACGGCAGCAGCATCAACATCGTGTACAAGGACACGCTTGAGAAACTCGGTATTGCCGAGAACATGCTGCTACCCAGCAAGACCACTTTCCACGGCATTGTGCCGGGAATTTCTTGTTCTCCGATGGGCAGGGTGTGGATAGACGTTATATTCGGTACCAGGGAGAACTGCCGCACAGAGAGGCTGCAGTTCGAGGTGGTTGATCATCAAAGCCCCTATCACGCCCTACTCGGCAGGCCGGCTCTGAGCAAGTTCATGGCCTCTACTCATGCTGCATACTTGAAGATGAAGATCCCTGGTCCCAATGGCGTGATCACCATCTCCGGTGATTACAAGAAGTCTATGGAGTGTGCCTATGCTGGTTCTCAGTTGGCGGAGTCTATGGTGATTGCTGCCGAGAAGAAAAAGATGTACGAGGTGGTGGCTATGGCGCAAGCAGCACAAGGTGGTGCGCCCGGGATGCCGAGTTCCCAACACGGGACTGCGTTCCAGGCATCCCAGGAGACAAAGAAGATCCAGGTTGACCCTGAGTTCCCTGACCGTGTTGCCATCATTGGCTCAGGGTTGGAGGAGAAATAGGAAAGCGCTCATCCACTTCCTCCGTGAGAATCGGGACGTGTTCGCCTGGTCCAATGAAGATTTACCAGGTGTCCCGAGGGAATTGGTTGAGCACTCGCTACATGTGCGTCCTGACGCCAAACCAGTGAAGCAGGCTATGCGCCGCTTCGGAGATGAGAGAAGGAAGGCTATCGGTGATCAGATCACCAAGCTGCTGATAAGCAATTTCATCATGGAGGTGCTGCATCCGGATTGGCTAGCCAACCCGGTCATGGTTGAGAAGAAGAAGGAGTATCCCAAGGCCGCTACCGCATGGCGCATGTGCGTCGACTACACCGACTTGAACAAGGCCTGCCCCAAGGATCCCTTTCCGCTACCCCGCATCGATCAGGTGATCGATTCCACTGCTGGTTGTGAGCTTTTGTCTTTCATAGATGCCTACTCTGGTTTTCATCAGATAGCTCTCAACCCTGCTGATCAAATAAAGACTGCTTTCATTACCCCGTACGGGGATTATTGCTATCGTGTCATGTGCTTTGGGTTGCGGAATGCGGGTGCCACTTATCAGAGATGCATGCAGAAATGCTTGTATGATCAACTCGGCAAAAATGTGCAGGTGTACGTAGATGACATTGTCATCAAAACGAATAAAACACATACTCTGCTTAGTGACCTTGAGGAAAATTTTGCCAACTTGCGCAAGTATAAGATGAAGCTGAACCCGAGTAAATGCACCTTTGGCGTCCCGGCTGGCAAGCTACTCGGCTTCTTGGTATCCAGTCGGGGCATTGAAGCCAATCCTTCAAAGATAAAAGCTATTGAGAGCATGTCTTTGCCGAGATCCCTGAAGGATGTGCAAAAATTCACTGGTTGCTTGGCATCTCTGAGTCGTTTCTTGGGCAGAATGGGCGAGAAGGCCTTGCCTTTGTACCAGTTGATGAAGAAAAGTGACAAGTTCGTTTGGACACCGGAAGAGGATGTGGCATTCAATGAGCTGAAGGCAATGTTGGGTAGCGCTCCCATCTTGGCTAGTCCGCTACCCAAAGAGCCAATGCTGCTATATATTGCTGCTACCAATCGGGTAGTCAGTGTGGTAATTGTGGTGGAACGAGAAGAGGAAGGCAAAAGTGTGCAGCGGCCAGTGTATTATCTCAGTGAGGTGCTGTCCAGCTCCAAGCAAAACTACCCGCACTACCAGAAGATGACTTACGGCGTGTACCTGGGCGCCAAGAAGCTGAAGCACTACTTCCAGGAGCATCCTATCACTGTGATGAGCTCTGCTCCCATCTCGGATATCATGGGCAACAAGGAAGCGAGTGGCAGAGTAGCCAAGTGGGCGATCGAGCTGGCCGCGTACGCTCCCGCATATGCGAGAAGAGAAGCCATCAAGTCTCAGATTCTGGCGGAATTTCTTGTGGATTGGGCTGAGGTACAGTATGAACCTCCTGCTCCAGTTTCCAATTACTGGAAGATGCACTTTGATGGCTCCAAGGTGAAGGAAGGGCTTGGCGCTGGCGTAGTGCTTACATCACCAAAGCGAGATCAACTCAAGTACGTGCTGCAAATCCATTTCAAGGCATCCAACAACGTAGCAGAGTACGAAGCTGTGGTACATGGCCTGAAGGTAGCCAAGGAAGTTGGTGTGCAGCGCATCATATGCTATGGCGACTCAGATTTGGTGGTGCAGCAAGTTTCTGGCACTTGGGATGCTCTGGATGCCAACATGGCGTCATACCGCTTCCTGGTGCAAACCATGACAGGATTCTTCGAAGGTTGCGAGTTCCAACACATCCACCGAGCAGAGAATGAAGCAGCTGATGAGTTGTCCAAATTGGGGTCTTCTCGGCAATACATCCCGGCTGGGATTGCATTGGAGCATTTGAGAAAGCCATCCATCAAGCCATCCCCCAACTCGGAAGTCCATTTTCGTTCCTTCTCTGCCTAGCGAAGAAGCAGTTCCAATGGAGATTGACTGGGAGAACGCAACAGAGAACCCGGGGACTAGCGCTTGCAACCCAGGGACTGCCCCTCCTTACTCGGGGACTGTCCTTCCTTACTCGGGGACTGCCCCTCTCAACTCGGGGACTGTCGCATTCATTGAAGAGGTCCTTGCAAACCGTTCGGGGTTGCAGAGAGTCAACCCCAACTCAGAAAAAGACACAGTGGTGGTTGTTCCGATGGAAGTGGACGAACCAGTGTTTCCCACGCGGGAGACACCGAGTTGGGCTATGCCCATATTATCCTTTCTAAAGGACGGCACCCTGCCAGATGATGAGGTGACCGCAAGGCAAATTCAGAGAAGATCCAAGGGCTACACAATATTCAGAGAAGTGCTGCACAAGAGAAGTGCCACTGGCGTACTGCAACGCTGTGTGGAACCGGAAGAAGGAGAAGAAATTCTGGTAGAAATACATCAAGGAGAATGCGGGCATCACGCCTCTTCTCAGGCTCTGGTCAAGAAGGCTTTTCGGCATGGGTTCTTTTGGCTCACTGCCTTGAAGCAAGCTGAAGATATCGTGAGGAAATGCAATGGCTGCCAGAGATTCGCAAGTAAGATCCACATGCCTGCTTCCGAGTTGAAAACCATTCCCATTACTTGGCCATTTGCTGTTTGGTGCTTGGATATGGTTGGTCCCTTCAAGCCGGCTAGAGTCAACATGACTCACATCTTGGTCATGGTAGACAAGTTCACCAAGTGGATCGAGGTGAAGCCTATTCGAAAGTGTGACGGAGCCACGGCCGTGAGTTTCCTGAAGGATGTGATCCTGAGATACGGCTACCCGCACAACATCATCACGGATAATGGCACAAACTTTGCTGAGGGTGCCATGGTGAGGTTCTGCAGAGATAAGCACATCCGGCTAGATGTCGCGTCTGTCGCGCATCGCTCCTCCAATGGGCAAGTTGAAAGAGCAAATGGCATGGTGCTGGCGGGCATAAAGCCAAGGCTGATTGAGCCGCTGCTGAAAACACCTGGGTGTTGGCTAGACGAGTTGCCAGCGGTGTTGTGGAGTCTAAGGACTACCCCTAACCGGTCAACCGGCTACACGCCATTCTTCTTGGTATACGGGGCTGAGGCCGTGTTGCCAATAGACCTAGAGCATGACTCCCCCCGAGTAACCTTCTACACTGAGGCGGAGGTGAGAGAAGCTCGAGAAGATGACGTTGACCTGCTAGAAGAAGCAAGAGAGCTTACTCTGTCACGTTCAGCTGTTTACCAGCAAAACTTGAGGCGTTATCATAGCCGAAAAGTGAGCCCAAGGGTTTTCCGAGAAGGAGACATGGTCCTTAGGCTCGTGCAACGCACAGCCGGGATGCACAAGCTATCCCCTCCATGGGAAGGGCCTTTCATTGTGAGCAAGGCTCTGCACAATGGTGCCTATTACCTTGTAGACGTGCAACCATCACAGAAGAACAGGGCAGATAAAGCTGGAGAGGAATCTAAGCGCCCCTCGAATGTAGCTCTACTCCGTCGCTTTCATTCATGAGCAAAAGTGTGTATGTACTCTCTTATCCGTGTTAAACTCCTACCCTGCAATAAAAAATTGAACTCGGGGACTTCCCTCGTCCAAAATTGTTCTAAGTGTTTCTATTCTGTTGTACTTTTGTCTACTCGGTTACTTTGCTTAGAATTTCAGAAGTACATTTAGTACTGTGTCTAAACCTAAATGCCAACTCTTCGACTCTGCCGTTGTCCGAAACCCGGCTTCATGGCAAGCAAGAGAACAAGCAAAAGGTCAATGAACACATGAAAAATTGCAAAGGAAAGGAAGCGTGTGGCAACCGAGTAGAACGTCTTTACTGCTTTTCTGTTAACTTTTTTCGGCTAAGTGGTGGGTAGCGTTGCTATGACTGTTTCTAAGTGGCTAAGTATTTGAAACTCCAACTTTGAACTCTTGAGACTCGAATACCAAAAAAGCAACAAGTTGCAGGTAAGAGCTGAGATAAAAAGGAAGAGTGAATGAGAAATGCAACTCGGGGACTTGCATGATAACGCAACCCGGCATCGAGCCAAAGCTGCTCAAAATACTAAGTGTAAAACATCAAATGAGAATTAAAATTGAGTAGCAAAGGGAAAGATAAATTGTTCGATACATCTGCACCCGGCATCCCGGGGATCTGATAAAAGTTTTAAGGCATGAATGTTGCAGGAAGTAACAAGCTTGAGGTAGCCATGTTCTCCAAGTTGGCTTTAGTGGCGTCAGCTTCAGGGTTGGCGGCAGCTTGATCTGAGGTGGCGGTGGCCACCGAGATGGGGTCCGTGGCGGATGTAGAGGCGTTGGACTGAGTGCGGGGTAGCGCCGCGTCGCCGAGTGCTGTGCCAGAAGATGAGCCCAGCTCGGGAGCCACATCTCGGCTTTCGGCCTCCTCGTCGCTACCCGCCATGACCTTGCCTTTCCCCTTCTCGGCGCCAGTGTCTTCAAAGCATCCCAAGTCTTCTGACTCAGTGTCCTTGTCTTCATCTTCATCCTCACCTTCGCTTTCTGCCTCGGTGTCAGGCTCGGTGAGGCCGTCGATGAAGAGCGCGGTATCCGCGTAGGAGGCGATCTCGTACGCGACTGCCTGGCGGCGAGTCACGCAGTCGGGATCCTTCTCCCACTTCGAGTCCCGGCGCATCTCAAGAATGGTATTGAGATTTAAATTTTCATACCAGCTGCAAATGAAGAGGAGGAGCATATCAGCGCCTGCCTGAGCTCCGGACGCATGCCATTTCTTCAACTCGGCTTTGACACCGTTCAGCTTCTCGGCGAGTGCGCGGACAGTCTTGGGCACAGGGTCTTGGGGCCAGAACAAAGCATGAAGCTTGAAGGCAGTGGACACCAAGTCGGTGCCCAAGCCCCTAAGATGCTTGAGTTGTGTCTGCATGCTCGAGAGGTTGTCTTCAATCGAAGACTTGGTGTTTGTAGGCAATCCCTTCTCAACTCGGAGTTCTTGTGCCTTAGTGAGGCCTGGCTTGCAAGTCGCGCAGAGGTCAGGGAAGATTTCTGAAAGAGCTATCAGAAAGGATCAGAAACGGAGGCAGAGAAGAGATGCAAGTCAAACCAAACAGAGGAAGAAGGGAAACGAGCAAGTGAAGAAAAGCGAGAACTTACTGTTAAGCTCGCAGAGAAGCGATTCCAGCTTTCTCCTCCAAGCCTCCTCATCAGCAATGTGTTTCTCTTCAACCTTGCGGAACTCGGCTAGCTGGAGCATGAGATCCGAGTTGCTGTTCTTCAGCACATCGTTCTCCAACTCGAGGGCCCTCTGCTTGGCCTTGAAGGCTGCCTCCATCTTGTCCTTCTCGGCGGCTAGGTCTACGACGTCCTGAAGGGCGGCCCTCAACTGGACTTGCAGCGGTTCCATCTCGGTGATGTGCTTGTTCTTGAGCTCAATTTCTTGGCTCTCCAGTTGCTGCTTCACCTCAGCAGGTTTCAAGCAGTCGAGGTGCTCTTCACGGAAATTCTTGTGATCTTCTACGGAGAGAAGAGCACGGTCAGCAGAGTAGCAAAGGAGAGGGAGGAAAACAAGCAGAGCAGACGGCAACTCACCTTCCAACTTCTTGATGGTGGTCTCAGCGTTGGCCACGAAGACATGGCAGTGCTTGTGCTCCTCCGCCATCGCCTCAAACTTCCCTGCAGAGTAGAAGAAGTTAGAGCAGAAAGCAAAAGCGGGCGTAAACACAAAACGCATGAACCGAATAGCTAGAAGCTTAGTTTCGAGCTCAGAAAGTTGAAGAGTACGATCCAGGGCCTCCTTCTCAGTCACAGCATCACTCTTGCGTTCTGATTCAAGGGCCTCAAGGCGTCTTTTCGCGATGCTGTGATTCCAGAGCAGACGCCGGTAAAGGATTGTCCTCTTCAAGAGGCTATTCTGAGAAGAAGAAAGAAAAGGAGTCAGACAATGTTTCGGAGATTTGGCCCGGGAAGACGGCAACTCGGTTGAGTACCCGTCTACCCGGCCCGAATCTCGGGGACTGAGTAATGGATGAGGAGAAGAAGAGGAATAGAAGAGAAGAAAAGCGCAACTCGGAACAGGCAAACATAACTTACAGCGTAGGTTTGTTCGAGGTCTTCTGCAGCTTTGCGGTGGACGAACAGCTTCGCGGCCAGCGTGCTAGTGGTGGACGAGATAGTCATGGGATTGTAGCCCATATCCGCCTTGTTCCAGTCGGTGCGCCAATGGTCCAGCGGGCCCAAGGTCAAGCCATTCCAGGGCTTGTTGCCAAGGAGGTCGCTCTCCCACACCGCGTCGATGAAGCCTGCCCGGTCGATTATCTGCTCGAGCCCCTCAGACTGCACCTCAGTCTCTTGGACCTCGCGCGAGTAGATCGAGAGGGCCTTCTTCTTCTTTTCCGGCAACTTGGCATCCACCGCCGTGGCCTGCTTGCCCTTTGTAAGCGCAGCCTTCTTCTCGCCCGCGGTCAACTTGATGCCATACTGCTGGGCCGTCTGCACCATGTAGGGCAGGTAGCTAGGCGGATCCTGAGCGCTTGATCCTGCGCATGCGCCAGCAGAACTGCCAGAAGCGCCAATGGTGAGCTACCCAGCTTTCGCGGCAGGCTTCACGGGTAGTTTTGGCGGCGGCATCCTGGCCAAATCTTGTGCAGCGGCGCGCGATGGATTCTTGCGCACGGGGGCATCAGACTGGATGGTTTTCTTCTCGGCAGCATCCTTCTTGCCGGCAGCATCGGAAGCAGTTTTCTTAGTGTTCTGCTTGGCTGGAGGGCTTGCTGCGGTCTTGGTCTTCTTTGCGGGGGAGCTCGGTGCGGTAGGTGGAGCAGCCTGCTAGGTAGGCGGCACCAAGGGCTGGCTACCCGGTGCAGCGTCTGGCTGCGCTTGGCTCTGCAGGTTCTGCTCCACCGCGGTTGTCTCAACCCGCTGCTCGGCAGCGGGATCTAGTTGGGCATCTTCTTGTTCTTCTACCCGCGGCTGCACCGCGGGGTCGTCTTGGGCAGCAGCCTCAGTTTTCGGCTGCTCCTGGTTCTCTTCCTGTCGCTCAAGGGCGGCGTGGTCCTGGTACTCGGCGTCTTGTTCAGTGTTCTCCCCAGCTGAAGCAGCAGGGGGAGAAGGGGGTCTCTCGTCGTGAACAACATCCTGCGCGTGTTGTTCTGCGCGGGCCTGCTGCTCCTGGTTGGTGCCTTGGGCACCAACGTCCATGTCCTAGGCGTTGGCATCTTCTTCTACTTCTTCCTTCACGGGACAGGGCGCACGTGTCCTATCCCGTGCCGCGGTCTCGTCCTCATCAGAGAGATCGATGAGCTCCTCGAGGTCGATGGAGGATTTCTTCTTGGATTTGGTAGGAGCGGCAGCAGCATCAGCGTCCAAGGGAGCGCTAAAGAGAAGAGGAGGTTCAGAAAAAGAAGAGGGAAAGAAAACACCGAGAAGCAGCAGCAAAGGATAGCTCGGAGGAAAATCACTTACCCACTGCGGGAAGGGGGTAGCCGTCTCCCGGAAACCTGCTTTGTCTTCTTCTCGCCCTTCTTGGCCTTCTTGGCAGTGGGCTCCTGAGCACCGCTACCCGCCCTCTTCCGAGTGGTGGGAGCAGCCACTGCGACTGGATCGACCTCGAGGATGTCCTCGTCTTCCTCGTCAGCATCGGCATCGTCTGCAGAGTAGAGGAGAAGAAGAAGTTGAGAAGCGGAAAGGAAAGTTAAATTGTGCTACCCGCGACTAGAGAGGTGAACCCAGTCACCTTCTTCGTCGTCCTCGGACCAATCCCGAATGGACGCATCGACGTGGCGCTTACCCTGTTGTTCGGCGTGAGGGATACAGAGGGTGTCCTGAGTGTCGTAGGAGAACTCGTCGTCCTCCTGTCGGTCCTCGCTCCAGTTGGCCTCAAAGAGCTCCTCACTCTCGGTGCGCTGGCGAGCAATGTGCTGGAAATACAAGCAAGCAGTACAAATCAGTTGAGCAATACAAGGAATTCTACCCGATGCGGGATGCAAACACAAAGCATATTTGACTAAGTGTTCTACTCGACATGGCGTGCAAACACAAAGCACATGAGGCCTAGCAGATACTAGCAAGTGTTCTCTACTCGACATGGCGTGCAAGCACAAAGCACATAAAGCCTAGTAGACACTAATAGGCGTTCTACTCGGTACAGCATGCAAATGCTAAGCATCCTATGATGGAAAGTCATCTACTCGGTATCATGCTGCGAAGATAAAGCATAAAAGTACTAACCTGTCCGATGGGCTTCGTACGGCTATACGGCACAAAGCCGTATTGCCAGTTGTCGGTGAGGCCAGTGCTCATGATAGAGCGCGCCCAGACGGCCACATCCGCGTTGCTCAACTCGAACGTGGTCGTCCTTGTGCAGTCTCTGTTGCCCCCCATGTAGCACATGAGGTGCGTACGGCGCTGCAGCGGGAGCACTCGCTTGGAAATCCAGCAGGCGATGGGGTCGTCGCTCTTGAGCCCCAATTCCTTCAGCTGGGCGAGGCGCTTGTTGACCTGCTTGATGTCGCCATCCAGCGCTGGCTTGTATCCCCAATTCTGTTGAGTAGGAGCCGTGTTGGTCCACTTGAGGAGATTGATCTGGTCCACGGGGGGCGCTCCTTCCGCAACAGCAACATTCTTCACGTAGAAGAAGGACCTCTGCCACTTGCGCACGGAGTCGAGGCCCTTGATGCGCGGGTGGTTGGTCCCGCCGCGTTGCAGCATCATAGCGCTGCCGGTCTTGGTTATGCTGCAGGCGCTCTCCGTGCTACCCGGCCTGGGCACGCTCTGCTTCCGAAAGGGAAGTAGCGCGCCCAGGTGTGCACCGTGGGGCGCACACCCAAGAACGCCTCGCACACCACGGCGTGGTATGCGAGCATCACCATGGCGTTCGGCGGCAGGTGGTGCGGCTGGAGGCCGAAGTGATTGAGGAATTTTCTGAAGAAGTCCGAGACGGGCAGCCCGAACCCTCGCTTGAAGTGAGCGAGGAACACGACGAACTCGTCCGCCTCCGGGGTGGGGACGAGCTCGCCGTCGGGGTGCCGGCAGCGGACGCCGGGAGGAACGCGCCGGGTGCTCACCAGCCACTGGCAATCGTCTGCCGTGACCTCGGATCCAGCCCATCCGGCGCGGGCATCGTCGTCGCGAGCCATCGAGAAGAGAGATTTGGTGGATTCGTGGAAGATTGGTGGAAAAAGCTAGCCTTTCGGCGTCGCAGGGAGCGGCGGCGCGGCGAGATGCGCGGCGGAGAGCTCTATGGCGGCGGAGATGCGAGGAGACGGAGAGAGAGTGAAAGCAGGAAGGGGAAAATGGAGTTACCGAGGGGGTATTTATACCTCCCCTTGGGTTGCCGTTACAGCCGGAGTTAGTGGGATCAGTCGTGGCCGGAAACCATGCGACGTGGGGTGTGGGCCGGTTAGAAACGCACACAGCGCAGACTGCGCGCGTAACGGCCGCAATTGATCCCACGACGAGATCGTGGGTAATAACTGCACTTGATGGGACCTAACGGGCCAGTGGGCCCAGGTCGCGGAAAATGGGCGCGTGGCCTGTCAGATCCCGGGCACCGAGGCGTCGGGGGTGCGATAGCGTGACACGTGCCCAGGTGCAGTGCGGAAAAGTGGATTCGCTCTGCCACGCTGGGATTCTGTTAAAAATTTCACCAAGTCCTTTTACTCGGCGACAGAAAAGGGAAGAGATTCTATTCGGAAGAGAAGAGACTCAAGGCAAAACCGAAGGCTACTCGGAGGTTCTATTCGGCATCCTAGGGTTCAAAGGCAAGATTGGTTTTTAAGCTGGAAGAGCCCAGTGAACGAGTCCGCAGGACTCTACCAGCTTCGGGGACTAATGTCGGGGGGTTACCCCCGAGTAGGGTAAAGGCAAGTGCTAAGGGCAAGGTCAGAAGAGATGTTTGGCAGAGTAGTTGGCTACCCGGTATTCGCTACCCGGTTGACGGCTATTCGACCGTACACACTGATGGCCAGGAGAAAGAATCAAGGAAGTTATTCTCCTCCGAGTAGAGAAAGTGGTCCGAGTAGAAGTGGCGGTTTCCTACTCGGGACAGAAGTCAAAGGAGCCGTTCTGACACAGGATCCCGCGTATCCTGGGTCCGTACTGAGGCACTGTTCATCTGCAGAGCTCGTGCCTGTCCGCGTCAGGGTGTCAGCAGACCGTCGCAGGTTATGGGGGCCTACTCTGTGATGGTGGCAGTGATAACAGATCAGCTTCTTGGTTTTGCACAAGGACTTTCCACACAGGACAAACTAGGAAGCCAAAGGTGTCAGCGAGAAGCTGGAAGTGTGCAGTGTGGACAATATGTCGACATATGTTTGTACTTTTCCCTGTTGGCTGTATCCGGCTGGGCACCAGTATATAAGGTGCCCTTCCCCCTCCTGCGCGAGGGACGACGGGAGACGGTTGGACTCACGATAGGAAACCCTAGATCTTCACCTAGAGAGAAGAGTGGCTACTCGGCTGAAGGCCAAACTTGTACTGTGGCTACTCGGTGAGACATAAATACACAGAGGGAAAGGCAGGAGTAGGGGTTTTACCTCCACACGAGGGCCCTGAACCTCGGTAGATCTTGTTGTTAGCAGTGACTGATTCATCCCTCACGCGGCTACTCGTTGCGTGATCCCTCCCCGAGCGCCCCCAGCGTCCATCGTTCCCACATCTTTAGCCATCCTATGGCATCTGCCGTGACACCACCACGACAGCGGCTGCCAGGTCTTTGCTGCCTCTGCTGAAAGCACGATCAAGACATTGGAGGGTGAGTTACCATCTACTCTGCACTTGTGTCTCTTTTTACTCGGTTACTCTGGTGACACTGTTGTTCTCTCCACAGAAGAATACAAGAACTTCCGGGAGCAGCATCTGAACTGCCTCATGCCTGCCGAGGTGCAGCAGCAGTTGCAGACCCGCGAGGCCGAGATCCAGAAGGAGCGCGCCGCCGAGAGGGCTGAGTACGAGAAGATGCAGATCCAACTCAAGTCTGCACTCGAGGCTGCTGTCAAGCAAGGTGAAGAAAAGCAAGAGATCTTGAAAACCGCCAAGGCCAGGGAGAACACACTCGAGATGCAACTCTCGATGGTGAAGCAGCACAATCAGCAACTCGTCCTCCAGATCGCCGACTCACGCCGCATCCAGTACAGGCACATCTCCAACGAGAATGACTGGAAAATCAAGTTGGGCACCCTGCTGGTGGACTTGGAGTGTGAGTTTCCTCTACTCTGCTTTCGCCTTGAGTTTTTCTACTCTGTCTTCTCCTACCCGGTTTTGCTTCTTCTCGATTGGCCTTCTTCTCTGCCTCTGTTTCTAACTCTTAACAGTTCCTTTTCTAGATATCTTCCCTAAGCTTCGCTCAGCCAGCGTGCCTGCTCTGGAGAAAGCAAGATAGGTCCGGGCTGCATCCGGCTGCCCATCGACAAGACCTCCACAATTGGAGACTATCTTCTCAGCATCAAGACCCAGATCCGCTCCCTCAAGGGCCTGGGCACATCCATGGTGTCCACAGCATTCAACTTGCATAAGTTGTTCTAGCCGGAGCAGTAAGCGCTAGCCTCCTTTAGTGAGATTGCCAAGAAGCTGGATGGTGTGAAGGGCGAGTTGAAGAAATGGCATGCCTCTGCAGCTCGGGTAGGAGCTGACCAGCTGCTCCATTTCATGATGAGCTGGTATGAAAACCTTGTTCTCAGCAGGATCCTCACCATCCGAGAAGACTCCAAGTGGACCACAAAGCCCGAGTGCGTCACTCGCCGGAAGGTAGTGGCATACGATATTTCCTCCTACGCCGACACCGCCACCTACATCGACGGCCTCCCCGAGCCAGACACTGAGCCTGAGGACGAGGACGAGGATGAAGAAGACGATGACGACGACATCGCCAGCGAGGACTTGGCCATGTTTGAAGAAAACTCCGCAAAAGGAGCAGCCGAGAAGGGGAAGGCGCAGGGCAGCGCGGGGACCGAGTTGGCCACCGACGCAGATGCCGAGCAGCCGCAATCCAGCGCTCAAGGGGCCACCATCACCACCGAGATGATGACCAACCAGGCGGCTCCCGAGCTAGGCGCGACTGCTGCTGCGCCAACTGCCGCCGCCGCGCTGCTCAGGACCCAGTCCGCTGCATCCACCTCGGCCACAGATCTCGTCTTCGTCGCCACGGCCACTTCTGACCCATCTGCCAATGTTGATGCTGATGTCGAGAACATCGATGCGGCCAACACCGCCACTACCCTTCAGTGAATCCTGCAACACTTGTTACCTTGAACTTTTATCAGATCCCCGGGATGCCGGGTGCAGATGTAACCGTACAATTTATTGTCTCGTTGCTACTCAGTTTTTAATTTAGTTTGATATTTTAGCAACTCTGGCTTAATGCCGGGTTGTGTTTCTATGCAAGTCCCCGAGTTGCATTTTTTATCCACTCTTCCTTTTTGTCTCAACTCTTACCTGCAACTTGTTACTTTTTTGGTAGTCGAGTCACAATATTTCAAAGTTTGAGTGTCAAATACTTAGCCACTTAGAAAAGTGCATGGTAACGCTGCCCACCACTTCGCCAAAAAGAAAAAACAGTAAAAAAGACTCTATTCGGTTGCCACACGTTTCCTTCCCTCAGCAATTTTTCATGTGTTCATTGACCCTTTGGCTTGTTCTCTGGCTTACCATGAAGAGGGGTTGCGGACAGTAGCAGAGTCGCAGAGTGTCTTGTGGGTTTAAACACACTACTTTGTATGCTTTTGAAATTCTAAGTGGTTCAACCGAATAGACAAAGTAAAACAGAGTAAACACAAGGAACAATTTGAGCAAGGGCAGTCCCCGAGTTCGAATTCGGAGTGCCGACTAGAATTTAACCCGGGTGAGGATACATACACAGTTTGCTCATGAATGAAAACGTCGAAGTAGAGCTACATTCCAGGGGCGCTTAGATTCCTCTCCGGCTCTATCCGGCCTATTCTTCTGGGGTGCGTGTGCGTCAAATAGGTAATAGGCATCATTGTGCAGAGCCTTGCTCACAATGAAAGGCCCTTCCCACGGAGGGGAAAGCTTGTGCATCTCGGATGTGCGCTGCACGAGCCTAAGGACCATGTCTCCTTCTCGGAAAACACTCGGGTTTACTTTTCGGCTGTGATAACGCCTCAAGTTTTGCTGGTAAATAGCTGAACGTGATAGAGTTAGCTCTCTTGCTTCTTCTAGCAGGTCAACGTCATTTTCTCGAGCTTCTCTAGCCTGCGCCTCAGTGTAGAGGGTTCCTCGGGGCGATTCATGCTCTAGGTCAGTGGGCAACACAGCCTCAGCTCCATATACCAGGAATAATGGTGTGTATCCGGTTGATCGGTTAGGGGTAGTCCTTAGACTCCACAACACCGCCGGCAACTCGTCTAGCCAACACCCAGGTGTTTTCAGCACTGGCTCAATCAGCGTTGGCTTTATGTCGGATAGCACCATGCCATTTGCTCTTTCAACTTGCCCATTGGAGGCCGGATGCGCAACAGATGCAACATCTAGCTGAATCCGCTTATCTCTACAGAACCTTGCAAAAGCACCCTCAGCAAAGTTTGTGCCATTATCCGTGATAATGCTGTGCGGGTAGCCATATCTCAGGATCACATCCTTCAGGAAACTCACAGCTGTGGCTCCATCACACTTCCGAATAGGCTTCACCTCAATCCACTTGGTGAACTTGTCAACCATGACCAAGATGTGAGTCATGTTGCCTCTAGCCGGCTTGAAGGGGCCAACCATATCCAAACACCAAACTGCAAATGGCCAAGTAATGGGAATGGTCTTCAACTCGGAAGCTGGCATATGAATCTTACTTGCAAATCTCTGGCAGCCGTTGCACTTTCTCACAATATCTTCAGCTTGCTTCAAGGCAGTGAGCCAAAAGAAGCCGTGCCGAAAAGCCTTGTTAACTAGAGCCCGAGAAGAGGCGTGATGCCCGCATTCTCCCTGATGTATCTCCACCAGAATCTCTTCTCCTTCTTCTAGCTCTACACAGCGTTGCAGCACGCCAGTAGGACTCCTTCTATACAGCACTTCTCTGAAGATAGTATAGCCCTTGGATCTTCTATGAATTTGCCTCGCGGTAACTTCATCATCTGGCAAGGTGTCGTCCTTTAGAAAGGATAATATGGGCAGAGCCCAACTCGGTGTCTCCCAGATGGGAAACACTGGTTTGTCCAGTTCCATTGGATCAGCCACCAATACCTCTTCCGAGTTAAGGACGAGGTCACGAGTCCCCGAGTACTCGGAAATGACCCCCTCGATGAATGCGACAGTCCCCGAGTTAGGAGGGGCAGTTACCGAGTAAGAAGGGACAGTCCCTGGGTTCTCTTTTGCACCCTCCCAGTCAATCTCCATGGGAACAGCTTCCTCTCCTGGCAGCGAAGGAACGAAGATAGACTCCGAGTTGGGAGATGGCTTGATAGATGGCTTTCTATAATGCTCCAAGGCAATTCCAGCCGGGATGAACTGCCGAGAAGACCCCAACTTGGACAACTCATCAGCTGCGTCATTCTCTGCTCGGTCTATATGCTGGAACTCACATCCTTCAAAGAATCCAGTCATGGTTTGCACCAGAAACCGATACGACGCCATGTTGGCATCCAGAGCATCCCAGGTACCAGATACTTGCTGCATCACCATATCCGAGTTGCCATAACAAATGATGCGCTGCATGCCAACCTCCTTGGCTACTCTCAAGCCGTGTACCACGGCCTCATACTCAGCCACATTGTTAGATGCTTTGAAATGGATCTGCATCACATATTTGAGTTGATCTCGCTTGGGTGACGTAAGCACTACGCCAGCACCAAGGCCTTCCTTCACTTTGGAGCCATCAGAATGCATCTTCCAGTAGTTGGTTTTCGGCAAGGGAGGCTCATACTGCACCTCAGCCCAATCTACTAGAAAATCTGCTAGGATCTGTGACTTGATGGCTTCTCTTCTCGCGTACAAGGGAGTGTACGTGGCCAGCTCGATTGCCCACTTGGCTACTCTGCCGCTTGCATCGTTGTTGCCCATGATGTCCGAGATGGGAGCGGAACTCGCCAACGTGATGGGATGCTCTTGGAAGTAGTGCTTCAACTTCTTGGCACCCAGGTACACGCTGTATGTCATCTTATGGTAGTGTGGGTAATTTTGCTTGGAGTTGGATAGCACTTCACTCAGATAGTACACTGGCCGCTGCACCATCTTTCCTTCCTCTTCTCATTCCACCACAATCACCACACTGACTACTCGGTTAGTAGCCGCAATGTACAGCAGCATTGGCTCCTTGGGTAGCGGACTAGCCAAGATGGGAGCGCTACCCAGCATGGCCTTCAGCTCCTTGAATTCCACATCAGCTTGCGGTGTCCAGACAAACTTGTCACTCTTCTTCATGAGTTGATAAAGAGGCAAGGCCTTCTCGCCCATTCTGCCCAGGAAGCGGCTCAGAGAAGCCAGGCATCAAGTGAACTTCTGCACATCCTTCAGTGATCTCGGCAAAGACATGCTCTCTATAGCTTTTATCTTTGAAGGATTGGCCTCAATGCCCCGAATGGATACCAAGAAGCCGAGTAGCTTGCCAGCCGGGACACCAAAGGTGCATTTAGTCGGATTCAACTTCATTCTGTACTTGCGCATGTTGGCGCTCAATATCACCAAGCAGAGTATGTGTTTTATTCGTTTTGATGACAATGTCATCTACGTACACCTGCACATTCTTGCCAATTTGATCACGCAAGCATTTCTGCATGCATCTCTGATAGGTAGCCCCAGCATTCCGCAACCCAAAGCACATGACACGATAGCAATAAGCCCAGTACGGGGTAATAAAGGCAGTCTTTATTTGATCATCAGGGTTGAGAGCTTTCTGATGAAAACCAGAGTAGGTATCTATGAAAGACAAAAGATCACAACCAGCAGTGGAATCGATCACCTGATCTATGCGGGGTAGCGGAAATGGATCCTTGGGGCAGGCCTTGTTCAGGTCGGTGTAGTCCACGCACATGCGCCATGCGGTGTCGGCCTTGGGATCCTCCTTCTTCTTCTCAACCATAACCGGGTTGGCTATCCAGTCCGGATGCAATACCTCCATGATAAAGTTGCTTATCAGCAACTTGGTGATCTGATCACCGATAGCTTTCCTCCTCTCATCACCAAAGCGGCGCATAGCCTGCTTAACCGGCTTGGCATCATGCCACACATGCAGCGAGTGCTCAACAACCTCCCTCGGGACACCCGGCGGATCCTCATTGGACCATGCAAAGACATCCCGATTCTCACGGAGGAAGTGGATGAGCTCGCTTTCCTATTTCTCTCCCAACCCGGCGCGAATGATGGCAACACGGTCTGGGAACTCAGGGTCGACCTGGACCTTCTTTGTCTCCTGGGACGCCTGGAACGCAGTCCCGTACTGGCAACTCGACATACCAGGCGCACCACCTTGCGTTGCTTGCGCCATAGCCACCACCTCGTACATCTTCTTCTTCTCGGACGCAATGACCATGGATTCCGCCAACTGAGAACTAGCAGAGGCACACTCCAAAGACCTCTTGTAATCACCCGAGATGGTGATGACTCCGTTGGGACAAGGTATCTTCATCTTCAGGTAAGCAGCATGGGTTGAAGCCATTAACTTGGTGAGGGCAGGCCTACCGAGAAGAGCATGGTAGGGGCTCTGAAGATCAACCACCTCGAACTGGACACACTCGGTGCGACAGTTCTCCCTGGTGCCGAATAGGACATCCATCCAGATGAGGCCGATTGGGGCACAAAATACTCCCAGCACAATTCCATGGAATGTGGTCTTGTTGGGTAGCAGCATGTTCTCGGCAAGGCCGAGCTTCTTCAGTGTGTCCAGGTACATGATGTTGATGCTGCTGCCATTATCAATCAGCACCTTGCTGAATCGGACGTTCTTCTTAGGTCCCAGGAAAGTGGGATCCACCACCAGAGCATAGCTACCTGGGTTGGGCATCACCTTGGGGTGATCAGCCTTGGACCAAGTCACCTCCTGGTCACACCAGCGCAGATAGTGAGGCACAGCCGGGATCACGGCGTTCACCTCCATCGCGCACCTGCGCTGCAACTGCTTGTCGACTGGTTCGGTGACGAAGATTATGTAGCTCTCATGGTTCTCCTGGTACTGGTTGCGGTCTCCACCACCATTGTTGCCGTTATTGTTGTTGCCTTGGTTGTTGTTGTTGTTGCCTCTGTTGTTGCGGGTGTAGAAGTTGCTGTTGCGGTTGTCGTAGTTGTAGTTGCGGTTGACTCCTAAAGCCACTTGATTCACATTCTCCCTTCTTGGAAACGCTGCAGGCCTGGGAGTAGCTGCCCGAATAGGCTGCACATTGGCATTCGCAGCCGGCAGAGGAGGAGGAGGGGGCAGGTCTTCATTCTTGATGCGCTCCCACCAGCTGCACTGCCGGGTAGTGTGGTTGGCTGGCCTAGTCGGATGCCGAGTATGGAAGCTGCATGGCCCATCCTTCATGTTTGCAAAGACGAAGTTCGGAACTGAATCCGAGTTGCCGCTACTCTGCTGGGGAGCAATGTAAGGTTTCTTGATGCCTTGGCCCTGATTCTGGTTTTGCCCGTATTGGGCTCCAGCAGTTTTTTTGCCTTTGGCTACTCCCAGCAGTCGTGGTCACAGCATTCACCTCCTCTGGATCATACCGAGTATAAATCCGGTCACCTATGCGCTTGTTGCGGAAGTCATTGCGCCTGTTGTCGTCTTGTAACTTCCTTCTCGGCTCGGGAGAATCAAGCAGAGGCTGAGTAGAATCGCCGAGTGCATACATATCTGCAATCTTGATTGTCTCAGCGAGAGTACTCGGCATCTCTCTTTGCAACTTCTGCCACAACATGCTGCCATGCCTGCAGCCTAGGCGAACCAAGTAATGTCCTGAGCCTCATTCACACCCTCACAGGTGTTCCTCAAGGTGCTCCACCGAGTAAGATACTCTCGGTCAGTTTCCTCTTCTCGCTGCTTGCAAGCAGACAACTGTTGCGGCCTATTTGGCCTCTTGTAGGTGCTTGTGAAGTTGCTGATGAAGGCTTCCGAGAAGTCTAGTCAGGAATTGATACTGTTCTTGGGCAGGTTGTTGAGCCAAGTCCTTGACGGACCTTCTAGCATCTGCGGGACGTACTGCACAGCCCATCTCCGATTGCCGCCTGCAATGTGCACGGCTGTGACATAGTCACTCAGCCAGTCTTCTGGCTTGGTGCTGCCATTGTAGCACTTGGTCCCCCTGGCCAGCTGAAAATGGTTCACAGAGGGCTCCTCCATGATACGGTGACCAAAGCATTCTGGGACAGAGGCTCCTTGTTCTCGAGCTGCGCGGATAGATTGATCCGGTCCAGCTTGTACCTTGCATCGCTGGGCTACAACATGTGGTTACCCACACGATCAGTAACATCTCTTGGGTCAGCATACCCTGCCAGCCCCATTGCCGAGTAACCATCATCATAGCGGTCTTGCTGCACCGCTACGGGTTGCACAACCGGGTTGGCTGCCTGCACATCGGCACGCGGCTGTGTTGCCGCTGGTTGCTGGACCCTCTGTCGGGTAGGCTGAGCAGCATGCTGCCGAGAAGGACCTGCATGGTTTCCTCCTTGCCCCTTACTGTGAGCTTTAGTGGCTTGATAGCCTGCTCCTGCAGTGTTGTGTTTTTGACCGGGCTGTCGCGGCACAGCGAGCTGTTTTGCGGCGACAGCAGGGTCGTACACCTGCATCTGTCTGCTTTTCCCAGAGTGCACACTCTGGTCCCTCTCGTTGCCGGGAAGCTGCGATGAGGCCTGATCCATAGATCCAACCGCACGCGAGTGCACAACCTGAGAAGCGCCAGCACCCGGATTGGCTTTTCGGAACTGCTCATTCTGCCTGCTAGCCTCTAGCACTAGCTCGTTAAGCCTCTCCTGCTGCCTAGCGCGCGCGTCGCCAGTGAGATGCGGCAACTCAGCAGCCACTGCCTCTGCAGCCCTAAGAGTTTTGGTGGGGGTGCTGTACTTAGGCCTATCAATGGTGTTTAGACTAGCAGATTGGCTAGCAGCCCTACCATCTCTAGCCAGCTCAGCGTCTAAGTTGCGACGCATAACGCTTATCTTGCTAGGCAGCCTAGAAACAGGAGTAAACCCATGCGCTGCGTTGTACTCATTTTGCGCAAGGTTAAGCTCAAGCCTAACCTTCTCCAGCTCCTGGGACTCAACGAGTAGCACTTGACGCTGCTGCTCGAGTTGCGCCCTCATGGCGGCGAGTTCCGCCTTGGTGGGTTGCGGCATACCCAGCGGCATGGTGGCGCCAGCGCGAACAGCCGTGATCGCCGTAGAGGTGGAAGGAGGCAAGTTTGAGTCCTTCTCGTAGGGCTTGTGGACCCTCGCACCCACAGGTTACTCGATGACGCCAGCGGCAGCGGTCGCGCCCTTCCCGGCATCGATAGCCGGGCCTGTCATCATCACCTCCACGTTGTCCGCAGAGCAGCCAGTTGGCTTCTCGCGGGCAGCGAGTACATCAGGAGGATCTTCCGCGTCGAGCACCACCTCTGGAAACTCGCGGATGACGGTGGTGGTGACGTAGACCAGGTGCATGCCGAAGGAGAGCACCGAGCCATCTGCAGGCATGGGCCTGCCACCGAAATCTCCGGCGTTGTCGGAGACGAAGTCGAAGGAGCTGAATCTGTGGACAAGGCCACATACCACGCGCTCCCCTGAAGCGGAAACCGGTCCCGTCCGAATGTGACCTCCAGCCAGCGCCGCTGCTGGCCCCACGGTGGGCACCAACTGTCGTGGTGGTATCACGGCAGATGCCATGGGATGGCTAAAGGTTGGGGCCGATGGACGCTGGAGGTATCCGGGGAGGGATCGCACGACGAGTAGCGCCGCGCTAAGATGTCTCAAGCACTGCAAACAACAAGATCTTACCCAGGTTCAGGGCCCTCGTGTTGAGGCAACACCCCTACTCCTGCCTTTTCTCTCTATATGTGTGTAAATCGAGTAGCCACAGTACAATGTATGCCTCTCAACCGAGTAGCCGCTCTGCTGCTCTCTAGCTCTGGTGTTGTCTCTAGCAAATAAATGCGAAGTGTGGCAACCTCCCTCGCGCAGGAGGGGACGGGGCACCTTATATACTGGTGCCCAGCCGAATAAACAAAGACTAAAAGGTACGGTGATGGGACTTGACCACTGTGACATGGGCACGCCTCCGAGATCTCGCGCGGAGAAGTGCGGCGCCATACGGCTGACAGCCCATGTCCGCTCTGTCAGCCGCCCGACGTAGACTTCCATCCCCTCTTGTCCCCTCAGTACTTGACAGGACTGGACGGCTGTCTAACCCTGCGTCACTGATGATCACAAACCTAGTAAGTTGAACCGCACGCGGGTACGGATGCGGGATACGCGGGATCTTCTGTCATAACGGCTCCATTGACTTCTGGCCCGAGTAGGATTGCCCTCCGTCTACTCGGACCAATTTCTCTACTCGGACGAACATAACTTCCTTGATATCTTCTCTTGGCCATTGTTGAGTACGGCCATATAGAAACCTACCGGGTAGCAAGTACCGGGTAGCCGTCTACCCGGTCAACAACACATTTGACCTTCACTTTAGCACTTGCCTTACCCCTACTCGGGGGTAACCCCCCGACATAAGGGATACTACTCGGATTAGCATGCAAACACAAAGCATATCAGGCTAAGTAATTCTACCCGGCACGGCATGCAAACACAAAGCATATGGAGCCAAAGAGGTAAGTATGAGGACCTACTCGGGGCAGCATGCAGACATTAAGCATACAAAGCTAAGAGGCTACCTATTCGGTATCTGAATGCAAAAACAAAGCATAGGCAATAGAACACTAACCTGGGAGATGTGTTTGGTGTGGCTATACGGCACAAAGCTGTAAGCCCAGTTCTCGGTGAGCGTGGTCTGCATAATGGACCTGGCCCAGATGGCCACCTCAGCCTTGCCGAGCTCGAAGGTTGTCATCCTGGTACAATCCCAGGGACCTCCCATGCATGTAGCACATCTTGTGTACTCGGTCCTGGAGCCGGAGTACCCGACGAGAGATCCAGCAGGCGATTGGATCATCCTGAAGGAGCCCTTCTGCCGCCAACTCGGTCAAGCGCTTCCCGACCTGGACGACGTCTGGCACGGTCTTCTCTGGGTCGTATCCCCAGTTCTGCCCGGTGGACAGCGCGTTCACAAACTTAGGAAGCCCTATCCGGTTTTCGGTGGGCTTTCCCTTCTTGGCGGGTACGTTCTTCACGTATAGGAAGCCGCGCTGCCACTTGCGCACGGTATCCAGCCCGAGTACTCTCGGGTGGTGTCCGATGCGGCGCTGCAACATCATCGCGCTACCCGTCTGGGTCATCACGTGGGGGGCTTTAGTGTTGCCAGGATTAGGAACACTTTGCTTACGAAGGAAGAAGTATTTGGCCCAGGTCTGGACCGTCGGGTAGACGCCAAGAAAGGCTTCACACACGGTGGCGTGTGTGGAGAGCATAACAATGGCATTTGGTGGAAGGTGGTGCGGCTGAATGCTGAAATGGCGGAGGAAATCTGAGAAGAACTTGGAAATAGGAAGGCCGAAGTCGCGTTTGAAGTGGGAGAGGAATACCACGTACTCGTCCTTTTCTGGTGTCGGGACGAGCTCGGTGCCAGGAGGCCGACAGACAACACCGGGAGGGACTCGGCGGGTATTCACCAGCCATTGAAAGTCCTCGTCGGTGACGTCCAAGCCCTCCCAGCCGGCTCGGGCAGGAACCATCTCGTCTCCGTGCGCCATGGATGTGAGGTTGCTTTTTGGAGAGGAAGAACTCGTCGGAGTTGAGGGTGAGGATGGCGGCGATGGTGCACCGGGTTTCTTGCTCTCAGCTCTCACGGTGGGAGCGCGGTAAGTACTTGCGGTGGCGATGTGCTCGACGGCGGCGACTGAGGAGATGGGAGCACGAGATTGGAAAGGAAGCAGGAAAGAGAAAAGGTAGGCGCCGCGGGGGTATTTATCTCTCCCCGCGGGCTGCAGTTACTGCTGGATCAATCGTGAGGCGTGGGTTAACTGCCCGTTAGAAACGCACACAGCGCGAAACGCGCGCGTAACGGGCGCAGTTAATCTCACGTCCCAAATCGTGGGCTCTCGAGTACCGTTCGACGTGACCTAACGGGTTGTGGGCCCTAGGCGCAGAGACTGGCGCGTGGCGTGCAGCAGCACCGAGGCGTCGGGGTCACTGGTGCATGGTAGGTGGCCCGCAGCAACACGAGAAGATGGATTTGGTCTGATCCAGCGGGATCGCGTTCAAAATTTCACTAAGTAAATATACTCGGCAGCACTCTGCAGAGCATGTTCTACTCGGAGTTGAAGAAATTCTTCCAATAACCACAGTTGGGGTGGTTCGAGTAGGAGGTTATGGGTCCGAGTTGAGATGCAACTCGGTCTGTATCCTTCATGAAGACAAGTTTTGTTTTAAGCTGGCAGGGCCCAACGAACAAGTTCACTGGACTCTGTAACATCCCAAGTATGAAAATACCCCTAGAATGTTTGATTCTTGTTTAATTAAAGTTTTGCATCATGTCCTCATGCTCATTGCCTTGTTTGCATTTGTTTTGCATTGTTATTTCTGTTGTTATGCATCTGTTTCAAATTGCTATCTATTTCAAATTCAAACTTTATTCAAACATTTATTTCATACTTGCTCTGTTACAATCTTTTTCAAATAAAAGTTCAACTCAAACAACATGTGTTTCCAATTATTTTCCATAATGTTCAACTATTAAAATGGTGGTTTTTAATCAATCCATTAATTCCAAATTGCATACAAAAGTCAAATCAAAAACATCAAACAGCACCCAATTTCAAATTATGAACAATACCAAAACAAATATACTCATTTGTTTCCAAATAAAATGATATGATAACCCTATGTTAAAATCTTGCTTTAATAACCATTTAATAACCAAAATTCATCCAAATGCAATCAATTTCAAACAGCACCATAAATTAATTATTTGTGCAATTCAAAACTTGCATTTGTTTAAATTTCCATCAAGGAGTTGACACAAAATTTTCTAAGATTTTTGCTAACTCAAAAATCATCTTTTTCTTCCAAATCCTACTTCTGCAAAAAAAAGTAACAAAACAATTAATAAAAGAAAAGGAAACTTACCTGAGGGGGGAGCCCGCGCGGCCCAGCCCAACTAACTGGCCCGCGTACCCCTTCACCCCCCCCCCCTCTCTTTCTTCTTCAGCAGTACGGCAGCGCATCCACAGGTGCCACGGCGGCACTGTTTCAACGCCGACGGCCATCCTCGCTTCCCTAGGCCTATATAAGCAGCCCTAGCCCCGCGCCGCTGCCCTAGACCCTAGGCTACCCCTCTCCCTCTTTTCCGCCGTCAATTTTCCCTCTCCCTCGCCGGATCCCCTCTCTCTGTATCCACCTTACCTCACCGGAGCGACGCCCTTTGAACCTACCATGGCCACCGCCGCTGCCGTGCGCCACCATCCATCCTAGCTACTGGAATCAAACCGCCGTACTTCCTTCTTCCTCGACGACGTCTCCGTTGAGCTCGACGCTGCCTGGATCCACGCCGCCGTCCACGATCCTGTCGCCGGCCACCGTCTCCCCCGATCCTCTGCTCGACTACAGCCGCGGTGAGCTCACCGTGCACTTCCTCCTCTCTGTCCTCGAGCACGCACATGCCCTAAACACCTCCGTGCTCGCAGCACACGCAGGCACCACGAGCACGAGCAGTCGCGGAATCTCGCCGCCGTTGAGCCACCGTGAACACCTGTCCAAGTTTCAGAAACACGCGTTAGTTTCAGTTAAAAACCAAAACCTGAACCTTACCTTGGCTGCGCGCGGTATACTGACAAGCAAGCGAACACACACCAGTGGCAACGCCACAGCGCCCGCACGGGAGAGGCCAGGGTTCGAGCCCTGGCTCTCGCACGGGAGAAAAACCCATCTTTTTTCCGCGCAGTGCTGACAGGGTGGCCCCCCCTGTCAGCCACTCTGTTGCCACGCAAGCACACGCTGGCCCAGGGCCCATCTGGCAGTGCCTTGGGCTAGTTAGCTGTGCGGTATCAAATGTTTTTAACCTTTCCTGTTTCAAAAACAAGTCCTTTTAATTGCAGAATGGTCCCTTAAACTAAAAAGTTAATAACTTTTATTTTATAACTCCAATTAATAAAAATAAAATATGTGCACTGCCCCAAATTCAATTATCTACCTATTTATAACATTTGTTTACTGTTTTGAATTTTCTAAATGCATTCCAAATTTGAATTCAAACAATTTATTTGTAATTTGAGAAAATCCATAACTAATTCATACTTAATCCAAATAATGCAAATAAAATATGTTCTCCATGCTATTTCAAATCACCTTTTCAAATATAAATTTTGTTTCATGATTTGAATAATTAAAATTGCTTAAATAATTTAGTCCTTGTTTAATTCATTTAAATTTGCTAAAATCATAACTTGCTCAAAATAAATTATTTTTGAACATGCAAAATATGTTTTCAAACCATCAAAGTATAAACTTTTCAAATGTGAATTTGAATTTATGTTTTGAACAAATAAAAATTCAATTAATTTCAAACTTGTTTTAAATTCATTTAAAACTTGTTTAATCTTGTTTATTCCATAATAAATTCATCCTAATTCCTTTTTCAATATTTGAAACATGTAATCCACCTAAAATTGTGTGTTATTTTCAAATATGAATTTTGTTACTTGTTTTGAACACTTTAACTTGATGAAAACAACAAATGCTTGTGTGACACCTTTAAGTAACCCAAATTTCCAAACTTAATAAATAATTTTCCAACTTGGTAAATTTCATTTACACTTGCATCTATTGTTGTTTTAATATTGTTATCATCATGCATGCATCATGCTAAACAACTTTCACATGATAATTAATTATAGATCATTTGTTTCCACCTAAATTCATGGACTCTTTCCATATGCAATTCAATTGCATATGGGTCCATTTAAATTGTGTTACCATGTCAAGTACTTTATTCTGATGCATCCATTAACATGACATGCATCATCCCATGATTGTGCATTATGCCATCTTATTGATTGTTGTTCTCTGCGTTGTTTGTTTGCTTCTTCTCGGATAGACGACGACGTTGAGACCGACGATCCTTACGACACCCCTTCTGAGGATCTAGCTCAGTACCAGGCTACTGGGTTTGCAGGCAAGTTATCACTCACATGAACCACTGTGTTCCTTTCAACATTGGTTACCGATACTTTCCGTTGTCTATTTTGCTAGCCCTATGTATAGTTGTTCCTGTTACGAACCTATCACATGAATCCCTTAACCCTGATATTGCTCTCACCTCCACTCCTACAACCCCATTGTTTGAGCCAGTGTCTTACTAGCATGCTTAGGTTGTTTTGCTCGAGTCTGTTACCCGTTACTTTCTGTTACTACTATTCTATTATGTTCTGGGGGCTCGATGTTAATCAATCAACCTGTTAATAATAATATGCTGATAAGGCACCGGCAGGAGGCCCTGTGTGGTTTTGAGGCCTGCTAGTGTCAACCCTAATAGGAAACGGGTCTTGTCTACTGATGCATGATGAGCGCACTACCCGCATGTGGGAAGCGAGTATGGGCGCCCCCCTCAATTTGATTCGATTCGCATCTCGTCCAAATCGCCTCATTTAGTTCGTGTTTTCCATTTGCCGCATGCATGTTTTTGCGAGCCCAGCGCAGGGTGGAACTTTTGTAGTCGGCATATAGGGGGACACGTTCTTAGAGTGCTATGAGGGTCCCTTTTCTTCGGGGCTCGATTAGCCGTGCGCCCAAGGTGCTTTGGGCTTGATGCGAAGAAGAGTTGAGTTGTGTTGAGTGCCCCGCTTGGTGGGAGGCATCCCATCTGGCGGGTTATTCTTACATGTACGGCCAAATTGGTGTACCCCTGCAGGGATAAATCTTCTCGAGAAGCCGTGTTTTCCGCGGTTATGGTTGACTTGGTGAAAGTACTGGCTAACAAGTACTCAGAACAACTTACACCTAACTAATGATAACTTGACTAGTAATAGACTTATTGACACAACAACTTGATCCATTATTCATTAATCCAACTGTGTGAGTTATCCTCGGATTGCTTCTTTGGATAAGGGGCGAGATCCAGGATGGGTTTGTTTGGTGGTAAACAATAGTTGGTTACTATACGCTATCTTATCTCCTTTCTGTTAGCCGGAAGTTGTAGTGTTTCTGTAGTTGGTTAGTGCAGCCAGTTGCAGCATCTTTTATACCCCCCCCCCCTTTCTTCCGTTGAACCCAAGGCATTTGTGCTTGGTGTTGACGGGTCACACTTTGGTGAACTGTGAGTCTTGCTTGCCAGTACGTTGTTGTACTGACTCCTTTGGGGCTGTGGTTTCCGCAGACTACGCTTACGAGGATCCCAGTGACGGCTACTACGTGGAGTTTGACGAGGCTGCTGACGAGTAGATAGCGGACCCGGGCAGGATCCGAGACTACGTGGATGGGCTCCGTCTTTCTTTCATTTCCCGGCTTCTTAAGCCTATTTGGATTTGTCTGTACTCAGACCCTTTGAATGCTTCCGCTGAGATGTAATGATGTTATGTTGGGACATGTGTCCTCTGGATGATTGTATTTGCTATTCTCTGCCCTACTGAGGGCCAATTGCAACTTATTTCCATCTTTTGTGTCTTAGAGATATGTTGTGTTATCATTTTGTTCAACGCCGTTGACGTACCATGTGTGTATGGTATGAAGTACGTCAATGGTAGTATCTTGATTTCTATGGGATGGTTTACGTCGACGCTGAACAGATAGGGGTTGGTTGTCACACATACGTGTGTTGGCCTACTCGTAAGAGGATGCGGGTGCCGGTAAGCCCCGTAATCCAATCTACTACTGTTCACCGGAACGGCGAGTATCCTTTAGAAGTCAGGGTGCGACAAATGGTATCAGAGCCTGTCTGCCTGTAGGATCCCTTTTACTGGTTGCAGTTTGAGTCTAGAAACTATTTTGTAGCTATATAGGAAAAATGAAACGTGAGAGTAGGAATTCTGCCATTTTTCTTCTTTCCCCACCCACCCTCCCTTTTCTGGTAAGGAAGTGCAACGTTGTTTTCTCTTCTCACCCAAAACTTCCAAGTTAGGATTTCACGTGTTTTGGGTTCTCCGTAGTACCTCAGGATTTTTGGTCTCGTTTTCCCGATGTTGCTTCGATATCCTGTTCTTCTAAAGAACCTTTCGTCCGTTGAAACCTTGTTGTTGTTTTCCACTTCAATTCTTCTACCGGTGTCTAATCAAAACTTCCCCGATCATCTGCAGATGGATCTCAGGTTCTACCCGCAGGTGGTTCGGATGACTCGCTGCGAGAGCACCGCCGGTTATCCGGAGATGCCGAGGGACATGGTCACGTATCTGGGGTTCCATTGGGCACCAGAGTACCAGGTCTACGAGCAGCAGCGAGAGTTTGAGCAGACCTACTACCAGGCTATCGTCTACATTCTGTCAGATGATGGCAGGAGCGTAGTCCACCGCTACGAGGCAGTAGGTTCCACAGTGGATATGGCCGTGCAGCAGGCAGCTTACGTGAGTCTCACCGTCCTTCGTGCTGACTACTGGGGGTTTGACGATTCTATCTATCGCCACATCCCCCGTGGTTACATCACCTCAGCGGGAGCTCACTTCACTCTCTATGACAACCTGGATGTCTACGAGCATGATAGCTCCAGGCTGCACACCACCGCTCAGTTTGTGAGGCACAGTGACGCAGTTGCCACCACACTTTCTCAGGAGTTGGTTTCAGTCAGGGAGCAGCTCTACTTTGCTCTGACTCGTCTGGCGACTTACACCATAGACTTTGTTGGAGATGAGCGCTTTGCCCGTTTCCATCAGACAGTTGGACATACTCTGCCAGATGTTGGAGGTTACGAGCCGATCAGAGGTCCACTCCTCCATCTCAGTGCTGGATACACTGGGATTCCCCGCTTTGGAGCACAGGGAGACGACGCTTTCTACTTCACCACACCGAGAGTTCCTCTCAGAGCAGTTCCGCTCTACGTGGATCGTCGTTCTACTTACTTTCGTGGGCGTCCTCCTCACCGTACCTCTCGCCGTACTACTCACCGCCGTCCTGCGTGATGAGCATGGGAGTACCGATGTATCCGTTCCTAGCTATGTTTAGTTATCCTTTGGCATTCGAACCATTTATGGTGTGTTGGATATTCTGATGTAATGAATCATGTTATGATGTACCTGTTGGTTATCTATTCATGCGTCGGAATAATCTCTTTTTCGGTTACCAAGTCTATCCTTTTCTGTTGTTGTGCTAAAATGCATTTCCATTCAGGATGCCGCCAACAAGGAACACCCCGCCTGAGCCACCTCCGATCACGGAGCTGTTGACTCAGATGACTCGAGTCGTGGCGCAGATGGCCCAGTTCCAGGCTAATCAGCAAATCAACCAGAATGCTCCACGGGTCAACATCAAGGAGTTCCTCAGTCTGGGCCCAAAAGCTTTCGTGGCAACACGCGAGCCCCTGGATGCTGATGACTGGATCCGTGACATAGCCAGGACTCTGGAGATTGCACATGTAGCTGAGGAAGACAAGGTCAAGTATGCCACCTACCTGCTGAAGGTTCAGACAGCTTCTTGGTGGGAAAACTACCAGGCCATGAGAGCTGGAAATCCAATCACCTGGGGCTGTTTCAGGGATGCCTTCCTGAAGCACCACATTCCAGAGGGCCTCATGGAAAGGATGCGTGAAGAGTTCTGCTCTCTTAAGCAGGGCAAGCTGGACGTTATCAGCTATCAGACTGAGTTCAATCGCCTCGCTCGATACGCTGGTGACGAGGTGTCCACTGAGGCCAAGAAGATGGCAAGGTTCCGCAGAGGTTTTAACCCGGAACTGAATGTCGCACCCTGACTTCTAAGGGATACTCACCGCACGAACTGGATAGCAGATGCTTGGATTATGGGGCATACCTGCTCCCACGTCCCAGCTTCCTGGTAGGCCTGCGCTTATGCGCGACAACACAAGCTCCGCTATTCCATCGTCGATGTAAACTATCCACTAGAAATCACAGGCACTACCATTGACGTACTTCATAACAATCACGCACTGTACGTCAACGGCTTTGAACGAATGATAATCACAACATATCTCTAAGACACAAAAGAGTGAAATAAAGTTGCAACTGGCCTTCATTAAGGCAGAAATAGCAAATTCAATCATCCAGAGGACACATGTCCCAACATAGCATTCATTACATCAGCGGAAGCAAACAAAGGTGTCTGAGTACAGACAAAACTGAAGGCTTAAGAAGCCGGAGGAAAAAATAAAGCAAACGAAGCCCATCCACGAAGGTTCTGGATCCTGCCCTGGTCCAGCTATCTACTCGTCTGCAGCGTCGTCAAACTCCACGAAGTAGCCGTCCTGAGAAGCATCGTAGCCGTAGTCGTACTCTGCGTAAACCACAGCCCCAACGGGGTCAGTACATCCAAGTACTGGCAAGCAAGACTCACAGTTCATCAAAGAGTTACCCGTCAACACAAGCATTGATGCTTGGGATCAACGGAAGAAAAGGGGTGATATAAAGTTGCTGCTGGCTGCGCTAACCAACTACAGATGATACTACCAGTTCCGGCTAACAGAATAAGATGAGATCGAGGATTGTAACCAACTGAAAGATAACTTCAACCAAACCCATCCTGGATCTCGCCCCTTATCCAAAGAAGCAATCCGAGGATAACTCACACAGTTGTAATAAGGTGAATCAAGTTATTGTGTGAATAACCTATTACTAGTCAGGTTATTAAACAGTGGGTGAATCATGATTGATCATTAAGTTGAAGTTGTCCTGAGTACTTGTTAGCCAGTACTTTCACCAAGTAATCCATAACCGCGGAAAACACGGCTTCTCGAGAAGATTATCCCTGCAGGGTTGCACCAATTTGGCCGTACACTCATGAATAACCCGCCAGATGGGATGCCTCCCACCAAGCGGGGCACTCAACACAACCAACCATTCCTCGCATCAAGCCCAAAGCACCTTGGGCGCACGGCTAATCGAGCCCAGAAGAAAATGGACCCTCATAGCACTCTAAGAACGTGTCCCCCTATATGCCGACTACAAAAGTTCCACCCTGCGCTGGGCTCGCAAAAACATGCATGCGGCAAATAGAAAGCACGAACTAAATGAGATGATTTGGACGAGATGCGTATCAGGTCAAGTTGAGGGGGGCGCCCATACTCGCTTCCCAAATGCGGGTAGTGCGCTCATCATGGATCAGTAGACAAGACCCTTTTCCTATTAGGGTCGACACTAGCAGGCTTCAAAACCTCTCATGGGCCTCCTGCCGGTGCCTTATCATCAGATTATTATTTACCATTAGCAATTAACAGGATTGATTGATTAACATCGAGCCCCGGTACAAATAATAAGATAGAAACAGTAATAACCGTCAACAGACTCGAGTAAGAGCAACCCTAAGCATGCTAGGTAGAACAGGCACAAGCAAAGGCTGTAGGTATGGAGGTGAGGCAGTATCATTGGTTCAAGGAAGCATGTGATAGGTTCGGAGAACAAGCAACGATACATATGGCTAGCAATAATAGACAACAGGATAGTATCGACAACAAGTGTGGAAAGGAAACTCGATGAATCATGTGAGTGATAACTTGCCTGGCAGCTCAGTATCGTACTGGGCTAGGTCCTGAGAAGTGGTGTCGTAAGGATCGTCGGTCTCAACGTAGTCGTCGTCTAACCGAGAAGAAGCAAACCAACAAAACAGATATGTAAACAAACATTGACATGGCATGGTGCACAATCAAATATGATGCATGACAATTTAATAGATGCAACAAGATAAACTATTTGATATGATAACACAATTTAAATGGACTGATATGTAACTGTGAGTTGCATATGAAAAGCCCATGGAATTTGGTTAGATTATTTGTTTTCCAACTAATCAACAGGTGATAATGGATTAGCATGATGCATGCAACAGGATAACAGCAAAATAACAACATTAGAACCAACTTAGAAAAGGTTGTAGCAATTTAAAAGTTTGTTATTAATTTTGGAAGAATTTGGGTGCATTAGAGGTATCACACATGTAGTTGTTGTTTTCAACCATTTAAAATGTTCAGAGCAAATAACAAAGTTGATATTTGAAAAGAACATCAAATTCTGGTTGGATTACATGTTTCACAATTTGAAATTGGACTTTGGATTATTTAGTTATGAATTAAACAAAATTAAACAATTTTTAATTGAATTAAACATGGTTTAAATTGTTTAGGCAATTTAAATTGTTCAAACCAGAAAACAAAATTTATATTTGAATAGAGCATTCAAAATGGTGTGAAAAACATATTTTTGTTGAATTATTTGAAAACAGCATGAATTAGTTATGAATTATTTCAAATTACATTTGAATTATTCAAATTTGAAATTTAAATGAATTTTGAAAATTCAAAACAGAACACAAGTTGAATATTTGCAAAGACTATGAAATTCGGATCAGAATTCATATACAAAGTTTAGTTATTGGATTTATAGATTTGAAGTTATGGAATTTATAAGTTTTAGTTTAATTCTGCTATTTAAAAGAATTAGAAAAAAAAATTTAACAGATTCAGGTTTAAACTTTTGTTACCGTGCAGGTTTACACGCACACGCTGACAGGCAGGGCCCAAGGCCAGCGTGGCAGGCGCGCGCTGGCGTGGCACAGAGGGCCACTGCCAGGTGGGGCTGCGCTGGGGAGAAATTCTCCCAAAAAAAGGTTGCGGCCGCGGGGCTCGAACCCGCGAGCTCGCTGCGCGCACAAGGATTCAGAACCACTGCGCTGCGTTCACGTTTGTTATCAGTAGACGCGGTGCAGTGAGGATATAGTTACAGCTGCGCAAGTCTGAACTTTTCTGACGAAACTGTCGATCGATTGCTTGATCGACCTACAGAGAAAACTTGCCGGCGGCGATTGGCACGGACGTGCTCACGATTGGATGCACTGGATGTGCCACGGGTGCACGGAGATGCAGCAGGAGAGAGAGGGGAGGGAGTGGACGCTCACCACCGTGCAGAACGAGGCAGGGGCTCGACGTTGATCTGCTGACGGCGGCGTGACGCGGACAGTCGAGGACGGCGGCGGTCTCCTGCTGGCTCCCTGCGGCTGCTACGGTGTCCAATACGTCGAGGGCGAGGTGGCGGTGCTGTTCCAGGAAGCGGTGGTTGCGGAGGTGGCCTGCAACGGCGACGGGAAGGTCGGGTTCAGAAAAGCACGGCACGGTGGCCGGAGAAGAAGAAGAGGACCGCGTCCTCGATCTGCTGCTCACCGTGGGGCTTGCAGATGTCCAAGGGGAAGAGGAAGGTGAGGCGAGCTGATTACAGGGCAGAGGTGGCTAGTTGGGAGCTGGACGCGGCGGCGCCATGAAGATCTTCAGAAGCTCGCCGTCGGGGAGGAGATACAGAGAGGGGTGGAGGTCGACGATGGAGGCGATTGACGGCGCGAGCGAGGAACCCTAGATCGTTAGGGCACAGCTAGGGGCTAGGGCACGCCTTATATAGGCCGGAGGCGCTGCGGTGGCCGCCGTGGTCGCGCGCGGTCGCCGTGGCATCGGCGGATGCCCGCCGTACGCGAGGAAGGCGACGGATTAGCCGTTGCACGGATCTTGAAGCAGGGGCGAAGCGGTAAGAGGCTTAAGTTACGGGCTGGGGCGCGCGCGGTAGGGCTAGGTGGGCTTGGGCTCGTTATTTGCTGCGCGCGCGCTGCTGTCTTCCTTTTTATCCTTTTTCTGCTTTTATTTTTTTTTTGTAATTGCTTTTGGAACAAAACTGTTAAGGTTTTATTTGAGGAAAAATTTAGAAAAATTAGGTTAACCTTTTTAGTTAATTAGAAACCACATTATCAACTTGGATTTCAAAAATAAAATTTTAAAATCATAGTTAGTGTTTGAAATCAAATTTGGGGTATTTTCATATTAAATTTTATTTATTGAAAATAACCATTTGAATAGGGTTACCCCTAGGTTTAAAACAAATGATTTTAGGATTTCAAAGTGTGGTGAAAAGGATGGATTCAAAACAAGCACTGATTTGAAACTTGGTTGAATTTTTAAAAGGTGATTTGAGAATTATTGTTTGAAATATTGGTTGGATTTAAGGCAACAATTTAATAAGTGAGAAAAGGAATAACATGGTTGTTTTTAGTTGTTATTTTTATACCAAAATTGTAACATAGCAAGTATGAAAGCAATGTTTGAAAAAGATTTGAATTTGAGTTGTGAAAACAAGATAAAACAGACAGAAACAAATGCAAACAATAAATAAACATGATGCCATGATGCATTGCTTGAAATAAAACAAGGAATCAAACATTCTAAGGATAGTTTTCATACTTGGATGTTACAAAACGCCCCCCCTTGAAGGAATCGCGCCCCGAGATTCCCTACTGAGAAGTGAAAAGGTCCGGATACTTCTTGCGAAGATCCTCTTCGGTCTCCCACGTTGCCTCTTTATCGGAATGATGCGACCATTGGACTTTCAAGAACTTGGTGCTCTTGTTGCGAGTCTTACGCTCGGTCTCATCGAGAATACGAATAGGGTGCTCCTCATAAGACAGATCATCTTGCAGCTCAATAGAATCATGATCAACTGCACGATCTGGGTCTTTGAAACACTTCTTGAGTTGTGACACGTGGAAAACATCGTGCACCTTGGATAGTTTTTCTGGAAGTTCAAGACGATAAGCATTCTCTGCACGCCTTGAGAGGATGTTGAAAGGACCAATGTATCTTGGTGCAAGCTTTCCTTTCACACCAAAACGATGAGTGCCTCTGAGGGGAGTTACACGGAGATATGCCTTATCACCAGGTGCATAGACCATATCCCTGTGCTTGCTATCATAATAGCTCTTCTGACGAGACTGAGCAATCCTAAGATTGTCACGAATGATACGAACTTTCTCCTCGGCTTCCTTAACCATGTCAGGGCCTAAGAGTGAACGTTCACCAGCTCCAGACCAATTGATTGGACTCCTGCATCTGCGACCATACAGTGCCTCAAAAGGTGCCATGCCTAGGCTTGCCTGGTAGCTGTTGTTGTAGGAGAATTCAGCATATGGAAGGCAATCCTCCCATTTCATGCCAAAAGAGATACCACATGCTCTGAGCATATCCTCGAGAATCTGATTGACTCTTTCGACTTGCCCCTGAGACTGAGGGTGATAAGCTGTGCTGAACAGAAGTTTAGTGCCCAATGCTTCTTGAAAGCTTTTCCAGAAATGAGAAGTGAAGATGCTTCCACGATCTGAGCTTATTTCCAATGGTACACCATGAAGAGGAACAATCCTTGCTGTGTAGAGCTCTGCTAACTGGCTAGCTGAGATAGTTTCCTTGACAGCAAAGAAGTGAGCAACCTTAGTGAGACGATCAATAACAACGAAGATTGCATCGTTGCCTTTCCTGGACTTTGGAAACCCAGTAACGAAGTCCATTTCAATCATGTCCCACTTCCAGTCAGGAATTTTTAGAGGTTGGAGTAGACCTGCTGTCTTTTGATGGACTGCCTTAACACGTTGACAAACGTCGCATTCAGAAACGTATTGAGCAATTTCACGTTTCATGCCAGACCACCAATACAGAGTCTTAAGATCCTGGTACATCTTTGTACTTCCAGGGTGAATGGATAGAGGAGTCTCATGAGCCTCCTTGAGAATGATATCCTTGAGACTTTGAATCTGAGGAACTGCAATGCGTCCTTCGAAGAACACAGTTCCTTTGTCATCAATTGAGAAGGACTTGAATTTATCACTGCCCTCCTTGATTTGCTCTACCATCTTCTTGATTTCATTATCACGAAGCTGTTCAGAACGAATCTTGTCCTCGAGAGTTGGGCTGGCTGTCAAGCTAGCAAGGTATCCTTCAGGAACAAGACCAAGGTTTAGCTTCTGGAATTCCTCATGAAGTGGAGGTTGGCTTTCCATGATCATGAGATTATTGCAATAGGATTTGCGACTGAGAGCATCGGCCATAACATTAGCCTTGCCCGGAGTGTAAGAAATGGTGAGATCAAAGTCTTTAATCTTCTCAATCCATCTCCTTTGCCTGAGGTTCAGGTCTGGCTGAGTGAAGATGTATTTCAGACTCTTATGATCGGAAAAGATTTTAGTCTTGTTACCCAACAAGTATTGTCTCCATTTCTTGAGGGCAAACACAACTGCTGCAAGTTCAAGATCATGAGTGGGATAGTTTTGCTCATGTGGGTTCAACTGACGTGAAGCATAAGCCACAACTTGACGTTCTTGCATAAGAACTGCTCCTAGGCCTTGGAGAGATGCATCACAGAATATCTGGAAAGGTTTGGTAGTATCTGGACCAACTAGAACAGGTGTGGAAGTGAGTTTAGTCTTCAGGAGGTTGAAACTCTCATCACATTGTGGAGTCCAAACGAACTTTTTGTCCTTCTTTGTGAGATCAGTGAGAGGTTTGGCAATCTTGGAAAAGTTTTGGACGAAACGACGGCAATAGCTAGCCAAGCCAAGAAAGCTTCTGACTTGCTTCACCGTCTTAGGGGGTTTCCAATCAACAATTGCCTTAACCTTTTCAGGATCAATGGCAATGCCTTTGGCAGAAATGATATGCCCAAGATATGCAACTTCTGGAATCCAGAACTCACATTTGGAATACTTGGCATACAGACGATGCTCGCGAAGTTTCATGAGAGTGAGACGAAGGTGTTCTCCATGCTCTTCCTCGGATTTTGAGTAGACTAGAATATCATCAAGATATACCACAACGAACTTGTCGAGGTATTCATGGAAGACAGAATTCATGAGTCTTGAGAACGTTGCCGGTGCATTGGTGAGACCAAAGGACATGACGGTGAATTCATAAAGACCGTAACGAGTGGTGAAGGCTGTTTTTGGAATATCTTCCTTTCTGATCTTTATCTGATGATACCCCATCCTCAAGTCCAACTTTGAGAATATTGAGGCTCCAGCAAGTTGATCAAAAAGATCATCGATACGAGGAAGTGGATATTTGTTCTTGATGGTTTTCTCGTTGAGAGGACGATAGTCAACCACGAGTCTTTTTGTTTGATCCTTCTTGGCAACAAACAGAGTTGGGCAACCCCAAGCGGAGGAACTAGGCTGAATGTAACCTTTTTCCATGTACATATCGATTTGCTCCTTCAACAATTTCAGTTCAGGAGGAGCTATCTTGTATGGATGCTTAGAGATTGGAGCAGTACCTGGCTCAAGCTCGATCACGAACTCAACTGCTCTGTCCGGAGGCATCCCTGGCAATTCTTCTGGAAAGACGTCAGGGAATTCACAAACCACCGGTACATTTTCAATTCCAGGAAGGGGTTTGGCATCGAGGTTGAACAGCTGAACAGAACTTGATCCAAATGGAGAATAGACTATCTGGCCTGAAGTGTGAGAGAGAGTTACTGACTTTTGAGCACAGTCAATTTTAGCCTTGTGGGTCTTCAACCAATCCATACCCAGAATGACATCAATGTCAGAATTTCCCAGCAACATGAGTGAAGCAAGGAATATGCGTCCTCCAATTAGGATTTCATTGTCCATGCTTATCTTGGAAGTCAACATTTGCGGTCCCGGAGAGTGAACAGTCATTTGATTGCTTAGCGGAACCAGAACTAGGTTGTATGCTTTTGCAAAAATCTTTGACACGAATGAATGCGATGCTCCAGTATCAAACAATACTTTAGCTGGGATAGAGTTTACGGGTAATATACCGAGAACGACGTCAGCGGCTTCCTCAGCTTTGTCGGCCTTGATATGGTTCACCCTCGCGTTCCTCCCGACAGGCCTGTTGTTGGAGTTGAAGGCTTTAGCCGGGGGAGCACGAACCATAGCCTGGTTGGTGTTGGGGCGAGGAGGTGGAGGTAGCTGCCTCTGAGTGCACTTATCAGCGTAGTGCCCAGTCTGCTTGCACTTGTAGCAAGTGATGACACGAGGAGGACCTGGCCTTGGCTGCCCCATTGGAATCCTCTGACCCTGCATCTGAGATGGGTTGGGCGGGCGGGGACCAAAGCCTGGAGCAGGTTGGGCATTTGGAGCCCTAGTGACAGCACCATTTGGCACCCAGATGCGGCGCTTCTGCGGAGGGGTGGTCATGTTGGAGGAGGAACCACCCTCGCGCGAGTGCTTGCGGGACTCTTCGAACGCCTTGCGCCCATTCTCCTCATTGAGCGCGGTGTTCACGAGCTCAACGAAGTCCTTGCACTTGATGTTGGTGAGAGCGTACTTCAGTTCCGGGTTAAAGCCTCGGCGGAACCTTGCCATCTTCTTGGTTTCGGTGGACACTTCGTCACCAGCATACCGAGCGAGACGATTGAACTCGTTCTGGTAGCCGAGGACGTCCAGCTTGCCCTGTCTGAGAGAGCAGAATTCCTCACGCATCCTTTCCATGAGACCATCCGGGATGTGGTGCTTCAGGAAGGCATCCTTGAAACATCCCCAGGTGATAGGATAGCCAGCTCTCATGGTCTGGTAGTTCTCCCACCAAGTAGCTGCCTGACCCTTCAGTAGGTAGGTGGCATACTTGACCTTATCTTCCTCAGCGACATGAGCAATCTCCAGAGCCCTGTTGATCTCCCTGATCCAGTCATCAGCATCCAGAGGCTCACGTGTTGCCACGAAAGCCCTCGGACCCACGCTCAGAAACTCCTTGATACTGACTCGCGGAGCATTCTGGTTGTTGTGCTGGTTAGCCTGGATCTGGGCCATCAGAGTCACCACTTGGGTCATCTGAGCCAACAGTTCCCCCATTGGTGGTGGTGGAGGCGGGGTGTTCCTGGTTGGAGGCATCCTGAACAGAAATGCATTTTAGCACAACAATACAACAGGATAGACTTGGTAACCGCAAGATAGATTATTCCGACGCATGAATAGATAACCAACAGGTACCTCACCACATGTTCAAATACATCAGAATATCCAACAGACCAACACATGGTTCGAAAGACAAGGATAACTAAACATAGCTAGAATCGGATACATCGATACTCCCATGCTCATCACGCAGGACGGCGGTGAGTAGTACGACGAGAGATACGGTGAGGAGGAACCCCACGGAAGTAGGTATCACGACGATCCCTGTAGATAGGAAAAGCTCTGAGAGCAACTCTCGGAGTGGTGAAGTAGAAGGCATCCTCTTCCTGTGCTCCATAGCGAGGGATCCCCGTGTAACCTGCACCGAGGTGGAGAAGTGGACCTCTGACAGGCTCGTAACCTCCAGCATCTGGCAACGGAAGACCAGCTGACTGAACGCAACGTGCAAAGCGCTCATCTCCAACAAAGTCTGTGGTGTACGTCGCCAGACGGGTGAGAGCAAGGTGGAGCTGCTCCCTGACTGAGGCTAACTCCTGAGAAAGTGTGGAAGCAACTGCGTCACTGTGCCTCACGAACTGGGCAGTAGTGTGCAGCCTGGAGCTATCAGACTCGTAGGTATCCAGGTCGCGGTGGTCAGTGAAGTGAACTCCCGCTGCCGTGATGTAACCACGGGGGATGTGACGATAACTGGAATCATCAAACCCCCAGTAGTCAGCACGGAGAACGGTGAGACTTACGTACGCTGCCTGCTGCACGGCCATATCCACTGTGGAACCTACTGCCTCGTACTGGTGAACAAAGCTCCTGCCATCATCCGACAGAATGTAGACGATGGCCCGGTAGAAAGTCTGCTCGAACTCGCGCTGGTGCTCGTAGACCTGGTACTCTGGTGCCCAACGGAACCCCAGATAGGTAACCATATCCCTGAGCATCTCCGGATAACCGGCGGTGTCCTCACAGCGAGTCATCCTAACCACCTGCGGGTAGAACCTGAGATCCATCTGCAGATGATCGGGAAAGGTTTGATTAGGCTCCGGTAGATGAAAAAGGATGTGGAACTCAACAAGGTTCAATGGATCCGTGACATAGCCAGGACTCTGGAGATTGCACATGTAGCTGAGGAAGACAAGGTCAAGTATGCCACCTACCTGCTGAAGGTTCAGACAGCTTCTTGGTGGGAAAACTACCAGGCCATGAGAGCTGGAAATCCAATCACCTGGGGCTGTTTCAGGGATGCCTTCCTGAAGCACCACATTCCAGAGGGCCTCATGGAAAGGATGCGTGAAGAGTTCTGCTCTCTTAAGCAGGGCAAGCTGGACGTTATCAGCTATCAGACTGAGTTCAATCGCCTCGCTCGATACGCTGGTGACGAGGTGTCCACTGAGGCCAAGAAGATGGCAAGGTTCCGCAGAGGTTTTAACCCGGAACTGAATGTCGCACCCTGACTTCTAAGGGATACTCACCGCACGAACTGGATAGCAGATGCTTGGATTATGGGGCATACCTGCTCCCACGTCCCAGCTTCCTGGTAGGCCTGCGCTTATGCGCGACAACACAAGCTCCGCTATTCCATCGTCGATGTAAACTATCCACTAGAAATCACAGGCACTACCATTGACGTACTTCATAACAATCACGCACTGTACGTCAACGGCTTTGAACGAATGATAATCACAACATATCTCTAAGACACAAAAGAGTGAAATAAAGTTGCAACTGGCCTTCATTAAGGCAGAAATAGCAAATTCAATCATCCAGAGGACACATGTCCCAACATAGCATTCATTACATCAGCGGAAGCAAACAAAGGTGTCTGAGTACAGACAAAACTGAAGGCTTAAGAAGCCGGAGGAAAAAATAAAGCAAACGAAGCCCATCCACGAAGGTTCTGGATCCTGCCCTGGTCCAGCTATCTACTCGTCTGCAGCGTCGTCAAACTCCACGAAGTAGCCGTCCTGAGAAGCATCGTAGCCGTAGTCGTACTCTGCGTAAACCACAGCCCCAACGGGGTCAGTACATCCAAGTACTGGCAAGCAAGACTCACAGTTCATCAAAGAGTTACCCGTCAACACAAGCATTGATGCTTGGGATCAACGGAAGAAAAGGGGTGATATAAAGTTGCTGCTGGCTGCGCTAACCAACTACAGATGATACTACCAGTTCCGGCTAACAGAATAAGATGAGATCGAGGATTGTAACCAACTGAAAGATAACTTCAACCAAACCCATCCTGGATCTCGCCCCTTATCCAAAGAAGCAATCCGAGGATAACTCACACAGTTGTAATAAGGTGAATCAAGTTATTGTGTGAATAACCTATTACTAGTCAGGTTATTAAACAGTGGGTGAATCATGATTGATCATTAAGTTGAAGTTGTCCTGAGTACTTGTTAGCCAGTACTTTCACCAAGTAATCCATAACCGCGGAAAACACGGCTTCTCGAGAAGATTATCCCTGCAGGGTTGCACCAATTTGGCCGTACACTCATGAATAACCCGCCAGATGGGATGCCTCCCACCAAGCGGGGCACTCAACACAACCAACCATTCCTCGCATCAAGCCCAAAGCACCTTGGGCGCACGGCTAATCGAGCCCAGAAGAAAATGGACCCTCATAGCACTCTAAGAACGTGTCCCCCTATATGCCGACTACAAAAGTTCCACCCTGCGCTGGGCTCGCAAAAACATGCATGCGGCAAATAGAAAGCACGAACTAAATGAGATGATTTGGACGAGATGCGTATCAGGTCAAGTTGAGGGGGGCGCCCATACTCGCTTCCCAAATGCGGGTAGTGCGCTCATCATGGATCAGTAGACAAGACCCTTTTCCTATTAGGGTCGACACTAGCAGGCTTCAAAACCTCTCATGGGCCTCCTGCCGGTGCCTTATCATCAGATTATTATTTACCATTAGCAATTAACAGGATTGATTGATTAACATCGAGCCCCGGTACAAATAATAAGATAGAAACAGTAATAACCGTCAACAGACTCGAGTAAGAGCAACCCTAAGCATGCTAGGTAGAACAGGCACAAGCAAAGGCTGTAGGTATGGAGGTGAGGCAGTATCATTGGTTCAAGGAAGCATGTGATAGGTTCGGAGAACAAGCAACGATACATATGGCTAGCAATAATAGACAACAGGATAGTATCGACAACAAGTGTGGAAAGGAAACTCGATGAATCATGTGAGTGATAACTTGCCTGGCAGCTCAGTATCGTACTGGGCTAGGTCCTGAGAAGTGGTGTCGTAAGGATCGTCGGTCTCAACGTAGTCGTCGTCTAACCGAGAAGAAGCAAACCAACAAAACAGATATGTAAACAAACATTGACATGGCATGGTGCACAATCAAATATGATGCATGACAATTTAATAGATGCAACAAGATAAACTATTTGATATGATAACACAATTTAAATGGACTGATATGTAACTGTGAGTTGCATATGAAAAGCCCATGGAATTTGGTTAGATTATTTGTTTTCCAACTAATCAACAGGTGATAATGGATTAGCATGATGCATGCAACAGGATAACATCAAAATAACAACATTAGAACCAACTTAGAAAAGGTTGTAGCAATTTAAAAGTTTGTTATTAATTTTGGAAGAATTTGGGTGCATTAGAGGTATCACACATGTAGTTGTTGTTTTCAACCATTTAAAATGTTCAGAGCAAATAACAAAGTTGATATTTGAAAAGAACATCAAATTCTGGTTGGATTACATGTTTCACAATTTGAAATTGGACTTTGGATTATTTAGTTATGAATTAAACAAAATTAAACAATTTTTAATTGAATTAAACATGGTTTAAATTGTTTAGGCAATTTAAATTGTTCAAACCAGAAAACAAAATTTATATTTGAATAGAGCATTCAAAATGGTGTGAAAAACATATTTTTGTTGAATTATTTGAAAACAGCATGAATTAGTTATGAATTATTTCAAATTACATTTGAATTATTCAAATTTGAAATTTAAATGAATTTTGAAAATTCAAAACAGAACACAAGTTGAATATTTGCAAAGACTATGAAATTCGGATCAGAATTCATATACAAAGTTTAGTTATTGGATTTATAGATTTGAAGTTATGGAATTTATAAGTTTTAGTTTAATTCTGCTATTTAAAAGAATTAGAAAAAAAAATTTAACAGATTCAGGTTTAAACTTTTGTTACCGTGCAGGTTTACACGCACACGCTGACAGGCAGGGCCCAAGGCCAGCGTGGCAGGCGCGCGCTGGCGTGGCACAGAGGGCCACTGCCAGGTGGGGCTGCGCTGGGGAGAAATTCTCCCAAAAAAAGGTTGCGGCCGCGGGGCTCGAACCCGCGAGCTCGCTGCGCGCACAAGGATTCAGAACCACTGCGCTGCGTTCACGTTTGTTATCAGTAGACGCGGTGCAGTGAGGATATAGTTACAGCTGCGCAAGTCTGAACTTTTCTGACGAAACTGTCGATCGATTGCTTGATCGACCTACAGAGAAAACTTGCCGGCGGCGATTGGCACGGACGTGCTCACGATTGGATGCACTGGATGTGCCACGGGTGCACGGAGATGCAGCAGGAGAGAGAGGGGAGGGAGTGGACGCTCACCACCGTGCAGAACGAGGCAGGGGCTCGACGTTGATCTGCTGACGGCGGCGTGACGCGGACAGTCGAGGACGGCGGCGGTCTCCTGCTGGCTCCCTGCGGCTGCTACGGTGTCCAATACGTCGAGGGCGAGGGTGGCGGTGCTGTTCCAGGAAGCGGTGGTTGCGGAGGTGGCCTGCAACGGCGACGGGAAGGTCGGGTTCAGAAAAGCACGGCACGGTGGCCGGAGAAGAAGAAGAGGACCGCGTCCTCGATCTGCTGCTCACCGTGGGGCTTGCAGATGTCCAAGGGGAAGAGGAAGGTGAGGCGAGCTGATTACAGGGCAGAGGTGGCTAGTTGGGAGCTGGACGCGGCGGCGCCATGAAGATCTTCAGAAGCTCGCCGTCGGGGAGGAGATACAGAGAGGGGTGGAGGTCGACGATGGAGGCGATTGACGGCGCGAGCGAGGAACCCTAGATCGTTAGGGCACAGCTAGGGGCTAGGGCACGCCTTATATAGGCCGGAGGCGCTGCGGTGGCCGCCGTGGTCGCGCGCGGTCGCCGTGGCATCGGCGGATGCCCGCCGTACGCGAGGAAGGCGACGGATTAGCCGTTGCACGGATCTTGAAGCAGGGGCGAAGCGGTAAGAGGCTTAAGTTACGGGCTGGGGCGCGCGCGGTAGGGCTAGGTGGGCTTGGGCTCGTTATTTGCTGCGCGCGCGCTGCTGTCTTCCTTTTTATCCTTTTTCTGCTTTTATTTTTTTTTTGTAATTGCTTTTGGAACAAAACTGTTAAGGTTTTATTTGAGGAAAAATTTAGAAAAATTAGGTTAAGCTTTTTAGTTAATTAGAAACCACATTATCAACTTGGATTTCAAAAATAAAATTTTAAAATCATAGTTAGTGTTTGAAATCAAATTTGGGGTATTTTCATATTAAATTTTATTTATTGAAAATAACCATTTGAATAGGGTTACCCCTAGGTTTAAAACAAATGATTTTAGGATTTCAAAGTGTGGTGAAAAGGATGGATTCAAAACAAGCACTGATTTGAAACTTGGTTGAATTTTTAAAAGGTGATTTGAGAATTATTGTTTGAAATATTGGTTGGATTTAAGGCAACAATTTAATAAGTGAGAAAAGGAATAACATGGTTGTTTTTAGTTGTTATTTTTATACCAAAATTGTAACATAGCAAGTATGAAAGCAATGTTTGAAAAAGATTTGAATTTGAGTTGTGAAAACAAGATAAAACAGACAGAAACAAATGCAAACAATAAATAAACATGATGCCATGATGCATTGCTTGAAATAAAACAAGGAATCAAACATTCTAAGGATAGTTTTCATACTTGGATGTTACACTGAAGTACGCTCTCACAAATGTCAAGTGCAAAGACTTCGAGGAGCTCGTGAACACCGCGCTCAATGAAGAGAATGGGCGCAAGGCGTTCGAGGATTCTCGCAAGCACTCGCGTGAGGGTGGTTCCTCCTCCAACATGACCACCCCTCCGAAGAAGCGCCGCATCTGGGTGCCAAATGGTGCTGTCACTCGGGCTCCATACGCCCAAGCTTCTCCAGGCTTTGCTCCCCTCCCACCCAACCCATCTCAGATGCATGGTCAAAGGGTTCCAATGGGGCAGCCAAGGCCAGGTCCTCCTCGTGTCGTCACTTGCTACAAGTGCAAGGAGACTGGGCACTATGCTGACAAGTGCACTCAGAGGCAGCTACCTCCACCTCCTCGCCCCAACACCAACCAGGCAATGGTGCGTGCTCCCCCGGCTAAAGCCTTCAACTCCAACAACAGGCCTGTCGGGAGGACCGCGAGGGTGAATCATATCAAGGCCGACAAAGCTGAGGAAGCTGCTGACGTCGTTCTCGGTATATTACCCGTAAACTCTTTTCCAGCTAAAGTGTTGTTTGATACCGGAGCATCGCATTCTTTTGTGTCAAAGATCTTTGCTACAACGTACAACCTAGTTCTGGTTCCACTAAGCAATCAAATCACTCTTCACTCTCCGGGATCTCAAATGTTGACTTCCAAGATAAGTTTGGACAATCAAATCCTAATTGGAGGTTGCATATTCCTTGCTTCACTCATGTTGCTGGGAAATTCTGACATTGATGTCATTCTGGGCATGGATTGGTTGAAGGCCAACGAAGCTAAAATTGACTGTGCTAAGAAGTCAATAACTCTCTCCCACCCTTCTGTCCAGATAGTCTATTCTCCATATGGATCAAGTTCTGTTCAGCTGTTCAACCTCGATGCAAAACCTCTACCTCTACTCGAAAATGTTCCGGTGGTTTGTGAATTCCCTGACGTCTTTCCAGAAGAATTGTCAGGAATGCCTCCGGACAGAGCAGTTGAGTTCGTGATCGAGCTTGAACCAGGTACTGCTCCAATCTCTAAGCATCCATACAAGATAGCTCCTCCTGAACTGAAATTGCTAAAGGAGCAAATCGATATGTACATGGAGAAAGGTTACATTCAGCCTAGTTCCTCCGCTTGGGGTTGCCCAACCCTGTTCGTAGCCAAGAAGGATCAAACAAAGAGACTCGTGGTTGACTATCGTCCTCTCAACGAGAAAACCATCAAAAACAAGTATCCAATTCCTCGTATCGATGATCTTTTTGATCAACTTGCTGGAGCCTCAATATTCTCAAAGTTGGACTTGAGGATGGGTTACCATCAGATAAAGATCAGAAAGGAAGATATTCCAAAAACAGCTTTCACCACTCGGTACGGTCTATATGAATACACCGTCATGTCCTTTGGTCTCACCAATGCACTGGCGACCTTCTCTTGACTCATGAATTCTGTCTTCCATGAATACCTCGACAAGTTCGTTGTGGTATATCTTGATGATATCCTTATCTACTCAAAATCCGAGGAAGAGCATGAAGAACATCTTCGTCTCACTCTCATGAAACTTCGCGAGCATCGTTTGTATGCCAAGTTCTCCAAATGTGAGTTCTGGATTTCAGAAGTTGCTTATCTTGGTCATATCATCTCTGCCAAGGGCATAGCCATTGACCCAGAAAAGGTTAAGGCAATTGTTGATTGGAAACCTCCAAGGACGGTAAAGCAAGTCAGAAGTTTTCTTGGATTAGCTAGCTATTGTCGTCGTTTCGTCCAAAACTTCTCCAAGATTGCTAAACCTCTCACTGATCTCACAAAGAAGGACAAGAAGTTCGTTTGGTCTCCACAGTGTGATGAAAGTTTCAATCTCCTGAAGACTAAACTCACTTCTACTCCAGTTCTGGTTGGCCCAGATACTACCAAACCTTTCCAGATATTCTGTGATGCTTCTCTCCAAGGTCTAGGAGCAGTTCTTATGCAAGAACGTCAAGTTGTGGCTTATGCTTCACGTCAGTTGAACCCACATGAGCAAAACTATCCCACTCATGATCTTGAACTTGCAGCAGTTGTGTTTGCCCTCAAGAAATGGAGGCAATACTTGTTGGGTAACCGCACTGAAATCTTTTCCGATCATAAGAGTCTGAAATACATCTTCACTCAACCAGATCTAAACCTCAGGCAAAGGAGATAGATTGAGAAGATTAAAGACTTTGATCTCACCATTTCTTACACTCCAGGCAAGGCTAATGTTATGGCCGATGCTCTAAGTCGCAAGTCCTATTGCAATAATCTCATGATCATGGAAAGCCAACCTCCACTTCATGAAGAATTCCAGAAGCTGAACCTTGGTCTTGTTCCTCAAGGTTATCTTGCTAGCTTGACAGCCAGCCCAACTCTCGAGGACAAGATTCGTTCTGAACAACTTCGTGATGCTGAAATCAAGAAGATTGTAGAGCACATCAAAGAAGGCAATGACAAATTCAATTCCTTCTCAATTGATGACAAGGGGACTGTGTTCTTCGAAGGACGCATTGCAGTTCCTAAGATTCAAAGTCTCAAAGATGTCATTCTCAAGGAGGCTCATGAAACTCCTCTCTCCATCCACCCTGGAAGTACAAAGATGTACCAGGATCTTAAGACTCTGTATTGGTGGCCTGGCATTAAACGTGAAATTGCTCAATACGTTTCTGAATGGAAGTTTGTCAACGTGTTAAGGCAGTTCATCAGAAAACAGCCGGTCTTCTCCAACCTCTAAAAATTCCTGAGTGGAAGTGGGACATGATTGAAATGGACTTCGTTACTGGGTTTCCAAAGTCCAAGAAGGGCAACGATGCAATCTTCGTTGTTATTGATCGTCTCACTAAGGTAGCTAACTTCTTTGCTGTCAAGGAAACTATCTCAGCTAGCCAGTTAGCAGAGCTCTACACATCAAAGATTGTTCCTCTTCATGGTGTTCCATTGGAAATAAGCTCAGACCGTGGAAGTATCTTCACTTCTCATTTCTGGAAGAGTTTTCAAGAAGCATTGGGCACCAAACTTCTGTTCAGCACAGCTTATCACCCTCAGTATCAGGGGCAAGTCGAAAGAGTCAATCAGATTCTCGAGGATATGCTCAGAGCATGTGGTCTCTCCTTTGGCATGAAATGGGAGGATTGTCTTCCATATGCTGAATTCTCCTACAACAACAGCTTCCAGGCAAGCCTAGGCATGGCACCATTTGAAGCACTCTATGGCCGCAGATGCAGGAGTCCAATCAATTGGTCTGGAGCTGGTGAACGTTCACTCTTAGGCCCTGACATTGTTAAGGAAGCCGAGGAGAAAGTTCGCATAATTCGTGACAATCTCAAGATTGCTCAGTCTCGTCAGAAAAGCTACTATGACAGCAAGCACAGGGATATGATCTATGCACCTGGTGACAAAGCATATCCCCGTGTAACTCCCCTCAGAGGCACTCATCGTTTTGGTGTGAAAGGAAAGCTTGCACCAAGATACATTGGTCCTTTCAACATTCTCTCAAGGCGTGCGGAAAATGCCTATCGTCTTGAACTTCCAGAAAAACTATCCAAGGTGCACGATGTGTTTCACGTGTCACAGCTCAAGAAGTGTTTCAAAGATCCAGATCGTGCAGTTGATCATGATTCCATTGAACTGCAAGATGATCTCTCTTATGAGGAGCACCCTGTTCGTATTCTCGATGAGACCGAGCGTAAGACTCGCAACAAGAGCACCAAGTTCTTGAAAGTGCAATGGTCGCATCATTCCGATAAAGAGGCAACGTGGGAGACCGAAGAGGATCTTCACAAGAAGTATCCGGACCTTTTCTCTTCTCCGTAAGGAATATCGGGGCGCGATTCCTTCAAGGGGGGCGTTTTGTAACATCCCAAGTATGAAAATACCCCTAGAATGTTTGATTCTTGTTTAATTAAAGTTTTGCATCATGTCATCATGCTCATTGCCTTGTTTGCATTTGTTTTGCATTGTTATTTCTATTGTTATGCATCTGTTTCAAATTGCTATCTATTTCAAATTCAAACTTTATTCAAACATTTATTTCATACTTGCTCTGTTACAATCTTTTTCAAATAAAAGTTCAACTCAAACAACATGTGTTTCCAATTATTTTCCATAATGTTCAACTATTAAAATGGTGGTTTTTAATCAATCCATTAATTCCAAATTGCATACAAAAGTCAAATCAAAAACATCAAACAGCACCCAATTTCAAATTATGAACAATACCAAAACAAATATACTCATTTGTTTCCAAATAAAATGATATGATAACCCTATGTTAAAATCTTGCTTTAATACCCATTTAATAACCAAAATTCATCCAAATGCAATCAATTTCAAACAGCACCATAAATTAATTATTTGTACAATTCAAAACTTGCATTTGTTTAAATTTCCATCAAGGAGTTGACACAAATTTTTCTAAGATTTTTGCTAACTCAAAAATCATCTTTTTCTTCCAAATCCTACTTCTGCAAAAAAAAAGTAACAAAACAATTAATAAAAGAAAAGGAAACTTACCTGAGGGGGGAGCCCGCGCGGCCCAGCCCAACTAACTGGCTCGCGTACCCCTTCACCCCCCTCTCTTTCTTCTTCAGCAGTACGGCAGCGCATCCACAGGTGCCACGGCGGCACTGTTTCAACGCCGACGGCCATCCTCGCTTCCCTAGGCCTATATAAGCAGCCCTAGCCCCGCGTCGCTGCCCTAGACCCTAGGCTACCCCTCTCCCTCTTTTCCGCCGTCAATTTTCCCTCTCCCTCGCCGGATCCCCTCTCTTTATCCACCTTACCTCACCGGAGCGACGCCCTCTGAACCTACCATGGCCACCGCCGCTGCCGTGCGCCACCACCCATCCTAGCTACTGGAATCAAACCGCCGTACTTCCTTCTTCCTCGACGACGTCTCCGTTGAGCTCGACGCTGCCTGGATCCACGCCGCCGTCCACGATCCTGTCGCCGGCCACCGTCTCCCCCGATCCTCTGCTCGACTACAGCCGCGGTGAGCTCACCGTGCACTTCCTCCTCTCTGTCCTCGAGCACGCACACGCACTCAACACCTCCGTGCTCGCAGCACACGCAGGCACCACGAGCACGAGCAGCCGCGGAATCTCGCCGCCGTTGAGCCACCGTGAACACCTGTCCAAGTTTCAGAAACGCGCGTCAGTTTCAGTTAAAAACCAAAACCTGAACCTTACCTTGGCTGCGCGCGGTATACTGACAAGCAAGCGAACACACCCCAGTGGCAACGCCATAGGGCGCGCACGGGAGAGGCCAGGGTTCGAGCCCTGGCTCTCGCACGGGAGAAAAACCCATCTTTTTTCCGCGCAGTGCTGACAGGGTGCCCCCCCTGTCAGCCACTCTGTTGCCACGCAAGCACACGCTGGCCCAGGGCCCATCTGGCAGTGCCTTGGGCTAGTTAGCTGTGCGGTATCAAATGTTTTTAACCTTTCCTGTTTCAAAAACAAGTCCTTTTAATTGCAGAATGGTCCCTTAAACTAAAAAGTTAATAACTTTTATTTTATAACTCCAATTAATAAAAATAAAATATGTGCACTGCCCCAAATTCAATTATCTACCTATTTATAACATTTGTTTTCTGTTTTGAATTTTCTAAATGCATTCCAAATTTGAATTCAAACAATTTATTTGTAATTTGATAAAATCCATAACTAATTCATACTTAATCCAAATAATGCAAATAAAATATGTTCTCCATGCTATTTCAAATCACCTTTTCAAATAAAAATTTTGTTTCATGATTTGAATAATTAAAATTGCTTAAATAATTTAGTCCTTGTTTAATTCATTTAAATTTGCTAAAATCATAACTTGCTCAAAATAAATTATTTTTGAACATGCAAAATATGTTTTCAAACCATCAAAGTATAAACTTTTCAAATGTGAATTTGAATTTATGTTTTGAACAAATAAAAATTCAATTAATTTCAAACTTGTTTTAAATTCATTTAAAACTTGTTTAATCTTGTTTATTCCATAATAAATTCATCCTAATTCCTTTTTCAATATTTGAAACATGTAATCCACCTAAAATTGTGTGTTCTTTTCAAATATGAATTTTGTTACTTGTTTTCAACACTTTAACTTGATGAAAACAACAAATGCTTGTGTGACACCTTTAAGTAACCCAAATTTCCAAACTTAATAAATAATTTTCCAACTTGTTAAATTTCATTTCCACTTGCATCTATTGTTGTTTTAATATTGTTATCATCATGCATGCATCATGCTAAACAACTTTCACATGATAATTAATTGTAGATCATTTGTTTCCACCTCAATTCATGGACTCTTTCCATATGCAATTCAATTGCATATGGGTCCATTTAAATTGTGTTACCATGTCAAGTACTTTATTCTGATGCATCCATTAACATGACATGCATCATCCCATGATTGTGCATTATGCCATCTTATTGATTGTTGTTCTCTGTGTTGTTTGTTTGCTTCTTCTCGGATAGACGACGACGTTGAGACCGACGATCCTTACGACACCCCTTCTGAGGATCTAGCTCAGTACCAGGCTACTGGGTTTGCAGGCAAGTTATCACTCACATGAACCACTGTGTTCCTTTCAACATTGGTTACCGATACTTTCCGTTATCTATTTTGCTAGCCCTATGTATAGTTGTTCCTGTTACGAACCTATCACATGAATCCCTTAACCCTGATATTGCCTCACCTCCACTCCTACAACCCCATTGTTTGAGCCAGTGTCTTACTAGCATGCTTAGGTTGTTTTGCTCGAGTCTATTACCCGTTACTTTCTGTTACTACTATTCTATTATGTTCTGGGGGCTCGATGTTAATCAATCAACCTGTTAATAATAATATGCTGATAAGGCACCGGCAGGAGGCCCTGTGTGGTTTTGAGGCCTGCTAGTGTCGACCCTAATAGGAAAAGGGTCTTGTCTACTGATCCATGATGAGCGCACTACCCGCATGTGGGAAGCGAGTATGGGCGCCCCCCTCAATTTGATTCGATTCGCATCTCGTCCAAATCGCCTCATTTAGTTCGTGTTTTCCATTTGCCGCATGCATGTTTTTGCGAGCCCAGCGCAGGGTGGAACTTTTGTAGTCGGCATATAGGGGGACACGTTCTTAGAGTGCTATGAGGGTCCCTTTTCTTCGGGGCTCGATTAGCCGTGCGCCCAAGGTGCTTTGGGCTTGATGCGAAGAAGAGTTGAGTTGTGTTGAATGCCCCGCTTGGTGGGAGGCATCCCATCTGGCGGGTTATTCTTACGTGTACGGCCAAATTGGTGCACCCCTGCAGGGATAAATCTTCTCGAGAAGCCGTGTTTTCCGCGGTTATGGTTGACTTGGTGAAAGTACTGGCTAACAAGTACTCAGAACAACTTACACCTAACTAATGATAACTTGACTAGTAATAGACTTATTGACACAACAACTTGATCCATTATTCATTAATCCAACTGTGTGAGTTATCCTCGGATTGCTTCTTTGGATAAGGGGCGAGATCCAGGATGGGTTTGTTTGGTGGTAAACAATAGTTGGTTACTATACGCTATCTTATCTCCTTTCTGTTAGCCGGAAGTTGTAGTGTTTCTGTAGTTGGTTAGTGCAGCCAGTTGCAGCATCTTTTATACCCCCCTTTCTTCCGTTGAACCCAAGGCATCTGTGCTTGGTGTTGACGGGTCACACTTTGGTGAACTGTGAGTCTTGCTTGCCAGTACGTTGTTGTACTGACCCCTTTGGGGCTGTGGTTTCCGTAGACTACGCTTACGAGGATCCCAGTGACGGCTACTACGTGGAGTTTGACGAGGCTTCTGACGAGTAGATAGCGGACCCGGGCAGGATCCGAGACTACGTGGATGGGCTCCGTCTTTCTTTCATTTCCCGGCTTCTTAAGCCTATTTGGATTTGTCTGTACTCAGACCCTTTGAATGCTTCCGCTGAGATGTAATGATGTTATGTTGGGACATGTGTCCTCTGGATGATTGTATTTGCTATTCTCTGCCCTAGTGAGGGCCAATTGCAACTTATTTCCATCTTTTGTGTCTTAGAGATATGTTGTGTTATCATTTTGTTCAACGCCGTTGACGTACCATGTGTGTATGGTATGAAGTACGTCAATGGTAGTATCTTGATTTCTATGGGATGGTTTACGTCGACGCTGAACAGATAGGGGTTGGTTGTCACACATACGTGTGTTGGCCTACTCGTAAGAGGACGCGGGTGCCGGTAAGCCCCGTAATCCAATCTACTACTGTTCACCGAAACGGCGAGTATCCTTTAGAAGTCAGGGTGCGACAGACTCTACCAGCTTCGGGGACTAATGTCTGGGGGCTACCCCCGAGTAGGGGTAAGGCAAGTGTTAAGATGACGGTCAAAGTGATGTTAACCGGGTAGATGGCTACCTGGGTACCTACTACCCGGTAGGTTCTATCCGGACATACTCACTGAAGGCCAAGAGAAGATATTGAGGAAGATTATACTCGTCCGAGTAGAGAAGTTGTGGTCTGAGTAGAGGAGCTACTCGGGCCAGAAGTCATTGGAACCGTTCTGACAGAGATCTCGTGTATCCCGCAGCCGTACCGGCGTGCGGTTCAACTTACTAGGTATGTGATCACCAGTGACGCGGCGTGGGACAGAGAGGTGGGCACCTGTCTTGTCTTGTCACTAACAGAGGGGACAGGACAGGATGGGGGCCTACACTGTGAAGCTGACAGAGTGGACATGTCCTGTGAGCCGTACGGCACGGCGGCTTCTCGCGCGGGCGTCAGCGCGAGATCCTGGAAGCGTGCCCTGCGTCACAGTGCTTAAGTCACATCAGTTGTTGTGAGATCCTGGCACAGGGCTCAATAGGATTAATAGGATACTCATATCAACAAGTTGCAACTTCTTTTCCGGAAGCTCGTCTTGAAAGAACTCCAGTGTTAAGCGTGCTTGGCCTAGAGCAATTTGAGGATGGGTGACCGACCGGGAAGTCCTTCTGGGTGCGCATGAGTGAGGACAAAGTGCGCAGGAAAGACTAGTGTTGGTCTGTGGGGCCAGTCTAGAGATCCTAGAGAGCTACCAGGGGTGACAGCCGCCAGGCTACGAGGTGGCCGGGGTGTTACATTTGGTATCAGAGCCGACCCTCGCGGTTACCCGGGCATGTGCGGGTCAGTGGGTGGACATGTGGGACATGTGCCGACACTGGGCGCACAGACGAGTGCCAAGAGGGAAAGTTCCTGGACTGTAGGTTGACCGACGAGGGCGTCGGTCTTCTAAGGGGGGAAGGATGTGAGATCCTGGCACAGGGCTCAATAGGATTAATAGGATACTCATATCAACAAGTTGCAACTTCTTTTCCGGAAGCTCATCTTGAAAGAACTCCAGTGTTAAGCGTGCTTGGCCTGGAGCAATTTGAGGATGGGTGACCGACCGGGAAGTCCTTCCCGGGTGCGCATGAGTGAGGACAAAGTGCGCAGGAAAGACTAGTGTTGGTCTATGGGGCCAGTCTAGAGATCCTAGAGAGCTACCAGGGGTGACAGCCGCCGGCTACGAGGTGGCCGGGGTGTTACAGTTGTACCTTCTATTAGTTTTTTATTCGGCTGGGCACCAGTATATAAGGTGCCCTGCCCCCTCCTGCGCGAGGGACGTTGCCTCAGATCGCATTTATTGCAAGAGACAGCGCTAGAGCTAGAGAGAGCCGCCGAGTGGCTACTCGGCTGAGAGACAAACATTGTACTGTGGCTACTCGGAAAACATATATAGAGAGATAGGCAGGAGTAGGGGTGTAACCTCCATACGAGGGCCCTGAACCTGGGTAGATTGTTGTGCTTGCAGTGTTCTCGAGCGCGGCTACTCGGCGTGCGATCCCTCCCCAGATACCTACAGCGTCCATCGGCCCCAACACTTTAGCCATCCCATGGCATCTGTCTTTACCTCACCACGACACCTCGCGAGGAGTGGGAGTGGGATGCTCAACAGGCTCGGAGTGATCCTTGATAAGGAGCCGTTTCGCCTTGTTCGAGATCCAAGCGGTGTCATCAAGGGGATCCTCCGGGTTCTTGTCATCCCACACATGCAAGATGATTTTGATGATGAACGGACCAAAACATGCGTTCTTCCTTTGCACAATGACATTCCACAATTCATTCCATATGTAGTCAAGCACATCAAGCTTTTGATTCAGACCATGGAGCCTCTTCTCATGTGTAAGGAGCACGAGATTCTTGATATAACCCTGCATTTCATCTATGTTGCCAGCCTTGGGGTTGATTGTCTCCCGCAAGATACGAAGCATGACGTCATAAGTGGGATAGATCCCCTTGGTGAACCCCATGGCATACTTCTTCCAATGATAAAGGGGAGTGATTTTATCCTTTTTAATGGTCGAGCCGTTCGCCAAGTGAACAGAAACCACTCACTATCATACTCGGGGCCATCAGCAAAAGGGCCATGATCCGGATAGCCACCGAGAAGGATACCCACTTCGGACCACTTGAGAGTGAACTTTTCCCCTTTTGTCATCCAAATGATATGACGCTCGGTTTCATTTACAAGGTGAACAATGGCCAAGAACTCACACACAAGCCCCTCATCATAATCTTGTTGGAGCTTCATGATGGGATGAAGACCAAAAGCATCAGCTGTCTCAATAGCTTCACCAAAATAGTTTGGATTCCTTTCCATGTGATCAGGATCAATAGCATGTTGAGAGGCCACATTGTCCTTGGGATTCCTCATGAGAAACTCATTGTAAATCTGTGCTTGGAAGACGGTGCAAAAGCGAGTATCCCGTCCCCGAAACTATGGCATCAAGCCGCCCCACTCAATGATATATAGGTTGTGACGGCGAGTATAAAGGAAAAACAGTCTCGGACACTTGAGATGCAGATTTCTATTTCCGAGGAAGAGTCTTTTCCGGAGAAGGGAATCTTGGCTTGCGCTTGGGCTATGAAGGATCAAGATTTTCTTCAATCTCATCGACTCGCGGTGTCTTCCGACCCGCCCTCTTATTTTTACGACCTCCCCTCGAGCCACTAAGAGCATGTCTAACAGACCCCTTATGTTTTCTCCCCCTAAAACGCGTGTAGAGGGCCCTGCACACGAAACCGAGCAAATTTTTTGCTCGAATGAGCTCGTCCATCTAGCAGACCCCCTATGCCGGCATGTATATTTGAATTGAAATTTCCCGGGAGAAAACATTTTCATTGCATCATCACCATTGTTGCTATATTGCTCGAGCTCGTCCATCTAGCAGACCACCATTTACATTGCTCGAGCGCCTAATCTACTAGCTACTGCCTAATCGAGGAAGACGACGCCGGCGGCCTCCATCGCCTTGAACGCCTCGACGTCGGCGAGGGCCTGCGCCTCCTCCTTCGCTTCCGCGCGCGCCGCTTCCTCGGCGTCCTTCTTGGACAACTCCACGGCTGCCAAGAACGCGGCGTCCTCGTCCGCTGTCGCCGCCACCGCCACTGCGCCGCTTCCACTGCTGCGGCTCCGCTTGCACTGCTGGAGCAGCTCCCAATCGGCGCGCCACTTCTCGAACTGGGGGCCACGCATCGGCCTCGGCGGCGGGTCGACCGCGTAGTACCGGCCGCCCTCCGCGAAATCGACCAGCGACGGCGGCATAGACTCGGGGAAGGCCACGTACCTCCACGCGGCGCGGCGACTCCCGGCGAACGAGTGCTTGCAGTGCACGCGCCACGCCTCCTCGAGCGTCTCCGGCTCGTGGCGCCGCTTCGATCCGGCGGAGGGGGAGCTCGATCCGCGGGGAGAACTCATCGCGGAGGAGAGGAGGTTGTGTTGGCGGAGGCGTGGAACTGCGGCGGCGTGCAAATGCGGCGGCGTGGGGGGCGTAATTGCTCGCCGGAGCTAGGGCGGCGCGCGGTGGAGCTAGGGTTGCGAGTGGGGGGTTGGACCCCCACCCCCACCCTCACCCGCTACTTGTAGGGGGCGGTGGGGTCGATTTTGCAGGCCCCCTAAAAATCCAGTACGGGCCGGGCCGCATACGGGGGCTGCTAGATGGCCATTTTGGCCCGCACCCCGTATGCTGCCGGAATTATAAGGGGTGCCCGCGCTTTAGGGGGTCTGTTAGACATGCTCTAACATCTATGAAAAGATAAATAGAAGGAATAAGAACGGTGAAGAGATGATGCCCAAATGTTTAATACGCAGAAAAAAAAAGAAATCAAGAGTAGTGGAAACTAGAGAGGAACAACTACAAAATAGGGGCATAAGTTCATAGAGCCAACCTAGGATTCGAAGTAGTTCATGCCTAGCAGTCACAATCTAAATTTCTATGGTATGTACTCGTGAATCCCTACTTCAAACGCGTAAATTCGAGGAACATGGTACTCCTAGTGCATCTCCATCTGTCAACAAGATGGGAGAGAGATGGAGCAACATACACGGATCCATGGCGGGGATTGGAGGAGGAGGAAGATTCACGGAGCATTCCAAGGATAGTAGTGAGCCTCCCGGCGGTGGTGAAGCTCGTCCCGACGGCGAAGAGGTTGGGGGTGGCGGCGGTTGTGAGTAGGAGAAGTTGGGGCAAGTGGGGGAAAGTGAGACCTAAAGATCCCTTACCGCGCTCAGCCTAGGGTTATCCCCACAGAACCGCAGCGAGCGGTACTACCGGTGGAGGCTCCGGTAGTACCGACGAAGCGGAGCTACCGGTGGTTTCACCGGAGGTTCCGCTTGACCCAATTTCTGCGTGCCAAGACTAGAAAAACAAGGGCATCGAGATGCGAATGGCTTTTTGGGAAAGGAAGCTTGGGTTGGAAAGTTGTAACTGTCATACCAGATGCAATATTTGACGCGAGTTCGCAAGATGCAATAAGGAAAAATCCAAACTTGCGCAAGTTGCCGAGGGGAAAATAATATGCACGTGAAAGAGAAAAATGAAACCAACTCCTTAAGTAGGAGGTCGGTGGCCGTGGCCACCATGTTTGAGTGTGTACTTTGGCACCACGAATATGTATCTTGGGTCCAAAAGTACTACTCACAATGAAGCACACTAAGTCACAAAATGACTAGATATGCAATGAAGAATTGATTTACGCATAATAAGAGGAGTGTTCACTCATGAGTTGAGTGACACTCCCCCCATGTCCATGCCTACATCCAAACGTAATAACACGTATAGTGGAGGTTCTTATGCAAGGTCTCAAGTGAATTTAGACGAATCAATGACATTTAGTTCAATCCTCAAAGCTTGAAATCTTGGTTCATCAAGGGCCTCCGTGAAGATATCCGCAAGTTGATCCTTGGTTGATACATATGAGAGATCAATATCGCCCTTCTCAATATGATCCCGAATAAAGTGATGACAGATATCAATGTGGTTCGTCTTGGAGTGAAGAACGGTTTTGTAGGTGATCTTGATTGCACTCTCATTGTCACAAAGAAGAGGCACTTTGTCAAAATTTATACCGTAATCCTTCAAGGTTTGCCTCATATAAAGAAATTGAGCACTACAACTTGCCGTGGAGATGTACTCGGCCTCGTTGGTGGAGAGAGCCATGCAATTTTGCTTCTTAGAAGACCAACACACCAAGGAGCAACCAAGGAATTGGCAACTCCCGGATGTGGACTTCCTATCCGTCTTCTCTCCCGCATAATCCGCATCTGAATACCCAATGAGCTGAAAGCTTGAACCCTTGGGATACCAAAGACCAATATTTGGGGGGTATGAACTAATTTTTTTTGAAGGCGCAACGGAGGGCGAAAATCCCACCTGAAATTTTATATAAAGTAACACAACGATGATTACAGGGAGAGGGGGGATTGACAGGGGTGTCAAGAGGGGAGAGATCCCAACCAAGACAGGAGGGGGCTGCAATCTACTCGGCGTGAGGCCCTGACCTGCCACAACGACATGTGCTGTCTGGAAAGGTCAAAAAAATTCGAGGTGGAGGTGTGGAGGGCGTCAAAGGCACGTCTATTCCTTGACTTCCAGCAAACCCAGAGAATCAGAGAGGCAGCCGTTATACGGAGCGCGGGCGCCCAGGACGAGTGGGTTTCAGAGAAATTTGCAATCGTGTTAGGCAACAAGCACATGTCATGCCCGGAAGACACACACGCCCAAACCGCCTGCATCCGGGGGCATGCCAGGAATAGGTGCTCCACATCTTCCATGACACCGGGCAGAAGGGGCAGTCGGACAGGCGGATTACGCCTAGGCGGGCAAGTCGCGCCAGGGTCCGGTGTGAAGGTGACGGAGAATCCAAATGAAGACTTTAACCTTGACAGGTGAGAAGTTCTCCCAGTTCAGGTCGCGCAGGGGTGGTCCGCAACTAGACGAGCGGAGGAGGTGGTAAATGTCACGCACACAGAACTTTGTTGAGGGCGAGCAGATCAGTCCCCTTTCATCCGGAACGGGCTGCGGGACGAAATTGCGGAGGACGTCTAGGACCAGTTGAAGCTCAACCGTTGCTGCAGGGGAGAGGCGGGGGCACTTGTCCAAGATAGATCCGCCGCCTCCCCGCGACCTCGGCCACGGTGACGTTGGGAGCAAGTAAGTAGGAGAAAGGTGCAGGGACAGGAATGGCAATAGGCCCGGACGACGTCCAGGTGTCCCACCAAAGCGAGCTGTTCACTCTGTCACCCAGCTTGACCGTGGATATCGAGGAGGGGGGTCAACACGCTGAAGCAAGCCCAGGTGGGGGATGCGGGCGGGGGGTTGTCACGCCCGAGGTACCATCTCCGCACCCATGCTGCCCACGGGTTGTCAGCTCCGAACACCAGTTTGTGTGTTATTTTGAAAAGAAGGCAGGTATTTTGGACTCTGAGGTCCAATAGACCTAGCCCCCCTTCCGAACGCAGGCGGCACGCTGTGTCCCATGATACAAGGCAGTCACCACCAGAACAGGAAGCAGAGGCCTTTCAGAACATGGCCCGACGGGGCCGGTCCATTTTAGCAATTGTCCCCTTTGGAATGCGTAGGACCGACATGGAGTAGGAGGGGAGTGCGAACAGCACCGCTGAAGTGAGAGTGAGGCTACTGCCGGGGTCGAGAAGCCGCACCTTCCACCGGGGAATCCATGCAGCAAGGTTATCTGCGAGGAAATCCAGAGCACCGGACGGGAGCCGACGATCTGAGAGTGGGAGCCCCAAGTATTTTTGGGGGAAACCGGACACGGGGCACCCAATGATAGCAGCGAGGGAGGCCGCTTCCGCGGGGGGTGTGGGGGGACGTAGATCGGAACAAAGGTGCTCTTGTGGTAGTTGATAGCGAGCCTAGTCGTATCCGTGAAAGCATCCAGAGCTTGCCGGAGAAGCATCACCTGAGCTGGGTCGGCGCGCACCAATATCAAGGTATCATCGGCATACTGGAGGACCGGGCAGGGGAGGTCATCTACGAGGGGGTGGAGCAGTGCGTTCTCGCCCAGCCCGACCGCCCCCTATTGGCGAAGATGTCCGACGACAATCAAGAAGAGTCCCTACCTGCATTGAATCCACCTTCCCGGCACCCTGTTAAGGAGCACAGCGGTCTTCCCAGTGCCAAGGATGTACTGGACCCAGCAGCGGAACAGAGAGCCGAATCCCCGCGCCTCCAGGATCGCGTCTAGGGAGTCCCAGTGGACGGAATCGAAGGCTTTCCGGAATTCTAGCTTCAGAACAACCGTGGGAGTTTTGCGGAGGTGACAACATTGGACCAATTCCGCCGCATATAGCAAATTGTCCGAGATGCAGCGCACGGCAATAAACCGTGACTGTTCACCACTGACAATATGGCAGATGAAGCGCTGCAGGCGGGAGGTGAGGATCCGCGAGACCACCTTCATAACATATTTCTGGAGCGAGATCGACCTGAATCCATCCGCAGTCGTAACGACGTCGCGCTGGGGGAGGAGGGCGATGTATGCTTAGTTCAGCCCTGCAAGATGCGCCCTACCGAGCAGGAATTCCTCGAGGAAGGCGAACATGTCTTCTTTCACCAAATGCCAGAAGGCCTTGAAGAAGGCCGGGCCGAAACCATCAGGCCCGGGGGGGCCTGAATCCATCCGCAGTCGTAACGATGTCGCGCTTTGGGAGGAGGGCGATGTATGCTTGGTTCAGCCCTGCAAGATGCGCCCTACCGAGCTGGAATTCCTCGAGGAAGGCAAACATGTCTTCTTTCACCAAATGCCAGAAGGCCGGGCCAGAAAACTGCCTTCCAGGCCTCCTCCAACGAGAAGGGCACCTCCAGCGCAGGAAGACCTGGGACGCGTGGGAGCAAAGCAGAGAGGCCGGGATCCCACCTGACAGCACGCACAAACCCGACCAACTCGGACTAGAAGTCCCGGAGAACCCTCGCTTTATCTTCATGGTTAGAGAACGCCCGACCACCCTCGTACAGGACTTTGATCTGATTCCGACGGAGGCGAGCGGACGCACATGCATGGAAGAAAGAGGTGTTGCCATCCCCCAACTTGCATAAGCGGAACAAGTACCTCTGTCTCCAGTACGCATCGAGTTTCTTCCATTCGACGAACATCTGAAGGCGGACATGGTGTCGGAGCCGCGACTCAGCCGTGGAAAGGGTACGAAGCTCCTCGCATGAGTCCAGAAGCTGAATTGCGGCCCTACATGCCTCAATCACAGAGTGAGGCCGCCTCCTTAACCTGGCCCATATTTTGGACTCCGCCCTAGCCCACTTCAGCTTGCACGAGAGGCGACGCGCCGCGCCCTCACCTGGTTGGATGGTCTCTCCCACACTTCATGAATCAAGGCCCGATACTCGGGGGAAAGTGCCCAAAACCTTTCAAAGCAAAAAATCCGGGAGGAAGGAGCGCGCGACGAAGCCTCAACCAACAGAGGCACATGATCCGAGGTGATACGAACGAGCGATCGCAGGGTTGAGATAAACAGGGCCCCCCAAAGGGGGTTAATCAAAGCACGGTCGAGGCGGACCAAGGTCAGGGAGGCACGGTTGTTGGTCCACGTATACCGCCGGTCGAGCAGCGGGAGCTCCTGGAGGACCAGGTCGTCGATCAAGGCATTGAACTCCTCAGCGGACTAGGCGTCGAAGGAAGGGGTGTTTTTTCTCTGGGCTCCCAGACGAGGTTGAAGTCGCCAACAAGGAGCCAAGGGAGATCACATGATGGGGAAAGGGACCGTAGTTTGTCCAGGAACGTCCCCCGCTCCGCAGCCAGACACAGACCATACACGTTGGTCACCGCGAAAGTAGAACCATCGGAGGGAAACTCGAAGAACGTGGTGAGGGAACCATCGAAGGGGTAACTCGAAGGACCACCGGACACAGCTAACTCGTCAACGGCACCCCGTGCCACGTCCTCCTGTCCCTCCCGCGAGGATAAGGGGTGAGGGAGACGTCCCCATTCTTCAGCAATTTCTTCATTGGTTTAGCGATCTTGGAGAAATTCTCAATGAACCTACGGTAATATCGCGCAAGTCCTAAGAAACTCCGGATATCCTTCACATTCTGTGGTGATTTCCACTCAGTTACACCTGATACTTTGGCTTGGTCTACTGAAATACCATCTCTTGACACTACTTGTCCTAGGAATCCTACTGTATTCAACCAAAACTCACATTTTCCAAACTTAGCATATAAGTTATGTTCCTTTAGCTTCCCAGGAATCAAACGTAGGTGTCCTCCATGCTCCTCTTCATTCTTGGAGTATACCAGAATATCATCTATGAACACCACTACGAACTTGTCAAAGAACTCCATGAATACATTGTTCATCATGCTCATAAAGTATGCCGGGCATTGGTCAATCCAAAAGACATGACGGTGTATTCATATAGACCATACCTTGTTGTAAAGGCGGTCTTTGGAATATCCTCCTTCCTAATCTTCAGCTGGTGGTATCCAGATTGCAAATCAATCTTAGAGAACACACTAGCTCCCTTCGGCTGATCAAACAAGTCATTGATGTTGGGGAGTGGGTATTTGTTCTTTATCGTCACCTCATTTAGCGAACGATAGTCAATAACTAGACGTTGTGTCTTATCCTTCTTTTCCACAAACAAAAATGGTGCCCCCCATGACGAAGAACTCCGCTGAATGAACCCTTTATCCAACTGCTCTCTAAGTTGTTTCTTGAGTTCCTTCAGTTCATCCACATCCATCTTATACGGCTTATTAGCTATAGGTCATGTTCCCGGTATTAAGTCAATGACAAACTCGATTTCCCTATCAGGTGGCATTCCTGGTAGTTCTTCCGGAAACACATCGGGGTACTCCTTCACTATAGGTACATCCTCTAGGCTAACCCCTTTAAGAGAATTCAACTTGGTATCATTAAGAACGTGAGTGGACCTTTATCTGATTCTTGTTCCTTCAGGTGTCGTGAGTGTGATTGTTCTATTGGCACAGTCTATCTGACCTTCATACTTTTCCATCCAATCCATTCCAATAATCACATCTAATCCTTGTGAATCCAACACTATGAGATCTATGGGGAACGTGTGTGCTCCTATAGATAAGGCTAGTAGGCGACACCCCTTGGTTGATAACATCTCCCCTCCTGGAGAGCTAACCCTAATAGATCTCTTAAGAATTTCAGTAGCTAGCTTATTACTATCCACAAATGCCCTTGATATGAATGAGTGTAATCCTCCAGTATCAAATAGTACAAGTGCGATGCAAGTATTAACCAAAAACTTACCGAGCACAAGGTCTGGTTCAGCTTGCACCTCCTCCACGTTCACATGGTTAATTGTTGCTTTCTGGGACATGTTGGCCTTCGTTCCCTCTACGGCCTTCTCCTCAGTGCACCTGTCGGCGAAGTGTCCCGTTTTCTTGTATTTGTAGCACTGCACCTGGCTGAGGTCCTTCTTGAAGGTGTGGTTGTGGTTGCGGTTCTGTCCATTGCTTCCCTGGTGCTGGTTGTTGCCTCTGTAGCCACTATTGTTGTGACCATTCCCTCCATTGTGTTGGTGGCCTCCATGGTGGTTGTGCCCATTTCCTCCAGTCCTGTGTTGTCCAAAATTCCCACCGCTGTCATGGTGAGTGCGGATCCTCGGATGTGTGCCTGAGCTGTGGTTTCCTCCCATGTGTTTCCTCTTGCGCTTCTTAGCCTGCTTGTGTTTTCCCTCCAATATGATAGCCTTGTCAATGAGTGACTGGAAGTTAGTGATGTGAACCACTAACAGTTGAATGGCCAGCTCATCATTGAGGCCATCGAGGAACTTCTCGCGCCTCTTAGCATCTGTGTCAACATCCTCTGGTGCATAGCGAGCTAAGTTGCTAAAATCATCTATGTCCTCAGTAACTGAGCGCTGGTACTGTCGCAGGTTGCGGAATTCCCTCCTCTTGAGAATCATCACTCCAGACGAGACATGGGCGTTGCGGAATCCCTCTTGAAACATGTCCCAGGTGACCTCCTCAATGGGGTGGGTTATCTGATAATTATCCCACGAGGAAGCAGCTTGTCCCTCCAGCAAGTGAGCGGCAAACCTCACTTTCTCTTCCTCGCTGTAACGAACAGTCACTAGGTCCTTGTTCACAGAACGCAGCCAATCAAGAGCAAGCATGGGCTCAGATGCACTGGAGAACTTCTCGTGCCTTAACCTCAGGAAACGAGTGAGCATGTCCACCCGTGGTGGTGGTGGTGGTGGCGGTGGATTGTTGTTGTTGTGGGCGATGTACTGGGCCATCAGTTGGGCTAGTTGGGTCACTGCATTCTCCATGTTGTTGTTGTTGTTCCCACATTCCTCGTTATTGCGGCTGGTGTCGTGACGGGGAGGCATCTAAAGGTTAGCATAGACGAGTTTAGATGGATAGAACTAAGGAGAATAGCCACCCATACTATATATGAACCAAGCAACACTTAGCAATCATCAAACAATCAAACCAAACACTTTATATAGCTTTTAGAAAATATGCCTAAAATTCCTGCGAAATTTGAGGTACTTAATGTTTACAAAACTTATTGAAAATACTCGAACTAATATTGCCATACCACAAACTTAAGTATGGTCAAACCTATCACGATTTATTCCCTAACGAAGACTAATGGTGGGCTAACTATCTACTTCCGGGAGCGCTTGCCACTTGGAGACTTCACTTCCTTCTTCCTCTTGCGATCCTCATTCACGTCATAGTCCTCATCATCCGTGTCATCCTCATCCTTCTCATCGATATCTACCACCTCGTCTGGATCTTCTTCCTCTTATTCAGGGCCTTCAACCTTGATCTCCTCATCACAGCTCTCCTCACTATCCACACGACTAGGTGGTAGCGGTAGTGGAGGTGGTTCAAGGAGCTCCTCAGGTAAGTCCACGCTAATCCCATTCCTTGCGAGTAGGTCATCCTTCTTGTCGCACCCTGACTTCTAGAGGAAACTCGTAGTTCCGTTGAACAGCAGATGATTGGATTACGGGGCCTACCTGCACCCGCACCTCTTACGAGTAGGCCAACACACGTATGTGTGACAACCAACCCCTACTGTTCATCGTCTACGCAAACCATCCCATAGAAATCAGGACACTACCATTGACGTACTTCATACCATTCACACATGGTACGTCAACGGCCTTTTAACAAGTGATAACACAACACATCTCTAAGACACAAAGAAATAGAAATAAGTTGCAAATAGCCCATCCACGAAGAGGCCGGAAATGAAAAGGAAACGGAGCCCATCCACGAAGTCTCGGATCCTGCCCGGGTCCGCTATCTACTCGTCAACAGCCTCGTCATACTCCACGTAGTAGCCACCATGGGGATCCTCGGAAACGTAGTCTGCGGAAACCACAGCCCCAAAGGGGTCAGTACAGACAAGTACTGGCAAGCAAGACGCACAAGATACCAAAGTGTGCCCGTCAACACCAAGCACAGATGCTTTGGGTTCAACGGAAGAATGGGTGATACAAAAGATGCGGCAGCGGGCTGCTCTAACCAACTACAGATACACGCTACAACTTCCGGCTAACAGAAAGAAGATAAGATAACGTATCGGAACCAACTACCAGCTAACTCCAAACAAACCCATCCTGCATCTCGCCCCTTATCCAAAGAAGCAACCCGAGGATAACTCACACAGTTGGAATAAGGTGACATCATTCTTATGGTGGAAGTAATCTATGTTACTAGTCAGGTTATTATAGTTAGGTGTAAGTTGTCTGAGTACTTGTTAGCCAGTACTTTCACCAAGTCATCCATAACCGTGGCCAACACGGCTTCTCGAGAAGATTTAACCCTGCAGGGATGCACCAATTTGGCCGTACACGTAACAATAACCCGCCAGATGGAATGGCCCTTCCACCAAGCGGGGCACTCAACACAACTCAACTCTTCTTCGCATCAAGCCCAAAGAACCCCGTGCAGTTGAGCGCACGGCTAATCAAGCCCCACGAAGAAAAGGGGACCCTCATAGCACTCTAAGAACGTGTCTCCCTAAATGCCGACTACAAAAGTTACCACCCTGGCCTCGGGTTCGCACCTGCATATGCATGCGGCAAATGGAAAACCCAAACTAAATGAGGCGATTTGGACGAGATGCGAATCGAATCAAATTGAGGGGGCGCCCATACACGCTTCCCACATGCGGTTAGTGCGCTCATCATGGATCAGTAGATAAGACCCTTTTCCTAATTAGGGTCGACACTAGCAGGCCTCAAAACCACGCCGGGCCTCCTGCCGGTGTCTTATCATCAAATTAGTATTACCCACAACATTAACATGATTGTTGTTTAAACATCGAGCCCCAGAACATAATAAATATGGTAACAGAAAGTAACGGACATCGGACTCGAGCACAACAACCCTAAGCATGCTAGTAAGACACGGGCAACAAGCAACGGGGTTATAGGTGTGGAGGTGAGGCTATATCAGGGTTAAAGGATAACATGTGATAGGATCGGAACACAAGCAACGATTCATAAGGCTAGCAGGATAGACAACGGAAAGTATCGGTATCCAGTGTGGAAAGGAACACAATGGTTCATGTGAGTGAATACTTGCCTGCAAACTCAGTAGCCTGGTAATGGGCTAACTCCTCAGAAGTAGTGTCGTAAACCTCGTATGTCTCAACGTTGTCGTCTATTCGAGAAGAAGCAAACAAACAACGCAGAGAGACAAACAATCAATAACATGGCATAATGCACAATCATGGGATGATGCATGACAATTTAATTGATGCATCAAAGATAAGATAGCAGACATGGTAACATAATTAAATGGACCTATATGCAATTTGGATTGCATATGGAAAGCCCAAGAATTAAGGTTGGTTTAGATGATCTACAACTAAACACCATGTGAAAGTTGATTAGCATGATGCATGGATGAGGAAAACAAAAAGAGAACAACAATATATTCAATTTGATATGTTGTTTACCAAGTTTGGAATTTTATTTATTAAGTTATGAAATTTGGCTTCTTAAAGGTGTTACACAAGCATTTGTTGTTTTCACCAATTTTAATTGTTCAAAATAGGTGACAAAGTTCATATTTTAAAAGAACACAAAATTTTAGGTGGAAAACATGTTTCATTTGTTGACAAAGGAATTAAAATGAATTAATTATGAATTAAACAAGTTTAAACAAGATTTAATTGAATTTAATTCAAGTATGAATTTATTTGAATTTTTATTTGTTCAAACCATTAAATAAAATTCATATTTGAAAATATTATAATTTTCTGGTTTGAAAACATATTTTATATTTTCAAAAAGAAATTAATTTGACCAATTTATGAATTTAGCAATATTAAATGATTTAAACAAGGTTTTAATTATTTAACCAATTTTAATTATTCAAAACAGGAAATAAAGTTTATATTTGGAAAGGTGGTTCAATTTAGCATGGAAAACATATTTTATATGTGCCATTTGAATTAAGTTTGAATTAGTTATGAAATTAACCAAATTTTAAATGAGTTGTTTGAATTTGAATTTTGAAAACATTTGAAATGTTCAAAACAGTAAAGAAATGACTTAAACATGTAGAGAATTAAATTTGGTACAGAAAAAATATTTTATTTATTTTATTTGGATTTGAAATGCACAAGTTATTTCAATTTGAAATTCAGGGACTAATCTGTAATAAACATGGACTCGATTTAAAAAGAAAAAGGGGCCAGATTTGGTTTCCACCTCGCAGTGACCCAACCTGGGCCACTGACAGCGGGCCCTGGCCACCGTGGCGCTTAGGTGGCGGTGTGTGCGTGCTGACTGGGCTCGCAGAGCCACAGACAGGTGGGCCTGGGCGAGGGATTTATTCCCTAAAAAGATTGCGCGCGGGGGGCTCGAACCCACGACCTCGCGGGTGTGTGCGCTGCGCGGTGCCACTGCGCTGTGCTCGATTTCCTGTCAGGTTAGGGGGGCGTGGGGGGTATGAGCTTCAGTTTCGGCTGTTAACTGAACTGAATAAAAATTCAGTTAACTGAATCTCTGACGGAGGCGGACGGCCGCCGGCGGTGAGCGGCTCGCTGCTGCTGCATGCTCGTGTGCGTGCAGGGGGCGTGCTTGCGCGTGCAGAGAGGAGAGAGAGGGGAAGTAACGAGGTGGTGCTCACCGGGGGAAGGGATGAGGAGCAGGTGATCGTGCTCGGTGCGGGGAGGTGGCGGCGACAGCGAGGTGGGCGACAATCTCGGGCTGCTCGTGCCCCTCCCTAGACACGAGGAGGACGAGGACGGCACGGGGGTTCGTTTCCCGCAGCTACCCAGCTCGGAGGGACCCCATAGCTCCGACGATCACCGGAGATTTGTGCGGTGGTGGTTCGGTGGAGGTGCAGAGACAGAGAGCTGCAGAGGAGGGAGGAGGGAGAGATAGGCGACGGCGGCGAGAGGGAGAAAGGAGGAGGAGGTTAGGGCAGAGGGAGGAGCTCGTGCGGCTAGGTTTTAAGGAGGGGGAGGTGCGCGCGCAGCCGTCCCCTCTCTGTAACCTCGACGTGGACAACGTCGATGAACGCCGTACAGAGGTAAGGGACGAGGGGTAGCAGGCTGTGGCTGGTGGGCTGGGCTCAGCCCACTGGCCTGCCTTCTCCCCTCTCTGCTTTATTTTTTTGTTTTTTCTGTTTATTGATCCTGTTTTTTTTTTTGCAGAAATAGAAAAGGAAGAAAAAGGAGAGAAAAGGAAGGTTTTTAGGGGGTTTAGATTTTTGTGATAATTTTTATAGGTTGATTATTTCAAAAGCCCAGCTGTGCAAGTGTTTGTTTTCAAAAATTTGAATTTTGGTTGTTGTTTGTAATTTAATTGAATTTGAGTGAATTTGATATTAAATGAATTATTAAAGAGAACAATTTAATAGTTTGAATTTTCTATTTTAATGGAAATAAATAGATGTTTTTATTTGAATATTTTTATTTGAAAATTGTAACAGAACAAGTATGAAACAAGAATTTGAAAATTGGTTTGAAATTCATATGGAAAAACAAGGGAAAACAAATGAAAACAAGTGAAAACAAATGGAAAACAAATGCAAAACTCATGATGACATGATGCAAAACATAATTTAACAAAAAGCAAACATTGTAATGGACTTTTCATACTTGGGATGTTACAAAACGCCCCCCCCCCCCCTGAAGGAATCGCGCCCCGAGATTCCTACTGAGAAGAGAAAAGGTCCGGATACTTCTTGCAAAGATCCTCTTCGGTCTCCCACGTTGCCTCTTTATCAGAATGATGAGACCAATGCACTTTTAAGAACTTGGTGCTCTTGTTGCGAGTCTTACGCTCGGTCTCATCGAGAATTCGAACAGGATGCTCCTCATAAGAGAGATCTTCTTGCAGTTCAATGGAATCATGATCAACTGCACGATCTGGATCTTTGAAACACCTCTTGAGTTGTGACACGTGAAACACATCGTGCACCTTGGATAGTTTTTCTGGAAGTTCAAGACGATAGGCATTTTCCGCACGCCTTGAGAGAATGTTGAAAGGACCAATATATCTTGGTGCCAGCTTTCCTTTGACACCAAAACGATGAGTGCCTCTGAGGGGAGTTACACGCAGATATGCTTTGTCACCAGGAGCATAGACCATGTCCCTGTGTTTGCTGTCATAGTAGCTTTTCTGACGAGACTGAGCAATCTTGAGATTGTCACGAATGATGCGAACTTTCTCTTCGGCTTCCTTAACAATGTCAGGGCCTAAGAGTGAACGTTCACCAGCCATAGAGAGCCTCAAATGGTGCCATGCCTAGGCTTGCCTTGAAGCTGTTGTTGTAGGAGAATTCGGCATATGGAAGACATTCCTCCCATTTCATGCCAAAAGAGAGACCACATGCTCTGAGCATATCCTCGAGAATCTGATTGACTCTTTCGACTTGCCCTTGAGACTGAGGATGGTAGACTGTGCTGAACAGAAGCTTGGTGCCCAGGGCTTCTTGAAAGTTGTTCCAGAAATGAGAAGTGAAGATGCTTCCACGGTCTGAGCTTATTTCCAATGGAACACCATGAAGAGGAACAATCTTTGCTGTGTAGAGCTCTGCTAACTGGCTAGCTGAGATTGTTTCTTTGACAGGAAAGAAGTGAGCTACTTTAGTGAGACGATCAATGACAACGAAGATTGCATCGTTGCCCCTCTTGGACTTTGGAAAACCAGTGAAGAAGTCCATTTCAATCATGTCCCACTTCCACTCAGGGATTTTTAGAGGTTGGAGAAGACCGGCTGTTTTCTGATGAACTGCCTTAACACGTTGACAAACGTCGCATTTAGAAACGTATTGAGCAATTTCACGTTTCATGCTAGGCCACCAATACAGTGTCTTGAGATCCCGGTACATCTTTGTACTTCCAGGGTGTATGGAGAGAGGAGTTTCATGAGCCTCCTTGAGAATGACATCTTTGAGACTTTGAACTTGAGGAACTGCAATGCGTCCTTCAAAGAACACAGTTCCCTTGTCGTCAATTCAGAAGGACTTAAATTTCTCCTTGCCTTCTTTGATGTGCTCTACCATCTTCTTGATTTCAGCATCACGAAGTTGTTCAGAACGAATCTTGTCCTCGAGAGTTGGAGTGGCTGTCAAGTTCGCAAGATAGCCTTGAGGAACAAGACCAAGGTTCAGCTTCTGGAATTCTTCATGAAGAGGAGGTTGGCTTTCCATGATCATGAGATTATCGCAATACGACTTGCGACTGAGAGCATCGGCCATAACATTAGCCTTGCCTGGAGTGTAAGAAATGGTAAGATCAAAGTCTTTAATCTTTTCAATCCATCTCCTTTGCCTGAGGTTTAGATCTGGTTGAGTGAAGATGTATTTCAGACTCTTATGATCGGAAAAGATTTCAGTGCGATTACCCAACAAGTATTGTCTCCATTTCTTGAGGGCAAACACAACTGCTGCAAGTTCAAGGTCATGTGTGGGATAATTGAGCTCATGTGCGTTCAACTGACGTGAAGCATAAGCCACAACTTGACGTTCTTGCATAAGAACTGCACCTAGACCTTGGAGAGAAGCATCACAGAATATTTGGAAAGGTTTGGAAGGATCTGGGCCAACCAGAACTGGTGTAGAAGTGAGTTTAGTCTTCAGGAGATTGAAGCTCTCATCACATTGTGGAGACCAAACGAACTTCTTGTCCTTCTTTGTGAGGTCAGTGAGAGGTTTGGCAATCTTGGAGAAGTTTTGGACGAAACGACGGCAATAGCTAGCCAAGCCAAGAAAGCTTTTTACTTGCTTCACCGTCTTTGGAGGTTTCCAATCAACAATTGCTTTAACCGTTTCTGGATCAATGGCTATGCCCTTGGAAGAGATGATATGACCAAGGTAAGCAACTTCTGAAATCCAGAACTCACATTTGGAGAACTTGGCATATAGACGATGCTCGTGAAGCTTCATGAGAGTGAGACGAAGATGTTCTTCATGCTCTTCCTCGGATTTGGAGTAGACAAGAATGTCATCAAGATATACCACAACGAACTTGTCGAGGTATTCATGGAAGACAGAATTCATGAGTCGAGAGAAGGTCGCCGGTGCATTGGTGAGACCAAAGGACATGACGGTGAATTCATATAGACCGTAGCGAGTGGTGAAGGCTGTCTTTGGAATATGCTCTTTTCTGATCTTTATTTGATGGTAACCCATTCTCAAGTCCAACTTGGAGAATATTGAGGCTCCAGCAAGTTGATCAAAAAGATCATCGATACGAGGAATTGGATACTTGTTTTTGATGGTTTTCTCATTAAGAGGACGATAGTCAACAACGAGTCTCTTTGTGTGATCCTTCTTCGCAACGAACAGAGTTGGGCAACCCCAAGCCGAGGAACTAGGTTGAATGTAACCTTTTTCCATGTACATATCAATTTGTTCCTTTAACAACTTCAGCTCGGGAGGTCCTATCTTGTATGGATGCTTAGAGATTGGAGCAGTACCTGGTTCAAGTTCGATCACGAACTCAACTGCTCTGTCCGGAGGCATTCCTGGCAATTCTTCTGGAAAGACGTCAGGGAATTCGCAAACCACCGAAACATTTTCAAGTCAAGGTAGAGGTTTTGCATCGAGGGCGCATAGCTGAATGGAACTTGATTCATTTGGAGAATAGACTATCTGGCCAGAAGGGTGGAACAGAGTTATTGACCTTTGAGCACAGTCTATTTTTGCTTTATTGGCCTTCAGCCAATCCATACCAAGAATGACATCAATGTCAGAATTTCCCAGCAATATGAGAGAAGCAAGGAATATGTGGCCTCCAATTAGGATTTGATTGTCCTTACTTATCTTGGAAGTCAACATTTGTGATCCCGGGGAGTGAACAGTGATTTGGTTGCTTAGTGGAACCACAATTAGGTTGTTTGTTGCGGCAAAAGTCTTTGACACAAAAGAATGTGATGCTCCGGTATCAAACAACACTTTAGCTGGAATAAAGTTTACGGGGAATGTACCGAGAACGACGTCAGGAGCTTCCTCAGCTTTGTCGATCTTGACATGATTCACCCTTGCGGTCCTCCCGACAGGCCTGTTGTTGGAGTTGAAGGTCTTAGGAGGGGGAGCGCGCACCATTGCCTGGTTGGTGTTAGGACGAGGTGGTGGTGGAGGTAGCTGCCTCTGCGTGCACTTGTCAGCGTAGTGTCCCGTCTGCTTGCACTTGTAGCAAGTGACAACACGAGGAGGCCCTGGCCTTGGCTGCCCCATCGAAGCCCTTGGATCATTCAGCTGAGCAGGGTTGGGTGGGCGGGGAGTGAAGCCTGGAGAAGCTTGGGCATATGGAGCCCGAGTGACAGCACCATTTGGTACCCAGATGCGGCGCTTCTGCGGAGGGGTGGTCATGTTGGAGGAGGAACCACCCTCACGCGAGTGCTTGCGAGACTCCTCGAACGCCTTGCGCCCATTTTCTTCATTGAGCGCGGTGTTAACGAGATCCTCGAAGCTGTTGGCCTTGACATTGGTGAGGGCATACTTGAGTTCCGGGTTAAAACCTCTGCGGAACCTTGCCATCTTTTTAGCTTCAGTGGACACCTCATCACCAGCGTAACGAGCGAGGCGATTGAACTCACTCTGATAGCCGTTGACGTCCAACTTGCCTTGCTTGAGAGAGCAAAACTCTTCACGCATCCTTTCCATGAGACCATTTGGAATGTCGTGCTTCAGGAAGGCTTCCTTGAAACAATCCCATGTGATTGGCATCCTAGTTCTCATGGCCTGGAAGTTCTCCCACCATGAAGCTGCCTGACCCTTCAGCAGATAGGAGGCATACTTGACCTTGTCTTCTTCAGCTACATGTGCAATCTCCAGAGCCTTGGCTATCGCACGGATCCAGTCATCAGCGTCCAGAGGCTCACGTGTGGCCACGAAAGCTCTTGGGCCCAGACTGAGAAAGTCCTTGATGCTGACCCGTGGAGCGGTCTGGTTGATGTGCTGATTAGCCTGAAACTGGGCCATCTGCGTCATGACTTGGGTCATCTGAGTCAACAGCTCCGCGATTGGCGGTGGTTCAGGCGGGCTGTTCCTTGTTGGCGGCATCCTGAATGGAAATGCATTTTAGCACAACAATAGAAAAAGGATAGACTTGGCAACCGAAAGAGAGATTATTCCGACGCATGAATAGATAACCAACAGGTACATCATCACATGTTCAAATACATCAGAATATCGAATACACCATAAATGGTTCGAATGCCAAAGGATAACTAAACGTAGCTAAGAATGGATACATCGGTACTCCCATGCTCATCACGCAGGACGGCGGCTAGGAGTACGACGAGAGGTACGGTGAGGAGCACGCTCACGAAAGTAGGTGGAACGACGATCCACGTAGATCGGACGTGCTCTAAGAGCAACTCTAGGTGTGGTGAAGTACATAGCGTCAACTCCCTGTGCTCCAAAGCGGGGAATCCCAGTGTAACCAGCACCAAGGTTGAGGAGTGGACCTCTGATCGGCTCGTAACCTCCAGCATCTGGCAGACGACGACCAACTGGCTGATCGAAACGTGCGAAGCGCTCGTCTCCAACAAAGTCTGTGGTGTAAGTTGCCAGACGATTCAAAGCAAGGTAGAGCTGCTCTCTGAATGAAGCCAACTCCTGAGGTAGTGTGCGGGAAACTGCGTCACTGTGCCTCACAAACTGAGCGGTGGTGTGCAGCCTGGAGTTATCATGCTCGTAAACGTCCAAGTTGTCGTAGAGAGTGAAGTGCGCTCCCTCCGAAGTGATGTAACCACGGGGGATGTGGCGATAGATGGAATCGTCAAATCCCCAGTAGTCAGCACGAAGGACGGTGAGACTCACATAAGCTGCCTGCTGCACAGCCATATCCACTGTGGAACCCACTGCCTCGTAGCGGTGAACTACGCTCATGCCATCATCTGACAGAATGTAGACAATAGCCTGGTAGTAGGTATGCTCAAACTCTCGCTGCTGCTCGTAGACCTGGTACTCCGGTGCCCAATGGAATCCCAGAAAAGTGACCATGTCTCTCAGCATCTCCGGATAACCGGCAGTGCTCTCGCAACGAGTCATACGAACCACCTGCGGGTAGAACCTGAGATCCATCTGCAGATGATCGGGGAAGTTTTGATTAGACGCCGGTAGAAGAACTGAAGTGGCAAGCAACAACAAGGTTTCAACGGACGAAAGGGATGTTGAGAAGAACATGATATCGAAGCAACATTCGGGAAACACGAGACCAAAACACTCGTGAGGTACTATAGAAAACCCCTCCGGGCTTCTAAGGGATCAATATCTACTGCTTAAGGAATAGAGGATCTGCTTCCGGGGCTTACACGCCTCCGTTCTCAATCATGAGTAGGCAACATGATAAATCATGTCACAACCACCTCCATTCCTATGGTCTAGTAGATATAACTATCCTAGAGAAACCAGGATACGTGAAATCCTAACTTGAAAATTTTAGATGAGAAGAGAAAACAACGTTGCACTTCCTTACCAGAAAAGGGAGGGTGGGTGGGGAAAGAAATAAAAGAACAGAATTCCTACTCTCACGTTTCATTTTTCCTATATAGCTACAAAATAGTTTCTAGACTCAACTGCGACCAGTAAAAGGGATCCTACAGGTAGACGGGCTCTGATACCATTTGTCGCACCCTGACTTCTAGAGGATACTCGCAGTTCCGTTGAACAGCAGATGATTGGATTACGGGGCCTACCTGCACCCGCACCTCTTACGAGTAGGCCAACACACGTATGTGTGACAACCAACCCCTACTGTTCATCGTCTACCCAAACCATCCCATAGAAATCAGGACACTACCATTGACGTACTTCATACCATTCACACATGGTACGTCAACGGCCTTTTAACAAGTGATAACACAACACATCTCTAAGACACAAAGAAATAGAAATAAGTTGCAAATAGCTCTCACTAGAGCAGAGATAGCAAATACAATCATCCAGAGGACACATGTCCCAACAATTCATCATTACATCACAGCGGAAGCATCCAAAGTGTCTGAGTACAGACAAGATCCAAATAGGCCTAAGAGGCCGGAAATGAAAGGGAAACGGAGCCCATCCACGAAGTCTCGGATCCTGCCCGGGTCCGCTATCTACTCGTCAACCGCCTCGTCATACTCCACGTAGTAGCCACCATGGGGATCCTCGGAAACGTAGTCTGCGGAAACCACAGCCCCAAAGGGGTCAGTACAGACAAGTACTAGCAAGCAAGACGCACAAGATACCAAAGTGTGCCCGTCAACACCAAGCACAGATGCTTTGGGTTCAACGGAAGAATGGGTGATACAAAAGATGCGGCAGTGGGCTGCTCTAACCAACTACAGATACACGCTACAACTTCCGGCTAACAGAAAGAAGATAAGATAGCGTATCGGAACCAACTACCAGCTAACTCCAAACAAACCCATCCTGGATCTCGCCCCTTATCCAAATAAGCAACCCGAGGATAACTCACACAGTTGGAATAAGGTGACATCATTCTTATGGTGGAAGTAATCTCTGTTACTAGTCAGGTTATTATAGTTAGGTGTAAGTTGTCTGAGTACTTGTTAGCCAGTACTTTCACCAAGTCATCCATAACCGCGGACAACACGGCTTCTCGAGAAGATTTAACCCTGCAGGATGAACCAATTTGGCCGTACAACGTAACAATAACCCGCCAGATGGGAATGGCCCTTCCACCAGCGGGGGCACTCAACACAACTCAACTCTTCTTCGCATCAAGCCCAAAGAACCCCGTGCAGTTGAGCGCACGGCTAATCAAGCCCCTCGAAGAAAAGGGGACCCTCATAGCACTCTAGAACGTGTCTCCCTAATGCCCGACTACAAAAGTTACCACCCTGGCCTCAGGGTTCGCTACCTGCATATGCAGTGCGGGAAAATGGAAAAACCCGAAACTATATGAGGGGCGATTTGGACGAGTGCGAATCGAATCAAATTGAGGGGGCGCCCCATACAGCCTCCCACATGCGGTTAGTGCGCTCAATAGTTGGATCAGTAGACAAATACCCTTTTCCCTAATTAGGGTCGACACTAGCAGGCACTCAAACACCACGCCGGGCCTCCTGCCGGTGTCTTATCATCAAATTAGTATTACCCATAACATTAACATGATTGTTGTTTAAACATCGAGCCCCAGAACATAATAAATATGGTAACAGAAAGTAACGGACATCAGACTCGAGCACAACAACCCTAAGCATGCTAGTAAGACACGGGCAACAAGCAACGGGGTTATAGGTGTGGAGGTGAGGCTATATCAGGGTTAAAGGATAACATGTGATAGGATCGGAACACAAGCAACGATTCATAAGGCTAGCAGGATAGACAACGGAAAGTATCGGTATCCAGTGTGGAAAGGAACACAGTGGTTCATGTGAGTGAATACTTGCCTGCAAACTCAGTAGCCTGGTACTGGGCTAACTCCTCAGAAGTAGTGTCGTAAACCTCGTATGTCTCAACGTCGTCGTCTATTCGAGAAGAAGCAAACAAACAACGCAGAGAGACAAACAAACAATAACATGGCATAATGCACAATCATGGGATGATGCATGACAATTTAATTGATGCATCAAAGATAAGATAGCTGACATGGTAACATAATTAAATGGACCTATATGCAATTTGGATTGCATATGGAAAGCCCAAGAATTAAGGTTGGTTTAGATGATCTACAACTAAACACCATGTGAAAGTTGATTATCATGATGCATGGATGAGGAAAACAAAAAGAGAACAACAATAGATTCAATTTGATATGTTGTTTACCAAGTTTGGAATTTTATTTATTAAGTTATGAAATTTGGCTTCTTAAAGGTGTTACACAAGCATTTGTTGTTTTCACCAATTTTAATTGTTCAAAATAGGTGACAAAGTTCATATTTGAAAAGAACACAAAACTTTAGGTGGAAAACATGTTTCATTTGTTGACAAAGGAATTAAAATGAATTAATTATGAATTAAACAAGTTTAAACAAGATTTAATTGAATTTAATTCAAGTATGAATTAGTTGAATTTTTATTTGTTCAAAACATTAAATAAAATTCATATTTGAAAAGATTATAATTTTCTGGTTTGAAAACATATTTTATATGTTCAAAAAGAAATTAATTTGACCAAGTTATGAATTTAGCAATATTAAATGATTTAAACAAGGTTTTAATTATTTAACCAATTTTAATTATTCAAAACAGGAAATAAAGTTTATATTTGGAAAGGTGGTTCAATTTAGCATGGAAAACATATTTTATATGTGCCGTTTGAATTAAGATTGAATTAGTTATGAAATTAACCAAATTTGAAATGAGTTGTTTGAATTTGAATTTTGAAAACATTTGAAATGTTCAAAACAGTAAAGAAATGACTTAAACATGTAGAGAATTAAATTTGGTACAGAAAACATATTTTATTTATTTTATTTGGATTTGAAATGCACAAGTTATTTCAATTTGAAATTCAGGGACTAATCTGTAATAAACATGGACTGGATTTAAAAAGAAAAAGGGGCCAGATTTGGTTTCCACCTCGCAGTGACCCAACCTGGGCCACTGACAGCGGGCCCTGGCCACCGTGGCGCTTAGGTGGCGGTGTGTGCGTGCTGACTGGGCTCGCAGAGCCACAGACTGGTGGGCCTGGGCGAGGGATTTATTCCCTAAAAAGATTGCGCGCGGGGGGCTCGAACCCACGACCTCGCGGGTGTGTGCGCTGCGCGGTGCCACTGCGCTGTGCTCGATTTCCTGTCAGGTTAGGGGGGCGTGGGGGGTATGAGCTTCAGTTTCGGCTGTTAACTGAACTGAATAAAAATTCAGTTAACTGAATCTCTGACGGAGGCGGACGGCCGCCGGCGGTGAGCGGTGAGCGGCTCGCTTCTGCTGCGTGCTCGTGTGCGTGCAGGGGGGCGTGCTTGCGCGTGCAGAGAGGAGAGAGAGGGGAAGTAACGAGGTGGTGCTCACCGGGGGAAGGGATGAGGAGCAGGTGATCGTGCTCGGTGCGGGGAGGTGGCCGGCGGCGACAATCTCGGGCTGCTCGTGCCCCTCCCTAGACACGAGGAGGACGAGGACGGCACGGGGGTTCGTTTCCCGCAGCTACCCAGCTCGGAGGGACCCCATAGCTCCGACGATCACCGGAGATTTGTGCGGTGGTGGTTCGGTGGAGGTGCAGAGACAGAGAGCTGCAGAGGAGGGAGGAGGGAGAGATAGGCGACGGCGGCGAGAGGGAGAAAGGAGGAGGAGGTTAGGGCAGAGGGAGGAGCTCGTGCGGCTAGGTTTTAAGGAGGGGGAGGTGCGCGCGCAGCCGTCCCCTCTCTGTAACCTCGACGTGGACAACGTCGATGAACGCCGTACAGAGGTAAGGGACGAGGGGTAGCAGGCCGTGGCTGGTGGGATGGGCTCAGCCCACTGGCCTGCCTTCTCCCCTCTCTGCTTTATTTTTTTGTTTTTTCTGTTTATTGATCCTTTTTTTTGCAGAAATAGAAAAGGAAGAAAAAGGAGAGAAAAGGAAGGTTTTTAGGGGGTTTAGATTTTTGTGATAATTTTTATAGGTTGATTATTTCAAAAGCCCAGCTGTGCAAGTGTTTGTTTTCAAAAATTTGAATTTTGGTTGTTGTTTGTAATTTAATTGAATTTGAGTGAATTTGATATTAAATGAATTATTAAAGAGAACAATTTAATAGTTTGAACTTTCTATTTTAATGGAAACAAATAGATGTTTTTATTTGAATATTTTTATTTGAAAATTGTAACAGAACAAGTATGAAACAAGAATTTGAAAATTGGTTTGAAATTCATATGGAAAAACAAGGGAAATTAAATGAAAACAAGTGAAAACAAATGGAAAACAAATGCAAAACTCATGATGACATGATGCAAAACATAATTTAACAAAAAGCAAACATTGTAATGGAGTTTTCATACTTGGGATGTTACACTTCTCCACTAGCTCCATAATGAGTTTAAGGTCACTTGCCTTGAAGTTCTCTATCTGGGCCTTGAGTGCCTCCATCTGAGCATGGAGAGCATTAAGCTGGGCGTTGAGAGTGGTGATCTCATGTGCTTGATCAAATGCGGTGGCCCTTGCCTCCTCATTCTGCATCATGTACTTACGCGCACACTCTTCCATTCCAGTGCTATATGACTCCAAGTCCTCCACGTGCTTCAGCATTCTGGTCTTGTCTGCATCATCACTCACCATGGCTCTCCCATCTTCATTCCTCCTCCCAAAACCTCTATAGATAGAGTCTTCAGGTATCTGGTCACGGTAGTCGTAATTTAGTCGAGCCAGTGCATACTTCATTGCTGCGACGAGTCCCTCTTCCCAGCTCGAGTAGTTATTCCTGTAGATGAGGACTTGTGCTACATCATCCACAATATCCACCACAATGGTGGTCTTGAGGTCCCACATCTTATCTCCTGGAACGTTGCTATCCACCTCGTAGCCTTCAATCTTCGGTAAGAAGAATCCGAGCAGCTTGGTTATGTTTGCTAGCTCATTCTCGAACTCCACATCCGAATTCTCCTCAACATGGTAGACTTCTTGAGTACTCATCTATAGAAAGGTAAGAGTGGAAGTTAGCAAAGACAAGTGGTATGAGACGAAAGGTAATGAATGTAAAGATAGAAGGTAGAGTAGAATTGTAATCCTATGGCTTCCTATTCCAAACTTAGGTTTTCGAGCTTATGGTCAATATTTGCTCTGATACCATCTGTAGTAGTACGGCCCATCATAGGCTATACTGTTGCGTGTGGTACTGGCCCCTGGATCGTTCACTAGCACACGCAGCATAGATAGTAATCAAAGGAAACAAATGTATTGAAGTATCGAATATACAGAGTAAAGTAATTTATTACAAACTACATAGCGGAGTGCTGGCTCATATAGTTATTAATCACACAGCAAAACAGCGGTAGACCTCCATCTTCTTGTTTGCAGGCCACAGGCGAACAAAGGTTGATGTGAAGCCTCGAAAACCTACGAAAGCTAATCTGTATCCGAATAACCTGCACGTTGAAATATGCAGCCCCTAAAAGGAGGTCAGATCATTCTGAGCAATGGTGGCAAGTGACACTATGGTGGTATATAAATGGCAAGTGCTAGTCTACATGCATATTTGGCTGGTGGAGTTTCTAGGCTATTTTGCATAAATGCATTTGTCCTATCCTTTAATAGAAAGTAAGTTTGCACATAATTGGACACTTTGGTTGATAGCAAAGTGCTCCTATATAATTGGACACTTTGGTTGATAGCAAAGTGCTCCTACCCTTTTTGGATTAGCACACTGAAACACCATCAGGCACTTCTCTAATAACCCATAGTCAAATTGTTAGTAATTGCTAAAACAAGATGAACGAGATATGTTATGTTTCCCATCTAGCTGTTGAATTTTCCCTAACCAATGGAACACGGCTAAGATCTTAGTTTTAACCCTCGCGAGGTTTGTGCCCTTTACCCGTGTTGCCTAATCGACCTCAAACACCATGATACACCATTAGTACCACAGAAGGAAAGAAGATTAAGCCATAAACTATAAGAAGTAGATCTCCAAACCCACCACGAGCTGGACCATCCTACAACTAATCTACATCTCTGGACACGTTGGGTTCGAGTCACCACAACCTACAATTTATGTCTAGCCCATACTAATATGAAACACGGCTGCACGCAAGAACAACTACATAAAGAAACTAAATATAATCTCAAGATAATGGGCGGCGGTCCCCACCAAACTTTGTATTCTGATGACATGCTAGCAATCCGCCCAGTGGTTAATTAATTATCATGTTGTTTTTATAAGAAATTATAATAGCGAGTAATTCTTTAACATGATAATAATCCCAACCACGATTTCTATAGCATGGCTAAGCAATCTACAAGTACGATGTTTGCCTATCATATGGATGCTACAATCTAGGATAACATATGATCGCTCCACTTGGGTGTTAGTGGAGCAATCTAGCATAGCGATAACACGCAACTCCTACTCATGCATAGCTACCATAATACTCTAATGCATATAATAAAACAGTAGGATCATGTATGTCACTGGCCTTGACAACACGAGCAGCTGTTCACACAGTCCTCGCAAACGCACTCGTTGTAGTCGTTGTAGTCTACACGTTGCAGCAAACATAACATAAGCAACGAGACACAATAATATGCAACACATGCATGAATTAAAGTTTATTGATGTAAAAATAGATCTACTTATTATTCTCTTAGTTGTTAATGACATGTATGATGCATGAAAAGTGTTTTTGTTGCAAAGAAAGCAATTATAGTGATTTAATAGTGCTAGATTAAGAACATGTAAGATCTAATTCGAATTAAGAATCTACACAAGTTGGTATTATTTTTCCTGGATAGATCTAATCAAAACAAGACTATACAAAAAAGATTTGATGAATTTCGAGTTACGATTGATTTTATATGATTTAAATAGACTAAAAAACATATTTAAAAACAGAAAATAAATGTAGGTTAAAACATAGATTGGATTGCGTAGATGGATAGATCTTATTTTTCTCTTTCGTTTGGTATATTACATGCAAAAAATCGGAGTTGTAGATCTAAAGAGATGGATTTTAGAAGTTTGGGCAATTTTCTGTAATTCTACTCGAATTTTAATTAAAAGGTTGACCGGTTTGACTGCTGACTAGGCGGCTGACTCCTGACTAAGTTTGACTGTTGACTAGGCGCGACGTGGCGCGGTGTGATTGGTTGTACCTGTTCACGTGAACAGATCTGAACCGCTAGATCGCGATCGGACGGCCGGGAACAGATCTGGGAAACTCGCCGGAAAACTCGCCGGAGTGATGGCGGTGATGCACGGACGTGGATGGCGTGGTGGATACGGTGCTCCTCCGGGTGTGGTGACGGCGGCAAACGACGAAACTCCTTCCCGCGAACCTTCTCGTCCATCGGACCTCCTCCTCCTTGCTCCTAGCTCTGGCGGCGTGAGCTCCCAACAATGGTGGTGGCGGCGGTGGAAATTTCGAGCTCGAAAGGAGATCGATTTGGGCGAGGGTTTCGCGAAATTTTTGACGGCTTTGGAGGCCACGGGTGTGGGGTATTTATACCCAGAATTTCGTGTATAGAGGGAAAGAAACGGGGCCGGATTCGGAGATTTCTTGGGGATAAACCCGTTCAAAACTGTCCGTGTTCATCCTGGACTCCTCCCCGAACTAGGAGATTATACGTGGGTCCCACGTCTAGAAAAAAAATTAGGAAAGGAAAAGAACTGGCCTGGCACGGCTCTGCGGCCTGTACGCTCGCGTACGGCTCGCATGTGCGCGCTGGCTCTTAGCTCCTTCGGGCGTAGACTAGTCCAAGCTGCATGCATCGGATGCGTTCCTTTTTTTTTCTATGCATACGTACCAGCTAGATGACTCACGTGCAAGCTCCTGGACCAAGTGGCCTGGTACGATCGTACCATGTGCGAGGTGCACTAGGTAGCTCACGTTACATTTTTTTTTTCTTTTTTTCCTTATTTCTTTAGTAACTACTAGTAAACATGCCCGTGCGTTGCGACGGGACAAAAAAAAATCCTTGGTGTCTTCTTGGTTTATCGCGCAAAACTTACATGGATCTGTCGGGTTTTAGAGGGTACCCTTATACCTTAAACAACATGCAGCGAGGTAATCGAAATGTACAAGTACGCTTAGATGGTGCGTGTGCGGACTTGGAATGGTGAGACAGATTTCCAATGGCTTGTGTTAAGCTCCTTGTGTCACCACGATCAGACTATAGTCCTTTGTTGATACGTTTGGAGGAGAGGGATGTTAGACCGCGACAAGGATGCATGAGGTATGAATGCCCTCTTTCCGGGCCGTAGGTGATTCAGAATGCCTGGGAGCATGCGAAATCAGGGAAGAATATGGGTACGTCGGCATGGTCTACAAAAGGTAATGATAGAGTTAAAAGAGCGGAGCAAACGTAAGTTTTTCCATGTTCGGTCTCAATTAGAGAAACTGAGGGTGGAACTTGCGAAATTGGAAGGAACAACATCACGGTATGCCGATATTTGTTCCAAGATGGATAGAATGGACGAATTGTTATATCAGGAGGAGATGATGTGGTTACAAAGGTCACGCATTGAATTGCTAAAAGATGGGGATCGGAACACTCGATACTTCCATCAAAGGGCAGTTTTCCTAAACTACATCTCATCGAATGAACTAACACCACATCCCGTGTTTAATTGCAGCGGTACTTTTGATGCGCGGAGGGGCATGAGGAGTTGGTCTGGAAGATCCTCATCAAGAAGGGTGTCATGGGGGCGAGGGGCGTATTGTACGAGGCATGTGTCGCCGCGGTGGTCCGGATTGAGGCGGCCAAGGGGGTGTCTTGCCGGAGGAAGGACACCATACGGATGTACCCGTGCGTTGCAACGAAAAAGGAAAGATACAAACACCCCAATCTTATTCTTTCTTTCTTTGTGACATGTGCTTTCAGCTCATCTTTGGACTGATTTAGATCAATGTTAACATACTTCTGCTATCACCCCACCAGCACCAGGCGACCACCCTCACACCTAATACTAATAGCCTCATAGATCGTGGCAACCTCCAGAAGGGCCGCCTCTTTCTGGAGCCATCGAGAAGATTATGGATACTCTTACTTTCCTACCGGAGACCAAGCAGGGGATTGTTAAAATGGTTCAGCCGGGAGCTCCAAATAATCTATTGGTTCTCCTTTCCGGTATTTTTTTAGGCCTGATTTTGCCTGAAACTCTCGAGAAAAATCATGTATTGTAGGCTGAAATGAAATCGCCAAGAATCGAGATACATGATTATGATGGTGTCGCCACTATTGTTTGGAGTAATCTACCGGGGCGCTATTTGTTCCTCCGTTTTCGCTACCTTCACGACCCAATATTGTCCGGGTTCATCGCATGCGCCACTACGCATTGTATGCGCTGCCCCTCTGTTGTCGTCGTGTACGAATTATCTGATAACCAGCTTCCCAAATACCATTGTAATCCCTCTCTGCTGGATCGGACATATAAAAATGCATGTGTGTTGTAATGGAAGAGAAAAAATCGACTTATTGACAAAATAACGTCGGCACAACCTGAATTTCAGACAACCACTATTTCTAATCTCAGTTCACACCCACTATTTCTAATCTCAATTCACCCTTTAATTTTAACGTTTAAATATTATTTTCTGTTTGATGTACTCTTATATATTTTATTATTATTATTTTATTTTATGTGCTCATGCGCCGGCATGCTTTATTAAAATTTCAAATTTTATTTTGAAGTTTGGGGAAAAAATTGTATAAAAAAAATTACACAGATTATATATAATTGAGGAATAACCTTTTAAAATACCTCTAATCTAATTCTAAATTACGTGATATTTTCTCTATCTTAGATATTGAAGGATTGTATCTAAATGGAACAATGTATTACATAGGTATGCATCGATGATTATAATAGTGCATGTGCTGAAGCATTTAACTGGCTCGACCACTTGGTCCTATCATGTATCGTACTTGCGGTTCAAAGAGAATAACTGGACAGGGAGACAGAGGAAAATCAGGAACGGGAGAGAGAGTAGTCCGACGCCACCCTCCACTCACCTCATGTCCTCGTCTCTCACTCCCGCCGTCAGACCTAGTCACACGCCCGCTTCCGACCAAGCAGACAGAGGAGGTCCCGAGAGGAAGAGAGAAATTAGGGGAAGTACCTCGACGCTCGCAGCCGTCCCTTGTCCATGCCCATCGCTGGACCTTTCTCACGAGCGCCCCGACTTGATGGAAAATTGCTGGAACAAAGGGGCCCTTGTCCATGCCCATCGCTGGACCTTTCTCACGAGCGCCGCCACTTGATGGAAAATCGCTGGAACAAAGGGGCACGCTATTATGGCGACTAACCGGTACGATAGCAAGCTTGTTGTGGCTCTGGCACCGTAGATCTGGTGGTGGGACGACGAATTCTTTTCACTAAGCGTGTGGATGGATTCCGGGGCGGCCGCGATTTCCATTGGGGTAAGAAGGCCTGGCATAAAGGAATGGGGATGAGGGCGGGGGCCGAGACCAACCTAGGGAGCAGGAACAGGCGTGGGATCATGGGAGGAGATATGAGGGCAACGAATGACAAAAAAAGCTGAGAAAAAACATACGAACAGGTACGATGGCAATTTGGTAGTAATAAGAAATTTGGTGGAGGGGCAAAATTGGTAAAAAAAATAACGTACCGCAAGAAGCCTTATTGCTTTTATTAGTAGGGGTATAGATATAGATTGCAATACTACTCCGAATTTAGTGATTTAAATTTCTTAAAATTCGAAATTTGAAACTCTAACACATTAGTTTATTTTGGAGTAAATTTTTAGGAAAAATAAAATATCAAAATAACTTTGGCTAATAATGCCTTATAGGAGAATTTGGTTTCTTTTGAACATGATTTATTTTGGAGGTTCCAATGCAACAAACAAAATGCAATTTTTGAAAACATGTCATGCTATGCATATGCTTTGAATGCAGAACATTCCAAATGTAAGATTTGGAATGTTACAGCCTCGCGGGAAAACCGGAAACAACGTCTCGTTTCCGGTCAAAAGCTGACAAGGTGGGCCATCGAAACCTGTTTTCACTTCGTCACGTCCCATCGGGAGGATTCAGAGTAAACAAAGTACGCTATGACGTCATTGTAAACATCATCAGGCCCGAAATTCTTTCGGATAAGATCCCAAACACGAATAAAACTTCGTATGGGCAAATCGAAACGCGAAAAATCTTTCGCATAAAAACGCCAGACACGAAATTTTCTTTCGTAGGGGCACAACAATTTTTCCAGACACGAAAACTCTTTCGTATGGACAGACAGCTACAAAGACAAAAACCCTTGTGCACTAAACAAGAGGGATTTTTTCTTACTCAGAAATCTCTAGACAAAACTCGCGAGTGTGCAGCTCCTGCCACTCTATCATACGATGTACGCACATCACAAACCTGGATCGTTCAGCCGACTGGCATATCCGGATGCCATATTCTTTCGGATATGAAGGTCAGACCCAAAAGATCTCTCTTGAGGGCATGGACTCGCATTCAAGCTGCGTCCTCCGGCAAATTTCCGTGTCAACAACACGAAGAAAAATCCTAGCGGATGCGCCGGGTACCCCTATAGGTTAAATTCGACTCGATAAGACCTCTACGGCACAGTCGCAATGATCACCTCATCGGATTAAAGTCGGAGGTCTCGAATCTGTGTAGGCCAGAACTGTTTTTGCCCTATATGCAATTAATTGGCCCTGAGTTTTCGGGAGAGCCAAGCAACTGAGCTAAATCCTTCTGCGAAAACAGCCAAAAAATACAGGCACTTTCTCTGCTCGATACTCGGGCATAAAAAAAACTCATCACACGGGGTATACGCTCTCCAATCGGAAAACAACTAAAACGATCATCCGAAGGAAAGCAAGACGAAACTTTGAGCGTCTACCCGACAGGGAAATCCCAATCGAGCAAACGCTCGCGGGCTACTGACGAAGGGATGGACCCTGGACCTGTCGAGTAAGGATACCCGGTCCTAGGCCCAGGACTTAATCCCAAAAGGAGATGCCTTATACTATTCTAGAAGGCCCAGTTGAAGCCCACCACCAAAGCCTTGCGGGTCAAGTTAGGAAATTTGTAACCGACTTAGGGTTAGAGTTCGAATCCTCCCCGGGTGTGATTTGAGACCTGGCCACTTATATAAGGCCAGGAGAACCACCAGGAGAGGACAAGTAATACCGCACCACCAAGCCTTGAGATCGAGATCATACTCTCGACTTGAGCAACCCCCCATTCTAACCGATCTACTCGTGAATACAGATCGACAGAGGAAGGAGTAAGGGTTTTACCTCTACGAGGGCCCCGAACCTGGGTAAATCGTGCCCCCTGTCTAGCCGACGATTGTCACTAGCGTTCTCAGGTTCTCCTAATCGAAACCCTATGGGTTCACCCGAGGGACTTGTTGAGATGCAGATTCGACACAGGACGCTGTTGCTCAGTATGCCGAGTTATTCGGATGCGAGCAAGGCCAATTTCCTATTAAGTATTTGGGGATACCAATACATTATAGGAGATTGACGAATGCATAATGGAGCCATGTTGAAGAGAGTTTCCAGAAAAGGCTAGCTAGTTGGAAAGGTAAAATTGTTGTCCCTTGGTGGAAGAATGGTACTCATAAACTCAGTACTCACCAATATGGTACCGTATATGATATCATTCTTTCAGCTACTTATAGGAGTTTTGAAGAAATTGGATAATTTCTGATGAAGATTCTTTTGGCAGGGGGACAACGAGAAAAAGGAATATCAACTGACCAGATGGGATGTAGTTTGTCGTCCAAAGGATCGGGCGGGACTGGGTATCCATGACCCACAAGTCAAGAATTCATCCTGTCGCACCCGGACTTCTAGAGGATACTCGCAGTTCCGTTGAACAGCAGATGATTGGATTACGGGGCCTACCTGCACCCGCACCTCTTACGAGTAGGCCAACACACGTATGTGTGACAACCAATCCCTACTGTTCATCGTCTACGTAAACCATCCCATAGAAATCAGGACACTACCATTGACGTACTTCATACCATACACACATGGTACGTCAACGGCGTGTAACAAAATGATAGCACAACATATCTCTAAGACACCAAAGATGGAAATAAGTTGCAAATGGCTCTCACTAGAGCAGAGATAGCAAATACAATCATCCAGAGGACACATGTCCCAACAATTCATCATTACATCACAGCGGAAGCATCCAAAGTGTCTGAGTACAGACAAGATCCAAATAGGCCTAAGAGGCCGGCAATGAAAGGAAAACGGAGCCCATCCACGTAGTCTCGGATCCTGCCCGGGTCCGCTATCTACTCGTCAACAGCCTCATCATACTCCACGTAGTAGCCACCATGGGGATCCTCGGAAATGTAGTCTGCGGAAACCACAGCCCCAAAGGGGTCAGTACATAAACGTACTGGCAAGCAAGACTCACAAGATACCAAAATGTACCCGTCAACACCAAGCACAGATGCTTTGGGTTCAACGGAAGAAATAGGTGATATGAAAGGTGCGGCTGCTGGCTGCTCTAACCAACTACAGAAATGCTACAACTTCCGGCTAACAAAAAGGAGATAAGATAGCGTATCGTAACCAACTATAACTAACTCCAAACAAACCCATCCTGGATCTCGCCCCTTATCCAAAGAAGCAATCCGAGGATAACTCACACAGTTGGATTAATGATGGTTCAAGTTATTGTGTCAATAAGACTATTACTAGTCAAGTTATCATTAGCTAGGTGTAAGTTGTTCTGAGTACTTGTTAGCCAGTACTTTCACCAAGTCAACCATAACCGCGGAAAACACGGCTTCTCGAGAAGATTAATCCCTGCAGGGGTGCACAAATTTGGCCGTACACGTAAGAATACCCCGCCAGATTGGAAATGCACTTCCACCAAGCGAGGCACTCAACACAACTCAACTCTTCTTCGCATCAAGCCCAAAGAACCACGTGCTGTGCGTGCGCGGCTAATCGAGCCCCACGAAGAAAAGGGGACCCTCATAGCACTCTAAGACCACGCCGCCCTAAATGCCGACTACAAAAGTTCCACCCTGGCCTCGGGTTCGTACCTGCAGATGCGTGCATCAAATGGAAAGCCCGAACTAAGTGTGGTGATTTGGACGAGATGCGAATCGAATCAAATTGAGGGGGGCGCCCATACACGCTTCCCACATGCGGTTAGTGCGCTCATCATGGATCAGTAGACAAGACCCTTTTCCTAATTAGGGTCGACACTAGCAGGCCTCAAAACCACGCCGGGCCTCCTGCCGGTGCATTATCATCAAATTATTATTACCTCAAACATTAACAGGTTGATTGTTTAAACATCGAGCCCCAGAACATAATAGAATATGGTAACAGAAAGTAACGGGCAACAGACTCGAGCAAAAACAACCCTAAGCATGCTAGTAAGACACGGGCAACAAGCAACGGGGTTATAGGTGTGGAGGTGAGGCTATATCAGGGTTAAAGGATAACATATGATAGGATCGGAACACAAGCATCGATACATAAGGCTAGCAGAATAGACAACGGAAAGTATCGGTATCCAGTGTGGAAAGGAACACATTGGTTCATGTGAGTGAATACTTGCCTGCAAGCTCAGCAGCCTGGTACTGAGCTAAGTCCTCAGAAGGGGTGTCGTAAGGCTCGTCTGTCTCAACGTCGTCGTCTATTCGAGAAGAAGCAAACAAACAACGCAAAGAGACAAGCAATCAATAACATGGCATAATGCACAAACATGGGATGATGCATAATCATTTAATTGATGCATCAAAAATAAACTAGTTGACATGGTAACATAACATAATTAAATGGACCCACATGCCATTTGGATTGCATATGGAAAGCCCATGAAATATGGTTGGATTAAATAATCTACAACTAAACAACATGTGAAAGTGGATTAGCATGATGCATGGATGAGGAAAACAAAAAGAAAACAACAATAGGATCAATTTGAAATAAGGTTTACCAAGTTTGGAATTTTATTTATTAAGTTATGAAAATTTGCTTCTTAAAGGTGTTACACAAGCATTTGTTGTTTTCACCAATTTTCAATTGTTCAAAACATATAACAAAGTTCATAGTTAGAAAGAACACAAAATTTTAGGTGGAATACATGTTTCAATTATTGAAAAAGGAATTAGAATGAATTAATTATGAATTAAACAAGTTTAAACAAGAGTTAAATGAATTTAATTCAAGTATGAAATTATTTAAATTTTTTATTTGTTCAAAACATTAACTAACATTCATATTTGAAAAGATTATGTTTTTCTGGTTTGAAAACATATTTTCTATGTTCAAAAATAATTTAATTTGACCAAGTTATGAATTTAGCAAATTTAAATGATTTAAACAAGGTTTAAATTATTTAACCAATTTTAATTATTCAAAACATGAAACAAAATTTATATTTGAAAAGATGGTTCAATTTGGCATGGAAAACATATTTTATTTGTGTTATTTGAATTAAGTTTGAATTAGTTATGAAATTAACCAAATTTAAAAGGAGTTGTTTGAATTTGAATTTGGAAACAATTTGAAATGTTCAAAACATAAAACAAATGCTTTAATCATGTAGGGAATTTAATTTGGTGCATAATACATATTTCATTTGTATTATTTGGATTTGAATTTCAAAAGTTATTTGCATTTTGAATACAAGGACTAATCTGTAATTAATTTGGACTGGGAATTAAAAAAGAAAAAGGCCAGAATTATTTTTCACCTCGCAGTGGCCTAGCCTGGGCCACTGACGAGGGGGGCCCTGGGCCACAGTGGCCTGCGTGGCAGCACGCGTGGCAGCCACTGCCTATGGCAGGTGGCCCCTGCCTGCCCGCGTGGCAAAGGGAAAAAAGTTGGCGGATTTAATCCGCGGGGGCAGGGTGCGTGTGTTGTTGCCACTGCGGTGGCGAATCGTTTTTGTCAGGTAAGCAGCGCGCGGGGGGATATTGTTCAGATCCGCGGACGTTTAACTGAACCTGAAATTCAGTCATCTGAAACTCGACATGGAGGACGGCCGCCGGCGGTGATCCGCTGCTGCTCGCGGTGGCTGCTGATCGTTGCTTCTCGCCGGAGGATGGTTGCAGGGATGCGTGCGTGTGCTAGGCTACGGATGCAGAGAGGATGGAAGGGATCGAGGTGAAGCTCACCTCTCTGAAGAAGTAGCAGAGGGCCGGGGGAGACAGACGACGGCGGCGACGGAAACACGGACGGCGGCGGCGATCCGGTGGCGCTCCGTCACCGCGGAGTAGTCGAGGAGGAAGAGGGAGTCGCGGAGAGCCCGTTCCCAGCCCTAGCTCGCTCGGAGGAAGAGCATGTCGACGGCGGCGAGCTGGAGATGGCGGCGGTGGTGCTCGGGTTCGGTGGCCGGTGGGTTTAGAAAGAAAGATGGAGGTGGTGGATGGAGGAAAACGGCGGCGTCGAGGGAGATAGGTGGAGGTCTAGGGTTAGGGCAGCTCGAGGCAGCTAGGGTTAGCTATACGGAGGGGATCGAGCTGCTGTTGGTCGTTCCTGCTCGCTGCAGTCGACGTGGACACGCGCAGATGGCTGCCGTACGAAGGTAGAAGGAGATGGGGGTACCAGGCCGTGGGGAGATGGTGGGCTGGCCCAACTAGGCTGGACTGCCCCCTCTCCCTCTGGTTTTGCTTTTAATTTTTGTTTCTGTTTGTTTTTTTTTCTGAAAAGGGAAAGGAGAAAAAGGATAGGGTTTTGAGGTTAGAAAATTTTTGGAAAAAATTTGTATCAATTATTTATTGTAACAACAACATTGTGTAACTTTTGTTTTCCAAAAAATTTAAAATATATTGCTGTTTGTAATTTGATTGAATTTGAATGAATTTTGAATTAAATGAATTATTGCAAATAAACAAATCATTAGTTTGAACTTACCACTTTAATGGAAACAATTTAATTCCTTTGATTGAATATTTTATTTGGAAAAATATAGCAGCACAAGTATGACACAATTTGATTTGGAAATTGGTTTGAAAATCAAATGGAAAACAACAGAAAAACAAATGCAATGATGATGTCATGATGCAAAACAATGATTAAAACAAGAAGCAAACATTCTAGGGTGGTTTTTCATACTTGGGATGTTACAAAACGCCCCCCCCTTGAAGGAATCGCGCCCCGAGATTCCTACTGAGAAGAGAAAAGGTCTGGATACTTCTTGCGAAGATCCTCTTCGGTCTCCCATGTTGCCTCTTTATCGGAATGATGAGACCACTGCACTTTCAAGAACTTGGTGCTCTTGTTGCGAGCCTTACGCTCGGTCTCATCGAGAATTCGAACAGGGTGCTCCTCATAAGAGAGATCTTCTTGCAGTTCAATGGAATCATGATCAACTGCACGATCTGGATCTTTGAAACACCTCTTGAGCTGTGACACGTGAAACACATCGTGCACCTTGGATAGTTTTTCTGGAAGTTCAAGACGATAGGCATTTTCCGCACGCCTTGAGAGAATGTTGAAAGGACCAATGTATCTTGGTGCAAGCTTTCCTTTCACACCAAAACGATGAGTGCCTCTGAGGGGAGTTACACGGAGATATGCTTTGTCACCAGGTGCATAGATCATATCCCTGTGCTTGCTGTCATAGTAGCTTTTCTGACGAGACTGAGCAATCTTGAGATTGTCACGAATGATGCGAACTTTCTCTTCGGCTTCCTTAACAATGTCAGGGCCTAAGAGTGAACGTTCACCAGCTCCAGACCAATTGATTGGACTCCTGCATCTGCGGCCATAGAGAGCTTCAAATGGTGCCATGCCTAGGCTTGCCTGGAAGCTGTTGTTGTAGGAGAATTCAGCATATGGAAGACATTCCTCCCATTTCATGCCAAAGGAGAGACCACATGCTCTGAGCATATCCTCGAGAATCTGATTGACTCTTTCGACTTGCCCTTGAGACTAAGGGTGATAGGCTGTGCTGAACAGAATTTTGGTGCCCAATGCTTCTTGAAAGCTTTTCCAGAAATTAGAAGTGAATATGCTTCCACGGTCTGAGCTTATTTCCAATGGAACACCATGAAGAGGAACAATCTTTTGCTGTGTATAGCTCTGCTAACTGGCTAGCTGAGATTGTTTCTTTGAGAGGAAAGAAGTGAGCTACTTTAGTGAGACGATCAATGACAACGAAGATTGCATCGTTGCCCCTCTTGGACTTTGGAAAACCAGTGACGAAGTCCATTTCAATCATGTCCCACTTCCACTCAGGGATTTTCAGAGGTTGGAGAAGACCGGTTGTTTTCTGATGAACTGCCTTAACACGTTGACAAACGTCGCATTCAGAAACGTATTATGCAATTTCACGTTTCATGCCAGGCCACCAATACAGTGTCTTGAGATCCTGGTACATCTTTGTACTTCCAGGGTGTATTGAGAGAGGAGTTTCATGAGCCTCCTTGAGAATGACATCTTTGAGACTTTGAACTTGAGGAACTGCAATGCGTCCTTCGAAGAACACAGTTCCCTTGTCATCAATTGAGAAGGACTTAAATTTCTCCTTTCCTTCTTTGATGTGCTCTACCATCTTCTTGATTTCAGCATCACGAAGTTGTTCAGAACGAATCTTGTCCTCGAGAGTTGGACTGGCTGTCAAGCTTGCAAGATAGCCTTGAGGAACAAGACCAAGGTTCAGCTTCTGGAATTCTTCATGAAGTGGAGGTTGGTTTTCCATGATCATGAGATTATTGCAATAGGACTTGCGACTGAGAGCATCGGCCATAACATTAGCCTTGCCTGGAGTGTAAGAAATGGTAAGATCAAAGTCTTTAATCTTTTCAATCCATCTCCTTTGCCTGAGGTTTAGATCTGGTTGAGTGAAGATGTATTTCAGACTCTTATGATCGGAAAAGATTTCAGTGCGATTACCCAACAAGTATTGCCTCCATTTCTTGAGGGAAAACACAACTGCTGCAAGTTCAAGGTCATGTGTGGGATAATTGAGATCATGTGCGTTCAACTGACGTGGAGCATAAGCCACAACTTGACGTTCTTGCATAAGAACTGCACTTAGACCTTGGAGAGATGCATCACATAATATTTGGAAAGGTTTGGAAGGATCTGGGCCAACCAGAACTGGTGTAGAAGTGAGTTTAGTCTTCAGGAGATTGAAACTTTCATCACATTGTGGAGACCAAACGAACTTCTTGTCCTTCTTTGTGAGATCAGTGAGAGGTTTGGCAATCTTGGAGAAGTTTTGGACGAAACGACGGCAATAGCTAGCCAAGCCAAGAAAACTTCTTACTTGCTTCACCGTCTTAGGAGGTTTCCAATCAACAATTGCCTTAACCTTTTCTGGATCAATGGCTATGCCCTTGGAAGAGATGATATCACATTTGGAGAACTTGGCATATAGACGATGCTTGCGAAGCTTCATGAGAGTTAGACGAAGATGTTCTTCATGCTCTTCCTCGGATTTTGAGTAGACAAGAATGTCATCAAGATATACCACAACGAACTTGTCAAGGTATTCATGGAAGACAGAATTCATGAGTTGAGAGAATGTCTCCGGTGCATTGGTGAGACCAAAGGACATGACGGTGAATTCATATAGACCGTACCGAGTGGTGAAAGTTGTTATTGGAATATCCTCTTTTCTGATCTTTATTTGATGGTAACCCATCCTCAAGTCCAACTTTGAGAATATTGAGGCTCCAGCAAGTTGATCAAAAAGATCATCGATACGAGGAATTGGATACTTGTTTTTGATGGTTTTCTCGTTAAGAGGGCGATAGTCAACAACGAGTCTCTTTGTTTGATCCTTCTTCGCAACGAACAGAGTTGGGAAACCCCAAGCCGAGGAACTAGGTTGAATGTAACCTTTCTCCATGTACATATCGATTTGCTCCTTCAACAACTTCAGTTCAGGAGGAGCTATCTTGTATGGATGCTTAGAGATTGGATCACGAACTCAACTGCTCTGTCCGGAGGCATCCCTGGCAACTCTTCTGGAAAGACGTCAGGGAATTCGCAAACCACCAGAACATTCTCAAGTAGAGTTAGAGGTTTAGCATCGAGTGTGCATAGCTGAATAGGACTTGATTCATGTGGAGAATAGACTATCTGGCCAGAAGGGTGGAACAGAGTTATTGACTTCTGAGCACAGTCAATTCTAGCTTTATTGGCCTTCAGCCAATCCATACCAGGAATGACATCAATGTCAGAATTTCCAAGCAGTATGAGGGAAGCAAGGAATATGTGACCTCCAATTAGAATTTGATTTTCATGACTGATCTTGGAAGTTTGCATAGTTGCTCCAGGGGAGTTTACTACTAGCGGGGAACCCAAAACAACAAAAGGGAGCTTAATTGCTGTCGCAAAGATCTTTGACACGAAAGAATGTGATGCTCCGGTATCAAACAACACTTTAGCTGGGTTAGAGTTTACGGGAAATGTACCAAGAACAACGTCAGGAGCTTCCTCAGCTTTGTCGACCTTGACATGATTCACCCTTGCGGTCCTCCCGACAGGCCTGTTGTTGGAGTTGAAGGCCTTAAGCGGGGGAGCGCGCACCATTGCCTGGTTGGTGTTAGGGCGAGGTGGTGGTGGAGGTAGCTGCCTCTGCGTGCACTTGTCGGCGTAGTGTCCCGTCTGCTTGCACTTGTAGCAAGTGACGACACGAGGAGGACCTGGCCTTGGCTGCCCCATCGAACCCCTTGGATCATGCATCTGAGCTGGGTTGGGTGGGCGGGGAGCGAAACCTGGAGAAGCTTGGGCATATGGAGCCCGAGTGACAGCACCATTTGGCACCCAGACGCGGCGCTTCTGCGGAGGGGTGGTCATGTTGGAGGAGGAACCACCCTCACGCGAGTGCTTGCGAGACTCCTCGAACGCCTTGCGCCCATTTTCTTCATTGAGCGCGGTGTTAACGAGCTCCTCGAAGTCTTTGGTCTTGACATTGGTGAGGGCATACTTGAGCTCCGGGTTAAAACCTCTGCGGAACCTTGCCATCTTTTTAGCTTCAGTGGACACCTCGTCTCCAGCGTAACGAGCGAGGCGATTGAACTCACTCTGATAGCCGATGACGTCTAGCTTGCCTTGCTTAAGAGAGCAAAACTCCTCACGCATCCTTTCCATGAGACCATCTGGAATGTGGTGCTTCAGGAAGGCTTCCTTGAAACAATCCCATGTGATTGGCATGCCATTTCTCATAGCCTGAAAGTTCTCCCACCATGAAGCTGCCTGACCCTTCAGCAGATAGGAGGCATACTTGACCTTGTCTTCTTCAGCTACATGTGCAATCTCCAGAGCCTTAGCTATCTCACAGATCCAGTCATCAGCGTCCAGAGGATCGCGTGTTGCCACGAAAGCTCTTGGGCCCAGACTGAGAAAGTCCTTGATGCTGACCCGTGGAGCGTTCTGGTTGATGTGCTGATTAGCCTGAAACTGGGCCATCTGCGTCATGACTTGCGTCATCTGAGTCAACAGCTCCGTGATTGGCGGTGGCTCAGGCGGGTTGTTCCTTGTTTGCGGCATCCTGAACGGAAATGCATTTTAGCACAACAACAGAAAAGGATAGACTTGGCAACCGAAAGAGAGATTCCGACGCATGAATAGATAACCAACAGGTACATCATCACATGTTCAAATACATCAGAATATCCAACACACCATAAATGGTTCGAATGCCAAAGGATAACTAAACATAGCTAGAAATGGATACATCGGTACTCCCATGCTCATCACGCAGGACGGCGGCTAGGAGCACGACGAGAGGTACGGTGAGGAGGACGCCCACGAAAGTAGGTAGAACGACGATCCACGTAGATCGGACGTGCTTTGAGAGCGACTCTCGGTGTGGTGAAGTACGTAGCGTCGACTCCCTGTGCTCCAAAGCGAGGAATCCCAGTGTAACCAGCACCGAGGTTGAGGAGTGGACCTCTGATCGGCTCGTAACCTCCAGCATCTGGCAGATGACGACCAACTGGCTGATCGAAACGTGCGAAGCGCTCGTCTCCAACAAAGTCTATGGTGTAAGTCGCCAGATGAGTCAAAGCAAGGTAGAGCTGCTCTCTGACTGAAGCCAACTCCTGAGATAGTGTGGTGGCAACTGCGTCACTGTACCTCACAAACTGAGCGGTGGTGTGCAGCCTGGAGTTATCATGCTCATAAACATCCAAGTTGTCGTAGAGAGTGAAATGAGCTCCCTCCGAAGTGATGTAACCACGAGGGATGTGGCGATAGATAGAATCGTCAAATCCCCAGTAGTCAGCACGAAGGACGGTGAGACTCACATAAGCTGCCTGCTGCACAGCCATATCCACTGTGGAACCCACTGCCTCGTAGCGGTGAACTACGCTCATGCCATCATCTGACAGAATGTAGACGATAGCCTGGTAGTAGGTCTGCTCAAACTCTCGCTGGTGCTCGTAGACCTGGTACTCTGGTGCCCAACTGAACCCCAGATAAATGACCATGTCTCTCAGCATCTCCGGATAACCGGCAGTGCTCTCGCAACGAGTCATACGAACCACCTGCGGGTAGAACCTGAGATCCATCTGCAGATGATTTGGGAAGCTTTGATTAGACGCCGGTAGAAGAACTGAAGTGGAAAGCAACAACAAGGTTTCAATGGACGAAAAGGATGTTGAGAAGAACAGGATATCGAAGCAACATTCGGGAAACACGAGACCAAAACTCCTGAGGTACTACGGAAAAACCCATCCGGGCTTCTAAAGGATCAATATCTACTGCTTAAGGAATAGAGGATCTGCTTCCGGGGCTTACACGCCTCCGTTCTCAATCGTGAGTAGGCAACATGATAAATCATGTCACAACCACCTCCATTCCTATGGTCTAGTAGATATAACTATCCTAGAGAAACCAGGATACGTGAAATCCTAACTTGAAAGTATAGATGAGAAGAGAAAACAACGTTGCACTTCCTTACCAGAAAAGGGAGGGTGGGTGGGGAAAGAAGAAAAAGAACAGAATTCCTACTCTCACGTTTCATTTTTCCTATATAGCTACAAAATAGTTTCCTACTCAACTGCGACCAATAAAGGGACCCTACAGGCAGACAGGCTCTGATACCATTTGTCGCACCCGGACTTCTAGAGGATACTCGCAGTTCCCTTGAACAGCAGATGATTGGATTACGGGGCCTACCTGTGTAACATCCCAAGTATGAAAAATAGCCATTAGAATGTTTGCTCTCTGTTATTTTATGTTTTGCATCATGACATCATGTTCATTGCATTTGTTGTGCTTGTTTTCCATTTGTTTTCCTCTGTTTTGCTTTTTTTTCCAACTTTTTCATTTGTTTTCCTTTGTTTTCTATTTGAATTTCAACTCAAATTTCAAACCTTTTGTTTCATACTTGTGATGTTACAATTTCCAAATGAATATTTCAAATCAAAACAATCAATTGTTTCCATTAAAGTTGTGATTTCAAAACTGTTGTTTTGTTTCTATCAAAACTTCATTTAATACCAAACCCTTTTCAAATTCAATTAATTTCCAAAACAGCAACCCCTTTGAATTTTATGAAAATTACAAAACAACTAAACCATTTGTTTCAAAGAAACTTGATTTTAAAAACTTGTTTGCTTAAGATCAAGTATTTCAATTAATATTAAATGTCATTCAAATTTTAAACAAATTACAAACAACACTTAAATTCAAATCATTTTGAAAAACCAAAAGTTGCACTTTGTGCTGCTGCAATAAATAAACAATCTACAAAAATTATTCCCTAAAATTTCTAACCCAAAAACCCTAGTTTTCTTCCTTTTCTATTCAGCAAAAAAAAGAAACAGAGAAGAAATAATAAAAAGGAACAAAGGGAGAGAGGGGCAGCCAGGCCCAGCCCAACTTCTCTCCCCCTTGGCCCAATACCCCTTCGACCCACCCACCTCTTCTTCCACCTCTGTACGGCGTCCATCCCCTGCATCCACGTAGCAGAGCAGAAAAACAACGGTGCAGCTCCTCCCCCTGCCCCCTATAACTCAAGCCCTAGGGCTCCTGCCTAACCCTAGCCGCACCCCTCTTCTCCCTCCTTCCTCTCTCCCCCGCCTCCATTCCCTCTTCCTTCCACCTCCTCTCTCTGTCCCTCTTCTCTGAACCTGTACACACCCGAAAATCCCCCCTCCTTTCGCTGGTGATCGCCGCCGGGAGGGCCACCCTCCGGGCAGGGCGAGGCCGGGAATGGAAACCCCCCGGCGCCCTCTTCCTCCTCGACCCCTCGGCGGCCACGGGGACCCAGCACAGCGCCTCCGCCATCCGCTCCTCGCCGCCGGCCACCTCTGCCCGAGCGCCTCTGCTCTTCTCCCTCGAGGTGAGCCCAACTCCCCTCCCTCTTCCCCTCGATCCCTCTCCTCTACTCCCCTCCGCACGAGCAACCGCCACGAGCACCACACACACACGCGCAGAACCCCAGCCCTCCGGCGAGTCGCGAGCAGCAGCCCGCCGGTGGCCGCCTTTTCCTCTGTCGAAGTGCAGGACTGAATATTGAGGTTCAGTTAAAAATCCCAGCGAGTAACAGCTTAACACCCCTGCTCCTCCTACCCTGTTACGAAACAGAACATCAGCCCAGTTGGTTTGCTCCCTTGTGCGCACCCAGGGGGTGGTGGGTTCGAATCCCACCCCCGGGATTAAACCCAAACTTTTTTCCCTTTTATTTTTCAAGGCCAAAACAAATTGCTTTTCACCAACAGGTCCTTGTAGATTCTTTCTAGGTCCCTGAAATTATTTTCTAAGTCCCTAGCAGCTAATTAAATGGCAGATTACACCTTAAACTTGTAAATTGCATAAATAAATCATTTCAACTCTAAATTCAACTTTTTAAATATGTTTTCTGTGCCAAATTGAATTCTATACCCAAATATAAAATTTGTTTACTGTTTTGAATATTTTAAATTGGTGCAATATTTGAAAACTTGCTTAATTCACTTAAACTTGCAAAATTCATAACTTGGGCATAAAAATTCCAAATTCAACAAACTAAATATGTTTTCCATCCCATTTTTCATTTACTTTCCAAATATAAACTTTGTTTGCTGTTTTGAATAATTTAAATTGCTGAAAACAACTGTTTCTTAATTATTGCATTTAAAATTGCCAAAATAATAACTTGCTCATTTTAAATCCAATTTCAACAAATGAAATATGTTTTCCATGCAAAATTAAACCACCTTTTCAAATATAAATTTTGTTTCATGTTTTTAATAATTAAAATTGGTTAAATGATTTAAACCTTGTTTAAATCATTTAATATTGTTAAATTCATAACTTGGTCAAATTAATTTCTTTTGAGCTTATAAAATATGTTTTCAAACCATAAAAGTATAAACTTTTCAAATATGAATGTGGTTTAATGGTTTGAACAAATAAAAATTCAAATAAGTTCATGTTTGAATTAAATTCATTAAATTCTTGTTCAAACTTGTTTAATTCACAAGTAAATTATTCTAAATCCATTTTCAACAAGTGAAACATGTAATCCACCTAAAATTTGGTGTACTTTCCCAATATGAACTTTGTTATCTGTTTTGAACAATTAAACTTGATGAAAACAACAAATGATTGTGTAACACCTTTAAGAAACCAAAATTCCATAACTTAATAAATGAATTTCCAAACTTGTTAAACCTTATTTCAAATTGCACCTAAGGTTGTTTTCTTTCTGTTTTCCTCATCCATGCATCATGCTAATTCACTTACACATCATGATTAGTTGTAGAACAATTAATTCAACCATAATTCATGGGATTTCCATATGCAATCCAATTGCATATGGGTCCATTTAATCATGTTGCTATCTTGTCAACTAGTTTATTTTGATGCATCAATTAAATGGTCATGCATCATCCCATGTTTGTGCACTATGCCATGATATTGATTGTTTGTCTCTCTGCGTTGTTTGTTTGCTTCTTCTCGGATAAACGACGACGTTGAGACCGACGATACTTACGACACCCCTTCTAAGGATCTAGCTCAGTACCAGGCTGCTGGGTTTGCAGGCAAGTATTCACTCACATGAACCACTGCGTTCCTTTCAACATTGGTTACCGATACTTTCCGTTGTCTATTTCTGCTAGCCCTATGAATTGTTCTTCTGTTACAAACCTATCACATGATATCCTGAACCCTGATATTGCCTCACCTCCACTCCCATAACCCCGTTGTTTGAGCCCGTGTCTTACTAGCATGCTTAGGGTTGTTTTTGCTCGAGTCTGTTACCTGTTACTTTCTGTTGCTATCTCATTATGTTCTGGGGCTCGATGTAAACAATCAACCTGTTAATTTTGAGGTAATAATAACTTGCTGATAAGGCCCCGGCAGGAGGCCCGGCGTGGTTTTGAGGCCTGCTAGTGTCGACCCTAATAGGAAAAGGGTCTTGTCTACTGATCCATGATGAGCGCACTAACCGCATGTGGGAAGCGTGTATGGGCGCCCCCCTCAATTTGATTCGATTCGCATCTCGTCCAAATCGCCACACTTAGTTCGGGCTTTCCATTTGATGCACTCATATGCAGGTACGAACCCGAGGCCAGGGTGGAACTTTTGTAGTCGGCATTTAGGGCGGCGTGGTCTTAGAGTGCTATGAGGGTCCCCTTTTCTTCGTGGGGCTCGATTAGCCGCGCACGCACAGCACGTGGTGCTTTGGGCTTGATGCGAATAAGAGTTGAGTTGTGTTGAGTGCCCCGCTTGGTGGGAAAGGCCTTCCCATCTGGCGGGTTATTCTTACGTGTATGGACAAATTGGTGCACCCCTGCAGGGATAAATCTTCTCGAGAAGCCGTGTTTTCCGCGGTTATGGATTGCTTGGTGAAAGTACTCAGAACAACTTACACCTAACTAATGATAACTTGACTAGTAATAGCCTTATTGACACAATAACTTGAACCATCATTAATCCAACTGTGTGAGTTATCCTAGGATTGCTTCTTTGGATAAGGGGCGAGATCCAGGATGGGTTTGTTTGGTGGTTAGTTATAGTTGGTTATGATACGCTATCTTATCCCCTTTCTGTTTAGCCGGAAGTGGTAGTATGTTCTGTAGTTGGTTAGCGCAGCTCGCTGCAGCATCTTTTGTATCACCCTTTCTTCCGTTAAACCCAAAGCATCTGTGCTTGGTGTTGACGGGTTACACTTTGGTGAACTTTGAGTCTTGCTTGCCAGTACGTTTATGTACTGACCCCTTTGGGGCTGTGGTTTCCGCAGACTACGTTTTCGAGGATCCCCATGGTGGCTACTACGAGGAGTATGACGAGACTGCTGACGAGTAGATAGCGGACCCGGGCAGGATCCGAGACTTCGTGGATGGGCTCCGTCTTTTCGTTTCCGGCCTCTTAGGCCTATTTGGATCTTGTCTGTACTCAGACATTTTGAATGCTTCCGCTGTGATGTAATGATGTATTGTTGGGACATGTGTCCTCTGGATGATTGTATTTGCTATCTCTGCTCTAATGAGAGCTATTTGCAACTTATTTCCATCTTTTGTGTCTTAGAGATATGTTGTGTTATCATTTTGTTAAACGACGTTGACGTACCATGTGTGTATGGTTTGAAGTACGTCAATGGAAGTATCCTGATTTCTATGGGATAGTTTACATCAACGATGGATAGTAGAGATTGGTTGTCACACATAAGTGTTGGCCTACTCGTAAGAGGACGCGGGTGCAGATAAGCCCCGTAATCCAATCATCTACTATTCAGTTCGGCCCGGTGAGTATCCCCTAGAAGTCCGGGTGCGACAAATGGTATCAGAGCCTGTCTGCCTGTTGGATCCCTTTTTACTGGTCGCAGTTGAGTCTAGAAACTATTTTGTAGCTATATAGGAAAAATGAAACGTGAGAGTAGGAATTCTGTTCTTTTTCTTCTTTCCCCACCCACCCTCCCTTTTCTGGTAAGGAAGTGCAACGTTGTTTTCTCTTCTCATCTAAACTTTCAAGTTAGGATTTCACGAATCCTGGTTTCTCTGGGATAGTTATATCTGCTAGACCATAGGAATGGAGGTGGTTGTGACATGATTTATCATGTTGCCTACTCACGATTGAGAACGGAGGCGTGTAAGCCCCAGAAGCAAATCCTCTATTCCTTAAGCAGTAGATATTGATCCTTTAGAAGGCCGGATGGGTTTTCCGTAGTACCTCAGGAGTGTTTTGATCTCGTGTTTCCCCGATGTTGCTTCGTTATCCTGTCCTTCTCAACATCCTTTCGTCCGTTGAAATCTTTTTGTTGCTTTCCACTTCAGTTCTGCTACCGGCGTCTAATCAATAACTCTGTTCCACCCTTCTGGCCAGATAATCTATTCTCCAAATGAATCAAGTTCTATTCAGCGATACACCCTCGATACAAAACCTCTACCTCTACTCAAAAATGTTCCGGTGGTTTCCAAATTCCCTGACATCCTTCCAGAAGAGTTGCCAGGAATGCCTATCGTCTTGAACTTCCAGAAAAACTATCCAAGGTGCACGATGTGTTTCACGTGTCACAACTCAAGAGGATCTTCGCAAGAAGTATCCGGACCTTTTCTTTTCTCAGTAGGAATCTCGGGGCGCGATTCCTTCAAGGGGGGGGGGGGGGCGTTTTGTAACATCCCAAGTATGAAAAATAGCCATTAGAATGTTTGCTCTCTGTTATTTTATGTTTTGCATCATGACATCATGTTCATTGCATTTGTTTTGCTTGTTTTCCATTTGTTTTCCTCTGTTTTGCTTTGTTTTCCAACTGTTTTCATTTGTTTTCCTTTGTTTTCTATTTGAATTTCAACTCAAATTTCAAACCTTTTGTTTCATACTTGTGATGTTACAATTTCCAAATGAATATTTCAAATCAAAACAATCAATTGTTTCCATTAAAGTTATGATTTCAAAACTGTTGTTTTGTTTCTATCAAAACTTCATTTAATACCAAACCCTTTTCAAATTCAATTAATTTCCAAAACAGCAACCCCTTTGAATTTTATGAAAATTACAAAACAACTAAACCATTTGTTTCAAAGAAACTTGATTTTAAAAACTTGTTTGCTTAAGATCAAGTATTTCAATTAATATTAAATGTCATTCAAATTTTAAACAAATTACAAACAACACTTAAATTCAAATCATTTTGAAAAACCAAAAGTTGCACTTTGTGCTGCTGCAATAAATAAACAATCTACAAAAATTATTCCCTAAAATTTCTAACCCAAAAACCCTAGTTTTCTTCCTTTTCTATTCAGCAAAAAAAAGAAACAGAGAAGAAATAATAAAAAGGAACAAAGGGAGAGAGGGGCAGCCAGGCCCAGCCCAACTTCTCTCCCCCTTGGCCCAATACCCCTTCGACCCACCCACCTCTTCTTCCACCTCTGTACGGCGTCCATCCCCTGCATCCACGTAGCAGAGCAGAAAAACAACGGTGCAGCTCCTCCCCCTCCCCCCTATAACTCAAGCCCTAGGGCTCCTGCCTAACCCTAGCCGCACCCCCTTCTCCCTCCTTCCTCTCTCCCCCGCCTCCATTCCCTCTTCCTTCCACCTCCTCTCTCTGTCCCTCTTCTCTGAACCTGTACACACCCAAAAATCCCCCCTCCTTTCGCAGGTGATCGCCGCCGGGAGGGCCACCCTCCGGCCAGGGCGAGGCCGGGAATGGAAACCCCCCGGCGCCCTCTCCCTCCTCGACCCCTCGGCGGCCACGGGGACCCAGCACAGCGCCGCCGCCATCCGCTCCTCGCCGCCGGCCACCTCTGCCCGAGCGCCTCTGCTCTTCTCCCTCGAGGTGAGCCCAACTCCCCTCCCTCTTCCCCTCGATCCCTCTCCTCTACTCCCCTCCGCACGAGCAACCGCCACGAGCACCACACACACACGCGCAGAACCCCAGCCCTCCGGCAAGTCGCGAGCAGCAGCCCGCCGGTGGCCGCCTTTTCCTCTGTCGAAGTGAAGGACTGAATATTGAGGTTCAGTTAAAAATCCCAGCGAGTAACAGCTTAACCCCCTGCTCCTCCTACCCTGTCACGAAACAGAACATCAGCCCAGTTGGTTTGCTCCCTTGTGCGCACCCAGGGGGTGGTGGGCTCAAATCCCACCCCCGGGATTAAACCCAAACTTTTTTCCCTTTTATTTTTCAAGGCCAAAACAAATTGCTTTTCACCAATAGGTCCTTGTAGATTCTTTCTAGGTCCCTGAAATTATTTTCTAAGTCCCTAGCAGCTAATTAAATGGCAGATTACACCTTAAACTTGTAAATTGCATAAATAAATCATTTCAACTCCAAATTCAACTTTTTAAATATGTTTTTGTGACAAATTGAATTCTCTACCCAAATATAAAATTTGTTTACTGTTTTGAATATTTTAAATTGGTGCAATATTTGAAAACTTGCTTAATTCACTTAAACTTGCAAAATTCATAACTTGGGCATAAAAATTCCAAATTCAAAAAAATAAATATGTTTTCCATCCCATTTTTCATGTACTTTCCAAATATCAACTTTCTTTGCTGTTTTCAATAATTTAAATTGCTGAAAACAACTGTTTCTTAATTATTGCATTTAAAATTGCCAAAATAATAACTTGCTCATTTTAAATCCAATTTCAACAAATGAAATATGTTTTCCATGCAAAATTAAACCACCTTTTCAAATATAAATTTTGTTTCATGTTTTGAATAATTAAAATTGGTTAAATGATTTAAACCTTGTTTAAATCATTTAATATTGTTAAATTCATAACTTGGTCAAATTAGTTTCTTTTGAGCTTATAAAATATGTTTTCAAACCATAAAAGTATAAACTTTTAAAATATGAATTTGGTTTAATGTTTTGAACAAATAAAAATTCAAATAAGTTCATGTTTGAATTAAATTCATTTAATTCTTGTTCAAACTTGTTTAATTCACAAGTAAATTATTCTAAATCCTTTTTCAACAAGTGAAACATGTAATCCACCTAAAATTTGGTGTAATTTCCCAATATGAACTTTGTTATCTGTTTTGAACAATTAAACTTGATGAAAACAACAAATGCTTGTGTAACACCTTTAAGAAACCAAAATTCCATAACTTAATAAATGAATTTCCAAACTTGTTAAACCTTATTTCAAATTGCACCTAAGGTTGTTTTCTTTCTGTTTTCCTCATCCATGCATCATGCTAATTCACTTACACATCATGATTAGTTGTAGAAAAATTAATTCAACCATAATTCATGGGCTTTCCATATGCAATCCAATTGCATATGGGTCCATTTAATCATGTTGTTATCTTGTCAACTAGTTTATTTTGATGCATCAATTAAATGGTCATGCATCATCCCATGTTTGTGCACTATGCCATGATATTGATTGTTTGTCTCTCTGCGTTGTTTGTTTGCTTCTTCTCGGATAAACGACGACGTTGAGACCGACGATACTTACGACACCCCTTCTAAGGATCTAGCTCAGTACCAGGCTGTTGGGTTTGCAGGCAAGTATTCACTCACATGAACCACTGTGTTCCTTTCAACATTGGTTACCGATACTTTCCGTTGTCTATTTCTGCTAGCCCTATGAATCGTTGCTTCTGTTACGAACCTATCACATGATATCCTGAACCCTGATATTGCCTCACCTCCACTCCCATAACCCCGTTGTTAGAGCCCGTGTCTTACTAGCATGCTTAGGGTTGTTTTTGCTCGAGTCTGTTACCTGTTACTTTCTGTTGCTATCTCATTATGTTCTGGGGCTCGATGTAAACAATCAACCTGTTAATTTTGAGGTAATAATAACTTGCTGATAAGGCACCGGCAGGAGGCCCGGCGTGGTTTTGAGGCCTGCTAGTGTCGACCCTAATAGGAAAAGGGTCTTGTCTACTGATCCATGATGAGCGCACTAACCGCATGTGGGAAGTGTGTATGGGCGCCCCCCTCAATTTGATTCGATTCGCATCTCGTCCAAATCGCCACACTTAGTTCGGGCTTTCCATTTGATGCACTCATATGCAGGTACGAACCCGAGGCCAGGGTGGAACTTTTGTAGTCGGCATTTAGGGCGGCGTGGTCTTAGAGTGCTATGAGGGTCCCCTTTTCTTCGTGGGGCTCGATTAGCCGCGCACGCAAAGCACGTGGTGCTTTGGGCTTGATGCGAAGAAGAGTTGAGTTGTGTTGAGTGCCCCGCTTGGTGGGAAAGGCCTTCCCATATGGCGGGTTATTCTTACGTGTACGGCCAAATTGGTGCACCCCTGCAGGGATAAATCTTCTCGAGAAGCCGTGTTTTCCGCGGTTATGGATTACTTGGTGAAAGTACTGGCTAACAAGTACTCAGAACAACTTACACCTAACTAATGATAACTTGACTAGTAATAGCCTTATTGACACAATAACTTGAACCATCATTAATCCAACTGTGTGAGTTATCCTCGGATTGCTTCTTTGGATAAGGGGCGAGATCCAGGATGGGTTTGTTTGGTGGTTAGTTATAGTTGGTTACGATACGCTATCTTATCCCCTTTCTGTTTAGCCGGAAGTGGTAGTATGTTCTGTAGTTGGTTAGCGCAGCCCGCTGCAGCATCTTTTGTATCACCCTTTCTTCCGTTGAACCCAAAGCATCTGTGCTTGGTGTTGACGGGTTACACTTTGGTGAACTGTGAGTCTTGCTTGCCAGTACGTTTATGTACTGACCCCTTTGGGGCTGTGGTTTCCGTAGACTACGTTTCCGAGGATCCCCATGGTGGCTACTACGAGGAGTATGACGAGACTGCTGACGAGTAGATAGCGGACCCGGGCAGGATCCGAGACTTTGTGGATGGGCTCCGTCTTTTCGTTTCTGGCCTCTTAGGCCTATTTGGATCTTGTCTGTACTCAGACATTTTGAATGCTTCCGCTGTGATGCAATGATGTATTGTTGGGACATGTGTCCTCTGGATGATTGTATTTGCTATCTCTGCTCTAATGAGAGCTATTTGCAACTTATTTCCATCTTTTGTGTCTTAGAGATATGTTGTGTTATCATTTTGTTAAACGCCGTTGACGTACCATGTGTGTATGGTTTGAAGTACGTCAATGGAAGTATCCTGATTTCTATGGGATAGTTTACATCGACGATGGATAGTAGAGATTGGTTGTCACACATAAATGTTGGCCTACTCGTAAGAGGACGCGGGTGCAGATAAGCCCCGTAATCCAATCATCTACTATTCAGTTCGGCCCGGTGAGTATCCCCTAGAAGTCCGGGTGCGACAACCTGCACCCGCACCTCTTACGAGTAGGCCAACACACGTATGTGTGACAACCAATCCCTAATGTTCATCGTCTACGTAAACCATCCCATAGAAATCAGGACACTACCATTGACGTATTTCATACCATACACACATGGTACGTCAACGGCGTTTAACAAAATGATAGCACAACATATCTCTAAGACACGAAAGATGGAAATAAGTTGCAAATGGCTCTCACTAGAGCAGAGATAGCAAATACAATCATCCAGAGGACACATGTCCCAACAATTCATCATTACATCACAGCGGAAGCATCCAAAGTGTCTGAGTACAGACAAGATCCAAATAGGCCTAAGAGGCCGGCAATGAAAGGAAAACGGAGCCCATCCACGTAGTCTCGGATCCTGCCCGGGTCCGCTATCTACTCGTCATACTCCACGTAGTAGCCACCATGGGGATCCTCGGAAACGTAGTCTGCGGAAACCACAGCCCCAAAGGGGTCAGTACATAAACGTACTGGCAAGCAAGACTCAGAAGATACCAAAATGTACCCGTCAACACCAAGCACAGATGCTTTGGGTTCAACGTAAGAAATAGGTGATATGAAAGGTGCGGCAGCTGGCTGCTCTAACCAACTACAGAAATGCTACAACTTCCGGCTAACAGAAAGGAGATAAGATAGCGTATCGTAACCAACTATAACTAACTCCAAACAAACCCATCCTGGATCTCGCCCCTTATCCAAATAAGCAATCCGAGGATAACTCACACAGTTGGATTAATGATGGTTCAAGTTATTGTGTCAATAAGACTATTACTAGTCAAGTTATCATTAGCTAGGTGTAAGTTGTTCTGAGTACTTGTTAGCCAGTACTTTCACCAAGTCAACCATAAACGCGGAAAACACGGCTTCTCGAGAAGATTTATCCCTGCAGGGGTGCACCAATTTGGCCGTACACGTAAGAATACCCCGCCAGATTGGAAATGCACTTCCACCAAGCGAGGCACTCAACACAACTCAACTCTTCTTCGCATCAAGCCCAAAGAAACACGTGTTGTGCGTGCGCGGCTAATCGAGCCCCACGAAGAAAAGGGGACCCTCATAGCACTCTAAGACCACGCCGCCCTAAATGCCGACTACAAAAGTTCCACCCTAGCCTCGGGTTCGTACCTGCAGATGCGTGCATCAAATGGAAAGCCCGAACTAAGTGTGGCGATTTGGACGAGATGCAAATCGAATCAAATTGAGGGGGGCGCCCATACACGCTTCCCACATGCGGTTAGTGCGCTCATCATGGATCAGTAGACAAGACCCTTTTCCTAATTAGGGTCGACACTAGCAGGCCTCAAAACCACGCCGGGCCTCCTGCCGGTGCCTTATCATCAAATTATTATTACCTCAAACATTAACAGGTTGATTGTTTAAACATCGAGCCCCAGAACATAATAGAATATGGTAACAGAAAGTAACGGGCAACAGACTCGAGCAAAAACAACCCTAAGCATGCTAGTAAGACACGGGCAACAAGCAACGGGGTTATAGGTGTGGAGGTGAGGCTATATCAGGGTTAAAGGATAACATATGATAGGATCGGAACACAAACATCGATACATAAGGCTAGCAGAATAGACAACGGAAAGTATCGGTATCCAGTGTGGAAAGGAACACATTGGTTCATGTGAGTGAATACTTGCCTGCAAGCTCAGCAGCCTGGTACTGAGCTAAGTCCTCAGAAGGGGTGTCGTAAAGCTCGTCTGTCTCAACGTCGTCGTCTATTCGAGAAGAAGCAAACAAACAACGCAAAGAGACAAGCAATCAATAACATGGCATAATGCACAAACATGGGATGATGCATGATCATTTAATTGATGCATCAAAAATAAACTAGTTGACATGGTAACATAACATAATTAAATGGACCCACATGCCATTTGGATTGCATATGGAAAGCCCATGAATTATGGTTGGATTAAATGATCTACAACTAAACAACATGTGAAAGTGGATTAGCATGATGCATGGATGAGGAAAACAAAAAGAAAACAACAATAGGATCAATTTGAAATAAGGTTTACCAAGTTTGGAATTTTATTTATTAAGTTATGAAAATTTGCTTCTTAAAGGTGTTACACAAGCATTTGTTGTTTTAACCAATTTTCAATTGTTCAAAACAGATAACAAAGTTCATAGTTAGAAAGAACACAAAATTTTAGGTGGAATACATGTTTCAATTATTGAAAAAGGAATTAGAATGAATTAATTATGAATTAAACAAGTTTAAACAAGATTTAAATGAATTTAATTCAAGTATGAAATTATTTAAATTTTTTATTTGTTCAAAACATTAACTAACATTCATATTTGAAAAGATTATGTTTTTCTAGTTTGAAAACATATTTTATATGTTCAAAAATAATTTAATTTGACCAAGTATTAATTTAGCAAATTTAAATGATTTAAACAAGGTTTAAATTATTTAACCAATTTCAATTATTCAAAACATGAAACAAAATTTATATTTGAAAAGGTGGTTCAATTTGGCATGGAAAACATATTTTATTTGTGTTATTTGAATTAAATTTGAATTAGTTATGAAATTAACCAAATTTAAAAGGAGTTGTTTGAATTTGAATTTGGAAACAATTTGAAATGTTCAAAACAGAAAACAAATGCTTTAATCATGTAGGGAATTTAATTTGGTGCATAATACATATTTCATTTGTATTATTTGGATTTGAATTTCAAAAGTTATTTGCATTTTGAATACAGGGACTAATCTGTAATTAATTTGGACTGGGAATTAAAAAAGAAAAAGGCCAGAATTATTTTACACCTCGCAGTGGCCTAGCCTGGGCCACTGACGAGGGGGGCCCTGGGCCACAGTGGCCTGCGTGGCAGCACGCGTGGCAGCCACTGCCTATGGCAGGTGGCCCCTGCCTGCCCGCGTGGCAAAGGGAAAAAAGTTGGCGGATTTAATCCGCGGGGGCAGGGTTCGAACCCTCGACCCCGTGAGCGCGTGCGTGTGCTGTTGCCACTGCTGTGGCGAATCGTTTTTGTCAGGTAAGCAGCGCGCGGGGGGATATTGTTCAGATTTGCGGACGTTTAACTGAACATGAAATTCAGTCATCTGAAACTCGACAGGGAGGACGGCCGCCGGCGGTGATCCGCTGCTGCTCGCGGTGGCTGCTGATCGTTGCTGCTCGCCGGAGGATGGTTGCAGGGATGTGTGCGTGTGCTAGGCTAGGGATGCAGAGAGGATGGAAGGGATCGAGGTGAAGCTCACCTCTCTGAAGAAGTAGCAGAGGCCCGGGGGAGACAGACGACGGCGACGGAAACACGGACGGCGGCGGCGATCCGGTGGCGCTCCGTCACCGCGGAGTAGTCGAGGAGGAAGAGGGAGTCGCGGGGAGCCCGTTCCCGGCCCTAGCTCGCTCGGAGGAAGAGCATGTCGACGGCGGCGAGCTAGAGATGGCGGCGGTGGTGCTCGGGTTCGGTGGCCGGTGGGTTCAGAGAGAAGATGGAGGTGGTGGATGGAGGAAAACGGCGGCGTCGAGGGAGATAGGTGAAGGTCTAGGGTTAGGGCAGCTCGAGGCAGCTAGGGTTAGCTATAAGGAGGGGATCGAGCTGTTGCTGGCCGTTCCTGCTCGCTGCAGTCAACGTGGACACGCGTAGATGGCTGCCGTACGAAGGTAGAAGGAGATGGGGGGTACCAGGCCGTGGGGAGATGGTGGGCTGGCCCAACTGGGCTGGACTGCCCCCTCTCCCTCTGGTTTTGCTTTTAATTTTTGTTTCTGTTTGTTTTTTTTTTCTGAAAAGGGAAAGGAGAAAAAGGATAGGGTTTTGAGGTTAGAAAATTTTTGGAAAAAATTTGTATCAATTATTTATTGTAACAGCAACATTGTGTAACTTCTGTTTTCCAAATTTTTTAAAATATATTGCTGTTTGTAATTTGATTGAATTTGAATGAATTTTGAATTAAATGAATTATTGCAAATAAACAAATCATTAGTTTGAACTTACCACTTTAATGGAAACAATTTAATTGCTTTGATTGAATATTTTATTTGGAAAAATGTAACAGCACAAGTATGACACAATTTGATTTGGAAATTGGTTTGAAAATCAAATGGAAAACAACAGAAAAACAAATGCAATGATGATGTCATGATGCAAAACAATGATTAAAACAAGAAGCAAACATTCTAGGGTGGTTTTTCATACTTGGGATGTTACACATCCCTTCTTGTTAAATGGCTTTTAAAACTACTAAACGAAGATGGCGTTTAGCAAACCCTCCTTAAACGAAAATACATCGGCTCGAAAACAGTTTCACAGGTTATGTGGAAACCAGGTGTTTCACACTTTTGGGCTGGACTAATCGCGAACAAAAACAAGTTTTTTCGTTATAGGGTATGTAAGATTAAGGATGGATCATAGATAGGGTTCTGGGAGGATAAGTGGTCACGTAATACCACATTCAGAGAACAATATCCGGCACTATACACTATAGCGCGACATAAGGATGATACGCTGGCAACGGTCATGCAAACACCTCCTAATGTGACGTTTAGACAAGATCTCATTGGGCCACGACTTCCATCCTGGCATGCATTGGTTAATAGGCTGACTTCAGTCACTTTGACACCAGGTACTGATGAGTTTCGGTGGAAAATCACTAAGAACGGAATGTTCTTGCTGGATTCTATGTATAGGTCCATGATGCAATCAGACATGCCAATTGATATTTTCAAAAATGTATGCCTTATGAAGGTACCACTGAAAATCAAGGTTTTTGCGTGGTATCTTCGTAAAGGGGTCATACTTACAGAAGATAATCTTGTTAAACGTAATTGGCATGGAAGTTCAAAGTGTGTTTCTTGTTCTCGTGATGAGACGATTAAACACTTATTCTTTGATTGCTCCTTTGCGCGTTCTATATGGTCCGCTATCCAAATGGTTGTAAATCTTTATAATCCCACATCCGTTGCGATTATTTTCGGTAACTGGTTGAATGGGGTAGATAGACGATTCAAAACTATTATTAGGGTAGGAGCGCTAGCCATTATATGGTCGCTCTGGCTATGTATAAATGACAAGATTTTGAATGATAAAAACTTTTCTCCTATACAGGTTCTATTCAGATGCACAAGTATTCTCCGTTCGTGCTCCACATTACAGCGGGGGGGGGGGGGAGTTTCGAGGCCTTTTTCGGAGGCGTCTACACTGATGGAGCAGGTGGCGAGCAATATTTTTATCCCCCATGGATGACCTCTTGATCTACATATAGCAGCCCCATAGCGTCGACAGTCTACGTCTGCATGATTTGTTTAGACTTGTCGTGTTTTATCTTTTCAGCTTTTGGAATTCGGCAGAGGCCGGGTGTAATGCTTAAACCTTTTAAGTAATAAAAGCCCTTTATAAAAAAATACATTGAGTTAAAACTTATCAATATAGATGTTTTTAAAACATTGTGGTAATTTGCTAAGTTTTATGAAATGTGGAAATATGGATGCTAGAGTTTAAGTCCAAAGCTTTGATGCAACTTGAATATGTTTTACACTCTATACATACAGCTTATAAACTTATAAACTTCATCAGCTTATAAACTTTCCTTGCTGCTCCATCTACCCCAAAAAATGTTATACACTCTTGGTCGTGTACTTGTAGAAAAACCCGAGGTCTTCTCTCTGCAGTTCTTTGAATGTGGAGAGCATCTCCTGGACGTCTTTGAATATGTACTCGTCATCTAGCAGTATAGTTGTTGATCGCTTTGATATCACAAGGCACACTCTTAGGAGCCCCATATAATTCTACTTTGATCTGCATAATCCTCCCTGAAGTTAAGTTAACTTTGTGCAACAAGTCGATGAAGTTCCGCTCCTCTAGGGGAATATTCTTATGCGATCGCAGATACCTTTTGAGTGCAAACTTCTGGATCGGGGGATGTGTATGCTCCTCGACGAGCTGAGTAACTGGCCACTGAACACCAATTATTTTCACGCACAGTTTTTCCTTACACTTCATCAGCTTCGTGATGCTCCTCATCCTAATCTTGACATGCTCACCTTCCTTTTCATTTCCCGTATTTCTACCAGCCATGTTACACATAAAAAGAGCCTTGTCAAACTCATTGTTCATCACAGATCCCCTGCATGTGCTAATATTCATTGAGAAGACCACATGCTTCGCATACCTGGTGTAATCCAAGAGCTCAAACATGGCAGCACGAAGAGCTCTCTACCTGCCCATCTTACTCCCCCAGGGCAGAGGTTTTTTTTTTGATAAAGGGCCTTTATTACTTAAAAAAAATTAAACATGACACCCGGCATCTGCATCGTAATAATGCACACAACCGAAATCCAAAACTGAAAGAAAAATATACGACAAGTCTAAACAAACCATGTAGATGTAGACTATCGATGCTATGGAGCTGCTATCTGTAGATCACGCGGCCATCCATGTGGGATAAAAATATCCCTCGCCACCTGCTTCAGCCGTGCACAAGCCTCCATAAAAAGGTCTCGAAACTCCCCCCGCTGTAATGTGGACCACGAACGGAGAATACGTGTTCACCTGAATAGAACCTGCATAAGAGAGAAGTTTTTAGCGTTGAAAATATTGTCATTTCTACAAAGCCAGAGCGGCCAAATAACGGCAAGCGCTCCTACCCTAATAATAGTCTTGAATCGTTTATCTACCTCATTTAACCGGTTACCGAATATATTCGCGGCTGATGTGGGCTGATGAAGATTCAAAACCATTTGGATAGCGAACCATATGACGCGCAAAAGTGCAATCACAGAATAAGTGCTTAATCGTCTCATCATGAGAACAAGAAACACACTTAGAACTCCCATGCCAATTACGTTTGACAAGATTATCCTTTGTAAGTATGACCCCTTCCGAAGATACCACGCAAAGACCTTAATCTTTAGCGGTACCTTCACTCGCCTTACATTTTTTAAAATATCGACTGGCAAGTCTGATTGGACCATAGCCTTATACATGGAATCCACCGAGAACATTCCGTTCTTAGTTAGTTTCCAACGAAATTCATATGTGCCTGGTGTTAGGGTAACCGTAGTTAGCCTATTAACCAGGTTCTGCCAAGAAGTGAGTCGTGGCCTGATTAAATCTCGTCTGAACGTAACATTAGGATGTGATGTTTGCATGACCGTAGCCAGCGTATCATCCTTATGTCGCGCTATAGTGTATAATGTCGGATACTGTTCTTTGAGTGTGGTATTACCTAACCACTTATCCTCCCAGAACCGTATGCTACTCGTTACTTGTCACATAGGGTGTCTACTTGGTTGCACATCTAGATAACCAAGTTATTAACTTACCAAAGCCCCCACTAAAATTGAAAAAGTCCTAAAATTTGTAGGTCACCTATTCACCCCCCCCCCTCTAGTTGACCTTTGTGTACTTTCACCTGGCCCAGATGGTTGTCCCGCAGAGTTTTACCAGCATTTTCGAGGGGTCATTAAGGATGACCTCATCGACATCTTTGGTTGCTTACAGAGTGGACAACCTAGAGCTGTATCGTCTTAATTTTGGGGAAATCGCTTTGTTACCTAAGGTTTTGGAGGCAGAAAGGATACAATAGTATAGACCAATCTACCTTCTCAACGTTAGTTTCAAAATCTTTACAAAAGTTGCAACCATGAGGTTGAATTCGGTGGCAGATCATGTGGTAAAACCTACACCAACTGCATATATGCAGGGTAGGAATATCCTTGATGGGGTCGTGATTTTACATGAAACTGTACATGAGATGCATTCAAAAAACTAAATGATGTAATTCTTAAAATAGTCTTTGAAAATGCCTACAATAAGGTGAACCGGGAGTTTCTCCAACAAACTCTAAGAATGAAAGGATTCTCAGAAGAGTGGTGTGCTCTAGTTCGCAGTTTCGTGGAGGGAGGTAGTGTGGCTATCAAAGTCAATGAAGATGTTGGCCGCTACTTCCAAACCAAAGAAGGTTTAAGGCAAGGTGATCCGCTATCGCCCATATTGTTCAATATTGTGGCAGACATGTTAGCGATCATGATTGATAGAGCGAAGAAAAGCGGTCAAATTGAGGGAGCGATTCCACATCTAGTCGATCGGGGATTGTCTATTCTTCAGTATGCAGATGATACGATTCTTGTTATGGAACATGATTTGGACAAACCGTAGAATCTGAAACTAATCCTTTTGAAGTTCGAGCAACTATCCGGATTAAAAATTAATTTCCATAAAAGTGAATTGTTTTTCTTTGGCGAGGCCCAGGATGTTGTTGCATAGTACGCCGAGCTATTCGGCTGCGAGCAATGTCAATTTCCTATTAAGTATTTGGGAATACCAAAACATTACAGGAGGTTGACTAATGCAGAATGGTGTCACGTTGAAGAGCATTTTCAAAAAAGACTTGCTAGTTGGAAAGGGAAATTGTTGTCACTAGGTGGAAGACTGGTACTCATTAACTCAGTACTATCCAATATGGCATTGTATATGATATCATTCTTTAAGTTGCCTAAAGAAGTCTTGAAGAAACTGGATTATTTCGATCAAGAATTTTTTGAGAGGGTGACAGCGAGAAAAAGAAATATCGATTGGCCAGATGGGATGTAGTTTGTCGGTCAAGAGATTAGGGGGCGGGGCTAGGTATTCATGACTTACAAGTCAAGAACTCCGCCCTACTTGGTAAATGGCTATTCAAACTATTAACTGAAGATGGCGTTTGGCAAACCCTCCTTAAACGAAAATACATTGGTTCGAAAGCAGTCTCACAGGTTATGTGAAAACCTGGTGATTCACACTTTTGGGCTAGACTTATGGCCAAAAAAAAATTATTTTTGCGCTATGGGGTATTTAAGATTAAGGATGGATCACAAAACAGAAATAAATGCAAGGCACAAGATAACCACAAGTGAAAACACGGAGACAAGGATATGTTTCCCGTAGTTCCTTCTTAAAGAAGTACGTTTACGTTGGAGAGGTGGGGAGCCACCTAGGCGCTTCTCAATAGCACGGATGTGCACACCTTATTCTCCTTGAGCTTCTCCGGTGAGGAAGATTCTCGTTTCCACTATGAGGTCGACTTGAAGGTGTTGACCAAACCTTTACAAGTGGTTGAGGCTACTCCACAAGTGAGATGGAGGCTCTCAACAATCTGAAACTTCTTGCTACAAGATGGAAGCTACAAGCACTAGGGTTTCCCTTGGATGACAAGGCAACCAAGAGATTGCAAGATCCCAAGAGGTATGGTGTGGGAACACACTTTTTGGCTTGGTAGAAAGGTAGATCTAGTCCTCCTCCATGAGATCCTTGAAGAGGATCGAGTTTGGTTGGAGGAGGAGGGAGATCGGGGCGTTTTGAGCTCTTCAACAATGGAGGAGAGAGAGGAATGGACAAACTAGCTATCTAGAGGAAGAAAACAGCTATTTATAGGCTCCTCCAATTTCTGACCGTTGCAGTGCGCCAGGGCCGGAATATTCCGGTGTTAGTACCGGAAATTTCCGGTTCATCCTGGCCAGATATTTGAAAAGTCCGGGGGGCGGAAATTTGAATATACCGGGGGCGGAAAATTCCGCCCAATATTCCGCCCCCATATCTGTGCGCGGGCAGCAGCACCAAGCCGAAAAACTGCTAAGGACCAGGCCGGATATTTGAATAATCCGGGGGGGGCGGATATTTGAATAATCCGGGGCCGGAAATTTCTGGCCAATAATCGGCCCCCATCTCTGCGCGCGGGCACCTGAGAAATCTCCAAAATCTGTTAAGGACCAGAGGGCCAGAAATTTGCCCCGGAATATTCCGGGCAAATATCCGCCCCAGCTTCTGTGCGCGGGCAGTGGGAGAAATACTTAGTCGTTTAGACGTGGCCAGAGAGGCCGGAATATTCCGGTGCAAGGGCCGGATATTCCGCACCATATGCACCGGAAGTTCCGGGGTAGATGCTGAATAATCCGGTGACAGTAAATATAATTTTCAGAACTCCTCTTTGAACTTTTATATGCATTTATCAATAATCATCTGAGAGGCAAGCTGCATAAACTCAAACATCATTGTTAGAGAGATGATACCCGTGTTGTTATGATCACCAAAATCATTAGAGGGATCATGAGCTTTCAATCTCCACCTTTGTGGTGAGTGATGACAACACGGGTATTTGCAAGGGGATAAACTAACAATGCATGCAATGGAAAGTAAATCACCTTATATAGCATATATAGGAGACATGCCTCCTAATAATAATAGTTCACACAAGCAAATCCACGAATAACAAGTACGATAAAACGATGTTGGAAAATACGCACGAAACGATAAAGGGCGATAAAGAACGAAACCCACCCTAGCAAATCCCCGCGATCATCTAGATCTTCTCCCCCTTTGGCATCAGGATACCAAAAAGAGAAAAGAGAGCACTATGTCCCATAGAGAAAAGTCTAGGCCTGGGTGTCTTCTTCTTCTTCCTCCTCGCTAGTAGACGCAATGTCCTCATCATCATCCACTTCGAAATCACAGTAAACGTCGTGGTTGTTCCAGTTCTTGTATGGAATCCTGGCAGGAGGAGGAGCTGGCACATTGGGAATGTTGAGAGCAGTCATGATGGTGCGCTGGTTCTCCTGGATGTTGGGGCGCTCAACATAGGCGTTGTAGTTCTCCTTGTGGATGCACACATTCATGCACATCACCTTCTTAATGGCATGAGCGAGCCATGAGCGCTTCTTAGTGCCGGGAGGAGGTGGAAGCATGCGAGGATCACAGTGACCCTGACCCGTGGCGCCAACGTCATGAGCAGCCTGCTGAGTGTGGGCGGCCTTCTTGTACAGTGTGACATCCTTGTGTTCATCACAGTCTAACTCCAGGTCCTCACGGATTTTAGCAGGATAGCGAGACTTGATGAGCTTCATGATGTAAGGAGCATATGGGGGCACTTTGCGGTTGAAGAGAGCAAAGTGGATCTCGTCGAAGATGAAGTCCATCACATCAATCTTGTGACGCTCAGTATCAGTCATGTCGCCCTCAGTGAAGGTTAGGAAGGAGTGGTACATGAGATTAACCATGCCACCACGAATAGCATCATTATTGCCCGCGCTCGGGGCAATAGTCTCTCTGAACATACGTAGCAGGATGTCATAGATGGGGAAGAGACCTTTTGCAGAGCCAATAACACTAGTAGAACCATACAGCTCAGCCAGCATGTTCTTCTCATACTCCATCCCATGAACATGCATGCGAGTACCCTGAGGAGTGTGAAGACCAGCAAAGGGATATCCGAGCTCGGTAGCAAAGTCATGGAAGTTGGCGGTGAGCAAGTGAGGTCCAGACATCCAGGACATCCCAATATCCTCAGACTCATCAAAGACCAGAGTGGAGTAGAACTGCTGGATGAAAGTGATGTTGTAGGAGCATTGGGTCTCCATGAGGTGACGCAGACCCAGAAGTTAAGCCAGCTGCACAGAGTGGTTGAAGTATGCGGGATTGGCAGCCATGTGTGCAAAGTTGATGAACTTCATGGGACAGACTGGCTTTGAAGGGTTCGTTGCATAGAAAACAAAAAATTTCCTACGCGAGAGACACCCGAAAGGCCAAGATCTAATCTAGGAGACGAAGTGCAACGGGAAACGAGAGGGTCAAGGACAACACATACCCTCGAAGACTCAAAGTGGTACGAGATCAAATCTCGTTGTTGGCGTAGTCGTACTCACACCGATCCCGATAGCGAGAAGATGGGCACCGCAATCCGGCGGTGAATCCGTGATCGGTCACACGTACGGTTGATGAAGACCTCCGTCCCTCGTTCCAGCGGGGCGCGGAAGTAGAGGATCCCTCGGAACTCCAGCAGCACGACGACGTGGTGGTGGTGAAGAATCCCACGGTCAGGGCTTCGCCAAGCCGGAGACCATGAAATGGAGCAGCGGGTGGAGGGAAAGGGAAGTGGCCAAGTGTGTGGAGAAGAGGAGCTCTCACCCTCCTTTTATAGGGGAGGGGGAGTGATGGAGGGATGATAACCCGGTAGGCTAACGCCAAGGAGTAACTCGGCCCAAAGGACGCTGCGCAAGACCCGGCTTAGGGAAAAGGAGTTTCTAGAAGGCCCAGTAGTGTAGGCCTCGTAACCCGGATTGTGGGTTCCGATAAGGAAGTTTAAGGTTTATAAGCAGTGTCCGGGTAGGATTCAGAGTACGCCTTGGATAGTAAGCCAGGGGGTCCGATATTATATAAGCCGGCCCCTAAGGTTAGATCGAACAAGACACACAAGTTTAAGCTTGAGCAAGAACACGATCGCCAGATTGCGAGGTATCGAGTATCCATCGTAACACGAGAGTTGAGATAATATATTCAGATCGGAGACTCGGCGACTTGATTGCCGGCTACCAGATCGCCTATCACCATGGTTTCCCTTGAGCTAAACCCTCTCCCAAACACCAGAGTCGATTTGCCCCACGACAAGTTACCCCCGGTAACGTCTGCCGTGATTATCCCACGACAGTTGGCGCCCACCGTGGGGCCTACGTCCAAGGGTGTTTACATCACGGGAGAAGCTCGGGAGAACATGAAGAACCTCGTCGTTGGCGAGATCTACACCAACCCCGAAGGAGAGAAGATAGTGGACGATTTTGGCTGGGGGCCAGAGTCGGATCTGCTCGAATCCGGATCTGTCGTAACAATCGGCCGGATCAACGTCTTCATCGGCATGGTACGTACGTCCGGTTCAATCCCTGACGATTTTTGATTTGATTCTGTGTCAGGGGAGGCCACCTACGTTCAGTCGGATGGAGAAGAATCAGTCGGAATGATAGATCCGGCAGAAGAGCCCACCACGAAGAGGGAACAGCAGGAGGAGCCGGCATGGACCCCGCGTGGCCGGGTCATGAGAGAAGATGACACCGAGTCTATCCTGCACCTGCTGGAGGACCGGTACGAGGAGAATAGCAGTGATGAGGAAGAATATGAATCTGCGCCAAGCATTGTGCGCCAGGTCGCGGTCTACACGGCTCCTGCAACCAATCTTAATCAGGGAAACGTGACCGCGGCCGCCGTTGGAGCAGCACAAGCATTGGCCCAGCAGCAAAATCCGGTTGACGGAAACCCGGTTCTAACCCGGGTTGACGGAGAATCGGCTTCATTTACCAGCCGAGCGGCGGATAGTGAGTTGCAGGCGAACACGTTCGAATATCTGGCAAACCGGACACCGGGGGCGGGTCCTTCAAATCCGCAACACCCGGCCCTGTTCAACAACAACCTGATCCTGGATCCCACCGTTCTAGCCACAGTCATAACCCGGGAAAACGCGGTGGAACGTGTTAGGGATCTGGATGTAGCCCGTCGTGCATTGGAGCAACAGAGAAGACAAGTGGAAGCAGAAAAGCAAGGGGTAGCCACGCGCCAGCGTGAGCTGGATGCGTTGGAGAACCAGCTCCGGGAAGAGACAACCAGGGCACATCAAAGGCACCAGACAAGATTACCGGCAATAGGTGGAGTCATTAACCCGGCCGCACTATTTATCACACCTCAAGATCAACCAATTCCAGCTGCGAATCCAGGAACTGTACATCAGCCCGCGACTGGAGGAGCACAACCGGCAAACGTGCAGGTCGGGTTACCCATATTACAGACCGGAGTTACTGCCGGCAATACACTACCACCACCACCACCATCACGATTTCGCACGCCAGCAGGTCATTACAACAATCCCATGGACAATGTATACGCAGCAACACTCGCATTGAATCAAATCCCCGTAAGAGAGTAACCCCACGCAGAGGAGACCCGGCGGGCGATAGATCTATTGCACACCGCCGTGGCGCAGCAAGTTAATTACCCGGATAACAGAAGTGGAATGCATGGGACACCATATATCAGCCAGCAACGAGGCAATACCGGCAATATTCAGACAAGTTCAGCACGGCGGAGGGCAGAGCAGCAGCAAATGCCGCCTCCTCCCCGCGTTCAGGCAGTACCAGCAGCATCAGCAGCGCAAGCTATTGTGGATAGTTCTAGAGCCAGGAGAGCTGCGGCCGGGTCTGCGGTGCACGGACCAGCAGCAGTGCCACGCCCAGCCGTACCCCTTGCAGGATCGCATGTTTCCCGAGTAAGGCCAGTCCCGACTAATCTCGCTGGGCCTAAGTGCCTGTCGGATAATATCCGGGCTGAGCCTTACCCGGATAAATTCAAGGAACATGGTAAAGTAGTGAATTATGAGCCGACTATGGATCCAGAAACATGGTTGAGCAGCTATGAGATGGCTATGTCGATTCGCAACGCATATGAAAATCTTCAAGCCAAGTTCATGTACTTAATGATGTCAGAAGGAGCAGCCAAGTTATGGTTCAACAATTTACCGCAAGGATCTATCAAATCATGGGAGGAGTTGAAACTGCGTTTATCAAGCACTTCCATGGGACATGCAGGAAGTTATTTACTATTGACGACCTAGAACGGTGTGTCCAGAAGAAAGAAGAATCGGCGCGCAGTTGGGTGCGCCGAGTTATGGAGATACTTCACTCATCTACGGATATTCAGCCCAAGGATGCATTACAGACTATGGCAAAGACGTGCAAGTATACACCTTTAGTGCAAAAGTTAACTCGCATGAAATCTAGTAGGAATGCTTCAGAAGTTACGATGGGAGAGCTAATGGACGCGTGCAACAAGCACGCTGCAACGGATACCACAGAAGAGGATGTCGACGACAAGAAAGCAAAAGCAAACACAAGTAATAATGGAAGAACCGGCAATGGATCAACGCCGGGTAACAATGGAGGTAACAATGGGAACAATCAGAACAAAGGTCCGTTCGAGGGACATTCCGAGTTTGTCGCCAGTACAGAAGCCGGGTCTTCGAGACCTAGAGCAGAAGGAAATTTCAATGGAGGAAACCATAACGGAGGAAATTATCAAGGGTCACCAAGGCCGGGTAACAACTGGGATATCTTCAGAATGGCGTGCCCAAAGCACAGCAGGAACGGTAGGCCGGCTAACCACTCATTGGAGCAGTGTGCGGACCTACAGAGATGGAAGAACGAGGAAGTAAACAAGGCTATGAGAGGTGCAGGTCGGGGAGGAGGACCGGGTCCGGGTGGAAACCCGGGCAACGGCCCACCCCCAGCCGGTAACCCGGCAGGCGGAAATCTGGGTAACAATCAGGGAGGAGCTGGAGGTTTCCAAGCTAACCCCAAGCAGTTGGGACAATATCACGTGCATACTACAGGAATTTCCAACAAGGATAAAAAGATACTGAAAAAGGCAGTAAACTCGGTGTCCTCGGCTGTTCCGAGATACCTGAGGTGGTCGGAGCAAGATGTAACATGGATCAGAAGAGATCACCCGGAAAGAATAGAACACTCGGGAGTCTTAGCATTGGTGGAGGCACCGCAGGTCAATGGTTATGAGCTGAAAAAGGTTTTAATGGACGGCGGAAGTAGCATCAACATCTTATATTGGGAAACTTTTCTACGCATGGGTCTCAAGGAGTCCCATCTACAGAAGAGTTCAACAGTTTTTCATGGGATTGTGCCGGGTCACTCAGCGTGCCCCGAGGGAAAGATCGCGTTGGAGGTTGCTTTTGGAGAATCGAAGGACAATTTCCGGGTTGAGTGGCTCACGTTCGAGGTGGTAAAGTTACGCAGCCCGTATCATGTGCTATTTGGGAGGCCGGCCTACGCTAAGTTCATGGCCATGCCGTGTTACGTGTATCTACAGCTAAAAATCTCGGGTCCTAAGCAAACCATCACAATCATGGAAGCCGGGATATAGCGGCCGAGTGCGATGAAGGAGATGCGGCAATGGCAGAGCAAGCTTGTAGAAAGGAGGAACTCAATTATTACCGGTCACAAGTAGACCAGGATGACAGAACAGCATTAAAAAGGCCGAATACCGAGGATGAGAGAGCGAAGTTCAAAGCAGCACAGGACCACCAAGATGGTGGCTTTTGTCGAGGGTGATCCCTCTAAGCAATTTGCTATAGGATCTAACTTGGACAGTGAGCAGGAAAAAGCACTTGTGGAGTTTATTCGTTCGAATCAGGATGTGTTCGCTTGGACGCCTAGCGATATGCCGGGTATCCCTACAGAGCTGGCAGAGCACAGTTTGCACGTTGACCCCAAGTCTAGGCCTGTGAAGCAGGGCCTGAGGAAAATGAACGAGGAAAGAAGGAAAGCTATAGGAGAAGAAATTGCTCGGCTGTTGACAGCCAGCTTTATCATGGAAGTGTTTCACCCCGGACTGGTTAGCAAATCCGGTTTTCGTGATGAAAAAGACCAATGAGTGGAGGATGTGTATCGATTATACGAGTCTCAACAAGCATTGCCCAAAGGATCCGTTCGCTCTACCAAGGATAGATCAGATCATAGACGTAGTAGCGGGAAGTGACCTAATATGTTTCCTGGATGCATATTCCGGGTATCACCAGATCAAGCTCAAGAAGGAAGATTGGGAGAAAACGTCGTTCATAACCCCTTTCGGGGCCTTTTGTTACAAGACCATGACATTTGGATTGAAGAACGCTGGCGCAACTTATCAGCAATGTATTCAGAACTGCTTCGAGGATCAAATTGGACGCAATGTTCACGCCTATGTGGATGATGTGGTGATTAAGACCAGGAAAGCGGAAACCTCTATCGATGATCTAAAAGAAACATTCAAGAACCTCAGAAGATATCAGATGAAGCTTAACCCGACAAAGTGTGTGTTTGGAGTTCCAGCTGGGAAGTTACTCGGCTTTATCGTTTCCGAGAGAGGAATTGAGGCAAACCCGGATAAAATTAAAGCCATCCAGAGTCTGAAAAAGCCGGAAAACCTGAAGCATGTTCAGAAGCTCGCAGGGTGCATAGCAGCGCTAAGCCGGTTTATATCGAGACTCGGAGAGAAGGCAATACCCTTGTACCGGCTCTTGAAGAAATCTGATAAATTCATTTGGGACCAAGAGGTGGATGAGGCGTTCGAGGCACTAAAGAAGCAGCTATCTGAGGCACCCGTCCTAGCAGCCCCGGGTCCCAAGGAGCCCATGCTATTGTACGTTGCAGCCGGGCCCCGGGCGGTTAGCGCAGTAGTTGTTGTTGAGCGTAAGGAGGATGGAAAAGATCACCCAGTTCAGAGGCCGGTTTATTACGTCAGCGAGGTATTATCAGAGGCAAAACAGCGCTACCCACATTGGCAAAAGTTGGTTTTCGGGGTCTTCATGGCCAGCCGGAAATTGAAGCCGTATTTTCAGGAGCACCCCATAATAGTGGTTAGCTCTATACCAATGTCGGATATCATCAGAAACTCGGATGCAACAGGTAGAATAGCCAAGTGGGCGATCGAGATGGGGGATTATCACATCAACTACGAGCCTAGGTCAGCAATACAATCTCAAGCTCTAGTTGATTTCATTAACGATTGGACTCACACAGGCATGCCCACGATGGCTCCAAACTCCGAGTCTTGGATAATGCACTTTGATGGTTCCAAGCAATACGAGGGATCAGGAGCTGGAGTGGTGCTAACATCACCCAAAGGAGACAAGTTGAGTTACGTGTTGCAGATTCACTTTGATTGTTCCAATAACGTGGCCGAGTATGAGGCGCTATTGCATGGATTGAAGGTAGCCAAGGAGATGAATATTAAGAGGATACGATGCTTTGGAGATTCGGACCTTGTGGTACAGCAGGTCTCAGGAACTTGGGATAGAAAAGACGCAACTATGGCAGCATACCGCAGAGAGGTGGACAGGGTTGCCGGGTGTTTTTCCGGGTATGAGGTGGAGCACATAGACAGAAGAAAAAACGAGGCGACAGACGCACTCGCCAGACTCGGCTCGCGCAGAGAGCCGGTTCCACCCAATGTTTTCCTGGACGAGCTATGGCGACCATCAGTGAAAACCGAGTCCGAGGAAGAACTAGCAAATCAAGACCCGGATTTGGAGCTCGTGGCCATAGTACGCGTTGTTCCCGAGTGGACAGAACCGTTCCTGGCCGACCTATCACGGGGCGTGTTACCACAGCAGGAGGTATTAGCAAGACAAATTCTGAGGCGAGCAAAAGGTTATTCTATCATCAATGGGGAGTTATACAAGAGAAGTGCAGCAGGAGTCTTTTTGCGCTGTGTAGCACCAGAAGAAGGCCGACAGATCCTCAAGGAGATACATGAAGGTGATTGTGGGCATCATGCATCCACAAGATCCCTCGTGGCCAAAGCTTATCGACACGGTTTCTTCTGGCTCACGGCCCTAGAAGACGCGGAGCGCTTGGTGGCAAGGTGTGACGGATGTCAAAGGTACGCTCGCCAAACCCATGTGCAGGCTATGGAATTGCGGACTATCCCATTAACCTGGCCGTTTGATGTTTGGGGCATGGATATGGTTGGCCCCTTCCACATGTCACCTTGCAAAAAGACACATCTTTTGGTGGCCGTTGACAAGTTCACCAAGTGGGTTGAAGTTATGCCAGTCACTAATTGTGAAGCAATTACAGCTGTCAAGTTCCTGAAAAGGATTATTTACCGATTCGGGTATCCCCACAGCATAATTACCGACAATGGAACCAACATGTCCCTTGTGAGATGGAGAAATTCTGTGGTAACAACGGAATCCGGCTTGACATAGCTTCCGTAGCTCATCCACAAGCCAATGGACAAGTGGAGAGGGAAAATCAGGAATTACTTCGTGGATTAAAGCCACGACTACGAGTCCCATGTATCAGAGCCGCTGGTGCGTGGGTTGAGGAGTTACCTTCAGTGGTTTGGGGTATCAACACCACACCTAACAGATCTACTCAGATGACACCGTTTTTCATTGTTTATGGTGCATAGGCGGTGTTGCCGAGTGATATTATTCACGACTCGCCTCGAGTATCGGCTTACGTTGAGGTAGAGAACGAGAAGACCCGGCAGGACGCCGTGGATATGCTAGAAGAACACAGGGAACAAGCTTTGGAGAGATCAGCCATATACCAGCAGGATCTGCGAAGATATCATAGCCGGCGCGTGAAAACCCGGGTCTTCCAGGAGGGAGATCTGGTTCTGCGTCTGGTACAGTCAAAGGAAGGAAAACACAAGTTATCCCCACCATGGGAAGGACCGTTCATCATAAGCCGGAATCTGCACAATGGATCATATTACTTGATAGATGCAAGGGAAGAGTCGGCTACGGTTAATGACACCGCTCATACCACTTCATCTATGCAAGAAAGAGAAAGACCATGGAACGTGGCTCAGCTGCGTCCCTACTATACTTAGTACAGGCTAGATTCACAAAGTGGAATTACACGATGTAACAGGAAGCAGGTTTCAGACGCACTCTTTTCCTATCCAGGGTACCTAAGGGGACTGGAGGGGTTTTAATGAGGCGGCTTGCTGACCTAACTTTTCTCATATCAATAAAGAGATGGTTAAACAATATATTATTTCCTTTTCATATGTTTTTATCAAGTTTTTATTTCTGTTATGTTTTTTATCCTTCTTCCAGATAAGTATTATTTATTGTTTTTAGTACATCAGTTTCTTTAGTAAGTTGTATATATTTAGGTCTTGGGGGCTGATTGCTTGAATAGCACTGTTACAAACTCAAAGACCCGGCCACGATGCCTATGAGTTATAAGGGCCAATTACTTGCAAATAGGTACGGCTGCAAGCTTATAACCGGACAAAGGAGCCAAACTTTCTTGACTTTTCTTACTTAAGCTCGATGTGACTCGCACTAAAGTGGCATGTTTTGCTCGCGTATGATTACAATCAGTCATGATGCCCAATGGGACTTGCCTGACCCTGTCTTCGTACAGCTGTAGAAACATGATCATCCACGCGAAAGCCGGCTTACAGTACAAGAGAGTCAAAAGGGTCATCTAAACCACAAGTTATGCAGAGTACAAGGCTAATAGCCGGAAACTCACAGACTATTAAGCATAACTTCAAAACCTATGTGAACGGCTCTAGGTTTTTGGCTTAGCAGAAACGATTTGTTCTCTTTGAAAGACCCAACATCCTAGACTCGGAATTTCGGGCCTTGGGGACTGGGGAATTTGAAAAAAGAAACAAATTACATAGCTATTAAGCTCAAAAACCCAAAAATCCAAGTCTTGGGGACTTAGAAAAAAGTCCGCCTGTCAAAACCCACGAGATCCGGAAACCGAGTCTCACAAAAGGAACCACAAAGAAAGTCGGAAAATCAAGAATAAATAAACTCAAAAGACAGGAAAATATCAAATTCATCAAAGGGCCAGAAGGGCCACAAAACATATTAAGGTTTCAAAATGTATTACAAACCACGATAGTAGTATCAAGAGTGCACAGGCGCACTATTAAACGAATAATTGTTTACAAGGACATCGGCGAATAAAGTATTGAGACGGCATTGGATGAGAGCTTACTCGGTCTCCTTGGTTGGGTCTACAGCCTTGCCCCTGTCTTCCGGGTCTTGGTCTTGGGTTTGCTCCTCGGAGGCCCTCCCAGCATCGTCACCCAGATGGGCAGTATCAGGACGAACAGGCGGGCGGCCAGCCGGCGTAGAGGACGAGGGCGCTGACTCAAACTCGGCTTCCCTCTTCGCGGCTTCCTCTCTCCTCCTGGCCGAGTCAGCATTCCACTTCTCCAGGATATCGAAGGGTAAAGGCATATCCTCCTTCACAGGTTTATCCTTGGCGTCGTATGGAGTTACAAACCTACTTAAGTCCATAGGAATCGGCAAGAGTAGTTGCCGAGTGACGTACCTCGGTTTGCACAGCCTTGAAGTCCTTGACGCCGAACCTGGAACCATCAGCCTTGAATTCTGGAAACCCGGCCACAAGCTTTGCCGGCTCAAGCTTTGGAAAGTAAGCTTTTGCCAGCATAAGCCCCCGGGTCATCCCAACCCGGCATGCCGAGCGTTTCCAGAGCTCAATCCATGCGGGGACAGTGGAACACGCATGGATCAAGGTTTCCATACCCGGATATCCCTCGGTCGGCCACTGTATGGTGTCTAGGATCCATTTAGTGCCGGCGCAGAACCTTCGGAGCACATTCTTCAAGTTCTTTACCTTCTGGATATCATCTTCTTCTGGGGGCGCAAGGTTAGAGCCTACAATATAAACAACAAAGATTATATCAAAGCATTCCGGGTATCATGGGTCAAGGAAAAAACCAAGACACGAACCAGCAAGTAACAAAATCTCACCAAGTAGGACACGATAAGTGTCGGCAACTTGGGCTGATAGCTTCTTCAGCGCAGCTTGAGCAGTGGTGTACTTGTTTTTGTATTTCGTGACATATTTCTTCAAAGCTTCCACCTCAGCCTCAAGTGCTTCTCTCAGCTCTACCTCGGTGTCCAGGAGTTGATTGGTCTTGGCCAAAATTTCCTCAGACCGGGTCGTCTGTGCCTATAAGGAATGGAAAGTTAAACGTTAGTCGGATATCATAATTAGCCGAGTATTAAAGGGAGTACCGAGTGTAACTTCGACAAGTTAGACTCGGAACTTGGGGACTAGATGGATAACATGAAGTATCAATTAGCATTACCTGGTGTTCAGCAGCCATGCGCTCTAACATGTTGTTCTCTGTGGCCTTCATGGCAAGGAGGGCGCTCATCATCTGGTCGAAGGAGTGATTGCCCAGGTTGGAAGACCCGGGACCCTGGTAACCCGGAGATGGAGTTCTCTCCTTGACAGGGGAGGGCATCCGAGTCGTTTGAGTATCGGAGTTTGGCTCGCCTCCCCCCGCGCCCAGGATTGTGACCTCTTCATCCTCGCGCGCATGTGAGGCTATCGGATACTCGGCTTCTTGATCAGCCGGGTTCTTTGGTGGCACTTGTCGCTCTCCTTCGCCGCCAGCCGTGGCCGTCGCATCATCAACCGGACCCTCCTTGCCCGGGTCATCAGTTTCCATGTTTTCCTGGTCGCTGATAGTGACCTTGGCCCTGAGAATGGTACAAACAAGCAGTTAGTATGTAAGTGGAAAAAGTTATGGAAAAGTGTTAGAACATCAGGAGGAGAACCTTACCCGGAGTTTACCATGAAGTCTGAAGGGAACTCGTTGCTAGACCCGGACGAAGCTGATAAATATTGAGAAAGTGAGACATGGAGTTGTTTCGCTAAGGGGTGATTGGGAGAAGAAAATCTTTGATGTTCGAGATAAGGTTGAAAAATACCGGCGCGTCGAGCCGGAGATGGTGGGATACCCGGGTTGAGTGCGGTTTCACCCGGAGAGTTCCGAGTCACTCGGCGCTTGATCATGGGCGGCTCCTTCAAGTACGGCCAGTCGGATAATTCTCGGTTTAGCTCGCACATATTAGCAAAGGTGTATGGTTTAGAAGCAAGGGAGCGATATGGAACCTTAAAAACAACCCCTCGGGGTTTCCTCTTTGCTCCGACCTCAATGACTGGTTCAGCTTCACTTTCATCGCTTTGTGTTTCTACCCCGTCTTCTGGGTCCTCTTTCTCTTCTTTATCCTCCAGCCCTGAAAGTCACCAATGCATACAGTCGGAAAAATAGGAAGTTTGCAGAAACAAGTTAACAGAAATTAGGTTGGGTAAAACCCGGAATGTACCTTCCTCCGATTCAGCTGCCTCTTCGTCCTCCTCTGGATTTTCGGAGGTTGGAGGGGTCTCGATGTTACAGAAAACATTATCGGCCTGAGATAAAGGCATAAAAATAAGAGTTAGTAGCTGTATCAAGCGAAAGTATGAAAGTAAAGGATCTTACCGCAGGAGCCGGATTCTCACGGGTAAAAGGATCCAATCCGGCTATGTTCCGGATCACATCCAATTTCTCCGTCAAGAAACCCTTGATGGTCTTGTTGGTGTCGCCGGCCGGGTAATTCTTAGAAGAGTATCGGAGTGCGTCTGTGGCATGCCCCGAATACTCGCACATTAACTTGGAGCGAGTGGAGTTGGGCTAAATCCAGAAGTTCACCCAAGTTTTAACCAAGTTAAGCCCAAGGAGACCTTGGGCAGAAAGGACGGCTATTTTTTATAGAAGGGGCTGGATGGCTTCCCTTTCCGACTCAGGGGCAAAAGCATTGAAAGTATCGGAAAGATCTAAGAGACCCTCCGAGTAACCCGGCAATTTCCTCTCGCCGGGTGGGGAGGTGTCTCGGCAATAGAAAAAAGATAGCTGCCAGTGCTTAACATGCGAGTTAAGACTGAGAGTCGGCATAGGAGAATTCTTGCGGCGCTGGATGGAAACCCCGCCGCAGGCCAAAAGGGCCCCGTCACCGCTCTCGCGGCACGGTTTGCATTGGAAAAGCTCAATAAACAAAGCCAAATTTGGTGGAATGCACAAATAAGACTCGTAGAGGACTATGAAGTGGGTTATGTTCAACATAGAGTTAGGCCCTATGTCGAACACCCGGAGGCCGTAGTGGTTGAGGACCTCGCGGAAAAAAGAGTGACCCTGGGGGGCGAAACCTCCGGATCACGTGCTCGACGAAGCATATTACCTCGTCGGGATTGGGGGTCGGCCGGGTCTCATCACCCGGTACCCTCCAGTGAATCTCCTCCTGAGGGGGGAGGACGCCTGACTCGGCCAGCTCCTCCAGCTTGGCCTGGGTCACAGAAGATCGCGCCCAATTGGCGGATATGGACTGGGTCATCCTTGGCTTGGCCGGTTGCTTCCCTTTGTTCTGGGAGCCATTGGTTCAGTCTGCAAAGTACAAGACAGGGAGGTGTAAAGCATGGGACTCGGAAGCTATGGATTTCCCGAGTATTGATAAGCAGTATGAAAACTACGAACTATCCGGGTATCGACGAGCAGTACAAAAATTATGGGGTCTCTAAGTATCAGCGAGCAGTTATGAAAAGAGATTGATTGCCTGTGTATCTAGTGCAAGTAAAAGAACCGGAAGTGGTGGATTTTCCGGGTATCAAGAGCAGCCGCGGAAGTTTGGGCGAACTGCATCCAGATTGGAAAATTTGTGGATAGATTTGCGGAGAAATTAACCATTACAAGCGATAGGAGAGTAATATGGGATCGTCTATTAAGCAATTCAACAAACTAGGGTGGAGTTATGCGACCTAATTCGGCGTGAAGCAAGAAATGGCCCGCGGGCGGACCTAGATCTAATCTAGGTCAAATGGAGAAATTAGAAGCTAAATCAACGGGAGTAAGGAGCTTACCGGTGTGGATTGGAGAAGGGCGCGACGGCGGCAGATGGCGCAGTCGTGATGTCCCCTTGCGACTCCCGGCGGGCAGCTCGGGGGCGCGGCGGCAGAAACTGGCGGCGGCGCGGGTCTCCGTGGCGGCGCTGCGGAAACTCGTGCAAGGTGGCGCCGGTGAGGAAGAAGAAGGTGGAAGGAATGAACCGTTGAGACTAGGTCACCCCCTAGGTACCTATTTATAGGTACGGGTGGGGAAACCTAGGCCAGCGAGCGGGAACCAAAAATTTCGGGATAAGGGATACCCGTCCTGATATTTTGGGATACGCGTTAAGTGCTGGGGCGAGATATCCGGAATGGATAAGAAGCGAATCCCTTCCGCAATATCCGGACTAATTGACGAGTGAAATAAGCCGGGTCTTCTGCATTTCCCTCGGAACATTGACCCGGAAAAGAAAAGATGGACTTAGAGAAAGCCGGGTTACTATATGGACCATCGATGGAGTTAGGCCTAGCTGTTTATTAAAGCAACCTAACCCGGCCTCTATGAAATTGAATGTCTGTTATTTTTGCAGGGAATAGCATGCGCTTCAAGGAGGATCCCGTGAAGCCCAAGCTATTCTGGGGACTACTGATGGAGAGATGATAACCCGATAGGCTAACGCCAAGGAGTAACTCGGCCCAAAGGACGCTGCGCAAGACCCGGCTTAGGGAAAAGGAGTTTCTAGAAGGCCCAGTAGTGTAGGCCTCGTAACCCGGATTGTGGGTTCCGATAAGGAAGTTTAGGGTTCATAAGCAGTGTCCGGGTAGGATTCAGAGTACGCCTTGGATAGTAAGCCAGGGGGTCCGGATATTATATAAGCCGGCCCCTAAGGTTAGATCGAACAAGACACACAAGTTTAAGCTTGAGCAAGAACACGATCGCCAGATTGCGAGGTATCGAGTATCCATTGTAAAACGAGAGTTGAGATAATATATTCAGATCGGAGACTCGGCGACTTGATTGCCGGCTACCAGATCGCCTATCACCATGGTTTCCCTTGAGCTAAACCCTCTCCCAAACACCAGAGTCGATTTGCCCCAAGACAAGTTACCCCCGGTAACGTCTGCCGTGATTATCCCACGACAGGGAGGCAGCCCAAGAGGGGGGTGCGGCCAGCCATGGTGTGCCCCCACCTCTTCCCTCTTCATGTGAGTGGAAGCTCCACTCACACCCACTCATGCTCCCTTAATTTTCCACTTGGAAAATCCAAATGTTTTCTTTTAATAAATGAATAAAACATTTTTATTTCTTTATTTATATTTGTTAATTCCATGAACAAACATTTGCATATAGCACCTCGAATCATTTGTTAATTCTATTAACAACCATTCGACGAAAAACCCCTTGAACTATTTCAATTTTCCCAGAAACAATTTCGGTGCTGCCCAAAATATTCTTCGATATTCCGTATCCTCTCAAACGCGTCATCGAACCTTAAGTGTGTCACCCTACGGTTCGCGAATAAGATAGACATGATTGAGACTCCTCTCCGATCAATAATCAACATCGGGATCTGGAGATCCGTGATGACTCCTATATATTCAACGATGACTCTCGTGATCGTGTGAACCAACAACGCCGTGAACTATTCCCTTTGTCTCGCGATATTTTACTTGTCCGAGATTCGATCATTGGTATCAACCATACCTTGTTCAATCTCGTTACCGACAAGTACTCTTTTCTCGTTCCCGTGATATAACATCCTTGTGATCATATCACGTGCTTGCAAGCGGGTTCGATGTGATATCACCGAGAGGGCCCAGAGTATATCTCTCCGTCATTTGGATGGACAAATCCCACTCTTGATCCATGATCCTCAACTAATACTTTCAAAATACTTAACGACACCTTTATAGTCACCATGTTATGGTGTGACGTTTGATGCCATCAAAGCACTATTCCGGTATCAGCGATTGACATGATCTCATGGTCTAAGGAATAAGTTACTTCGTATGTTTGATATAACAATGTAAACTAAATGACTTGATCGCATTGCCATATTCTCTTTGGGTATATGTTCATCACATCATTCTTCTAATGACATGACCCCGTTATTAATAACATCCAATGTTCATGATCAGGAAACCTTGATCATCTATTAATAAACGAGCTAGTTAAAAGAGAGGCTTTACTAGGAACCATTGTTTGTTTATTAAGCACACATGTATCAACGTTTCCGGTTAATACAATTCTATCATGAGAAATAAACATTCATCATAAACAAGCAATAAGATAATAACCATTTTATTATTGCCTCTCGGGCATATTCCCTTCAGTCTCCCACTTGCACTAGACTGAATAATCTAGTCTGTAAGCACTTAACACATATGGCGTACCAGTGTTATTACCATGCTTCGCATGTGGTAAACATTATCAAAAAGATCTGAACTGTTCAGGTCCTATTGTATTTGCATGTTCTTTGCGTCTACACGCATCACTTATTCTCTAATGAGATGGCTTTGCATATATATGGTCAATCGGTGAAACCTTAATTCCTCGGCTTAAACCATTGTCACTAACATTGTGAAAATGTAGCTTCATAGTGTTTAGCAATCTTGGAAATTCACCAAGTTCCGATGATACCTTAATTCCTCAGCTTAAACTGATGTTACTAACATTGTGAAAATGTAGCTTCATAGTGTCAGCATTCTTGGAATTTCACCAAGTTCAATAAAGAACTCCTTGACACAAAATACGCTTATTATCAGTTGTCAACACAACGATATAATTTAGCCTTTGTTGTAGTATCTGTCACAATATTTATTTTTGAAACTCTTTCAAATCCAGCATGGAACTTTCTTCCATCCTATTGTGCTACCCTTCATCACATATTTTAATTGAGATAAAATTACTTGAATAAATGACAATACTATTAGTGTAACATATTACAACTAATATTTTGTCATTACTATATAGGAAAACATATCCTTAGCATTTCTAAAATGACACAAGGATCTCTCCCACTGTTGTCTAATCATCATATGAATTATCCTTCTATAACATTTTATAGCATAGGACTCATCTGGTTGTGTACATAGCATGGAAACATGACTTAGAAATCTCAATTTCAATGATGCTCATCATGTGTCAAAACACTTGAATCTTGCTCAATTATTTTCCATGTGACAAGAACTCCTTGTCATTTTGATATTGAATTACTTCAATATTTCATCTATGTAATTTGGCTTCAATCATATCAGGTGCGTCAATCCATCGTTTATAGATATTGATTCCCAATATCTTCTAAGCCTTTCATCAATATGAAATCGAAAATCTTAACCGTGTTAATTTAAAATACATATTTTCCAATCAACCATATGTCATCTACATAAAGTATTGGAAATATGTCATAGCGCTCCCACTTAATTTCTTGTAACTTTACAAGCATCTTTATCGTTCATGATGGAATCAAACTCTTTTGATAACTTCATTAAGGTAAAGATTTCAACTTCGTTATGCTCACTTCAACCATTGAAGTGTGCATGCCTTTCTAGCAACCTTTTGAATTTTACAAAACTCTCAGACTGTGTCAAGTACAATCCTTGAACAAACTTCCTCGAGAGGAGAATTGGTTTTGTTATTCAACATCCATATCATAATATGTAACTTTGCTAGAACTATCTGCAAAGACTAAGCATCACTACGGAAGATCAAAATCTTGTAGTAGTGAACTCTTTTAACTTCGTCGAAAACAACTTTTCGATAAGTACAACTTTCAAAGGATGTAAAATCCATGTCTTTGTCGCTATATAGACCCTTTTGCTATCGTCAGGCATCATGCCTATCGAAAGGACTACCAAGTCACATACTTGATATTCATACAAGGATAAAATGGCGGATATAATGACTCATAGTCAATTTTACGAAGTCAGGGCCCATCATTTGCTTCCTTTATAAGGTCCAGGTCCTTTGTTGTCAAAACAACACTTTACACTTAAACCACAAGTTGTTCTAAGTACAAAGTTTTTGGACTTTTCTGGTACAGTTCGCAAACTCATTTGAAGTATCTACAACATTTGTAGTGTCTTCTACTTAGTCAAAATAGTAAACCCCGGAGCAACTTCCAGTGTTGCGCTACTCTTGACATGATAATGAAGATTCTCTAATCTCGTTGAGTTTGTACTGTGCTCCCACTCACTTGTTTCGCAAGAACTACTTTCTCAAGAAATCAACCCTTTCTGACAAACAACATTTGTCTTTTGGTTCGGTGATAGGAGAAATACCCAATGTTTTATTTGGGATAACCTTATAAACATATATTTATCCTATTTTGGTTGTAAACATTTTACACATGCTATGCATACCAAAACTTAAGAAAAATGACAATTCGGGTCACTGCCCAAACCATATCTTATATGTTGTCAATTTCAACGGATCATGATGTTGCTCTTTTCAGTGTAAAAGCGGTTGTCCTTAATGTATAAACTACAAAATTATAATGGCATTTTTATTAATCTTACCATGTCAAACAAGGTTTGATTATTGTCTCTCAAACACTCCAAACTAATGTGGGGTAATTCGAGTAATATAAGTTGTAGAACAATTCTGCAACTTCTAAGATGTTTTGCTAAACTTGTAACTCAAACTTTATCCTTTATGATCGAATCATAAATACTTGATTATATTGTTACAATGATTTTTACTTCATATTAACAACCTTTTGAACCAATTCAAAATGTCAAACTCCGTTCCCTTTAAATAGATATACTCACATATCTACTCAAATCATCGACGGAATTTTATGAAGGAAAAAATTAATCCACCATACATGACTACACATAATGGACTATATACATCAACATGTATAATCTCCACTACATTAGTCGTCCATTCTACTTTGGCCTATGAACGGAATTTTAGTCATCTTTTGGAAGAAGTCTCACAAGCGTCAATTTATTCAAAACAAAATGACTCCGGAAGTCCATCAATATGGAGTTCCTTCATGTTTTCCTTTCCGATATGAACTAAAGTGGTGCTGTCACAATTTAAGTGAAACTCTTTCACATCTTGCAACATTTAGCTTTTAGTTTTATAGATGTTTACTTTACCAACACGATTTATATTAACATATCCATCAATTATGGAATATGGTCATAGTTTGAACAATCTCATTTGTTCTCACAAAAGACTAGAACAAAATAACAACTTATTAAGTTCTTAAAATAAATCTTGAATGCTTGGTTCGATACTACAATGAACATAATAACACTTTATTTATGTTCTTGTCATAATCGATTCCACATCTATTACTAGTTCCTTTTAGGCCCTTGTATTTCTTGCATTGCGTTGCTTTGTATGACAACTCATACCAATCAATGTGGTATCAAAATACCCAAAAATACTTTGTTAACTAGTAATATATCTATAACTTGTATATCAAGCATATACTCCTGAGATGGACTTTACAGTTATCTTCTTTTTCTGGCATATATCTTTTTGTAATTCTATTTTCAATATTCCCTTTCCTTTATAGAAGAATCATTCAACATCAAACAATGCTAGTCGTACTAGCTCATTTTCTTTGGCGTGTTAGTCATATACTAACACCCATTGAGTCATACTTTGAGTTTGATTGTTCTACTAATATCACCATATTAATAGTATTCTTCTAGATTCCACTCTTAGCAATCTCCAAGTAAGGTAAACGACTTTACCCATACTTTTAATCCATACTATCATAACAATTTTATGATTAAACTACTATAGCTCGAAGGAAGGAATTTAGAGGATAATTTTTAGCGCCAACTTCTTGGAATATTCAAACGCCTAGCATCTTCAATCATTGCATATATTCAGATAATATAAGCAAACATTGTCACGCTAAATTTGCATATATTCAGATAATATAAGCAAACATTGTCACGCTAAATTATACTCAGTCATGTTGCTACAAATAAGTTTCTAGATATCAATATATCTTTCACCTGATTGTTTCTGAAAACAACTCTTTTCAGCTCCTAAATCACCTTGATCAACAAAACATTCTTTTGAAGATAAAGTAATATGGAAGTCACCATGACTCTAGATTCTAAGTAGGAATTGGTTGCTCTTTAGATCAATCAATCATTAACCATATGGAGCTAGGTAGGAAATACCAAAATTATACAATAGGACTCAATTTTAAATTTCACTAATACGGTACCAATCTTAAATGGTATTTACCAGATCATAACAGTTATATCTCAATTAACAATGTAAGTGTAAGGTAGTTATGTGGATGCCAATGACTACTACAAGTTGTGCAAATTCACTTTGATTTGTTGTTCATGATAAATAAGTTCAAGTTAATTCAAAATTAAACCATGAACTCCCACTCAAAAACAACATCCCTCTTAGTCGTCTTTAGTGATTACACGAACCAAATTCACTACAACAAAACCGATCATCACGTGAGATGATGTAGTTTCAAAGGCGAACATCGATATGTTCATCATATCATCCATATGACTCATGCTTTACCTTTCGGTTACGTGTTCCGAGGCCATGTCTGTACATGCTAGGCTCGCCAAGTAGAACCGTAGTATTGCGTGTGTTTCAAGGCCATGTCTGTACATGCTAGGCTTGAAAACACCCGTTGTATGCGAACGTTGAGTCTATCACACCCGATCATCACGTGGTGTCTCGAAACGACAAACTTTCTTAACGGTGCATACTTAAGGAAGAACACATTATTATCTTGATATTAAGTGAGAGGGATCATCTTATAATGCTACCGTCGCTATCTAAGCAAAACAAGATGCATAAAAGGATTAACATCACAAACATCACATGTAAGGATAACGTGATATGATATGGTCCTCCTTGCACTTGATCTCCATCATGTGCATCATGGTATGATCTCCATCATTCCACCGGCATGGTACCAAGTACCATGGCACCCAATCTTGATTGTCCATCAAGAAGAAGACAATCATATGGATACCTTCCGGTATATCAATAATTTACAAAATAGATCATCTCATAATCAAATTTGTAATATTGACCATATCACATCACATGCCCAGCAAAAACTAGTTAGACGCCTCTAATTTATTTTTGCATATTTTACGTGGCTTAGGGCTTTCGATGATAGAACCGTTCATACCTACGAACATCAACCACAACGTCGATAAACACATTTTTAACAACCCTTCGTAGATTAGATCTTAACTATAGTAGGAGAAACGGACACCCCCTTAGCCACAAGTGAGACAACTCTCGCGTACATAGTACACGTAAACTTAGTCTGGGGCAGCTTCATCATACTATGCCACTAAGATCATGAAATACTCAAGGAGGCAATAACATGATAATCAACGCCCACATACACCTATGTGTTCTACCCGTACAAAACATCTACGCAAAGATCTGGCTCTGATACCACTGAAGGGTTTGTTGCATAGAAAACAAAAAATTTCCTACGCGAGAGACACCCGAAAGGCCAAGATCTAATCTAGGAGACGAAGTGCAACGGGAATTGAGAGGTTCAAGGAGAACACATACCCTCGAAGACTCAAAGTGGTACGAGATCAAATCTCGTTGTTGGCGTAGTCGTACTCACACCGATCCCGATAGCGAGAAGATGGGCACCGCAATCCGGCGGTGCATCCGTGATCGGTCACACGTACGGTTGATGACGACCTCCGTTCCCTCGTTCCAGCGGGGCGCGGAAGTAGAGGATCCCTCGGAACTCCAGCAGCACGACGACGTGGTGGTGGTGAAGAATCCCACGGTCAGGGCTTCGCCAAGCCGGAGACCATGAAATGGAGCAGCGGGTGGAGGGAAAGGGAAGTGGCCAAGTGTGTGGAGAAGAGGAGCTCTCACCCTCCTTTTATAGGGGAGGGGGAGGCATCCCAAGAGCGGGGTGCGGCCAGCCATGGTGTGCCCCCACCTCTTCCCTCTTCATGTGAGTGGAAGCTCCACTCACACCCACTCATGCTCCCTTAATTTTTCCACTTGGAAAATCCAAAGGTTTTTTTTTAATAAATAAATAAAACATTTTTATTTCTTTATTTATATTTGTTAATTCCATTAACAAACATTTGCATATAGCACCTCGAATCATTTGTTTATTCTATTAACAACCATTCGACGAAAAACCCCTTGAACTATTTCAATTTTCCCCGAAACAATTTTGGTGCTGCCCAAAATATTCTTCGATATTCCGTATCCTCTCAAACGCGTCATCGAACCTTAAGTGTGTCACCCTACGCTTCGCGAATAAGATAGACATGATTGAGACTCCTCTCCGATCAATAATCAACAGCGGGATCTGGAGATCCGTGATGACTCATATATATTCAACGATGACTCTCGTGATCGTGTGAACCAACAACGCCGTGAACTATTCCCTTTGTCTCGCGATATTTTACTTGTCTGAGATTCGATCATTGGTACCAACCATACCTTGTTCAATCTCGTTACCGACAAGTACTCTTTTCTCATTCCCGTGATATAACATCCTTGTGATCATATCACGTGCTTGCAAGCGGTTTCGATGTGATATCACCGAGAGGGCCCAGAGTATATCTCTCCGTCATTTGGATGGACAAATCCCACTATTGATCCATGATCCTCAACTAATACTTTCCAAATACTTAACGATACCTTTATAGTCACCCTGTTACGGTGTGATGTTTGATGCCATCAAAGCACTATTCCGGTATCAGCGATTGACATGATCTCATGGTCTAAGGAATAAGTTACTTCGTATGTTTGATATAACAATGTAAACTAAATGACTTGATCGCATTGCTATATTCTCTTTGGGTATATGTTCATCACATCATTCTTCTAATGACATGACCCCGTTATTAATAACATCCAATGTGATCAGGAAACCTTGATCATCTATTAATCAACGAGCTAGTTAAAAGAGAGGCTTTACTAGGAACCATTGTTTGTTTATTAAGCACACATGTATCAACGTTTCCGGTTAATACAATTCTAGCATGAGAAATAAACATTCATCATAAACAAGGAATAAGATAATAACCATTTTATTATTGCCTCTCGGGCATATTCCCTTCAGGCTTCTCATCACAGTGTACACCTGCTTGAAGAGCGTCTCCTGCTCAACGTGCCAGAAGCATGAGTCAATGGTTGGGTCTTGAGGACCCTCAGTGTACCAGGCCTTGGCCCTCCATGGCTTGAACTCAGTTATAGACATGGTGGCCAAGTTAAGAGCTGCCTTCCCTTGCTTCTTACTGGCCTTGCGTGCTGCCCTGGTAGCATCACGTTCACGCTCATATGCCTTCTCAGCATCCCTCTCACGACGGCGAGTCTCCGCCTCATCCACTAAAGTGCCCTCAGCATCTTCCCTCAAGTGTCGGAGTCTCTTGCGCGAGCTAGTTATCTTGGGAGGCCTAGAGCTTGAACCATCTGCGAGAAAAGCAAGAGAAAATGCAAAGAAAAGAAACAAAAACAGATCAAAACAATGGCTCACAACTCGTGGAAGTGAAAGAAGAGATCTCAGTTTAGAGATTCAGGGCAAGCCATAAATTCCGGTCTGGGGCGGAAATTCCGGCCTCACGTGAAATTTCCGGGGGGCGGAAATTCCGGTCCTAGGGCGGAAATTTCCGTCCTTCGAAATTTTTGCACCAGATCTGAATCTGGGGCCTGCCACGAATCTAAAACGACGAGGAAGTGCAATGGGAGGAACACAATGGGATATGTGATACAAGTATATGGATGTTCCTCTCAAAACAACATGGAATATCAAAGAACATGAGATCAAATCAACCGATAACCTAGATTGCGGAGAAATCGAAGCACATACCGGGATCCATGGGGGAGGAATGGATGTGAGGTCTCTTGATCTGCGAAGGGAAATCATAGGATGAGGAGGGGAGGCAAGGGGGCCTCCCGGACGTCTTAGAGGCGGCGGCTGCGGTTGGGGGCAGAGTGGAGGCGAGGGGAAGGGAAATAGTCTGGAACTGCCCCTCCCGTCGCCTATTTATAGCCCCCAGTCGCGCAGACTGGATTATTCCGATATTAGGACCGAAATATTCCGGGGGCCGGAGATTTGAGGCCGGAATATCCGCCCCAAATATCTGGTCTGCCTTCTGCGAGCGGGCACGCTGGATATTTGGGGGGAAATTCTGGTCAATCTCGAGCCCCGGAAATTTCCGAGGATTAAGACACGGAATATTCCAGCCCCCCTTCTGTGAGCGGGCACCTTGGAAAATGGGTGAAAATTTCCGAGGCAAATGTCTGGAGGCCGGAAATTTTCGGGCCCTAGGCCGGAATTTCCAGGGTTCCCATGTCTTCCGAGGTTTTTGTGGAAAAAATGTTACAAGAAGTGAGCCTCCAAAACAAAATATGAATCAACGACAATGAACACACAAACACGAACGAAAAGCAAAAACTCAATACAAAGATAAATGTTGGTGGCCGAAGCCACCGTGTTTGAGTGTATACCAAGGAGCCGAGAAGATGTATCTTGGGCCCAAAAGTATGACTCACGTTTAAGCACAATAAGTCACAAAATAACTAGATATGCATGAAGCTTTGATTGTTTTGCGCATGATAGGTGGAGTGTTGGTTCATGAATTGAACTACGCTCCCTCTATGTCCATGCCTACATATAAACTCGATAGCACATATAGTGAAGGTAATTATGCAAGAGTTCAACAGAAGTTAGACGCATCGATAACATTTAGTTCATTCCTCAAACCCCGAAATCTTGGTTCATCAAGGGCCTTCATGAAGATATCCGCGAGTTGATCCTTGGTTGGCACATAGGAAACATCAATATCACCCTTCTCAACATGATCCCGAATAAAATGATGCCGTATCTCAATGTGCTTCGTCTTGGAGTGAAGAACGGGATTATATGCGATCTTGATGGCACTCTCATTGTCGCACAAGAGGGGAACCTTGTCGAAGTCGATGCCATAATCTCTCAATGTTTGCCGCATCCAAAGTAATTGAGCACAACAACTCGCCGCGGAGATGTATTCGGCCTCGGTGGTAGAGAGAGCGATGCAATTTTGCTTCTTGGAAGACCAACACACCAATGAGCGACCAAGAAATTGACAACCTCCGGATGTAGATTTCCTATCTGTCTTCTCGCCCGCATAGTCTGCATCTGAATACCCAATGAGGTGAAAGCTTGAACCCTTGGGATACCAAAGACCGAAGTTTGGGGTATGAACTAAATATCGAAAGATGCGCTTAACCGCTTCAAAATGAATTTGTCTCAGAGAGGCTTGAAACCTTGCACATTTACCTACGCTATACATAATATCGGGTATAGATGCACATACGTAGAGCAAAGATCCAATCATGGAGCGGTATACCTTTTGATCTACCTCTTTACCATTCGGGTCGGGTTTCAAGTCAATAGTCGTGGACATAGGAGTCTTCATAGGTTTGGCATCATGCATGTTGAACCGCTTGAGCATGTCTTGAGTATACTTGGCTTGCTTGATGAATGTGCCTTCGGGATGTTGCTTGATCTCAAAGCCAAGGAAATACTCTAACTCTCCCATCATAGACAGCTCGAATTTACCCGTCATAAGCTTGCAAAACTCATCATTGAATGCGACGTTAGTAGAACCAAAGATGATATCATACACATAGAGTTGGCATATGAACAAGTCACCTCCAACCTTTTTGGTGAAAAGGGTAGGATCGATTAAACCAACATTGAACCCACGATCCACTAAAAACTCTTTAAGGTGCTCGTACCACGCACATGGAGCTTGTTTAAGTCCATAGAGTGCCTTATCGAGTTTGTAGACATAATCGGGGTGGTTGGGATCCTCGAAACCCGGAGGTTGCTTGACATAGACCAACTCGTGGATGGACCATTCAAAATTGCACTTTTAACATCCATTTGTTGCAATTTAAAGTTGTGATGAGAAGCATATGCAAGTAAGATACGAATAGATTCAAGACGAGCTACGGGAGCGAACGTTTCAGCGAAATCGACACCTTTGACTTGAGAGAAACCTTGATATACAAATCTAGCCTTGTTGCGAATGACGATGCCGTCCTTGTCTTGTTTGTTCTTGAAGATCCACTTGGTGCCGATCACGTTCTTGCAATCTTTGGGTCTTGGCACCAACTTCCACACCTTGTTGCGCTCGAAGTTGTTGAGTTAATCGGGCATAGCTTTAAGCCAATCTTGATCTTCAAGAGCTTCATAGACCTTCTTGGGCTCAATATGAGAGACGAAAGCACGAGCCTTGCTAAAATCCGCCAATTGCCTCCTTGTGACGACCCTTCCACGAACTTGTCAAAGAATCATGTCCTCCGTGTGACCGGCACGAGAAAGATTATGTAGCCTTCTCTTTGCCCTACGAGCTAGCATCTCCTCCAAATATTCCTTGGATAGCACTTGATCATCCCCTTCATCATCGGAGACTTGTCCACCTTGATTTTGTTCATCAACGGGAGGTGGATCCCTTATGTGTCGAGTTGTTTCATCACCATGAGTATCTTGTTCTTGTCCTTCATTGTGAGCTTGGCCTTCATCATGAGCTTGGCCTTGATTGATCGAGTGATCTTGATCGTTAGCTTGGCCTTGTGGTGAAGCATGAGGGCTTGGTGCATCTTGTTGGGTAGCTTGAGTATCAATGGGTGTAGTCAATGGCTCCACTTGAGTGGAGCATAGTCCTTCTCCCTCCGTCATCCGGTAACCCTCAATGGGGATTATTTCACCAATCCCCATTCTTCTTATGACGACGGGAGGAATTGCATCTCCTACAATACCATGATCTATACGGCCCCCTTGGGACCCATTATCCTCATCAAACACCACGTCTATAGCTTCTTCAACTTGTCCGGTGGACTTGTTGTAGACTCTATAGGAGTGAGCGTTTGTGGCATAACCAACAAATATACCCTCATAAGATTTAGTCTCGAATTTCGACAAGCGTTTACCTCTCTTACGAATGAAGCACTTGCACCCAAAGACCTTGAAGTATGAAACATCCGGCTTCTTGCCCGTGAGAATCTCATAAGGGGTCTTGTTCAAGATCTTGCGGAGATACAATCGGTTTCTAGCGTGACAAGCAGTGGAGACGGCCTCGGCCCAAAAGTTATAAGGAGAAGAGAACTACACAATCATGTTCGAGCCGCATCCATTAGTGTCTGATTCTTTCTCTCCGCCACACCATTTTGTTGAGGGGTGTAGGGAGTGGAATATTGATGAGAAATTCCTTCCTCGCTAAGAAATCCCTCCACGGTGTAGTTCTTGAACTCGGAGCCGTTATCACTTCTGATAGCCATGATGCTCGTATTATGTTGGCGCTCCACCAAAGTGATGAACTCGATGACCCGCTTTTGAGTCTCACTCTTCCTCTTCAATAAGTACACCCAACAATATCGTGAGTAGTCATCCACAATCACCAAGCAATACTTCTTGCCTCCAAGACTATCATATGATAGGGGACCAAATAGGTCCAAGTGAATGAGCTCGAGGATTCTTGAGGTGGTGATGTTTGTCTTGGTGGGGTGAGTGAAAGCTCATGATCCCTCTAATGATTTTGGTGATGATAACAACACGGGTATCAACTATCTAACAATGTTGTTTTAGACTGTGCAGCTAATCTCTCAGATGATTATTGTTATACTCCTATAAAAAGATCAAATAGGAGGTCTACATTCTTGAAATATTGCCACCGGATTTTTCAGTGATCACACCGGAAATTCCGGTGCTTATGGGGCGCAATATCCGGCCCTGGAACCGGAATATTCCGGCCACTCTGGCATCTTCAAAACGATCAAGTTCTTCTCCCACTGCCCGCGCACAGAAGCTAGGGCGGAAATTTGCCCCGGAAATTTCCGGTGCAAATATCCGGCCCTCTGGTACTTAGCAGAAAATGGAGTCTTCTCAGATGCCCGCGCACAGAAGCTGGGGCGGAAATTTGCCACGGAAATTTCCGGTGCAAAAATCCGGCCCCTGGTCCTTAGCAGTTTTTCTTCAACGGGCTGGTGCCCGCACACAGAGATGGGGGCGGAATGTTGGGGCGGAAATTTCCGCCCCCGGATATTTCAATTATCCGCCCCCCGGACTATTCAAAAATCTGGCCAGTGCAGACCAGAAATTTCCGGTGCTAACACCGGAATATTCCGGCCCTGGCGGACTGCAACGGTCAGAAATTGGAGGAGCCTATGAATAGATGTCTTCTTCCTCTAGCTAGGCAGCTCGTCCATTCCTCTCTCTCCTTCATTGTTGTAGAGCTCAAAACGCCCCGATCTCCCTCCTCCTCCAACCAAACTCGATGCCCTTCAAGGATCTCATGGAGGAGGCCTAGATCTACCTTTCCACCAAGCCAAAACATGTGTTCCCACACCACAACTCTTGGGATCTTGTAATCTCTTGGTTGCCTTGTCATCCAAGGGAAACCCTAGTGCTTGTAGCTTCCACCTTGTAGCAAGAAGCTTCGATTGTTGAGAGCCTCCATCTCACTTGTGGAGTAGCCTCAACCCCTTGTAAAGGTTTGGTCAACGCCTTCAAGTCGACCTCATAGTGGAAACGAGAATCTCCCTCACCGGAGAAGCTCACGGAGAATAAGGTGTGCACATCCGTGCTATTGAGGAGCGCCTAGGTTGCTCCCCACCTCTCCAACGTGGACGTACTTCTTTCAAGAAGGAACTACGGGAAACATATCCTTGTCTCTGTGATTTTAACTTGTGGTTATCTTGTGCCTTGCTTTACTTCCGTTGCTACTTGTTGCTTGTCACATAGGGTGTTCACTTAGTTGCACATTTAGATAACCAAGCTTTTACTTTCCCAAAGCCCCCACTAAAAGTGAAAAAGAATTAAAATTTGTAGGTCACCTATTCACCCCCCCCCCTCTAGTTGACCTTAGTGTACTTTCAATTGGTATCAGAGCCTCGGCTCTTTTATCGGGCTTAACCGCCTAAGGGTATCATGGTCAACGGAGATGATCCCGAATCTTCTAAGGAGGAGCTCTCCAAAATGGCCGACACTATAGCTAACCTAGAGACAACGGTTTGTACCATTTAAACCCAATTGTCCAAGGTTAGCTCTAGTGTGGGCTCGGAGGTTTCCTCCATCAAGAAGATGCTGGAGAACATGATGGGTAAACCTAAGGGGCCTTCACACTCTCCCCACATCTCCGATGAGGATAGTTCTGATGAGGAAACGACTCCGGACAACTCCGAACTCGAAGAGAACATTTCCAAAGCTAAGGCTAAAGCCGCACAAAAGGCTAAAGCCAAAGCAAAGGAGAGTGACGGTGGTTCCAAGTCTCAAACGGCTAATGGTTCGGGATCCAATTCAAAAGTTCCACCACCGCAAAACTATGATTCTATCCACCCAATCGTTTCCATGCCACACATCCTTAATGTTGGAATTCCACCCATCCTTAACACTAACGAATTCTCCTCTTGGAAGTTTGAGATGGAATCTCACATTTCAGGATCGTGTACCGCATTATGGAGAAGCGTGATTCATGGATTTCATCCTCATGACCCAAGCAACATGAATCCAAGGGAGGATGTGGAATATCAACTCAACAAGACCGCACTTGTCATCATCCAAAAGGCTCTCCCAAGGGAGTACTTCACTCACATTCGTAGTTGCAAGACCGCCAAACAAGCTTGGGACAAACTTGACACCTTGGTTCAAGGAAATGCTAGCATCCAATCTTCCAAGTATGACGTGGCCATTGACAACTCCGAGAACTTCGTCATGCATGAGGATGAGACCCCCGAAGAGCTATATAGAAGAGTTGTCACCCTTGCCAACCAATTGAGAGACTTTGGAAAAGAAGAAATCTCCGATGAGTGGATCAAGAGGAAATTTGTCAAAGCTATTACACCCTTTGAGAAAAATCTCTCCACTAGCATCCGGACAAGAGCGGACTACAATACCCTCAACTCGATTGGTGTTCTAAGTGATTTCATTGCTATCTCTCTCTCACACAAGAGCGCGGACGATGCTCTAGCTCGCTCTCGAGGAATAGGAAGGTCACCCAATCTCGCTTTGAAGTCAAAGGCTATGGCTCGAATCGATGAAAGTGAAGAAGATGATGATGAGGAAGACTATGAGGACTCTTACACTGGAGCTCGCAAGTGCATTGCCCTCGCTATGCATGGATATTGGAAGAGATGGGAAGCTCACAAGGCCGGCTCTCCAATACCTCCACGAAACAAGAACTACAACAAGAAGGGGGAGCGACCAAGGACATGCTACAGCTGTGGTAGCGCAAACCATTTCGTGAAGGAGTGCCCCTTTGAGCCAAGAGAAGAAAACGAAGGCAAGCTTGTTCGCAAAAACAAGGCCAAGCCTCCTCAAAACAAGAACTTCGCTAGGCGATTCTTGAGACTTACATCTCCGGAGATGAAGGAGAGAAGATGAAGTAGTAGGAGTTGCTCACATCGCCATGGCTACCGCATAATCTCCTTCGATCTCTCTATTCGAATCCCCCAATGAGAATGTGGCTACCCGACCTACATGTCTTATGGAAAAAGCCACTTCGGTATGCTCTCCTAACTCCAAGACCATTATCACTAACCCTCCTTCATTATTGGATTGTGTTGAAAATGTTTGCGAGGAGGATGGTGAGTCTAATGAGTTAGGCATTTGGCTATCTAGCCTTAAAGGTGAGACTAAGGAAAAGGTGAATGCCCTTTTAAGGCAACTTGATGAGGTTAACTCTCTTGTAGATGAAAAGGAGAATATCATCATGACCTTGGAAAGCCATGAAGGTCACACTTGCAATGAATAAGAGCTTGAAAAAGCGCTTGAAAATGAGCGTTCCATTCGCGCCTCACTTGAGGAGAAATTATCTTGTCTTGAAGAAAACTTTGCCATAAGTGTCTCTAAGCTTAGGAAGGAAAATGCACAATCTCTTGCTATCATTAAAACTCTTGAACATGAAGAGTTGAAGCTAGGAATTGCACACGAGGAACTTGGCACTCGTCATGAAAAACTCGAAAAGGAGTTCATGTCTCTTAAGGAAATTCATGACAAGTTAACCAAATCTCGTGACAATCTTCTAGCTCAACTATCAAACAAGCAAGTTGTGTCCACTTCATCTCCTAGCTTAAATGTCTTGCCTAGCAATGCTTGTAGTGCGACTAATCTTGTAGGAAGTGAGAAGAATCCCCATGAGAATGCTTCTCAACGAGTCAACAATGGAAAGGAGGGACTTGGCTATGTAGCCAAGTTAAAGAAGAAGTACAAGAAGAAGAACAAGAAGAAAGTCACCTCCCCCTCACAAGAAGTAAGATTTGTGAAAGAGGGAGAGGTGACCAAAGGGAAGGAGACCAACACCATTGTCGGTGGTGAGACCTCTAGGGGGAGCACCACTCATAATGACTTTGCCGGGAAATACAACCCATCTTATGTTCTTATGAAATCTAGAGATGGTCATGTATATGCTAAATATGTTGGTACTTCTTATGGTGATGATTATCATTGGAGTATTTGGGTTCCTAAGACCCTTGTCGCTAACATGAGAGGACCCATTCAAAGATGGGTACCTAAATCAAGAAACTAATCTATTGTAGGGAAGTGCTTCCGGTTCAAGCAAATGGACGGTGGATAGTGGTGCATCCCAACATATGACCGGAAGCAATGACGCAATGAGTGATCTTCATCCTCCATTACCTCATCTCAATTGCGTTACTATTGGTGATAACTCCGAACTAAAGGTATTGGGACGAGGCAAGGTAGCAATCTCAAATGACTTGTCAATTGAGAATGTTCTTCTTGTTGAGTCCCTTGGCTATAATCTCATCTCGGTTCTTCAACTTGCTAAAAGTGGTTTTACCTCTTTCTTTAATAAGGAGAATGTGATTGTCACGTGGGAAACGACTCTTAAGGTAGCCTTTGTTGGGCATGTCGAGAACGACATGTATGTAGTGGACTTCTCTAAAGGAGACACGTGTGCCGCGACATGCCTAATGGCTAAAGTTGATGTGGGTTGGCTATGGCATCGCCGGTTAGCCCACACCAATATGAGGACGTTGCATGACCTTCAAAGTGGCAATCATGTTCTAGGACTAACAAATTCTAAGTTTGCCAAAGATCGTGTGTGTAGCTCTTGCGTTCTTGGAAAGCAACATGGAGAAGCACACCCCACCAAGACGAACATCACCACCTCAAGGATCCTCGAGCTCATTCACTTGGACCTATTTGGTCCCCTATCATATGATAGTCTTGGAGGCAAAAAGTATTGCTTCGTGATTGTGGATGACTATTCACGATATTGTTGGGTGTATTTCTTCAAGAGGAAGAGTGAGACTCAAAAGTGGGTCATCGAGTTCATCACTTTGGTGGAACGCCAACATAATACGAGTATCATGGCTATCCGAAGTGATAACGGCTCCAAGTTCAAGAACTACACCGTGGAGGGTTTTCTTAGCGAGGAAGGAATTGCTCATCAATACTCTACTCCCTACACCCCTCAACAAAATGGTGTGGCGGAGAGAAAGAATCGGACTCTTATGGATGCGGCTCGAACCATGATTGCGGATTTCTCTTCTCCTTATAATTTTTGGGCCGAGGCCGTCTCCACCGCTTGCCACGCTAGCAACCGATTGTATCTCCGCAAGATCTTGAACAAGACCCCTTATGAGATTCTCACGGGCAAGAAGCCGAATGTTTCATACTTCAAGGTCTTTGGATGCAAGTGCTTCATTCGCAAGAGAGGTAAACACTTGTCAAAGTTCGAGACTAAATCTTATGAGGGTATATTTGTTGGTTATGTCACAAACGCTCACGCCTATAGAGTCTACAACAAGTCCACCGGACAAGTTGAAGAAGCTATAGACGTGGTGTTTCATGAGGATAATGGGTCCCAAGGGGGCCGTATAGATCATGGTATTGTAGGAGATGCAATTCCTCCCATCGTCATAAGAAGAATGGGGATTGGTGAAATAATCCCCATTGAGGGACACCGGATGACGGAGGGAGAAGGACTATGCTCCACTCAAGTGGAGCCATTGACTACATCCATTGATAACCAAGCTACCCAACAAGATGCACCAAGCCCTCATGCTTTACCTCAAGGCCAAGCTAACGATCAAGATCACTCAATCAATCAAGGCCAAGCTAACAATCAAGGCCAAGCTCATGATGAAGGACAAGCTCACAATGAAGAACAAGATACACATGGTGATGATACAACTAGACACATAAGGGATCCACCTCCCGTTGATGATCAAGATGAAGGTGGACAAGTCTCCGATGATGAAGGTGATGATCAAGTGCTATCCAAGGAAACTTTGGAGGAGATGCTAGCTTGTAGGGCAAAGAGAAGGCTAGATAATCTTGCTCGTGCCGGTCACACGGAGGACATGATTCTTGGACAAGTTCGTGGAAGGGTCGTCACAAGGAGGCAACTAGCGGATTTTAGCAAAGCTCATGCATTCGTCTCTCACATTGAGCCAAAGAAGGTCTATGAAGCTCTTGAAGATCAAGATTGGCTTGAAGCAATGCACAATGAACTCAACAACTTCGAGCGCAACAAAGTGTGGAAGTTGGTGCCAAGACCCAAAGATTGCAAGAACGTCATCGTCACTAAGTGGATCTTCAAGAATAAACAAGACAAGGACGGCATCTTCATCCGCAACAAAGCTAGATTGGTATCCCAAGGCTTCTCTCAAGTCGAAGGTGTCGACTTCGGTGAAACATTCGCTCCCGTAGCTCGTCTTGAATCAATTCGCATTTTACTTGCATATGCTTCTCATCATAACTTTAAATTGCAACAAATGGATGTTAAAAGTGCATTTTTGAATGGTCCCAGCCACGAGTTGGTTTATGTCAAGCAACCTCCGGGTTTCGAGGATCCCAACCACCCCCGATCATGTCTACAAACTCGATAAGGCACTCTATGGACTTAAACAAGCTCCATGAGCGTGGTACGAGCACCTTAAAGAGTTTTTAGTAGATCGTGGGTTCAATGTTGGTTTAATCGATCCCACCCTTTTCACCAAAAAGGTTGGAGGTGACTTGTTCATATGCCAACTCTATGTGGATGATATCATCTTTGGTTCTACTAACATCGCATTCAATGATGAGTTTTGCAAGCTTATGACGGATAAGTTCGAGATGTCTATGATGGGATAGTTAGAGTATTTCCTTGGCTTTGAGATCAAGCAATATCCCGAAGGCACATTCATCAAGCAAGCCAAGTATACTCAAGACATGCTCAAGCGATTCAACATGCATGATGCCAAACCTATGAAGACCCCCATGTCCACAACTATTGACTTGAAACCCGACCCGAATGGTAAAGAGGTAGATCAAAAGGTATACCGCTCCATGATTGGCTCTTTCCTCTACCTATGTGCATATAGACCCGATATTATGTATAGCGTAGGTAAATGTGCAAGGTTTCAAGCCTCTCCGAGACAAAGTCATTTTTAAGCGGTTAAGCGCATCTTTCGATATTTAGTTCATACCCCAAACTTCGGTCTTTGGTATCCCAAGGGTTCAAGCTTTCAGATCATTGGGTATTCGGATGCGGACTATGCGGGAGAGAAGACGAATAGGAAATCTACATCCGGAGGTTGTCAATTTCTTGGCCGCTCATTGGTGTGTTGGTCATCCAAGAAGCAAAACTGCATTGCTCTCTCCACCACCGAGGCCGAATACATCTCCGCGGCGAGTTGTTGTGCTCAATTACTTTGGATGCGGCAAACATTGAGAGATTATGGCATCGACTTCGACAAAGTTCCTCTCTTGTGCGACAATGAGAGTGCCATCAAGATCGCCTACAATCCCGTTCTTCACTCCAAGACGAAGCACATTGAGATACGTCATCATTTTATTCGGGATCACGTTGAGAAGGGTGATATTGACCTCTCCTATGTGCCAACCAAAGAACAACTCGCGGATATCTTCACGAAGGCCCTTGATGAACCAAGGTTTCGGGGTTTGAGGAATGAACTAAATGTTATCGATGCGTCCAACTTCTCTTGAACCCTTGCATAAGTACCTTCACTATATGTGTTATCAAGTTTAGATGTAGGCATGGACATAGGGGGAGCGTAGTTCAACTCATGAACCAAGACTCCACCTATCATGCGCAAAATAACCAAAGCGTCATGCATATCTAGTCATTTTGTGACTTATTGTGCTTAAAACGTGAGTCATACTTTTGAGTCCAAGATACATCTTCGCGACTCCTTGGTATCACTCAAACACGGTGGCTTCGGCCACCAACTTTTCCCCTTTGTACTTGTGTTGTTTGATGTTTCATTCGTGTTAGTGTGTTTGTTGTTTTTGGTTCTAATTTTGGAGGCTCACGTCTTGTTCCATCTTCCACAAAATCTCGGAAGGCATGGGAACCCCGGAAATTCCGGCCTAGGGCCCGGAAAATTCCGGCCCTCAGACATTTTCCCCAGAAATTTTGCTCATTTCCAAAGTGCCCGCTCGCAGAAGGCATCCCGGAAATTTGAGCAGAAATTTCCGGGGCAAATATCCGGGGGCCCGGAATATTCCACGCCTTAAGCCCCGGAAAATTCCGGGGTTCGAGATTGACTCGAATATTCACCCAAATATCCAGCGTGCCCGCTCGCAGAAGGCACACCGGATATTTGGGGCGGAATATTCCGGCCTAAATCTCTGGCCCCGGAATATTCCGGCTTTAATACCGGAAATTTCCGGTGTGCTTGGCTGGGGCTATATAAAGGCGACGGGAGGGGTAGTTCCAGATTGCTCTCCCTCCCTTCGCCTCCACTCCGCCTCCAGACGCAGCCGCCGCCTCCGAGACCTCTGGGAGGCCCCTTTGCCTCCCCTCCTCGTCCTCTAATCGCCCTTTGCGGATCAAGAGACCGCACATCCGTTCCTATCTCATGGATCCCGGTATGTGCTTCGTTTTCTCCGCAATCTAGGGTTATTAGTTGATTTGATCTCATATCTTTTGATATTCATGGTGTTTTTGGGAAGTACATCCTCATACTAGTGTCATCTATCCTCTAGGATTCATTTCATTGCACAATTTCGTCGTTCTAGATTCATTGCAGGCCCCAGATTTAGATCTGGTTTCGAAAATTCCGAAGGCCGGAAATTTCCGCCCCAGGACCGGAATTTCCGCCCCCCGGAAATTTCCCTGTGGCCGGAATTTCCGCCCTCCGGAATTTCCGCACCAGAAACCGGAATTTCCGGCCTGCACTGAATCTCGAACAGAGATCTATTCTTTCCATTTCCACGAGTCGTGAGCCCCCGTTTTTATGTCTTTTGTTTGTTTTTCTTTGCATTTTTCCTGCTTTCCTCGCAGATGGTTCAAGCTCTAGGCCCGCCAAGTTGCTTAGCTCACGCAAGCGCCTCCGTCACCTGAGGGAAGATGATGAGGGGACTCTTGTTGATGAGAATGAGACTCGCCGGCGTGCGAGGGATGCTGAGAAAGAATATGAGCGTAAACGTGACGCTTCCAGGGCTGCTCGCAAAGCTGGCAGGCAGCAAGGGAAGTCAGATCTGAACTTGGCCACCATGACCATCCCTGAGTTCAAGGCATGGAGGGCCAAGGCATGGTACACAGAGGGACCTCAAGACCCCACCATCGATTCTTGCTTCTGGCACGTTGAGCAGGAGACCCTATTCAAGCAAGTTTATACTGTGATGAGAAAGCAAGTGTGTCCCATGAAGTCTATTAACTTCGCTCGTCTGGCTGCCAATCCTGCCTACTTCAACAACTCCGTCCAGTTGGCTGAACTCCTTGGTCTGCGTCATCTCATGGAGACCAAATGCTCCTACAATGTCACTTTCATCCAGCAGTTCTTCGCTACACTTGTCATTGATGATTCTGAAGATATTGGGATGTCTTGGATGTCTGGCCCTCACTTGCTCACCGCCACCTTTCATGACTTTGCTGCTGAGCTCGGGTATCCCTTTTCTTGTCTTAACACTCCTCAGGGTCACCGCATGCATGTTCACGGGATGGAGTATGAGAAGAATAGACTGGCTGAGTTGTATGGCTCCACTGGTGTGATTGGCTCTGCCAAAGGCCTATATCCCATCTATGACATCCTGCTACGTATGTTCAGGGATACTATTGCCCCGAGTGCGGGCAATAATGATGTTATTCGTGGTGGCTTGGTCAACCTCATGTACCACGCCTACCTGACCTTCACAAAGAGCGACATGACTGACACGGAGGCCCACAAGATTGATGTGATGGATTTCATCTTCAGTGAGATCCACTTTGCTCTCTTCCACCGTAAAGTGCCCCCGTATGCTCCTTACATCATGAAGCTCATCAAGGCTCTCTATCCCGAGGTACTCCGTGAGGACCTGGAGCTAGACTGTGAAGAGCACAAAGATGTCACTATGTACAAGAAGGCCGCCCACACTGAGCAGGTTGCGCATGATGTTGGCGCCACAGGTCAGGGTCACCGTGATCCTCGCATGCATCCTCCTCCCCCTGGCACCAAGAAGCGCTCATGGCTCGTTCGCGCTATTGAGAAGGTGATGTGCATGAATGTGTGCATCCACAAGGAGAACTACAGTGCCTATGTTGAGCGCCGCAACATCCTGGAGAACCAGCACACCATCATGACAGCTCTCCAGGTTCCCAATGTGCCACCTCCTCCTCCTAACAGGATTCCATACAAGAATTGGAACAACCGCGACGTTGACTTGGATCTCAGAGTGGATGATGATGAGGACATTGCGTCTACTAGCGAGGAGGAAGAAGACGAAGAAGACACCCAGGCCTAGAGTTTTCTCCATGGGACGTAGCACTCTCTTTTCTCTTTTTGGTATCCTGATGCCAAAGGGGGAGAAGATCTAGATGATCGCGGGGATTTGCTAGGGTGGGTTTCGTTCTTTGTTGCCCCTTTCATCGTTTTTTATCGTTTCGTGCGTCTTTTCGAACTTCGTCTCACCGTACTCGTTATTCGTTGGTTTGCTTCTGTGAACTATTATTATTAGGAGGCATGTCTCCTATATATGCTATCTGTGGTGTTCTAGTTTTCATATCATGCATTGTTAGTTTATTCCCTTGCAAATACCCGTGTTGTCATCACTCACCAAAAAGGGGGAGATTGAAAGCTCATGATCCATCTAATGATTTTGGTGATGATAACAATGCAGGTATCAACTCTCTAACAATGTTGTTTTAGACTGTGAAGCTAATCTCTCAGATGATTATTGTTATACTCCTGTAAAAAGATCAACTCTCTACATTCTTGAAATATTGCCACCGGATTTTCCAGTGATCACACCGGAAATTTCGGTGCTTATGGGGCGGAATATCCGGCCCTGGCACCGGAATATTCTGGTCACTCTGGCATCTTCAAAACGATCAAGTTCTTCTCCCACTGCCCGCGCACAGAAGCTAGGGCGGAAATTTGCCCCGGAAATTTTCTGTGCAAATATCCAGCCCTCTGGTACTTAGCAGAAAATGGTGTCTTCTCAGATGCCCGCGCACAGAAGCTCGGGCGGAAATTTGCCCCGGAAATTTCCGGTGCAAAAATCCGGCCCCTGGTCCTTAGCATTTTTTCTTCAACAGGCTGGTGCCCGCGCGCATAGATGGCGGCGGAATGTTGGGGCGTAAATTTCCGCCCCCGGATATTTCAATTATCCGCCCCCCGGACTATTCAAAAATCCGGCCAGTGCAGACCGGAAATTTCCGGTGCTAACACCGGAATATTCCGGCCCTGGCGGACTGCAACGGTCAGAAATTGGAGGAGCCTATAAATAGCTGTCTTCTTCCTCTAGATAGGTAGCTCGTCGATTCCTCTCTCTCCTCCATTGTTGTAGAGCTAAAAAAGCCCCGATCTCCCTCCTCCTCCAACCAAACTCGATGCCCTTCAAGGATCTCATGGAGGAGGCCTAGATCTACCTTTCCACAAAGCCAAAACGTGTGTTCCCACACCAGAACTCTTGGGATCTTGTAATCTCTTGGTTGCCTTGTCATCCAAGGGAAACCTTAGTGCTTGTAGCTTCTACCTTGTAGCAAGAAGTTTCGATTGTTGAGAGCCTCCATCTCACTTGTGGAGTAGCCTCAACCCCTTGTAAAGGTTTGGTCATCGCCTTCAAGTTAATCTCATAGTGGAAACGAGAATCTCCCTCACCGGAGAAGCTCACGGAGAATAGGGTGTGCACATCAGTGCTATTGAGGAGCACCTAGGTGGCTCCCCACCTCTCCAACGTAGGCGTACTTCTTTCAAGAAGGAACTACGGGAAACATATCCTTGTCTCCGTGCTTTTCACTTGTGGTTATCTTGTGTCTTGCTTTACTTCCGTTGCTACTTGTTGCTTTTCACATAGGGTGTTCACTTAGTTGCACATTTAGATAACCAAGCTTTTACTTTCCCAAAGCCCCCACAAAAATTGAAAAAGAATTAAAATTTGTAGGTCACCTATTCACCCCCCCCCCCCCCCCGCCCTCTAGTTGACCTTAGTGTACTTTCAGTGAGCTTCTCCATGTTGCTTTCCAAGAACGCAAGAGCTACACACACGATCTTTGGCAAACTTAGAATTCGTTAGTCCTAGAACATGATTGCCACTTTGAAGGTCATGCAACGTCCTCATATTGGTGTGGGCTAACTTGCGATGCCATAGCCAACGAACATCAACTTTAGCCATTAGGCATGTCGCGGCACACGTGTCTCCTTTAGAGAAGTCCACTACATACATGTCGTTCTCGATATGCCCAACAAAGGATACTTTAAGAGTCGTTTCCCAAGTGACAATCACATTCTCCTTATTAAAGAACGAGGTAAAACCACTTTTAGCAAGTTGGAGAACCGAGATGAGATTATAGCCAAGGGACTCAACAACAAGAACATTCTCAATTGACAAGTCATTTGAGATTGCTACCTTTCCTCGTCCCAATACCTTTAGTTCGGAGTTATCACCAATAGTAACACAATTGAGATGAGGTAATGGAGGATGAAGATCACTCATTGCGTCATTGCTTCCGGTCATATGTTGGGATGCACCACTATCCACCGTCCATTTGCTCGAACCGGAAGCACTCCCCTACAATATATTAGTTTCTTGATTTAGGTACCCATCTTTGAATGGGTCCTCTTTTGTTAGCGACAAGGGTCTTTGGAACCCAAATACTCCAATGATAATCATCACCATAAGAAGTACCAATGTATTTAGCATATAAATGACCATCTCTAGATTTCATAAGAACATAAGATGGGTTGTATTTCCCGGCAAAGTCATTATGAGTGGTTCTCCCCCTAGAGGTCTCACCACCCATAATGGTGTTGGTCTCCTTTTCTTTGGTCACCTCTCCCTCTTTCACAAATCTTACTTCTTGTGAGGGGGAGGTTAATTTCTTCGTGTTCTTCTTCTTGTACTTCTTATTTGACTTGGCTACATGTAGCGTTCCCACATTTAAATAATGTAAGAACATCTTTGTTATTGTTCTAGTCCCTGGATCAATTGCTAGCACCACAGTACAAAATGAAATATCATGCAAATGCATCAAATCCTATTACATCGCATGATCCAGTCTTTACAAAATAGGATTACAACTTGCATAGTCTTAGAAGACTAGAAGAAAACAAAGAAATACAGTGGAAAACATAGTACAACATTGAGCCCATCTTCTTCATGTGCCACAGGCAAAACATGTTGGCGATAGTCTCGAGATCCTAAACGAAATCCTCAATCATCTTCAGAATCATCTGCAATATGGAATATGCAGCCACAAGGGAGTCAATACAATTTAATGTATTGGAAAGTAACACTATGGTGGATATAAATGGCAAGACTAATACTACATGCTTATTTGGCTGAGTGGAGTTTTGGGTAAGTTTGCATAAAGCCAGTTTTCTCCTATCTTTTGTAAATCAAAACTTTCTTTTCAAAGGGTGGCAACATTGGAATAAGATACAAGAACCACAATACTGTTCACTTGGTCAAAATTTTACTTATTGAAAATGGTGATGTGATTCTTCCGTCCATCCTTGTCCAGCTGCTCATAGTTGTCCATAACCGGGGACACGGCTAAGATCTTAGTTTGTTGACTCTGCAGAGCTTGTGCACTTTCACCTTCAGACTCAACTCAACCCAAACATCCTATACACCTTGAGTGCATTAAGGAAAGGAGAAGAATCGAGATGAGATCTTTCAGAAGTAAGAATCCAACCTAATGGCAAGACCCGTTCCACCTATAATTATGCTACATCTGCTTGTCAAGCCCAGGCTGAACCCTCACAACTTAGTTGATCAAGACAGAGCCCATATGACTGAAGGTTGAACTGGAAGCAATCTAAACTTGGGGAACATCATAATCACTTTGTTCCTGGGTGGCATTCCTTCAAGTGAACTCCCCTCGGGGAGACACTCAACTTTCGACAGCCCCGCAATACCAATCCACCCAGGTGGTTCATTGAAGTTGTTACTTAGAATTTTTCCACAACATCAAGTAAAACAATTTCTGTAGCAAGGCTAAGCATCAACTAAGTACCAAGGTTTCAAAAATAACAAGGTATAAGAATGGCTACACACTACTAGGATATAGCATAGCATAATATAACTTAATAAAATTTCCTATCATGCATACTACTCAAAATCAACTAATGCATATAGAAAATAATGGGTAGTTGAATGATGTGTTACTTTCCTTGTTGAAGTTGGTGAAGAAATCACACTCTCTTCACAAAGGATCGTTTCTCTCCGTACAATCTATTCATTGAAAACACAATAACAAAATAAACAAGCATTCTAACAATCAAACACATAAGTGAAGAAAATAGAAAAAGCAATTAACATATCAAAAGGGTTTAACCAATTTGGTTAGGACAAGGTCAAGGTTTGATTTTTAAAAGATTCATTCTCAAATGGTTCAATACATTCTAAGGAGTTTCCAAGGGTTTACTTGGGATGGACTAGGTTGAGTTTTGTAGAAGACTAACTTTATTTTAATTATACTTGTCGAGGAAGTTCCAAGAGTTTACTAAGGATGTTTAGTTTGAGTTTCTAGTAACCAAACTTTATTGAAAACATATTTATCTAAGAAGTTCCAATAGATCACCAAGATGATCTCACTATTTCAACTAAAGTATCACATCATAAAGTGTAACACTTAGTTGTTTTCATTCAAAACATTTGAGTACTCTAAGTTAGTCTTTCCATTTTGGTCTAGGGTAGGTCTAGGTTCAAATAGCTTCTTAACAATAGAGAAAACAAGATAAAGTCTTGGGAATTTCCATTTGGTTCAATGGTTGGGAAAAAACAACTTGTTATTCTTCAACTTGTGTGGATGGCTCCAAGTCTTCACATGCTTGTCTTCTTGAAGTTCATCTTCATGCTTCTATTGTAGTTTCCTCCTTGTTGTGAAGCTTCTCTTGTACTTGATAAATCTTCATGATCCTCACTTCACTACTTGGTTTAGGTATGGGATGGGCACAAATACCACTAAGTTAATTTGAAAGAAAATTAAGACGAAGGATAGAAAGAGAGAGGGAGATGCTTTCTTCTGAATTTCTTCACACTTGTACTTCCTTGAGTTTCTTCTAGGTGTGAAGTCAAGTATTTTCTTCAAAACTTCTTCATTGATCTTCCTTGTAGCTCTTCATGTTGCCACCAAGTTGAAAATGAAGTGCCTTCTATTGCTTGAGTCTTGTTTTCCACTTGCTAACTTGATGAATTCTTGAAGCAAGAATAGGGGAATGGAGAGGTAGATAGAATACTAGGGTACTAGTGTTTGAGGTTCACTACTTGGTCATTTTAGGGACTTGGTTTTGGCTCCAAAATAGCCACCACAAAGATAATAAAATGGAAAATAAATTTTAAGGCATGATACTATGGTTAGATCACTATGTTGGGTTTTTGGTCAAAAACACATGGACATGGTCCAAGGGTGTCCAAAATGTTTAGGTGATGATGTATCTGGTTCAAGGCTACCAATTGGAACAACTTTGCTTAAGGGAACATATTTTAATTATTTATAGAATTAAATCTATGTCTAAAAGTACTCAAATATACCAATTAATCCTAAATTCTAAATTAACTTGATCAAAAAATTATTTTGGGACAAAGGGTCTAAAAGTACACATCCTAAGGTTTCCAAATATATTTTATTTGCAATTTTTGGATTTCTAGAATTTGAATTATGCCAAAATTCATCAAACAAGTATATTTAAATTTGAACCAATTTAAGTTTGTCAAATTTGAATTTCAACGGTGCTAAACTATTCTACACATTATGGGGATTTCAAAATGTCTATATTTATCAAATTTTGCCAAGTGGTTAAAAGGTTATGAGGGTTCAAAGTTCTAGGGGCTAATCTGCAAAATTTACAATCCAATTTATTTGGAAATAACCGCGCGCGGCTGACTGGCGCTGATGTGGCGCGCTGTGATTGGCGAATACCTTTTCGTTTAAGTGATCTAACGGGGGTCGTGGGATCTAGATCTAATGTTTCTGATTGAAGGGAGAGGGAGCTAGGGTTTCTACCTCACCGGAATATCGCCGGAGATGGCGCTGCGGTGGCCGGAGCGACAGCGGCTTGAGGGCGACGGCATTGCGGAAGGTTCCGGGGAACGGGGAAGACACCACGTCGCTCCACGCGGCACAGCGGAGTCGATGGAGGAAACAGGGGCGGTCCTCGCTTCGGGAACTACGACGGCGAGCGGATGGAGATGCCGCGAGCTCCGGCGTCCTCGAGAACGCACAACGCGCCGTTTCCTGACCACGAAAAATATCGACGGGGGGAATCAAAGCGTGCGCAACGAAACGGGGAAATGGATAGACGTGGACTCGGGCTCGAGGACGTCCTCACCTGACCGGAATCGGAGGAATACGGTGACGGGATACAAGAACTCCGGCGAAGAATATATCGATTCTCACGACATAAAATGGAAGGGGAAGAGAGGGGAAATACGGAGGAGGAGCAGAGTTTTTAAGGGAATCAACGGGGAAATTAATCGGGGATTAATTGCCGCGGAATTAAGGGAATTGAAATCGGTAAGAAACTGTCGTTTCCAGGGTTGAAGATGGTGACGTCATGATGACGTCATCCTTCCTTTTTCTTTTTCTTTTTGTTACTGTTTTTGATAACTTTTGATTTATAAATCCAAATGACCTCAAATAAACTTCAAAAAATTATAAAAATAAATTCTTTCTGTTTAGAATATTTTTATAAACTTTCCAACACATTTCACTTTTCATTTTTTTGAAAATATAAATAACTCACTAATAGTACTTAATACCATTTTAAAATAGAAAATAAAATAAAATGGGTTTTTGATTAAATAAATTTTTAGAGACGTTATACATGTCAAATACTATTTTTGGAAGTCATTTTAAAACCATTTTCATATTTTATAATTTTAGGAGATGAATGATTTACTAATTGCAATTAATGCCTTTTAAAAATATAAAATAAAATAAATACAAAAGTGGCTTAATAAAATTTTGGAAAAATTCCACTAGTCATAATCTTGTTTTCAAATCCCACTTTTATGTTTTTTTACAAAGAAATGCATTTTATTTTCCCACCTTGGAATAACAACTAAAAAGTTACTAATAAAATATTTTATTCTCATCAAATATTTTTGAGGCTTAGAAGTTTATTAAGGGTTATAAATCTTTTATTTTTGTTGCCATAAAACATCTTCAAAGTAATATTGGAGTTGTAAATATTTTAGGTAAACGTTTGTTAATAAAAAGATATTCCCTTTATATAAAGAACCTTATTTTTGAATAAGGTTTCAGGGTTTAAGTAACAAAGGCATAATGGATTCTTAATTTCAATTTTCATTGAGTTATGTATTGTTTTCCTTTTTATTTCTTGCATCTCATTGGTTTTTTGGTGACTTGCATAACATGAAAACAAAAAGTTTCAATTTTTAGTGATTTTTGGACTTTCCAAAAATCAGGGATGTTACACTACATAGCCAAGTCCCTCCTTTCCATTGTTGACTCATTGAGAAGCAATCTCATGGGGATTCTTCTCACTTCCTACAAGATTAGTCACACTACAAGCATTCTTAGGCAAGACATTTAAGCTAGGAGATGAGGTAGACATAACTTTCTTGTTTGATAGTTGAGCTAGAAGATTGTCACGAGATTTGGTTAGCTTGTCATGAATTTCTTTAAGAGACATGAACTCCTTTTGTAGTTTCTCATGACGAGTACCAAGTTCCTCGTGAGCAATTCCTAGCTTAAACTCTTCATGTTCAAGTGTTTTAATGATAGCAAGATATGGTGCATTATCCTTCCTAAGCTTAGAGACACTCATGGCAAAGTTTTCTTCAACACTAGATAATTTCTCCTCAAGAGAGCCACGAATGGAACGCTCATTCTCAAGAGCTTTTTCAAGATCTTGTTCATTGCAAGTGTGACCTCCATGGCTTTCCAAGGTCATGATAATCTCCTCCTTTTCATCTACAAGAGAGTTAGCCTCATCAAGTTGCGTCAAGAGGGCATTCACCTTTTCCTTAGTCTCACCTTTAAGGCTAGCTAGCCAAATGCCTAACTCGTTTGCCTCACCATCCTCCTCACAAACATTCTCAACACAATCCAATAATGAAGGAGGGTTAGTGATAAAGGTCTTGGAGTTAGGAGAGCATATGGAAGTGGCTTTTTCCATAATACATGTAGGTCGGGTAGCCACAATCTCATTGGGGTATTCAAATAGAGAAATCGAAGGAGATGACGCGGTAGCCATGGCGATGTGAGCAACTCCTACCACTTCATCTTCTCCTTCATCTCCGGAGATATAGGTTTCTAGAACCGCCCCTTCTTGAACATAAAGGGCCCTTGGCACTCGTCTAGCGAAGTTCTTGTTTTCTAGAGCCTTGGCCTTGTTTTTGCGAACAAGCTTGCCTTCATTTTCTTCTCTTGGCTCAAAAGGGCACTCCTTCATGAAATGGTTTGCGCTACCACAGTTGTATCATGTCCTTGGTCGCTCCCCTTCTTCTTGTAGTTCTTGTTTCGTGGAGGTCTTGGAGAGCCGGCCTTGTGAGCTTACCATCTCTTCCAATATCCATGCATAGAAAGAGCAATGCATTTGTGAGCTCCGGTGTAAGTGTCCTCATAGTATTCCTCCTCATCTTAATCTTATTCACTTTAATCGACCCGGTCCATTTCCTTTGACTTCAAAGCGAGGTTGGGTGACCTTCCCATTCCTCTAGAGCGAGCTAGAGCATCATCCGCACTCTTGTGTGATAGAGAGATAGCGATGAACTCACTAAGAACACCAATAGAATTGAGAGTATTGTAGTCCGCTCTTGTCCGCATGCTAGTGGAGAGATTCTTCTCAAAGGGTGTAATGGCTTTGAAAAATTTCCTCTTGATCCACTCATCGAAGATCTCTTCCTTTCCAAAGTCTCTCAATTGATTGGCAAGAGTGACAACTCTTCTATATAGCTCTTTGGGAGTCTCATCCTCATGCATGAATAAGTTCTTGGAGTTGTCAATGGCCATGTCGTACTTGGAAGATTGGATGGTAGCATTTCCTTGAAACAAGGTGCCAAGTTTGTCCCAAGATTCCTTGGCGGTCTTGAAACTACGAATGTGAGTGAAATACTCCCTTGGGAGAGCCTTCTGGATGATGGCAAGTGAAGTCTTGTTGAGTTGAGATTCCACATCCTCCCTCAGAGTCAAGTTGATTGGGTCATGAGGATGAAATCCACGAGTCATGCTCCTCCACAATGCGGTACACGATCCAGTAATGTGAGACTCCATTTCAAGAAATTGTTAGTGTTAAGCATGGGAGGAATTCCAACATTAAGGATGTGTGGCATGGAAACAATTGGGTGGATAGAGTCATAGTTTTGCGGTCGTGTAACTTTTGAATTGGAACACAAACCATTAGTCGTTTGATACTTGGAGCCACCGCACTCTCCTTTGCTTTGGCTTTAACCTTTTGTGCGGCTTTAGCCTTAGCTTTAGCAATGTTCTCTTCGAGTTCGGAATCATCCGGAATCGTTCCCTCATCCGAACTATCCTCATCGGAGATGTGGGGAGAGTTGCGAGGACCCCTTAGTTTTACCCATCATGTTCTCCAACATCTTATTGATGGAGGAAACCTCTGAGCCTACACTAGAGCTAACCTTGGACAATTGGGTTTGGATGGTACAAACCATTGTCTCTATGTTAGCTATAGTGTCGGCCATTTTGGAGAGCTCCTCCTTAGAAGATTCAGGATCATCTCCGTTGACCATGATACTCTTAGGCGGTTAAGCCCGATAAAAGAGCCGAGGCTCTGATACCAATTGAAAGTACACAATGGTAACCTAGAGGGGGGTGAATAGGTGAGCTACAAATTTTAAGTATTTTTCAATTTTAGTGGGGGCTTTGGGAAGTTAATAACTTGGTTATCTAGATGTGCAACTAAGTAGACACCCTATGTGACAAGTAACGAGTAGCAACGGAAGTAAATGCAAGGCACAAGATAACCACAAGTGAAAACACAGAGACAAGGATATGTTTCCCGTAGTTCCTTCTTAAAAGAAGTACGTCTACGTTGGAGAGGTAGTGTAACATCCCAGTGTTTGGGAAGTTATAAGGATCTAAATTTAATATGTGCATTTGCAAAGCATGCATCTAAAAATACGGGAAATTTTGGCGCGAAAGTTTAAACGAATCAAAGTGACCAATGTTTCACTTGACATGATGAAATAGGTCGAGTTCATCTAGTCATGAGTACATTTGGAGTGATCTTTATAACAGGTATCTTAAGAAACTAAATCACCTGATAACACAAACCATGATTGGTTGTGACCAACACAAACTCTCAACAACCTTAACCACAAGTCTATATGTGACTTGGGATGATTTACTAGATATCTAGAACTCAAAGAGGGGTGAGTATCCAAATCTCATAACTAATGACCACACTACCACAAATTAGTAATGCATAATTGAACCATCTCATCAACAGAGATTTGATCTTCTATAAAATAACCACTTCCTAAGTTATCAAATCATTTCCACAACATCTCTATAAACCATCTCATAATTATCAGGTGAACCATCACAAGTAAATAACAAAGTTTCAATAGAACACAAGTGATACAAACAAGTATTAACTTAAACCCCACAAGTGGGAAGTGACATAATAATTGTATTAACATATTTATCGAATATGTACATATCTCCTCAATCATAAAAGAAGTACCTAAAAGAAGAAATAAATATTCTTAACCTACTATTAAACCTTGATCATTACATATGATATTTCCACACCTCTATATATACCTTATGAATGAAAAATGTAATAAAGAGAAGAATATAAAGTTACAACATGACACCTGAGAAAACAAATAACAACTATGACATAGATCATTAAACTTCAATAACCTTCATATGCTCATTATCTCAATCATCTTATACAAGTGAGCATATGAAATCACAACACACCAATGAACCATTGGATCATCTTACTATTAAGCCATCATTCCATAAGCATTTCACACCTCTACTTAAATCCAACAATTCCACAACTGGAGTATCTCTGGATACAAGTAAGGATAACAACAAGTATAATCTCTATTAGAGGAATGGAATGGAAATCTAAGTAAAATTAACCATGTATGAGACAAGTACATATCTTTTGGAAAATAAAATAAGAAGCATATGGAAGGATAATAAAAGCATGAACTAACTCTTAAATCAAGATCTTTCTACCTTGTCTAGATCATCTTGTTTTCCCAATCTCCTCCAAGTTATTTTTCAAGATAAGAAACCACAAGACAGGAGGAAATACCACATGAAGATCTCCAAGAAGATTATTTAGAGTGTGTTTCAAGTGCTACTCTAATCTTCTATAAGAGTACTTGGAAACTCTTATATCTTGGTATGATCTTATTAACTCTCTTGAAAGAGTGTGATACTCCAATGTTAGTGTTATATAGAAGTAGTTTGGTAACAAGTTTCTAGACCTTGTTAACAGATCACTTTTGTATACTCAAACACTTGAGTGTCTTACACAAATAAACATAAGATCGTATAACCTAATACATCTCATCCAATTGTATATGAGTAGTAATTTGGAGGCAAGTCTGGCCCACTTGTTAACAAATTATTCTTATATGCATAGGGTAACTTGATGTCATTAAATAAACTCACATTCTTTTATAATCATCTAAGAAAAATCCTTGCTTGGAGTAATTGGATGTTTTCACCACAATGGTGAGACAGTTGAGGTTGGAAACCAAGAGAGGCACCTACCTGCAATGGAAAAAAGTGATAATAGAATACTAGTGGCAACTAGAGAGAAGAACATCAAGCAACATAAGTCAACAAGGAGCAACACTGTCTTAGGAAGAATTTATTCATTAAAGCATTAGTTAATGTTAGAGAATCCATAACCTCCATGCCTTGTCAAGCTCATCTGAGATGAGGAACATACAATAATATCTTTATTGGAAACAACTATCAAGTATGAAATAATAACAAGCCATTGCATCCACATATCTTGATATGTGGAGGTAGATGAAAACAAGCTTAATACCTTGTTTTCCAAATCCTTTTCATACACAAGACTACCTGATAAAAAGAAAGATTCATCTTCACATAACCATGTTAAGGATTACATGTCCTGAAACAAACATGAGATAATATTCCCAATTGGAACCTGTGTGGAAAACAAATAAATAAGTTCTCAAAACCACTCATGTTTTCCACTTGATCAAGTACTAAAAAAAGCAAACCTAGAGTACACACACCTTAGTAAAATGCCAACCAAAATTGCTAAGAGTTTTAACTATGAAAATATAGTATTATAAAAAAGAAAACTAGATGCTTCGCCCATTAAAATCATTTGTTGTGACATGGAATAAAGTTCCATATTAAATAATTTTCATAACAGTGCAGAGAACCAGTACCAGGTAGTTTCACTAAATTACTTTCCATAAGGAACTATACTTAAAATTGTCCAATTATGATGCACCACCTTATTAACGACATGGTTCATGTGTAATCATAAGAATCATGCTTAAATAATTTAATAGCTATTTAATAAATTAAAATAAAGAAAACAACAAAACCACTTAATCTAGCACCCTAAATAAAAAATACAAATATTCTTCAAATTTACCAAAACCAAATATGGTGAGATGTAAAATTTGGTAAGGAATCCAAATATAATATTTAATAATTTTTGTACCTACCAATAGGCCCTGAAAACATGTGTTTCTTCTCAGTTTTTAAGACAGAGGGACCAATATGTAAAATTTAGAACTTATAGGGGGTATCGAAATTGGCCAGTTCTTTTCCTTTCTTCTTCCTCTGCCAGAAGGCAGAGGAGAAGCACCGCCGCTGCCACGTATTGCTTGGCCGCCCTCGTCGACGATAAGAAGGAGTAGGTAGACGTGCCCCTCTTCACTTCTCTCTCCCTCCCGTGCACTCTTTGTCTCTCTCTCTCTCTCTCTGTAAGAAAAACAACCGGAATCGAAACCCAAACCCATGGTCGCCGGCCATTGCCGTTGATTCCGGCCATCCCCGGAGGACCTGAGACCACCAAGATCTTCCTCTCTACGCCCTCTATCTCCTTGACGAGTATCGTTTGCCGGGATTGCGGCAGGCCAGAAAATCGGGCCGTTCCCTTTCCACTCTGTCGCCGGCCGCCTTGGACTTCACCGTCGATTGCTAACTCGCCGTCCTTCCTCGACTCTCCAGCGAGCTCCACGGTGAGCTGAGGCACCTTCACATGCTCTCCGTTAAGGATTTGAGCCTTACATCCTCTCTGTCACCATGCTCCGCTGCCCGACGTCACGCCGGTGGTCGCCGGGAGCACTCCGGTGACCATCTGGCCGATGCTCCGCCACCTACGGGTCGGCCACACCCTACTCTCTCCAGTGGAGCAAACGAGAACACCCAATTTGCACTAGATCGCCGGATTTCATCCGAGATGGAAGTTTTCCTCTGTAATGACATCACCTGACATCATCATGATGTCAGCAGAGATTTTTCCTTTTCTTTTTCTTTTAATTTTTGATTTAAAACCAAACTAACAGGTGGGTCCCACCTGTCAATTTAATTATTGGCAGAAAAATCATTAATCTCATAAAATCAATAACTTTTAATTCACTTATCAGAAAAATACAAATAAAATTTGTAAATGCTTAGAAAAATATAATCTAAATGTTTATGAACTTTTCAAAAATGTTTGATAAAATTTAAAATTAAACATTTTCTTTAATTAAATTAAATCATTTAAAATTAAGAAAATAATAAATAATTCATAAAATCAGAAAAATACAAGTTATATACCAAAATGCTCCAAATGACAAATGCAACTCATCTATGATGTTTCCATAGTAATTTGACCATGTTTTCATGTGTGCAATATTTTGCCTAATCATTTAATTCATTTAAAATTAATAAATTAATATCTTATTTAAATATTTTCAGAATACTCCAAATGAGGTACCAAATTAAAGAGAAAACATTTTCAACTCAAATATTCAAAACACAAAACATTTTGTTTAACTTATAAACTTGTTTCTAAGGGATTACTGGAATTCTATAATATTCCATTATAACTAGTAATAACTATCTTAATATCGTTTTCTAATTAATAAAATTCTCTTGTGTTCACACCTACTAAGCCTATCATCACAAGACAATAGCAAGTCATGTGATGATAGAATAGTTGTAATCGTCATTTTCAACTAAACTCATTGTCATTAGCTCTACACTTTTGGAGCATAAAATCAAACATGTTTGTTACCTTTTCAATAATTCTTTTCCATGTGCTATTGTCTGGTTACCTCACCAAGTAATCAACACTTCTACTTAAACACGATAACAATTGTTTGACAAGTAAAAGTGAAACACATGTAAGTCTAAAAGAACTAACAACCACATCACCACAAGTAATGAAAACCCTTCATCTAAAACCGGTGTGATTAAGTTATCGTATCGATCATAGCTTACACTTGTAAGCTGGGGTATTTTCCAGGGTATTTCACGATGCATCTCATTACTATGCATGTATCATCCTTGCCAGTGTTTTCTATAGTCCTTACCGGGACTACTTTGCTATCTTTCAGATGTAGGGATTTTCTACGCGACCCTCGAACCCCGAAGACATGGATTATTATTGTTATTTCAATCTCAGGCAAGTTCATCACTTTCTCATATCCTTTGCAGTATCTCATAACAAATATCACCTACTCTCAAAAGAATGCATGATCCTATTTTTATAATAATATGACTAATTGAATGACTACCCGAGTGGTAGTGTTCTGTTTGGTGGGCGGATGGGAACATGGTAAGATGAATAGGTCAATGTAAGGTTCCATCTGCATGGGAACGTATTACATAGGAATTAACAACAACTGCCGTCAGGATTCTCGCGCCGTAAATTCGCGTTAACCATGGGTCTTCTATGGGGGGAGTAAGTCAGCTGTGATCTTTTCTTGTTCGCATGTCAACGGACTGCCAGAGACGTAGATCTCCATCGTGAGGGGTGGAATCAGGCGTTCAACCTGCTGGAGGAAATGGGTGGGCATGCGTTGTGCGGAGAAGCACGGTTTGGCTTGGACCAACAACCGGGCCCCACACTGAGTCTCATACTCATGCATGAAGAAGTTCTCGGAGTTGTCAATGGCCATGTCGTACTTGGAAGATTGGATGCTAGCATTTTCTTGAAACAAGGTGTCAAGTTTGTCCCAAGATTCCTTGGCGGTCTTGAAACTACGAATGTGAGTGAAATACTCCCTTGGGAGAGCCTTCTGGATGATGGCAAGTGAAGTCTTGTTGAGTTGAGATTCCACATCCTCCCTCGGAGTCAAGTTGATTGGGTCATGAGGATGAAATCCACGAGTCATGCTCCTCCACAATGCGGTACACGATCCAGTAATGTGAGACTCCATTTCAAGAATTTGTTAGTGTTAAGCATGGGAGGAATTCCAACATTAAGGATGTGTGGCATGGAAACAATTGGGTGGATAGAGTCATAGTTTTGCGGTGGTGTAACTTTTGAATTGGAACCCAAACCATTAGTCGTTTGAGACTTGGAGCCACCGCACTCTCCTTTGCTTTGGCTTTAACCTTTTGTGCGGCTTTAGCCTTAGCTTTAGCAATGTTCTCTTCGAGTTCGGAATCATCCGGAATCGTTCCCTCATCCGAACTATCCTCATCGGAGATGTGGGGAGAGTTGCAAGGACCCCTTAGGTTTACCCATCATGTTCTCCAACATCTTCTTGATGGAGGAAACCTCCAGCCTACACTAGAGCTAACCTTGGACAATTGGGTTTGGATGGTACAAACCATTGTCTCTATGTTAGCTATAGTGTCGGCCATTTTGGAGAGCTCCTCCTTAGAAGATTCGGGATCATCTCCGTTGACCATGATACTCTTAGGCGGTTAAGCCCGATAAAAGAGCCGAGGCTCTGATACCAATTGAAAGTACAAAATGGTCAACTAGAGGGGGGTGAATAGGTGACCTACAAATTTTAAGTATTTTTCAATTTTAGTGGGGGCTTTGGGAAGTTAATAATTTGGTTATCTAGATGTGCAACTAATTAGACACCCTATGTGACAAGTAACGAGTAGCAACGGAAGTAAATGCAAGGCACAAGATAACCACAAGTGAAAACACGGAGACAAGGATATGTTTCCCGTAGTTCCTTCTTAAAAGAAGTACGTCTACGTTGGAGAGGTGGTGTAACATCCCAGTGTTTGGGAAGTTATAAGGATCTAAATTTAATATGTGCATTTGCAAAGCATGCATCTAAAATTACGGGAAATTTTGGCGCGAAAGTTTAAACGAATCAAAGTGACCAATGTTTCACTTGACATGATGAAATAGGTCTAGTTCATCTAGTCATGAGTACATTTGGAGTGATCTTTATAACAGGTATCTTAAGAAACTAAATCACCTGATAACACAAACCATGATTGGTTGTGACCAACACAAACTCTCAACAACCTTAACCACAAGTCTATATGTGACTTGGGATGATTTACTAGATATCTAGAACTCAAAGAGGGGTGAGTATCCAAATCTCATAACTAATGACCACACTACCACAAATTAGTAATGCATAATTGAACCATCTCATCAACAGAGATTTGATCTTCTATAAAACAACCACTTCCTAAGTTATCAAATCATTTCCACAACATCTCTATAAACCATCTCATAATTATCAGGTGAACCATCACAAGTAAATAACAAAGTTTCAATAGAACACAAGTGATACAAACAAGTATTAACTTAAACCCCACAAGTGGGAAGTGACATAATAATTGTATTAACATATTTATCGAATATGTACATATCTCCTCAATCATAAAAGAAGTACCTAAAAGAAGAAATAAATATTCTTAACCTACTGTTAAACCTTGATCATTACATATGATATTTCCACACCTCTATATATACCTTATGAATGAAAAATGTAATAAAGAGAAGAATATAAAGTTATAACATGACACCTGAGAAAACAAATAACAACTATGACATAGATCATTAAACTTCAATAACCTTCATATGCTCATTATCTCAATCATTTTATACAAGTGAGCATATGAAATCACAACACACCAATGAACCATTGGATCATCTTACTATTAAGCCATCATTCCATAAGCATTTCACACCTCTACTCAAATCCAACAATTCCACAACTAGAGTATCTCTGGATACAAGTAAGGATAACAACAAGTATAATCTCTATTAGAGGAATGGAATGGAAATCTTAGTAAAATTAATCATGTATGAGACAAGTACATATCTTATGGAAAATAAAATAAGAAGTATATGGAATGATAATAAAAGCATGAACTAACTCTTAAATCAAGATCTTTCTACCTTGTCTAGATCATCTTGTTTTCCCAATCTCCTCCAAGTTATTTTTCAAGATAAGAAACCACAAGACAGGAGGAAATACCACATGAAGATCTCCAAGAAGATTATTTAGAGTGTGTTTGAAGTGCTACTCTAATCTTCTATAAGAGTACTTGCAAACTCTTATATCTTGATATGATCTTATTAACTCTCTTGAAAGAGTGTGATAATCCAATGTTAGTGTTATATAGAAGTAGTTTGGTAACAAGTTTCTAGACCTTGTTAACATATCACTTTTGTATACTCAAACACTTGAGTGTCTTACACAAATAAACATAAGATCATATAACCTAATACATCTCATCCAATTGTATATGAGTAGTAATTTGGAGGCAAGTCTGGCCCACTTGTTAACAAATTATTCTTATATGCATAGGGTAACTTGATGTCATTAAATAAACTCACATTCTTTTATAATCATCTAAGAAAAATCCTTGCTTGGAGTAATTGGATGTTTTCACCACAATGGTGAGACAGTTGAGGTGGGAAACCAAGAGAGGCACCTACCTGCAATGGAAAAAGGTGATAATAGAAGACTAGTGGAAACTAGATAGAAGAACATCAAGCAACATAAGTCAACAAGGAGCAACACTGTCTTAGGAAGAATTTATTCATTAAAGCATTAGTTAATGTTAGAGAATCCATAACCTCCATGCCTTGTCAAGCTCATCTGAGATGAGGAACATACAATAATATCTTTATTGGAAACAACTATCAAGTATGAAATAATAACAAGCCATTGCATCCACATATCTTGATATGTGGAGGTAGATGAAAACAAGCTTAATACCTTGTTTTCCAAATCCTTTTCATACACAAGACTACCTGATAAAAACAAAGATTCATCTTCACATAACCATGTTAAGGATTACATGTCCTTAAACAAACATGAGATAATATTCCCAATTGGAACCTATGTGGAAAACAAACAAATAAGTTCTCAAAACCACTCATGTTTTCCACTTGATCAAGTACTAAAAACAACAAACCTAGAGTACACACATCTTAGTAAAATGCCAACCAAAATTGCGAAGAGTTTTAACTATGAAAATAACATAGTATTATAAAAAAGAAAACAAGTTTCTTCGCCCATTAAAATCATTTGTTGTGACATGGAATAAAGTTCCATATTAAATAATTTTCATCACAGTGCAGAGAACCAGTACCAGGTAGTTTCACTAAATTACTTTCCATAAGGAACTATACTTAAAATTGTCCAATTATGATGCACCACTTTATTAACGACATGGTTCATGTGTAATCATAAGAATCATGCTTAAATAATTTAATAGCTATTTAATAAATTAAGATAAAGAAAACAACAAAACCACTTAATCTAGCACCCTAAATAAAAAATACAAATATTCTTCAAATTTACCAAAACCAAATATAGTGAGATGTAAAATTTGATAAGGAATCCAAATATAATTTTTAATAATTTTTGTACCTACCAATAGGCCCTGAAAACATGTGTTTCTTCTCAGTTTTTAAGACAGAGGGACCAATATGTAAAATTTAGAACTTATAGGGGGGTATCGGAACTGGGCAGTTCTTTTACTTTCTTCTTCCTCTGCCAGAAGGCAGAGGAGAAGCACCGCCGCTGCCACGTATTGCTTGCCGCCCTCGTCGACGATAAGAAGGAGTAGGTAGACGTGTCCCTCTTCACTTCTCTCTCCCTCCCGTGCACTCTCTGTCTCTCTCTCTCTCTCTCTGTAAGAAAAACAACCGGAACCGAAACCGTAACCCATGGTCGCCAGCCATTGCCGTTGATTCCGGCCATCCCCGGAGGACCTGAGACCACCAAGATCTTCCTCTCGACGCCCTCTATCTCCTTGATGAGTGTCGTTTGCCAGGATTGCGGCAGGCCAGAGAATCGAGGCGTTCCCTTTCCACTCTATCGCCGGCCGCCTTGGACTTCACCGTCGATTGCTAACTCGTCGTCCTTCCTCGACTCTCCAACGAGCTCCACGGTGAGCTGAGGCACCTTCACATGCTCTCCGTTAAGGATTTGAGACTTGCATCCACTCTGTCACCATGCTCCGCCGCCCGACGTCACGCCGATGGTCGCCGGGAGCACTCCGGTGACCATCTGGCCGATGCTCCGCCACCTACGGGTCGGCCACACCCTACTCTGGCCAGTGGATTAAACGAGAACACCCAATTTGCACTAGATCGCCGGATTTCATCGGAGATGGAAGATTTCCTCTGTAGTGACATCACCTGACATCATCATGATGTCAGCAGAGATTTTTCCTTTTCTTTTTCTTTTAATTTTTGATTTAAAACCAAACTAACAGGTGGGTCCCACCTGTCAATTTAATTATTGGCAGAAAAATCATTGATCTCATAAAATCAATAACTTTTAATTCACTTATCAGAAAAATACAAATAAAATTTGTAAATGCTTAGAAAAATATAATCTAAATGTTTATGAACTTTTCAAAAATGTTTGATAAAATTTAAAATTAAACATTTTCTTTAATTAAATTAAATCATTTAAAATTAAGAAAATAATAAATAATTCATAAAATCAGAAAAAAATACAAGTTATATACCAAAATGCTCCAAATGACAAATGCAACTCATCTATGATGTTTTCATAGTAATTTGACCATGTTTTCATGTGTGCAATTTTATTCCTAATCATTTAATTCATTTAAAATTAATAAACTAATATCTTATTTAAATATTTTCAGAATACTCCAAATGAGGTACCAAATTAAAGAGAAAACATTTTCAACTCAAATATTCAAAACACAAAACATTTTTTTTAACTTATAAACTTGTTTCTAAGGGATTACTGGAATTCTATAATATTCCATTATAACCAATAATAACCATCTTAATATCGTTTTCTAATTAATAAAATTCTCTTGTTTTCACACCTACTAAGCCTATCATCACAAGACAATAGCAAGTCATGTGATGATAGAATAGTTGTAATCGTCATTTTCAACTAAACTCATTGTCATTAGCTCTACACTTTTGGAGCATAAAATCAAACATGTTTGTTACCTTTTCAATAATTCTTTTCCATGTGCTATTGTCTGGTTACCTCACCAAGTAATCAACACTTCTACTTAAACACGATAACAATTGTTTGACAAGTAAAAGTGAAACACATGTAAGTCTAAAAGAACTAACAACCACATCACCACAAGTAATGAAACCCTTCATCTAAAACCGGTGTGATTAAGTTATCGTATCGATCATAGCTTACACTTGTAAGCTGGGGTATTTTCCAGGGTATTTCACGATGCATCTCATTACTATGCATGTATCATCCTTGCCAGTGTTTCCTGTAGTCCTTAACGGGACTACTTTGCTATCTTTCAGATGTAGGGATTTTCTACGCGACCCTCGAACCCCGAAGACATGGATTATTATTGTTATTTCAATCTCAGGCAAGTTCATCACTTGCTCATATCCTTTGCAGTATCTCATAACAAATATCACCTACTCTCAAAAGAATGCATGATCCTATTTTTATAATAATATGACTAATTGAATGACTACCCGAATGGTAGTGTTCTGTTTGGTGGGCGGATGGGACCATGGTAAGATGAATAGGTCAATGTAAGGTTCCATCTGCATGGGAACGTATTACATAGGAATTAACAACAACTGCCGTCAGGATTCTTGCGCCGTAAATTCGCGTTAACCATGGGTCTTCTATGGGGGGAGTAAGTCAGCTATGATCTTTTCTCGTTCGCATGTCAACGGACTGCCAGAGACGTAGATCTCCATCGTGGGGGGTGGAATCGGGCGTTCAACCTGCTGGAGGAAATGGGTGGGCATGCGTTGTGCGGAGAAGCACGGTTTAGCTTGGACCAACAACCGGGCCCCACACCTTAGTGGGAGTGGACAGGAATGTACACCTGGTTGTGCAACATGGTCTTCGTCGTCCATGGGTAAAGTAACGCACCTCTGCAGAGTGTAAAAGGATGTGGCATGTTACCCCCTGTTCCGGGAAGGAACTGCGAACGCTACAGGAAAGGCAACTCCATGAAGTTCTAGCTCCTGTGATGGTCTGGCGGGCATAGTTTTCAGAATTAAAAGCAACCTCTTGAAGAAAGTTTTACAAAACCTTGCATTAGCTTATGACTCTTTCGAGTCTAAAGTTGTAGATAGTGCATCAAACTACCCACTATATATCATGAACTTGCTGAGTAACGCTCGTTACTCATTTATTCCCGTTTGACCCCCTACTTAGAGTTGAAGCCTTTGGAAGTCGTCATCGTGAAGCCATCGCTACCTCATGAAGCTAGGTGGGGTGATCTACTACTTAGTCGGTAAAGCATCGTCATCAACAACGCTAGTGGAGGAGAAGCTATCAAGATGTAGGTAGAGACCATTCTTAGACTTAGCTATTACAAGCCATAGATTAGGGATGACATCAGCCGTAGTGGATTAATTCTGAGCTAGATTTCTTCTCTGGCTTGGAGCTTCGAATTGCTTCTTCTGATGTTTCATTTGCAGGAGATCTTCTTGATTCATCAAAGAGATTCTCAAGATTTTGTAATGAAGTTTGTATCCTATAGCTTTGCTTGGCCCCACTGTGTTTCTGTTGTACCACTCTGAGAGATGTAATATTCACGCATAAGTCCTTCTTTGAGTATTATGTCACCGACTTGCGCACTACACATGCAGTGGTGTGCTGGGTCACCACAGGTGGGGAGCCACCTAGGCGCTCCTCAATAGCACGGATGTGCACACCTTATTCTCCTTGAGCTTCTCCGGTGAGGGAGATTCTCGTTTCCACTATGAGGTCGACTTGAAGGCGTTGACCAAATCTTTACAAGTGGTTGAGGCTACTCCACAAGTGAGATGGAGGCTCTCAACAATCTGAAGCTTCTTGCTACAAGGTGGAAGCTACAAGCACTAGGGTTTCCCTTGGATGAAAAGGCAACCAAGAGATTACAAGATCCCAAGAGGTATAGTGTGGGAACACACTTTTTGGCTTGGTAGAAAGGTAGATCTAGTCCTCCTCCATGAGATCCTTAAAGGGCATCGAGTTTGGTTGGGGGAGGAGGGAGATCGGGGCGTTTTGAGCTCTTCAACAATGGAGGAGAGAGAGGAATGGACGGACTAGCTATCTAGAGGAAGAAGACAGCTATTTATAGGCTCCTCCAATTTCTGACCGTTGCAGTGCGCCAGGGCTGGAATAGTCCGGGGGCAGAAATTTGAATATTCCGGGGGCGGAAAATTCCGCCCAATATTCTGCCCCCATCTCTGTGCGCGGGCAGCAGAACCACGCCGAAAAACTGCTAAGGACCAGGCCGGATATTTGAATAATCTGGGGGACGGATATTTGAATAATCCGGGACCGGAAATTTCCGGCCAATAATCCGCCCCCATCTCTGCGCGCGGGCACCTGAGAAATCTCCAAAATCTGCTAAGGACCAGAGGGCCGAAAATTTGGCCCGGAATATTCCGGGCAAATATCCGCCCCAGCTTCTGTGCGCGGGCAGTGGGAGAAATACTTAGTCGTTTATACGTGGCCAGAGAGGCCGGAATATTCCGGTGCAAGGACCGTATATTCCGCCCCATATGCACCGGAAATTCCGGGGTAGATGCTGAATAATCCGGTGACAGTAAATATAATTATCAGAACTCCTCTTTGAACTTTTGTATGCATTTTTCAATAATCATCTGAGAGGCCAGCTGCATAAACTCAAAAATCATTGTTCGAGAGATGATACCTGTGTTGTTATCATCACCAAAATCATTAGAGGGATCATGAGCTTTCACCAGGTGACTTATTATGCTCCATTTGGAATATCGCCTTCTTTATCTCCTCTTCCGAGAAGGGAGCATTAAGAAAGACGTTTTCCTCATTAGAGACTTGGGAAATATCATCTGTTTGGGTCTCGTCCATAGTAATATTACTTACTTCAGGAGTCCCAAACAGACCTTATAGAACTTTGTGATATAAGCCTTGAGACACTCTTGTCCCTCAATCAGCCCTTCATCCTGATGGAGAGAGTCAATTCGTTTTTTCCTGTGTCTGCCATTGGCGACATTATGAAAATAACAAGTATTCGAGTCTCCTTCAAGAATGAATTGAGCCTTAGATCTCTGGTACCATTTGAGTTCCTCTTCTCGCAACATTTGTGCTTTTTTGCGTTTCATTGACTTTAAAGTTCAATCTCTTGCATAGATAGCAACCTCGTCTCAGCGATCCGATCCAACTCATCGATAATGGAACAAAGACACGCTTTCTCTTTTTAAAGCATTCCAGTGTATGTCTAGCCCATCCACGGAGATGTTTACGCATATTGCGCATTTTATTATTCCATCTCCCAATTGGGTTATCACCGACGACCGGTTTGCACCATACTTCTCTTAACTAGCTCATCAAAACCAACACGTTATAACCAACCCAGTTCAAACTTAAACTGCGGATGTGAATGTGGTTTCGTTGTTCCAGTTGAGAGTAGGAGGGGAGCATGGTCTGACAATGCCAAGAGCGCGCACCGTTACCAATGGGAACTTATCTTCCCAATCGGTACTCATCAGCACACGGTCTAGTTTTTCATAAGTAGGCTCCGGAAGACTGTTTGCCCAAGTGAACTGTCGAACCGTCATGTAGACCTCTCTCAAATCCAAGCTATCAATTACAACATTGAACAAGAAAGGACAATGACCGTCAAACCGTCCACGACTCTTCTCGTGTGGAAACCTTAGCATATTAAAATCACCGCCCATTAGAATTGGGTGTGGATTAACATTAGCCAGGTTCACCAACTCACAAAGAAAAGCCTCCTTAAACTCTTCCTGGACAGCACCATACACAGCAACCAAACTCCATACGAAGTTGTCAACGCGGTTGCGGAGATGTAATTTTATATGAAAATCACCATCCGACCTCGCTAACACATCTATGGAATCTAATTTAACGCCTAGTAAAATGTCCCCCCGATCGACCACGTGGAGGAATAGAATGCCAAGTGAAGTCTATACCTCCTGAAAGGCGGTTCAAAACACTCACTCGGAAGTCTCTCCTCCCTGATTCGGAGATAGCCACGAACTCCAAATTATGATCCCTGACGTATTGTGCAATATTTAAATGTTTAGCCAAGTCTCCAAGACCTCTGCTATTAGTGAATAATCCATTCATCGGGAAACAATTGGGTTCTTTGGCGGTCTCGCTGAATTTCGCGGTGAATACTTCCTCTTCTGCTTGGCGGATTTGGATTTCCGGCCGGAAGCATACAGATCAATGAGAGATCCGAGTCCTCCTCATCCATACCCACCTCGATCACCTCCCCCACAAGATGTGATAAAATATGTCCATCCGAAGAGGCATTCTCTAAATCATCATCTATGTGGGGTATGTCCACCTTCGGAGAAGCACATGGTTTAACCGTTAAACGGTCACACTCCATATGCTTCAACGCATTGGCCGGCATCATGATCTCACCATCATTTCTTCCTAAGTTAACACCAATATTGCCTAATCTAGACGATATAATGGTATCTGGAAAAAGAAAGAAAAGATTTATGTATCACTGTCATACCTCTAGGTGGAGTAGAAAATAAGTCTGCCTTCCTGCGCATGGCCTTGGACAACGCGTCCTCGTCTATCGCAGAAGAGCCGTCCTTCGCCACAACGTGGCGCGCGCTGCGCCGCAACTCCTTCGTGGTCGTAGCCACATGCACGAACACGGCGGCGAAGGGGGACAATGTCGATGAAGTAGCCCCCCGACCACCGAATCCTCGACAGAAGGAAATAAGTGCTGACCCACCACGCTAAGTGCTGCTGCTGGGGCTGTAGCATCCTCCTCCATCGACCGTCGGTGACGACTCCCGTGCTGAACGAGGCAACGGAGAGGGACCGATCTCATCCCGCACAGGCAACGCGCAGCAGGTCTCGCCCTGCGCGGCATGGGCATGTCTCCTGCCCGGCCCATCAGCCACGGAAGGCGACGCGCAGTGCGCTGTTCCCGTGGGCTCAGCCTCCTCCCGCGGCGGATACGGCCAGCAGCGGCCGGTACCCCGCGGCTCATGGTCGACACCTGGGTGACGGCGTGGTAGTCGCCGCCCACCCCCTGCAGGCCCACCACCAGCCCAACAGCCTCCTCTCCCGCGTCCGCCGTGCCACCTACGCGGAAGGCTGGAGGTTGAGCTCCACCCAGCCCAAACCGCCCAGCCTCCGCTGCCTCGTCTCCATCGCGGTGTCAGGGCAACGCTCCAGCATCCTAGAGCGGTGACGGCGTATGTGCACCACTAGACATCCGCTGCGCACTGCAAGAATTCTCTGTCGAAGATGACCCACCTAAAGGTAAAGGAGTACCCTTTTAGCCGCAGCACCCCATCCGTGTTAACATACGAACCCACCTCGTCCACCTTATGGAACACCTCATCATCAGCTAGGGCCATCTGAAGCCTAACGATACCTCTGCGACGTACAGTTAGGAGATCCACGTCTAGAGTAATACCAATCAGAGTCCCAACTGCCCATAAACCGAGAAAATGCCTCAACGAGTGTGGTACCCCCCTCCACGTGTACCCAAGACTGATACAACTCAAGTGCCTGCTCGATCTCCTCCTGCTTCCACTTGGTGAACAGTAACCTCATAGACTGCGTGGGAACACCGAAGTTCATACCATCGAATTTGTCCAGCTCAGCCACCGACGGGAACGCCACTTTGAACAAATTCTCACCAGCGGGCAATGCTTCCCACTTCCACCTATTAACAGAACTCATGCGGGCAACCGTCGTCTCAACCTGTTTAGCCGTAGCAGCAGTACCTTGTACTGTAACCAGAGCAATAGGCCCATCATACGAATCCCCCAGATCCTTGAACAGGTTATCCGGAAATTGAGATAACATAGTGTGCTTGCTACCAATCCCAGCAATGAAAATTGAGGGCTTAGGAATCTTGAGAGTGGGGCACTTCTTCAGCGGATGCTTGTTGTTATCACAAACGTAGCAGTAATGCTCGACCGGACAGTCCCTGGGGCGTGCGTATCCACCTCGCACTTCCAGCATCGAGTCTTCTTAACAGTCGGAGCCACAACAACATCAGCACCTCCGGGAGCAGCGGTGGTATGCACCGTCTGTTCGACCGTTGGCGCCGGTAATGCCGCAGCCCCTCCCGTCAAGACTAACCCATGTGCCGCGCTAGCATCCACCGAAACCGGGACCACTTTCTTTTTCTTGTTCTTCCTCTTTTTGGTCCCTGCTGCCGGAGTCGTGCCGACGACGAAGACGGGGGCGGAGGGAGAAGGCCCCGGGAGTGCGTCGTTCCCCTGCTGATCCGCCATGGATCGGAGTGCTTGGGCGTACGTTCTCGCGCTTCCACGAGGAGGAAGAGACAAAGGCGAAGTCGAGGAAGACGGTGACGAAGCCGACATCGTTCAGATGGGAGCAGAAACCCTAGACGCAGACGTGCACCTTACTTTCGATGACGGAGTAGCGTCCGAGCGAGCCCAAATCATCTCTTCCATGGCTTTGCACGGGGTCCACCACCATGCACAGTTGGTCCACCACGCAGTAGCATTTGAACTCCAGTGATCCCGCCGCGATCTACTTCCTTCGGATCGGCAGCTCCAGACCGCGGCCGGCCCTCCTCGTCGACGTCGGCGCCCTTGGAGAATTCGACCGGGAAGAAGTCACCTAGGCAGGGCGCAGGAGTGATCCTAGGCCGCGGGATCGGCCCCCGCCAGCCCATCCTCACCACCGTCCGTTGCAGGACGTTGCCCGAGGTAACAAACAAACAAAAGAAGGTTACTGATTCAAGTAGAGTAACTCGAATGATGGATTATACTGCTTGTTACTGAGTTATGTGATGTAATCTTGCAGCGGATGAGGTCGTGTGTCTTATAAGAACTGTGAGCGGTTGACCGAGCTTGTTCAGTCATCAGGGTTCTGGTACCTGACTTTCAAGTCCTACAACGGGTACACATCTTGCGTCCAGACTCGGTCTTCTCTACCCCCTTTCTCCCTAGGTTATATGAACATTGAATAAGGGTTTATATCTGACGGTGCAGGCTGGGGCACTACACTGCCCCTGAAGAAATGGACGACGTCTGCAAGCGGCTCAGCTCGAGGCTCGGTGTCGACCGATCTCGCTAAATGGAACAGCACCTCTTGTGCGTGCGATGCCTTTCACAGTTGCATATAGCAAAGAGTGTAAAACTATAGTGTGGAATGCAGGTCAGTTAGCCTGTAACACTACGTACCCTGATGCACATCAGAATATGTAATGTAGTCATTGTTTTGTAATGCGGTAATAAATGGTACCAAGACATGTTTATCCGCACAATCATATCCGTAATATGATAGAATTAATCCTCCTAAAATGGTACCTATGCTCTTATCAGTGCACAGATTTGGGGTTTCAGAATCCTCCTAAAATGTAAGAAGAAAATCGTTGCAAGACTACATAACCAATGCTGGCAACTATTAATACGCGCATACAATCTAGACCGTTATACCGGTTTGATCGAGAGCTAGGTCCACCGAAGCACAGCAGTTTGGTCAACAAGGTCCACTGAAGCCACCTGATGCTAACGGTCATTGCCGTTGCGGCGTGGAGGTCCCAAGGATCATTACAAGGAGTCATGAACCCAGTTATGTTTACAGTAGCATACTCGATAGACAGGAAGCGGCATATTTGAACAGAGAACCGGCATCATGATCAGGATGGTAAGGCGACATGGTCAGGACTGAAGACTGTCATCATCATCACTGCACAAGAAGAGCAGAACACCAGGGTTACTCACTCCTGATGAACAGATTTTCCTCAGTTAAGACACATACTGGATTCCACTCCTGATGAATGTAAGGCCAACTTACCCGGATTCATGGTAGTTTGTTCAGGTCGGAGCCCCCGTTGTTCTTCTCCATCAGTCCCGCCAACCAGCTGTTGAGAGACTTGGGCTGCTCTGACTCAACGTTTGATGGTGGTGTGGTCTGCACTGCTTCGTCTGCAGAAACACACGGATCACAGAAGTACTATCATACACAAAAGTCCGATCACTACGGAAAGAGGAGAATGTGATCGGTGCACTCACTCCCTCCGGCCCCATCTTGATTAGCACAATTTTTGCATTCGCACTTGGAGTTGCACCAGCTCGAGACCTTCGAAACAAACAAGAACCAACTATCCTCAGTGAGTAGGAAAAGAGAAGAAGAATGTTAGTAAAAAAAAACAATATATGCAACAAGAATAATCTACATATGGAAGACCATGAATGTAGAAGACGCACCCTCTTGCAAGAACATTTCGTGGTCCTGCATCCCGAGCGCGGGCATTTGCACCACGTCCCTGGTTCAGTTCCTGGGGCACCTGCTTTGTACACGTAGAGCGACACATATCACACGAGTATGATCATAAAGAAAACAAAAAGAGGAGAACGTGGTCCGTGCACTCACCCTCTCTGTGCCCAAAACCATTTACACATGCTACGCACCTGCACTTCGAAGTGCACGGGAAACCCTTCTGTAGAACAAGAACCAGGAAGGTCAGGAGAATAAGAGAAGAAGCATGTCCATTTTTTCAAAAATAATAGATGCAACAAGAATAATCTACATACGAAAGACCATGCATGCACAAGAGTACAAGACACACCTTGTAGCAAGGACAGTTGCCGTTCTTGCATTTCAATGTCGGGCACCCGCATCCCCTGTATTCCTCAGGCGGACGTTTGTCCTGAAATACATGCAACACGCAGCAATTGGATCAACGACGGGAGTCAGAACAACATGGTGTTGATGAATATGGTTTGCTTCAAGGAAGAAGAAGCATATGTTACTTCTGAAGGAGCATCCATCTTGTTCAGACTAGTCATCTGCGCCGATTGAACATCCATGCTGCTGGTATAAGATGATAGCTGCAATTAAAGCATAAGATCAGACACGTTCGAATCTGTTAATTGAGCTAGAGAAATTTCTGAGTCACCAACACAGCCTAAATCGAGCTTGGTAGAGTCACAGTAACTCAGCATGGTGAAGAAGAATCCACAATTGATATTGATTCAAGAAAACACACACACAATCTTAATTATGTAGGAGGAAACAAACACACTTTGTGCAATTCAAAATAACATGCGAAATTCAGGTCCTAGTGAAGTTTACAGATATCACATACATGATTCCCATCCACCGTTGCAAACGGTACATGATTTATCGGTTGGGGAGAGGCAAGCATTTGACCAGCAATAACAGGGGCAGGATTTTCTCAGGAAACAAAACTAGTACATCAGCATATCGAGTAGGTGAACATGAACCATCTGTGGAGCACTTGAGCATTCGGCATCACCATAAGGAGAATCAATCGGGTTGCTAAGCGACGGCGACGCACGCACGAACCCAGTACCTATCCGCCATGCCTGAACATAGGAATCACGCATCCACGCCAGCACACGGAGTACACAATGTTGGTTCGCCGACCAATCTAACCTAGCCACAAATCTGGGAGAAATCGATCCACACTCGAGCAACGACCCGTTGAGGGCCTGAGGCCGTTGGTCGGCGTGGCGGCCGAGGGAGGGAGGAGGCGAGAGCCGAGAACGGGAGGGGAGAGCTGCGTGCGTGCTTACTCAAACTTACGGACGGGGGCGTACGAGCGGAGGCGGCGTAGGATACTTGCGTCGTCGAGTTCTTCAGCGTTCGCCGGAGCCGGAGCGGAGGAGCGCGTCTGCCTGTGCGCGTGCCCGAGCGAGCGGGGAAATGTTAGCCATGGTGCCGAGAAACCCTAGGAGGAGGAAGCGGGGGGAGATAGTAGCGGAGCGGGGAGGGGACTAACCGAGGAGGGATAGGGATAAGCCGCCGACGTCGCTCGCCGGCAGCGGTGGTCGCGGTGGTCTGCCTGCCACCCACGACTCCAGTCCTCTCCTCCCTTCGCAACGCCAAGCGCACGGGCAGGAGCCTGGTCGGTATATATCAAGGGAGCGGAGGCGAGAGGAACCCGTGGAACGCGGCCCAGTCCGAGCGCGAAGGCCTAGCGAGCAGGGGAATGCGGCCCAGTCCGAGCGCGAAGGCCCATATCAGGCCCAATCTGCGTCGTCCAAGAGCAGCGTCATCCAATCCAGTCGGACAGAGAGACTGCCCGTCCTCCATCTCCCTCGCCTCAGGATCCGGCAGCTGCTGCCGCCGCCGGTGAGATCCTCACGTCTCCCACTCACCCTCTCCCGCCGATTCGATCTGTATCTTTCATCTCTGAATCCTCACCTCCGCGCGTCCCAGGAAATCGCCGCGGTGTGGCCTACATTTCGCACAGAACCATGGCGGTGGCGGCGGCCGGGCATTGCGCTAGGTTATGCCCCAGATAATCACCACTATATCGCTGTTTTGAATCCACTTCTGTACTACTACTAGTACTATCTCAGACTATTCCGTCCAGATGCTTGGTTGCCAGTGGTGCTCTCTGTTGACATCGGTTCAGCTTCAGATAACTGAAGCCATCGGTACTGATTTTATTTTTCAGCTGTACATACAGGGTGGCCATGCCTTCTATGGCCTTTGAGTTCGGCGCTATCGCTGCTTCCAGAGTCAAGCTCGCGTGTTACAAGTGCTGCGTGTCGTTGAAAAAGATTCGGCAACTCAATCCATCGATTCGGTACCGAGAATTCGTTTTGCCCAGGTCATCCTTCAGAGTACAAGTTTGCACACAGCTATCCTCCGACGGCATGGATGAACAGCATTGTTCTTCCGAGAAGAATCAACCTCATCAGCCATCAGATGATGATTCTGCTCTGGACGGTGATGCTTATCTCACTGGTTTGTCAGAGAAGGAAATCGAAAGAAGGCGCAAGATTGGTGCTGCAAACAAGGGGAAGGCTCCCTGGACAAAAGGAAGAAAATTAAGCATAGGTATGGCCATGCTCTTGCCTACCTCGGTTATTTAGCTGCACAAAATTACAATGTGCTACGCAAGTAGTAGTATGTCGTTACAGTAGAGAATGAGAAGCAGCACATTTTCTTGTAGAGCACAAGCAGCTCATCAAGCAACGCACTATCGAGGCACTGAATGATCCCAAGGTGATGTAATGTAAGAGACTGCTTTTGCATCTGCTGGAGAGTTAGTACTCCCTCCGATCCATATTAATAGGTGCTGAAATGGATGTATCTAGCAATAAAACATGTCTCAATACATCCACAGCACCTATTAATATGGATCGGAGGGAGTACTTGGTTATGGATTGTGAATTGTCCTGGAAAACTGAAGTCATTTTCCCCCTTTTCGTCTTCTAATCCCAGGTTAGGAAGAGAATGGGGCATCGTCAATTGCATAGGTATATCATAAATGGATATATCTGTCATGTAAAGATGGTGGTATAAACACTAAATATCTAGCTTTGAAAACAAGTTATGGTTGACCATATTTTCAGACAAGCGAGCAAAGAAAAAATAAGTGCTGCACTGAGAAAGATATGGGAGAGGCGAATGGTTTCTGTCAAGTCAAGACAGATGATACTTCGGATATGGTCAGATAGTATCGCTGAAGCAGCGAAAGAAGGTGACCACGGGCAAGATAAGCTGGATTGGGACAGCTATGACAAGATAAAGTCTGAGATGATTTCTGTTTTCCTATGGAACAAAGAGAAGGAACGGATTATGAAGAAGCTTAAGAGGGCAGTGGCAAAAATCATAGCCAAGAAGCTTCAGGCTGCAGAGAAAAGGGAAGTACAGGCTAGGAGAACAAAGAAGGCGAAACCTGAGAAGCTGGTGCTGCAAAAGTCACATGATCAGCCGAGACGGGTGGTAGCTTCTACAAGATCAAAGCTCAAGGAGAGGCTGACCAAGGTAATCGGCGATTCCTGTATCTTGTCGCATTGCATAGCACTTGACTGAGCCTATATGTATGTAGACACTTACATCCTAGTACCCAACTATTGAGCCTAAGGATTTTAGGCCTATTACTTTTTGCTTGCAGTAATCCCTGCTTACAGAGATTGTTAGTGACGTTGTCTAAATTTCGTTATCTGAAAAACGTTTGTCCGGCAGCGCCGTAGTTATTTTGAACAATTTTGTTATATGAGAATATCCCAGAATGTGGATCCATTGTTTAGCACTGATAGAAACATGATGCTGTACGCTATGCGGGTTTCTCCCCTTCCGATTTTGCTATGGCCTGACACTAACTTCAAGCTCTTGTTCTGTCTGTCTTGATGATCCAAGTGGCACGGTCGCAAGAAGGAGCTTGAGATCGTGATAAGCTCCTCGCGGGGGAGGAAAGGTGGAGGGCCACGGAAGCCGGCGGTTGTGAGGCGGAGGGCAGTGGAGAGGCGAGCCGAGGTGGACCTGGTGAATGAGCGCCCTGCGGTTCCCACTGGCCGGCTGCTGATGGAGCTCCACTCGCCTTGCAAGGATGGTGTCCCCTATGCCGACACCTGACCCGAACCGTTGCGCTCAGGATAAATAGCATGCTCCCAGTTTTAAGCCGAAGCTGTTGTGGAACTTGTGATGTGAAACAGTTTCTGAGCTTCTGCATTGTCGTTTGGGGTTTTCCTGTACACATTCTCGGTTGTTCTAGTATGTGGTTTGTTGGCCGTTGCCTCTTTTGTCCGAATATTATGGACGAGACGGGTTTCTTGTTCACTTATTTATGTGCCAAGATTAAACCAGAAGTTCATTAGTCAGGTCTCAGTTTTAAAAAAAAAGAGCCAGCGGAAGAACAGTATGCCGGAGAAATAGCGTCTACCGCATCTGTACTTCTGTAGTCATACTAGTACCTTAGAATGTAAAAGGTCCCTTGCGTCCTGCCATTTCTTTGTGTTTTTTTAAATGGTTTCAAAATTTTCAGCATTGATAGTATGTTCACTAGACACTTAATTTATTTCGGTCAGCCATAGTAGAAGAAAACAGGCTTTCGTCCCGCTTTATAAATAAAGCCAAATGGCTGAATCGATACAAAGTGATGATGGGACCTCTTACAAAGAAGATCAAAGATAGAAAAGGAAATTACATAGAGCGTCAAACTTGCCACCGAGATCACCTGAACAAGCCCTAGGGACAAGACTCCACGACGCCGCCCCCAGGAGGGTAACGACGTAGCATGTCGCCGACGTCGAGACTGGATGGTCAAGGGTTTTCACCCGAAGTCCTAACGCGACGAAGATAGCCGCAACAGCGCCCCCAAGAGGGTAACGATACCCGCAGGCATCGCCGCCATTGGCGCCGAAGCGCAGAGCTTTCGCTCGAAAAAACCTACGCACAACGTCTGCACCGTCAGGCTGCTCACTAACCCTGAGAATGGACTATAGAGCGCGATCTGGGAGTTGTTGCCACCAACACCAGGAACCCCTTGCCGCCCGCTCCCCGCCATACCCGCAGGTCTCGCCGCCATTGGCACCGAAGCGCAGAGCTTTCGCTCGGAAAAACCTTCGCACAACGTCCGCACCGTCAGGCTGCTCACTAACCCTGAGAATGGACTCTAGAGCGCGATATGGGAGTTGTTGCCACCAACACCAGGAACCCCTTGCCGCCCGCTCCCCGCCATCCACACGACCAAGGAGAGAAGCCATCACCACCGCCACGTCACTCGCGGGGTCAACGTGGCGGTCGAGTGGGGCCGGCGACGAATCCAGGCCCGCGAGGCCGCCATCCGCAACCCATGGGAGGAGATCCGCCGTTCTCCACCGCGTGAGGCGGTCGTCGACCGGACGCAGCAAAATAGGGCCGGTCGGGCCTAGATCAGCCCGCCGGGCCAAGATCAGGCCCAACTAGCCGCGCTGCAGCGCCAAGGTCGCAGATGGCATCACACAGAAAGACTCCAAACGCGGGCAACGGCTGGGCCCGTAAAACCCATATCAGGCCCAAACGGGCCCAGATCCGAGCTGAGCAACACCAGCCATGGCAGCATCCGGAGTCCACCCATCACCGTCGCAGGTGTTGTCCATGCTGACGTCGTCGAAGATCCAGGCTGCCAGGACGCTGTCCATGGTGCCACCACCGTGGTCTCGCAGGCCGGCCCGCCGGGACAAGGTCGTTGCGCCATGTGCACCGCCGCCGGATGCAACGCCTCCACCTGAGCACGCTAAAACCGTGCAGGTCTCCACGCCACCGCAAGAACGACTGTGCCACCGGGCCCCTGCCCAACGTGGCGCCCACTGCCGACGCTCACGACCCGCGCCGCTGCCCCGCACGAGGGAGAAGAGAAAGCCCTGCCACCGCCCACGCCAGCCAACGGCCCGCGACGTCGTCCGGCGACGAGGAGGAGAGGGTGGGACGGGAGGGAGGCCCTGGAGGCACCGGCTGCTAGGGTTCCCCGTCGCCCGCGGGAGCGACGCGGGGAACGAGTCTAGTTCTATTCTCCCCAGTCAGCCATAGTGGATAGACATGGAGAATATTGATTTGATTTTTACCATGACAATAGCCTAGGCGTGTCTTGATTTCATGCGGGTCCTCAAATCAATATACTCTATGTCTATCCACTCGGTTGCACTAACTGTTGTACGTCCAGCCAGCTCCACCTCTTCTTTCTCCCTATGCCTATCTCATCCAATCCGCCGAGCGCCGAGGAGACTGCGAGCTTTCCTGTGTCGCCGCCGGCTGAGATAGAGGACGGGGCGGCCAACAAGTGGAGGCGGGTCGAGTTAGAACAGCAAGAGCCTCCAGGGAGCCTCGACTTCATCAGGCCTTGTTTGGTAGGACGGGCTTTGAGGGGATTAGTGGGGATAATCCCTAGAGGGATTGGGTGAACCCCTTCCCTTCACCCAACCCCCACAAAACCTCTTTGTCCTAATCCCCTACAATCCCCTCCATTTGAAACGTCATTTGGTAGGCAGGGTTGATGCATAAATTCACAACGTCATTTCCAAGCATTCATGTAGGCAAATCAACATAGCTTAAAAAAGATACAATTTTTATACCAGAGCGCATGAACAATTTTTTTTTTCAAAATAAACATGCAATATTTCATAGCATTCAAAAGATAAGAACTTTAATCACATACTTCCATGATCTACTGAACAGTAGTATTGTATTTGTTATAACAGGCAATCTGGCAAGTATTCCGGCTCAATAGACCAACATAGTTTCAATATTTACTCTTGTAACTCCCTACCAATGGAGGATAAGTAGCGAACATTGTACACCAAGTGAGAAACAGAGATCTCCACCAGATTCATGGTCAACACAAGACATCACACATAACAGGAAGTTCAGACATAATTTAGCTAATTACCGCGACACACCGAGCCACTTTGAGAAGACATGCATCAAACTCGGTGTAGTCACTCACTAAGATCATGGTCTTGTGCCGATCATTGACTCCTCCTAAAACATGAAAACAGAGGTAGATTGTTTAAAAGAGCATAAAAGACAAGACTGCATATGCCACTTCAAAATTAAGATGATAGTCTCGCTGACCTAATACAGTTCAGTTCAAGTTCAGACCTTGCCAACAGAAAAACTAAATGCGACCAGTAGAGACATAAACTCAAGATGCAAGCTGAAACTTGGAATTGAGTGAGCAGTAGAGTTCAAAATTTAGTGTCAATAGCCAATATGCTTCTACTACTATGATTTTAAGAAGTATGTCCATTGATTGCAAAGAAACAGAAACAGAGTAATGAAAAATAAACGCAGAACATTGCAGCCGGATAAGTACAGATAAACAAGCTAACCAGTTCACTAAAGCCAATGCTTCCTGTACTGTGCAACACTAAGCAGATTGGCCAACAAACGGTAGCAGATCTGGCACAATGTGCCGCACTGCACATCCCATGTCTAGTGAGTTCTGAGGGGATTTAACATGTGTGAGTTTTTATGCCTTGTCTAGTGAGTTCCTGTTGCATGAACTTTCTGCCTAATCAGTAGTGACAGTGCAATACTTAACCATCTTTGCTTGGTGGTTTTGTAGTATAATCTACTTGGAGAAGAAAGCAAGCTTCTCCTCGACCTTGATTCTAGTATCCAATATAAGCGTCTCTCTTCTTAGGTAAGATGCAAAAGACCTAAATATGTGAGGCTCCATCCTATAAGCTGTTCGGCAATTCTTGACATGCCCTCTAAGAATGTCATCAACACGCTTCTTGCCATATAGAAACGAGCTATGCCGTTGCTTCTTCTCTACTCTACTACCAAGTTGGTGTAATAATGGCAAAATTGTGAGTATCATCTCATCATCATCCTCCTCTCTTCTCTTCCTAATTCGATCAAGTCTTCGTGAATCCATTGCAACACTAGACTAGAGAAATTAAGACGTAATAAGATTTCAGGAGCTAACAAGACACACATTGAGATAACATAGAAGCTAACAAGACACATTAGTATTGAGGATATATAGAAGCAAGCATACCGAATTTAGGCGTGCAAACCGGATCCCACGACGGTGGCAGGTCGTCCACTCCAACGAGAACCGGAGCAGCAGGTAACTACAATCAGGAGTCATGAGGCAGATCAGCAAAAAAATAAAGTACTATTGATCACTATACTACAGATATTTTAAACTACTATCCACGAGCAAACTATTGTCCTGACAGACCAAGCAAGTACTTAACAAAAGCTAGCCAGAAGCTCAGCCTAATAAGCCTAACTATTGTCCTGCAAAAAAAAAGGCAAACTATTCTAATTGACTGTAGCAATCAGTACTAGTGTTTTCTGCATCAGTGTTATAAAGCGTGGCAGAGAAACTATGTAAGGCAGAATTACATTACATCAAGTTTATATCTCTTGAACTGGGAGATAATATGTGAGTAGATGGGAGAAAAATAGGAGTTGGTAAGATTTTTGATCAACTAAATAGTGGCCAAAGCTCAATGATGTACGGCAATAGCACACACGTACATGAATGTCAGGACCATACCAACTGGAAAGGCCAAAGTACATGCATGCGCACAAAGTATAAAAAACATACATCCTGCATCTATGCATTTGGAGCTTTTAAGAAGTTGACTGACCGTACTCAGCACCATCACAAACCAGAAAGAATGACAGGACCATACCAACTGGAAAGGCCACAACTTAAATCTAGACATGTAACAAAAGAAATGCCTTATGTCTCTGATCATTCAATCCACATCTAAGAAGGTTAACTTTCCTTTTGCTTTTACAGAAATGAGGGACTACCTACCTTTTTTTCAAGTACAGCATGAAAGACATGAAAAACTGAGAAAGATTTTGGTAAACAGAGATTAAAATGCATACAGCTTACTAGAACGAGATCCATGTAGACAACAAAACCATTCATCCTATGTAGACAACAAAACCTCCAAACTTGCAACTATCTCGCTATCAGATTGAAAATAAGCTCACTTGAACTAAAACTATTAATTCCGAGGACAATGACACACCACCAGTGCAACCTAAATTCGGTGTACTATAAACTAGTAGCACAAGACTGCGCATATTAGTCTGACACGTGGAGTTTACCAGTACAATGGACTGGTGAAGAAAGTCTGGAAACACATTGACGACTATGAACTTTTTATTCAGCAAATGCATGGTTTTCTTTCAAAAAAACTAACAATACTTAGTAGTTCCAGGGCACGTATGCATTGAGCCCGATACATCAGCAGCTAATTGATGGATAACCAACAATACTTAGTAGTACCATGATCCCAGTATGTACAGCATGCAGATGTACAGCATGCAGATGACGCTACCGCGGTAAGAGGATTTCGGATAACGCGTAATGACAGATAACCCACGACCTCCCCATCTTCACCGAGATCACGCGGCCGCCGGCCGTGACAGACAACCCCACGACATAGCTCCTTATCCTCAGCTACTTAAGTTCCAGTTGATAACCAGAACATGCCTTCAGAAAATTCTCATGGAGAACAAGATCGTCTGCTACTGATTTGGTGTGCTATAAAGAACATAGCAATGCCACTCCACCACAGGCTATAAACATGACGGATTGTCGAGACATCGTAGTAGTTTTCATAGACGGGGGTGCCATGAGACTACGGTAGAGACGTGGGGTAACGGGATAGCGTAGTAACACAGAACACAGGATTTTACCCAGGTTCGGTACGTCGTGACAGTACGACGTGCCTACTCCTGCACTTCTCACTAATTGGGACTAAAGCCCGTAAACAGGGTTACAATGTGAGGGTTTTAGATCTAAACCACTCGACGAGGATGAGCTTCTCGGCGAGTTGGCGTAGAGCTTCTCTGTTTGTTCGTCCTTTTGTTTATCTCCCGTCCGGCTTTATATAATAGCCGGATTAGGGCTTACAGAATAGGAAACCTAGAAAACTACGGTAACTTGTAACTTGGAAAGCAAAGAATCCGTCTTCTCCTCCAAGCCAGATCACATGGGCTGTGATCCGGGTTCTTCTAGAATCCGGCTTCTGCGCGTCGGATTACTGGGCCGCCTAATGGACCTAAGCCCACTACCACTTAGGCCACCCTGGTAATCCGGCACTTGGCCTACCATCTTCTATACCCCTATTTGGTATATATCCGACAGTAGCCCCCAAGAAGGATCAAAACTCTGATTCTCCGCCGTTCGCCAAATATTCTTTGTCTGAGAAATATTGATTCAGCAGTCTTGATTCTTCTTATTCTTCTTTTGAAAAAGATGGTAACATGAAACTCGGAATCCTGAAAATCCGGCTTTTCTCTCACGATCCTTCGCGGAAAAGGAACTTCTGACGTCAGCGCTTAAATCATGCTGACGCAGGCGACGTTTGGTTTCACGCGGGAAACCCTGCAACGTTTCTCTGACAGATTCTCACGGGAAACGAGGAGATAGCTATAATTTCCCTGTCGTTTCATTTCCCGGATTTTCCGGCGAGCGACACGCGTCGAACATCCAACGGTCAAAATAGCCGTTGGCACGCATCTAAACGGTTTTCCGGCTATAAATAGCCGTCCTCGTCCTCAACGAAAACTTTCCACACTCCTCACTGTCCACGCCATTGACGCGAACGAGCTCGAGAGCAAAGCACCGTCCCAAGCGCACTTAGCCTCCAAGCACGCCGGAACGCAACGCGCCACCACGAGATGGCCTCCTCGCCGTCCTCGCCGACCTGCGCCGCCATCAATGAGCTCATCGGCGACTTAGATCCGCAACTGGGATCGCCCAAGCACACCGGCGGCGAGCCGGAGAAGACCGCGGCCTCCGCGGCGGGTGAAGCGAATTCTTCCGCCGCCGCGGACGTTGCGGGATCGAGCTCCGCAGCCTCCCCGCCGTTTGCTCCAGAAACGGCGGAGGAAAAGATCCAACTCCTCGGCGACGAGCTCGCCGCCGCCTCTGCCGCCGCCGGAGCAGACGAAGAGGCGGAGTCTGCAGGCAATTGGATTGCATGCAGCATTCCTCCGGCTCTCCTTCCAAACATGGAAAAGGAGGGCCTGGTTCTTAAGAAGAAGTGGCGGCTTCCAGAAGACGAGACCGAGCCAACGCCAAAAAATGGCGAAAGGGTCCTTCTTTGTTCCCACCTTCTTCGAGGTATGGGACTTCCACCTTCTTCCTTCTTCCTCCAAATCCTTTCTCACTACAACATCCAGCCCCATAACCTTCCTCCCAACTCCATCCTCTACATGGCCGGCTTCCAGGCTTTGTTCGAGGGCTACTTAGGGCTAGAACCTAGGTTAGATTTCTGGACTTACTGCTTCGGGGTTAAGCGGAACTCTTCGGAGGGCGCACTCCCGACTTGCGGGAACATATCTTTCACTCTTCGGAGATTCCGAGAAGATTGGTTCCCCAAGATAAAAACGTCGGAATCCGTCAAATTTTGGACGGGTTCCTTCTTTTATCACCCCGACGTGCCTTTCCCTAAGGAAGCCGTCGGGGTTCCTCCTTTCGTGAACTCTGCCGCAGTTCCCCAAGACAACTGGGGAACGGAAGCCGTCCAGGTTCTGCCGCAAGATCTACTAAAGATCAAGCGGCGCATCGCCAAGCTCACCTCCTCCACCCCACCTTTGACCGGTATGGATACGGTCTTTTGCTGGCTGAATAGACGGATTCAGCCGTTAGCAAACCACGGTGGTCGCCTTTTGTGCGAATACACGGGAGCCAAGGATCCTATGCGGACAATCAACAAGGATTGGCCCGTAAAGGAGCTTCGACGGTGCATCAACCAGTTGGTCGCATCACGCGACCAATATGAAGCGAGTCGGCCGATGTACACGGCCGACAACCCGGTTCCCAAGGTAATTTTTCAGTCATTTGGGTATAATTTCAGTATTCTTTCTCGGATAACCTAACTTCTGATTCCGATTGGTTTTTCCGGCAGTTTGCGGATCTTCCAGACTCGGAGTTGGCTTCCGAGGCCGAGCTGGACGCGCTGCGCGCCGCCGCTACAGGTGGACGCAAGCGCAAGAAGATAACTTCCTCGGAAGAAATTATCGACCTTGACGGAATCCCCGTCGCCACTTCCAGGTTCTTTCTTCTGGATTCTTTTTTCTTTTATGGGAACTTTTCATCCATCCTCGGTTTTTTAACTTTTCCGGGTTTTTTGTTTTTAGCCTGCCTCCCTCCAGTTTAAAACCAAAGAAGCTGAAGAAACACAAGGTTGCTTCCAGCCGAGGCGGTCAACCTTCTCCCGCCGTTGCCCCGGACACGCCGTCCACAATGGCGGAAGAGCAAGCTGCAGCCCCCACCACCAAGCCCTCAGAGCCCAGCCAGCCCGTTGTGTCGAACACGGACACGAGGGAAAGGGCGGCTCCAGAGGTGGAGAAATTTTCTCGGACTTTCGACGAAGAAATTCCCACCTTTGACAAGGACTTCAAGATTATCAACGACGGCCTAAGCGCGGCCGGAACTGCTTTTGCGGAATACGCAAAAGAGTTCAAGGAAAACTTGGCGGGTTTGCACTGAATGAGCCAGGTATGTAACTCTAGCCCCCAAGCATTAAACAAAATTGCATGCCTGTTTTGCTTTGATGCTTTTTGTAACCATTCTTATCCTTGCTATGTTGCAGCAAACCGCCGAAACCATAAACATGGAAGTTTTCAACAAACTCACCATCAAGAATAAGGAGGTTAGAAATCTCCTTTCTATTCTTGAGGAGAGAGAGGCGGAACTGGCATCGTCTCAGCTCGCTTTGTCGGAAACATCAGGTACACATTTTTCCTCTGAGGTTTGCGATTCAATTTTTTGTCTAAGTACTTATTCCGGAAATTTGCTAAACCCGGAATTTTCTTTGCTTTCCAGCTGCTTTGGTTAAGGCCAAGCAAATAGCTGAAGACGCCGGCAATGCCGAGAATCTCCGGAAGGAGAATTTGGAGCTTCACAAGCATCTTGTGAAGGCTCAAAAGGATCTGGAGGCCAGCAACATGGCCCTTGGAGTTGCCAACTCCAAGGCTTCTGAACAGGCGGAGAAGGATAAATCCACCATTCAGGATTTAGAAAATGCTCTGAACCTTCGCCTGGAGGAAATCTCCGAGATCGACAAGCTTATCGGTAATTTTCCGTTACCTTTTTTATTTTTTCCATATCTTGTTTTTCTTCTCTGTTTTTTGCCTAACATTTTTTATTGTTTTGTCGGAAAAAACAGGAGATATCCCAGATGGTACCCGGCTTGAAGGGATCCAAGCCTTTGGGAAGATGTGGACTTCGATCCGTGCTGCTGGAATGCAGCTGGTGAACAAGTTTCTTCCCGCAAGGACTGGGGAGTTCTCGGAGGTTGAAAAACTTCCGGGAGCCATCATGGAGGTGGCGGAATCCAGGGATTCTATCCTGCGTTCCGCTGCACGGGGTGGTGCGCGTATGGCACTCGGCCTTATGCGCATGCACTACCCCGGTGCTAAATCCTGGCGCGTGGCGTCCGGTGTCCCTCAAGGATACACGGACACTCAGCGAAATACCATCTTTGATGAAATCAAAGGCCACGCCACCCAGATTGCCTCCATGGTAAATATTTCCGTCAATTATCCAGAAGAGGAGATCCCTCCAATCCCCGAGGATGACAGCAACGAGGAGGAATCAGATGCTTGAAGGGCTACCTTTGACATGGATAGTAAAAATAGACAATAGGAGCATTACTGTTCTTTCAATGCAATCTAAAATGTAATGCTTCTGTTTGTATGAATGAAAAATTCCGCCTTTTGCAATTTTTAGTTATGAAATTTTTTGCAAGGTTTTTCGGATGTTACTATTCCTTTATCTTCTAAGTTCTCTGGCATATATGCTTTAACTGTCCTTAGTGTTTGAAATGGCTCAAATATCAATATGAATCGTCATGCCGAGTAACTGGGCGTAACCAATCAGTTTAAACTCGGAAACATGGACCATGCTAAAGGCATTTTTACTAACTAGTTCCAGTAACCCAACACATACGCAATCAGATAATGCTTAGAGAAACAAGGAATTTTTTGACCGAAACTTGGGCACGCAGGCAATTCAAGTTTCCTTTAGCCGTTAGCAGGCTGAAAAAACATTCAGTTTCTTAACGCCGAGTACGCAGGCATAATTCGGGTTAACATTGAGTATTTTGTAAGATCATTGGGAAATAGAGAAGGTGGAAACATGCTTTTACTATAATGAACTTGTAAAAACCATGGATACCAGAAATCCAACAACTTTATATCATGATCTCAAAAGATGTTTACATAGATATTGAACTAAGTATAGAAGAGACATAACTGTTATGTATTCAAAAGCTTTGCTATCCACTTGACTTTGTCGGATTTCTTCAACAACTTGTATAGTGTTAGGATTTTAGCCCCCAGCCGACTAATAAATCTGCTAACGGCAGCTGCGGAACCCGTCAATCTTTGGACATCTTTGACGCAGGTAGGTTTTGTGATGTTCAAGATTGCCTTGATCTTTTCCGGGTTAACTTCTATTCCTCTGTGAGAAACGATGAAACCCAGAAGTTTTCCTGAGGGAACCCCGATACGCACTTAGATGGATTCAACTTCATCTTGTAGGTGCGTAAGTTTTCGAAAGTTTCTCGCAAATCCTCAAGGAGTGTATCTTTTTCCTTGGTTACGACAGCAATATCGTCCACATAAACATGGACATTTTTTCCAATCTGACTATGCAAACAACGTTGCATGCAGCGCTGGTAGGTTGCACCTGCGTTCTTCAGGCCAAACGGCATGGTTACGTAATAATATGTCCCGTATGGGGTTATGAAAGAAGTCTTAATTTGATCTTCCTTTTTCATGCGTATTTGGTGGTACCCGGAGTATGCATCCAAAAAGCACAAAAGCTCAGAGCCTGCTGTGGCGTCTATTATTTGATCGATTCGCGGTAATGCGAACCTATCTTTCGGACACAATTTGTTCAAGCCTGTGTAATCTATACACATTCTAAGAGCAGTAGTGTCTTTCTTCGGTACTAATACCGGATTTGCGGACCAGTCAGTATGGATCACTTCCTTGATGAAATCCGCTGCTAAAAGCCGGATAATTTCCTTGCCAATAGCCTTCCGTCTTCTTCCGTCAAATCGACGGAGACCTTGTTTGACGGGTTTTGATCCAGGAATAACCTTAAGTTGGTGCTCAGCAAGTTCCCTGGGTACACCTGGCATGTCAGCTGGACACCAGGCAAAAATATCCCAGTTCTCACGGAGGAACTTGATGAGCTCGCCTTCCTATTTGTCAGTCATCCCAGTCCCTACGACGACAAATTTTGTCGGATCTTTGGGATCTAGGATTACCTGTCTTGTATTCTCGGATGCCTTGAAGCTGTCTGTTGGCTTCCGAGTTTCTTTTCCTGCCGGCATTTCTGACGGCGATACCTCCTTGGCTAATTCCTTCAGTTCTTCCTTTGCTATAACTCTCTGAGCGCAAAGGGCGTTTTCTTTCTCCAACTCATTTGCCAGCTTGAAATCACCAGCTATAGTGATTACTCCTCCTTTGGGTCCTGGCATCTTCAGCTTGTTATAAATATAACAGGATCTTGCCATGAATTTGGCGAAACCTGGACGTCCGAGTATTGCGTGATACACGCTTTCGAACGGCACTACTTCGAAGGATACTTTTTCCTGCCGGAAGTGATCTTTATCTCCGAAGGTGACATCTAGGGAAATTTCTCCTAGGGATCGTGCTTGCCTCCCAGGGACGATACCATGGAAGCGTATGTTGCTGTAGTTGAGCTGAGACTCGGAAATCTTCAGATGCTTCAGTGTATCCAGGTACATTATATTAATGCTGGATCCTCCATCCATCAGCACTCTTCTTAGCCTAGTATTTTGAACAATAGGGCTTACAACAAGAGCTTGTGTGCCGGGTTCAAGGATATTTCCGGGATGATCAGACTGATCCCAGATTATCGGTGTGTTGGAGTACTTCAAGAATTTCGGGGTTGCCGGAACAACCGCGTTTATTTCTCGAAGCGTTCTTTTTGCCACGTTTGCTGATGGGGTTGCTAAGAAAGTTAGCATTGCTTCTCCATCAACTCTCGGAAACTTGGGTTCGCCTTTACGCTGTTCTTCCTGGATTTTTTCGTCAGTGTCCGATTCACTGTCTTCTTTGTCAGCTTCTGGCTTTTGTTTGGCGGGTTTCCTTTTGGAACCCTTCCCTTTATTTCCGGACCCTGCACTGCCTTTCATGTGCTTATTCAGCCGGCATTGCGCGTTTGTATGGGTGGGTTTCCCAAATTGCGAGTGGTGAACGCAAGGTTCCGACTTAATCCTTTCCCACTCCTCTGGAGTGTAATTGATTGGATCTGGGTTGCGTCCTTTCCACTTATTTCCCTTTTCTCCTCCAAAGGCTATGTTCACCTCTTTGAGCTTCGTCTTTGTTTCTGGAGTGGCTTTTTTGTCAGAACGAGGGGTTTTCTTGGCGAGTATCAATGATTCAATATTGCCTCCTCTTGCTCTGATGTCATCCTCGGCTGCGGCATGCTCATTGGCGGTTGTAAGCATGGATCCGAGATCCTTGTGCTTTTTGGAACCAACCATGAATGGTACGAGTCCGGGTTTTAGGCCATTGACGAAAGCATGCATTGCTTGTACGTCAGTTACTCCAGAGCAACTATTCTTCATTGCTGTCCATCTGGAGATGAAATCCATGTATGGTTCATCCTCAAATTGCGTGCAACGGTTTAGCTGGTTGATGCTATTCGGGCGTTTGTATGTTCCCCGGAAATGCTGAGTAAATACTCTAGCCATATCGTCCCAGCTGTCGACTGTTCGTGACGCTAATCCATTGATCCAATCTCTGGCTCCGTCCAGCAGCATTAGGGGAAGAAACTTGACAGCTTCCAAGTCTGTCCCATTGTTGATCTGGACGGCTGTATAGTAGTCCGAGAGCCAGGTATCCGGGTTTGTGCTGCCGGTGTATTTCTGGTACGTTGGACCGACTTTGGCAAAGCCAGAATGCAACGTTATTCTTCGGATCCTGTCAGTAAAACACTTAGGACCAAAGTATAGATCATCCTTTTCTGCTCTGTCAATGTGTGCAGAATATCTTCCGGCTGAATGGACAGAAGGGGATCTGCTCCTTTCTCTTCCATTGTTGCGCGAACGCGCTTTTCCGGGATTGTTTCTATCTCTTCCGTGTTCACGCCCTTTTGGATTAGGCGGAGTTCTACTCCTGTGCCTTTCTTTGTCCTTAGGCGGTGTCCGGGATCTCTCACGCCTGTGAGGTATATCGTATCTTCCAGCTTTCTCAGCTGGGTTTCTCGGAGGTGGCATTATTTTGCCGTCCTTCCGGTGTTTTTCTTCCCGATCATGGGGTTTATACCCATCTTTCGGGAGATGGGATCCGGTCCTAGACGCTGCATCCCGGTTGTCGGGGTTTTTCTTGTCCTTTCTCGGATCCTCTTTTTTGTCTTTTGAGTTGTCTGAATCCCCAGGTTCTTCCGGTCCAGGTGCTCCAGCAGCGCAAGTAGCCGTCTTGCATAGGGCGGAGTTATCATGCAGCCTCCCTGATCGCTCTTGAGCGCGCTGTTGTTGTTGCAATGCTTTTCCTAGGAAAGCATACACCCCTTGGAGTTTTTCCCCGTTGGAATACAGATCGTTGTTAAGAATCGCGAACGCTGCTTCCGCGTTTTCTGCTGCGGTCTTGTATATTGGTTCGCCCTTGGCATCTTTGCCGTTTACCTGCTTTTGCCAAGACGGGTTATGGAACCTTTCTTTTGGCGGCAGTTCTTCCGGTCTTGCGATTCCGGGTAACCTAGTAGGTTTTAACGCGGATCTATTCTTTCTCTCGTACTCCTCTATTTCTTCCTTCATGACCTTGATGTCATTATGGGTTTGTTGGAGATGTTGCCGAGATCTGAGTAGATGTTGCTGTTGCCGTTGGAAAGCTTGTCTCCTGGCTTCCAGCATCTCAGGGGGTTCATCTGGTCCCACTGGTGTTTGCAATAGTTCTTGCTCTTCCTGTTCCGTCATTGGCGGAGCAGTGATTTCTTTGGATTTCTTCTCCGCAGGCTTTGTTCCGCTAACATCTCCAACTTCCAGGTTTTCATCAGCGAGATCAGCTGATTTTTTCTTCCGGATTTTGTATTGGAGTTTTTTAGCAGCACGGTGCTTTTTCTTGGAAGAGGGAGGTTTTTTGACAGGCTCATCTTCTGTCATCTCCTTGACACTGGGGAATATCGGAGAAGTTTCTCCGTCTTCTCTCTCTTCCTCTGGCGGAGGGGTTTTAGGGCTTTCCTGGCTGCCGGCGTCCGTGGTATCAGCCGGTTTCGCCATTAGAACTTCATGGAATCCCTCTTGAAAGGACTTAACCTTTCTTACGAAGGCGTCCTCATCTTTGTCTTCGGAGTCGAAGTTATCCGATCCGGTTTCCGACTCCAACCTCGCCTCAATGGCGGCAAGCACGGATTCTGCTTCCGAGTTCATCGTCTTGTTGACGGATGTCGGATCTTCCGCCTCTGTGACGGGTGTTTGGTCTTCCGTCTCCATGACGGGTGCGTTGTTGTCTGCCTCTTACACGGGATTTCCGTCATCCGTGTTTTCGGCGATTTCGGATTGCACCATGCCGATAAAGTGTGTATCACTTTTTTGTCAGCGATCTGAGCAGAATCCGGCATCGTAGTCATCTTCGACTGGGTATAGGGCGGGTGGGATAAATTTGCTTCCACCGCAAAACCCCATTGCTTCTGCAGTTAGCCCGATAAAGATGTTAGCAGATCCTATCGGTAACACGCAGGCACTTACCAGGTGGTTTTGCGCCGGTATGTAGGATCCATTGTCGAGGAAGCGCCCGACGTCGTTGTCGAATTCCAAGCTTCCGACAGTGATTGATCTTCCGATTCCGCCAAGTATCCCAGATCGGAATCTTACGCCTGACGTCGTTTGCCCCACGGTGGGCGACAACTGTCGAGACATCGTAGTAGTTTTCATAGACGGGGGTGCCATGAGACTACGGTAGAGACGTGGGGTAACGGGATAGCGTAGTAACACAGAACACAGGATTTTACCCAGGTTCGGTACGTCGTGACAGTACGACGTGCCTACTCCTGCACTTCTCACTAATTGGGACTAAAGCCCGTAAACAGGGTTACAATGTGAGGGTTTTAGATCTAAACCACTCGACGAGGATGAGCTTCTCGGCGAGTTGGCGTAGAGCTTCTCTGTTTGTTCGTCCTTTTGTTTATCTCCCGTCCGGCTTTATATAATAGTCGGATTAGGGCTTACAGAATAGGAAACCTAGAAAACTACGGTAACTTGTAACTTGGAAAGCAAGGAATCCGTCTTCTCCTCCAAGCCAGATCACATGGGCTGTGATCCGGGTTCTTCTAGAATCCGGCTTCTGCGCGTCGGATTACTGGGCCGCCTAATGGACCTAAGCCCACTACCACTTAGGCCACCCTGGTAATCCGGCACTTGGCCTACCATCTTCTATACCCCTATTTGGTATATATCCGACACGGATCGTACTCGATTTGGTTACAAGGGTCGACAATATAAGCATAATTCCCAGGAAATAGCCCAGTAAGAAGGTACTATTTGCTACCATGCCTAAGAAAATCACTGAAAACAGTCAGACTAGACTCGATAGACTGACATAAGCATCATCAGTTCATGAAAATAAATATGAACAGAAACACCGAGACAAACCAACCCAAAAATTGATAGTCACAACTAAAACTAAACAAGGTTAATATGAGCATCTTATAGCACATAAACATCACAAATTCACAACCAGCGAGACAACATAATCACAACTAAAAATGATTAAGGCTTTCTTGCACAGTTCTTTTCTTTTTCTATCTCTACAAAAATCACTACGATGTTGACCTACCTTACCTACAGCTACTACAGTGGCTGATTGACGCAGTACGCAGCCGAGATGTCATGGAAGCAGAAGCTGCAGATGCCAATGGATTCGTCCATCGGGCGGGCTAAAGCCTAGATCTCTCAGCACCGTGCGGGTCGGTTGCCGGAGCTACTCGGCAAGCAAGATCCAGGAGCAGATGCCCAAGGCGGCGAGCGACACAGAGAGAAGAGGTGAGGGGGAGGGGAGACCTACCGAGGAGAACGCCAGCGGCGGCAGCCAGCGACGGGAGGAGGAGGCGGCGTCCAGCGACGGGGGAGGAGGCGACGGCGGCGTCCAGCGACGGGGGAGGAGACGAAGGCGGCGTCCAGCGACGGGGGAGGAGGCGACAGCGGCGTCCAGCGACGGGGGAGGAGGCGACGGCGGCGTCCAGCGACGGGGGAGGAAGAGGCGGCGCCAGTCGGTCGCGTTGTCCCCGGTCGTTCCACTCGTCCCTCCTCGAGGCTTGAAACACGCGTGGGTTTGGGGGGTTTGGGGTGGTTTGGCCGGGGTGGCCCAACCCACCCCGCTGCACCAAACGGGCCGCCAGGTATTTTCGGGGGTTTCGACCCCCGAGCGGAAATTCCCTACGATCCCCGGCCCACCCCGCTGCACCAAACGAGGCCTCAGCGGGCTCCTTGACGAGATTCTATGCACCATCATCTCCCTCCTTCCCACCAAATCTGGTGCGAAGACAACCTTAATCTCCCGGCTCTAGCGCCCCTTCTAGCACTCCATCCCCCTATCCTCACTGTTGACCACCGGTTCTGTGATGGGGATCGCGAAATCATTGTCGTGGTCTCCAAAATCGTCACCTCACACTATGGGCCAGCCAAACAGCTTGCCATCAGCAAATTCCACCCCAGCTGCAAGGTCAAATCCAAGTTCTACGAGTGGTTCCAACGCCCCGCCCTAGATCAGCTCAAGGATCTTATTTTTGAAGGTGGACAACCTCTCCGCTCGCTATCGTCGTCTGCGCTCCGCTTCATGCCCACGTTGCGTTGCACCATGTTTGTGTACTACTATTTTCCCTAGATTATTTCTGTGCCCTGAATTGTTGGCGTGAATCGCATATAACCATTGGGGGACCTCAAGTGGAAGGCATGATGCAGCGTAGCCGTAATTTCCCTCAGTTATCAATCCAGTAGGACTTCAAAGACAATCAACAACGTGCTAGGAAATCACTTGCGCGTTGACGAGCGCGGACCTGCACACAAGACACAAACTCTTTTTCATTCCGAACTTTCAGGAAGTTTGTCAAGCTTCCCGCCTTGTTGTTAACCCAAAAATTAAACGTACCGTGTATTTGGAAGTGATGAAAAAAAGGAACAACGCGCAAGTAATGATTAGAATCAAGTAAATGATGTTGTAATCACCGCGAAAGAATGGACCATGTGCCATAGTTTTAGTAGTGGTGTCCTTCCATAAAACAATAAATATGTTAGGTAAAAAAATAACAGTTGGATAATTGACAAATCATGAGGGCATACCAATGCTATTATGACAAGAGAAAGTTTATTGCACTATTCATATTTATGTAGGGATTACATCAAACATATATAGATTGCTATCATGCATGCATCTATTACTACTAATCCACCTTGAGACCGCTAGCCAGCATGCATATCTGTGGTATCAAGATGCATAAGCAACGGATAATGGCATTTAGCACATTATATAATGTAAGAAATATTTGTAATAAATAAGTAGGAGTGAACACCGTTGTTTTCCCCTTAGTGTAAACACCACATACTTTCACTTAGACGTTTCTATCACTCGTGTTTAGGATCGGAGGAGGCATGCACCCACTATCTAGTACTAAACTCTCTCTTGGAGATGCATGTGATCATTTGGACAGAAAAACCACACACATAGGAGAGCATGCAAAAAAATAGAATATTAACACCGAATAAAGTATTAAGATCATATAAGAAATATGAACAATCTGATCATAAATTCACAATTCATCAGATCCCAACAAACACAACATGTAGTAATTACATAATGATAATGTTGATCATGTTAGGAAGCTCACACGATCTAAACATGGTAGCATAAGGAGGAGACAACCATCAAGCTACTACTTGAACCCATAGTCCAAAGATGAACTACTCATGCATGGCTCCGGAGGTAATCATGGCGATGAAAAACACTCTCGTGACGATTTCTCATTTCGGCAGGGTGCCGGAGCAAGGCTCTAGAAGCCCTAGATTGGACCTTTGAGATCACAGCGGCTTTGTATGGATATTGTGGAAAATAATCACCGCCCCAAGATTTTGGGTCAGAGGCAATCTATAAGCGAAGGGGGTTCCTGGGAGGAGGTCTAGGGAGGCCACGCGATTTGGGGGCGCGGCGTAGGGCCCACCCGCGCCCTCAACCTGCCTGGCCACCTCGTGGCCCCCCTTGGGAGATTTTTGGACTACATCTTTGTATCATTGAGGAAATAAATATTCTGCCTTCCCGGATTTTTCTCGGCCTTTTTCTACGGGGATTTTCAGAAATAAAGAAAACTACAAAAAAAACATAAACTGGCTTCGGGAATCTTGTCAATAGTTTAGTCCGGGAAAATATCTAAAAATGAGACAAAACTATAGTAAAAACATAGGGCATTGGTATAAAACAAGCATTAAATAATAATAAAAATTGTAGATATGTTTTGGATGTATCAACGTCCCCAAGCTTAATGCCTACTCGTTCTCGAGTAGGTAAATGATTAAAAAAAATTGAGGTCACATGCTAGACACATAGTCAAGATCAACATAGCAATGTGAAGGATTACGTAGCAGAATAACAAAAAAAAATCTACCAACGACAAACATAGCCAAGACATATTACTATGCAGATATGAAGTAACAGAGGAGACCGATATCGGGGATTACCCTTCCGCACAACCGTTGATGATGAAGTCGCACATAGTAGACCTTGATATCGTGTAGTCGAAGACGATGTAACTCTAGCACCAAAACTATGGCACCTCGTAGGTTTTACACACGTATGATGTAACCGACGACTCCTGGGATCTGGTTCAGCAAAGCAGTGGAAGTATGACAGATCGACCGAAGAGACCACAACACGGCGGAGTGCATATGATGGAGAGTATCTCGACTCAAGCGTAGCTCCAAAATGGGAACCACGGGATGAGAGAGAAAATTGGTGCCAAAGGGAGAGGGATGCCTCTCTATATATAGGAGGAGGAGGGGGACTTTCCCCTTGGATTAGCCATGTGGTACTAATGCCCACATGGCTGGCCGGCCAAGGGAGGGAATTCTTGGAACGCGTAGAGATAAACAAAAACTTTTCTACGCGGTACTTCCAAGATCTAGCCGAGGTAGAAGGCCACGAGGATTACCACTAGACGCGCAGGTGTGGATTATCGATGAAGCATGTCGATGCAGTGTAGTCCACGATCCGATCTAGCCAATCCAATCACGCGATCGTCGAAGTGTTGATCGTACAACGCCTCTTCCGGTATCCACACGTACGAGGAGGAGCTCTGACGGCGGACTGCTAGGTCCGGTGCGGCGGCTGGACTAAGTGGGGCTAGGGTTCCCAACGCATGGGAGTGGAAACTTGTGTGCGTTGGGCATCATGCGCCCCTTTTTATATAGCGAGCGGGAGTGGGCTTCACAACACTTGTGGCCCATTCCCTCTGTTAGTCCAACTCACTAATGCAGTCCATTTCTGGTTTGGGTCCAACCCGACCAATATACTTGCTCCTGCTCTTAAGTGTGCAACCCTGCAGGCTCATGGCGACTTGGACACGATTGGAGTCCGACTCCTAATCGATCAACCGGTAGCGGCTCCAAGCAGAACATGCCGACTCCCAAGTGCCATAGAGTCATGAAGACATACCTTCCAATGTGACTTTCATCTGAGTACATTTTTCCTCACGATATACTTTGTCGAACTATAGGCGAATTATCGTCATACCTTAAATAGGTCAACTCTCTTCTCTGTCTGTGATATATGATTCATCTGACTAACTCTCAGTCAATAGACCCAGTTAACACTTAACTGAGTCGCGCATGGACATTCTTACGGAATCACATCACTCGAGAGGGCCCAGAGAATATCTCTTCAGTCGGAGGGGCAAAATCCCGTCTTGATTATCGACATCACGCAGTTTGCTTCTCATTCGACCTGAACTCTGCCTTTATAACTGCCTTGTCACGGAACAGAGTTGGACAGAACCTAAGTCGGTGATCGACAACCCGAATTGTGCGACAAACTCAGGTCCAAGGATTACATTGATTGAGACATGCAAATGACGAATTACTCGTTGCATCTCAATATGGGTCAATCCGACTTGCTAAACTCTTTAGGCAAGTCTGTGGAGGAGGCGGCGTCCAGCGACGGGGGAGGAGGCGACGGCGGCGTCCAGCGACGGGGGAGGAGACGACGGCGGCGTCCAGCGACGGGGGAGGAGGCGACGGCGGCGTCCAGCGACGGGGGAGGAAGAGGCGGCGCCAGTCGGTCGCGTTGTCCCCGGTCGTTCCACTCGTCCCTCCTCGAGGCTTGAAACACGCGTGGGTTTGGGGGGTTTGGGGTGGTTTGGCCGGGGTGGCCCAACCCACCCCGCTGCACCAAACGGGCCGCCAGGTATTTTCGGGGGTTTCGACCCCCGAGCGGAAATTCCCTACGATCCCCGGCCTACCCCGCTGCACCAAACGAGGCCTCAGCGGGCTCCTCGACGAGATTCAATGCACCATCATCTCCCTCCTTCCCACCAAATCTGGTGCGAAGACGACCTTAATCTCTCGGCGCTAGCGCCCCTTCTAGCACTCCATCCCCCTATCCTCACTGTTGACCACCGGTTCTGTGATGGGGATCGCGAAATCATTGTCGTGGTCTCCAAAATCGTCACATCACACTATGGGCCAGCCAAACAGCTTGCCATCAGCAAATTCCACCCCAGCTGCAAGGTCAAATCCAAGTTCTACGAGTGGTTCCAACGCCCCGCCCTAGATCAGCTCAAAGATCTTATTTTTGAAGGTGGACAACCTCTCAGCTCGCTATCATCGTCTGCGCTCCGCTTCGTGCCCACGTTGCGTTGCACCATGTTTGTGTACTACTATTTTCCCTAGATTATTTCTGTGCCCTGAATTGTTGGCGTGAATCGCATATAACCATTGGGGGACCTCAAGTGGAAGGCATGATGCAGCGTAGCCGTAATTTCCCTCAGTTATCAATCCAGTAGGACTTCAAAGACAATCAACAACGTGCTAGAAAATCACTTGCGCGTTGACGAGCGCGGACCTGCACACAAGACACAAACTCTTTTTCATTCCGAACTTTCAGGAAGTTTGTCAAGCTTCCCGCCTTGTTGTTAACCCAAAAATTAAACGTACCGTGTATTTGGAAGTGATGAAAAAAAGGAACAAAGCGCAAGTAATGATTAGAATCAAGTAATCGAGGTTGTAATCACCGCGAAAGAATGGACCATGTGCCATAGTTTTAGTAGTGGTGTCCTTCCATAAAACAATAAATATGTTAGGTAAAAAAATAACAGTTGGATAATTGACAAATCATGAGGGCATACCTATGCTATTATGACAAGAGAAAGTTTATTGCACTATTCATATTTATGTAGGCATTACATCAAACATATATAGATTGCTATCATGCATGCATCTATTACTACTAATCCACCTTGAGACCGCTAGCCAGCATGCATCTCTGTGGTATCAAGATGCATAAGCAACGGATAATGGCATTTAGCACATTATATAATTTCAGAAATATTTGTAATAAATAAGTAGAAGTGAACACCGTTGTTTTCCCCTTAGTGTAAACAACACATCCTTTCACTTAGACGTTTCTATCACTCGTGTTTAGGATCGGAGGAGGCATGCACCCACTATCTAGTACTAAACTCTCTCTTGGAGATGCATGTGATCATTTGGACAGAAAAACCACACACATAGGAGAGCATGCAAAAAAAAATAGAATATTAACACCGAATAAAGTATTAAGATCATATAAGAAATATGAACAATCTGATCATAAATTCACAATTCATCAGATCCCAACAAACACAACATGTAGTAATTACATAATGATAATGTTGATCATGTTAGGAAGCTCACACGATCTAAACATGGTAGCATAAGGAGGAGACAACCATCAAGCTACTACTTGAACCCATAGTCCAAAGATGAACTACTCATGCATGGCTCCGGAGGTAATCATGGCGATGAAAAACACTCTCGTGACGATTTCTCATTTCGGCAGGGTGCCGGAGCAAGGCTCTAGAAGCCCTAGATTGGACCTTTGAGATCACAGCGGCTTTGTATGGATATTGTGGAAAATAATCACCGCCCCAAGTTTTTGGGTCAGAGGCAATCTATAAGCGAAGGGGGTTCCTGGGAGGAGGTCTAGGGAGGCCACGCGATTTGGGGGCGCGGCGTAGGGCCCACCCGCGCCCTCAACCTGCCTGGCCACCTCGTGGCCCCCCTTGGGAGATTTTTGGACTACATCTTTGTATCATTGAGGAAATAAATATTCTGCCTTCCCGGATTTTTCTCGGCCTTTTTCTACGGGGATTTTCATAAATAAAGAAAACTACAAAAAAACATAAACTGGCTTCGGGAATCTTGGCAATAGGTTAGTCCGGGAAAATATCTAAAAATGAGACAAAACTATAGTAAAAACATAGGGCATTGGTATAAAACAAGCAGTAAATAATAATAAAAATTGTAGATATGTTTTGGATGTATCAACGTCCCCAAGCTTAATGCCTACTCGTTCTCGAGTAGGTAAATGATTAAAAAAAATTGAGGTCACATGCTAGACACATAGTCAAGATCAACATAGCAATGTGAAGGATTACGTAGCAGAATAACAAAAAAAAAATCTACCAACGACAAACATAGCCAAGACATATTACTATGCAGATATGAAGTAATAGAGGAGACCGATATCGGGGATTACCCTTCCGCACAACCGTTGATGATGAAGTCGCACATAGTAGACCTTGATATCGTGTAGTCGAAGACGATGTAACTCTAGCACCAAAACTATGGCACCTCGTAGGTTTTACACACGTATGATGTAACCGACGACTCCTGGGATCTGGTTCAGCAAAGCAGTGGAAGTATGACAGATCGACCGAAGAGACCACAACACGGCAGAGTGCATATGATGGAGAGTATCTCGACTCAAGCGTAGCTCCAAAATGGGAACCACGGGATGAGAGAGAAAATTGGTTCCAAAGGGAGAGGGATGCCTCTCTATATATATGAGGAGGAGGGGGACTTTCCCCTTGGATTAGCCATGTGGTACTAATGCCCACATGGCTGGCCGGCCAAGGGAGGGAATTCTTGGAACGCGTAGAGATAAACAAAAACTTTTCTACGCGGTACTTCCAAGATCTAGCCGAGGTAGAAGGCCACGAGGATTACCACTAGACGCGCAGGTGTGGATTATCGATGAAGCATGTCGATGCAGTGTAGTCCACGATCCGATCTAGCCAATCCAATCACGCGATCGTCGAAGTGTTGATCGTACAACGCCTCTTCCGGTATCCACACGTACGAGGAGGAGCTCTGACGGTGGACTGCTAGGTCCGGTGCGGCGGCTGGACTAAGTGGGGCTAGGGTTCCCAACGCATGGGAGTGGAAACTTGTGTGCGTTGGGCATCATGCGCCCCTTTTTATATAGCGAGCGGGAGTGGGCTTCACAACACTTGTGGCCCATTCCCTCTGTTAGTCCAACTCACTAATGCAGTCCGTTTCTGGTTTGGGTCCAACCCGACCAATATACTTGCTCCTGCTCTTAAGTGTGCAACCCTGCAGGCTCATGGCGACTTGGACACGATTGGAGTCCGACTCCTAATCGATCAACCGGTAGCGGCTCCAAGCAGAACATGCCGACTCCCAAGTGCCATAGAGTCATGAAGACATACCTTCCAATGTGACTTTCATCTGAGTACCTTTTTCCTCACGATATACTTTGTCGAATTATAGGCGAATTATCGTCATCCCTTAAATAGGTCAACTCTCTTCTCTGTCCGTGATATATGATTCATCTGACTAACTCTCAGTCAATAGACCCAGTTAACACTTAACTGAGTCGCGCATGGATATTCTTACAGAATCACATCACTCGAGAGGGCCCAGAGAATATCTCTTCAGTCGGAGGGGCAAAAATCCCGTCTTTATTATCGACATCACGCAGCTTGCTTCTCATTCGACCCGAACGCTGCCTTTATAACTGCCTTGTCACGGAACAGAGTTGGACAGAACCTAAGTCGGTGATCGACAACCCGAATTGTGCGACAAACTTAGGTCCAAGGATTACATTGATTGAGACATGCAAATGACGAATTACTCGTTGCATCTCAATATGGGTCAGTCCGACTTGCTAAACTCTTTAGCCAAGTCTGTGAACGTTGGAATGGCATCGCCATGCCCATAACAGGTGGAACCGAGTCATCAGCCAACACTCACATTAGTCTAGGGTGTGTGTCCAGCACAACCTTAATGACCAAGGACAATTTAGCATGAACAACATGAATACATAGTTCCACAATCGAATCACATATTAAATGACATACATCATATGTTCAAAACAAGGAAGACTTAATAACTTTATGAATACATTGGGGATTATAGCGTACATTATTGCCTCTAGGGCATACTCCCAAAAGTCTCACACTTGCACTAGAGTCAATCATCTCGACATCATATGCCTAGGCATCGAATGCCCATACCTCTCATGTGCGCCTCATGCTTTGGCTGTGGTAGCACCTTTGTCAACGGATTTGCAATGTTTGCATCCGTGTGTACTTTGCATAACTTGATATCACCTTATTCGACAAACTGGCGAATGAGGTGGTAACGCATGAGTATATGTCTGTTCTTCTGGTGTTGTCTAGGTTCCTTGGCTTGTGCGATAGCACCATTGTTGCCACAATATACATCCAATGGATTGGACACGCCCTAAACCACACAAGGATCCATCAGGAGGTTCCTAATCCAAACAGCTTCCTTTGCAGCCTCCGAGGTAGCAATATACTCAGTCTCTATCGTAGATGTAGACACGGTATCTTGCCTGGAACTCCTCCAGCTCACAGCCCCTTTGTTCATGACGAACACGTATCGAGATTGTGAACAAGAATCATCTGAGTCGGTGAGATAACTCGCATCCGTGCAACCCTTTACACTGAATTCCTCATCACCTCTATAAACTAGGAACATGCCCTTAGTCCTTCTCAAGTAAGGATGGTTTTAACCGCTGCCCAGCGGATTTCGCTAGGGTCATCCTGGTATCTTCTCGTTACACTTAGAGCATAGGAAACATCCGGCCTAGTACAAATCATGGCATACATGATGGATCCGACTACCGAAGCATACGATATCACACTCATCCGACTTCACTCATCAGTTGTCGAAGGACACTGAGTCTTGCTAAGTTCTACACCATGGGACATTGGTAAGAACCCCTTCTTAGACTCTTCCATGTTGAATTTCTTCAATACTTTGTCCAGATATGTACTCTGACTCAATCCAATGAGTCGCCTTGATCTATCTCTATAAATCCCGATTCCCAGTATGTAAGTCGCCTCACCCAAATCCTTCATTGAGAAACCCATTTCCAATGATTCTTTGGTTTCTTGCAACATCATGACATCGTTTCCCATCACTAATATGTCGTCCACATATAATATTAGAAAATTTACTTTGCTCCCACTAAACTTCTTGTATAAACAAGAATCATGATCGCTCTTGATGAAGCCAAACGATTTGACTACCTCATTAAAGCGAATGTTCCAACTCCGAGATGCTTGCTTCAACCCATAAATGGATTTCTGAATTTTGCATACCTTGTCGGCGTTAGCCGGATCGACAAAACCTTCGGACTGTATCATATACATGTCCTCAGTTAAATTTCCATTAAGGAAAGCCGTCTTTACATCCATCTGTCATATCTCATAGTCGAAATAGGCTGCTATGGCTAACATGATCCGAACTGACTTAAGAATCTCTACAGGTGAGAAGGTCTCGTCGTAGTCAACTCGTTGAACCTGTCAGAATCTCTTCGTGACAAGTTGTGCTTTATAGACGGAAACGTTTCCATCCTTGATTTTCATCCATGGACTTTAACTTGGATCTCATGGCTCCAAGCCATGACTTGGAATCAGATCCCACCATCGCTTCCGGCAAAATGATGATGGCTCCTTGCAAAAGGTGTCTTGGTCATTTTGGCGAGAAGGCATGATTCGCATGTCTCGAATGACTCTAAGTCGAACGAAGTTAGAAGTCCATCATCATGGAGCTTCTTGATGCGCTTCCAACTTATATGACCAGGCCGAGAGTGCCAGTCATATTTAGATCATTTGGTTTCAACCTTTTCACATTTATGTTATAGACCGATTCACTATCAAGATTCAAAATAAATAACCCGTCCTGAACGGGTGCAAACCATGAAACATATCTTTCAAAAATAAAGAACAACAATTATTCTTAATATTCGACTCATAACCTTGTCTCGTTAAACGTAAGGCGGAAATAATGTTTCGACTAAGTACTGGAACATAATAACTCTCCATTAAGAATCCTGAAGGTAAATGAAGTTGCATCGTGCCGACTTCCAACGCAGCGACTCTCGCCTTGTTTCCGACCCGAATATCGACCTCTCCTCTCGCCACGCTCCTAGTTCTTACTAGTCCCTGCAACGATTTGCATATGTGAATTACTGATCCGATATCATATACCCAAGAACTGTTGGTGCATCAGCAAGATAAATGTCTATAACATTGCATACAAGCGTACCTGAGTTGGAAGTCACACCTCCACTCTTGGCTTTGTGGCCCAAATACTTGGTGCAGTTCCTCTTCCAGTGGCCATCCTGCTTGCAATAGAAGCAATTGGCTCCGGCTGTAGGAGATGGCTTAGTCCTTGAGGAAGCGCTCTGGACAGGGCCATGGGTGTTTCCTCTTGACTTATCCTTCTTCTTCTTGGTCCAAGAACTCTTCTTGAACTTAGCCTTATTTTGCACCGTCAACACTTGACTGGCGACTTTCTTGAGATCAGCCTCTGCCGTCTTGAGCATCCCATGTAATTCATTGAGCTTCTTATCCATACCATGCATGTGGTAGTTCAAAATGAACGGACCATACGCACTAGGAAGAGAGTTCAGAAGTATATCAGTAGCGAACTCTTCGTTAATTGGGAAGCCCAGCCTATCCAGAGACTGCACCTAACCATTCATCTTGATTACATGCGGACTCAGTGGGTCGCCGTCTTTGAGTTTACAACCCAGCAAAGCCTGAGAGACTTGATACCTCTCGGTCTTTGTTTGAGCCTAGAACATACTTTTGAGCCTTTCGATCATATCGTAGGCCTCAACATTCTCGAACTGCTGCTGCAAGTCCGGTTCCATGTGTGCAATCATAAGACAGATAATTTACGTATACTCATCTCTAGTCTTATTGTAGGCATTCATGACAGCGACTGTCGCATCATCATCAGGCTCGTCTGGAAGTGGTGTGTCTAGAACATGTTTTTTCTTGTCATGTTTGAGGACTATCCTCAGATTACGGTACCAGTTGGTGAAATTAGTTCCATTAAGCTTATCTTTCTCTAGGATTGACCTCAACGTAAAAGTGGACAACTGAGGAAGATTGCTAGGTGCCATTGATCTACAACAGAAAAATATGCAAAACACTTAAGACATGTATTCATAAAAGAGCAGGCATATTAAACGCTTTAATACTTATGCTCCCACTAGAACCAACACCCCTCCAACGGTTGCTAAGTGATTCAAGATTCTAAATAAGCAAGCCGACTAGTGAGCTTTAGCATCACCGCTAGCCGTCAAGTAATCTAGGTAGGCAACACCTTGCCAATCGTATCCAATACGACTCCTATTAGTCGGGTGGCATCACATGCCCCGGCTCCCAACCTACCTCGCCCCGAGGCCCCACAACCGTCTAGCTTACCAAGTGCTTTCAGTGTAAGAGTCCAACTCAAACCCACCTAATAGGAAAGAATTGGTAGCACCTCAATTTTATGAGCCCGCTACCAAGAATGTCCGACTTGTGATGGTGCAGCACTATGGCGGGGCGACCGACTAGACCTTCTTTGAGGGATCAAAATCTACCAACTATTTAAATAGGGGATTATCACTCCTATGCCCCCGATTCCTTAGTCTTGCTCGTTCTTCCCCACGCTCTAAATTTTTGCTCACTTTTCCCCATCTCCTTAGCTGAAACTCTCAAAAAAGTTGAACTGGCGTTTGTCGTCTAGTCAATGCATTGACCGTCAACTTATGTGTTTGTGCTGACAAGTGGGGCAGGGTTCTCCTTTGACCGTTGCGTACCTAGTGGGACCACAAGGAGACACGTAAGCGAGCTTGTCTGAAGCTGAAACAGATCGACACCGCCACACCGTGCAGCCTCGCCCCCTCCGCCGTCGCCCCATCCCCTCTTCCGCCATTGGTCCGCGTTTGCCGCCGCCCCATCTCCTCCGCCGCGTTATCCGGCTCATCTACCCCACCTCACCATCTCTAAAGCCATGTTGATTCAGGACCCCCAGAATTCCCTCAGCCGTGGAGAGGATTGGGTCGAATCAACGGCAGATACTTCATGGATTAGACCCGGGTAAGCAACGTTTCCCCTTGAATTGGTGTTCTAGCTTGTAAGTAAGGCCGTATTTGACATTTTTTAGCTTGAATCGTTCCAATTTCTCTCCTCTGTCTCGTGCCTAACTGCAGTCGTATGTTTGAACTAAATAGGATAGATCCTGCCCTGGCTTTCTGGTTGGCGGTTAGAATGGAAACTAGTGTGTTGCGTGGTACTAAACCGCATTTTCTTCATTCGTTTTTCTATCCGGTTGTGATAGAAACAAACATTTGCTTCAGATATTTTCTCACTACCCTCCGTTCATCCTATCCGTGGAGGGATGCCGATGCTGTTGAATTGAGTTACTTCAGCAGTACCGAGCAAAGATTTCTCCCACTAACTTGCGATGAGCATCTCGGGCTGTTTTTTACTCTGAATGCTGGCAGCCATTTCGGTAAACTTCGTATCAATGTGCTTCAGCCACGCGGAGAACCAGTCAAGGGGAAGGGTGTTCGGCTATCATCTGTCTCTGCTAATAGCCAGCACCCCGAGACTCCTTGTAGGTCGAGACCAAATAAAGTGAGTGGTTCGTGGAGCCACAACATGTCTCCTGCTGAATCTGCTTCCGACAGTGTTGCTGCTTCTTATGTACCTGCTATGGTCGTTGTAGAAGAAGATGCAGAACCTGACGAGGAAGTGCCTCGAAATGATGATGGAGACGAGATAATGTACCCTGAACTGATAGATAGAGCCAGTCAGCAATCAGTGGATGATGAATATCCAGAGGAGCCCATGAGCCGAGCTAGGTTTGATGACACTGACGATGAAGATGATGCGGAGAACAATGACACCTTAATTTTGGATGAATACGATGGTGACGGCGTGCCAACAATTGAGTGGAACAGGGAGAATCCTGAGATTACTGAAGGCACCATATTCCAATCGATGGTGGACTGTCGGAATGCAGTAACTACATATTGCATTCTTACTGAAAATTTGTATAAGATTAAAAGGAGTGAGCCAAGAAGGTTCACAGTTTATTGTCCATATGATTGGTGTATGCGAAGGTTGCATGCATCCCGTATGCTAAAGAGCAAACTGATTCAGGTACTCCAAGTTGATTGATTATTTTATTTCAGATCGTTGAGTAATGTTTCTTATCCATTATTTTTTACCCTTTCTTTTGTTTCAGGTAAAGAAAAACCCACATGAGCACACATGTCCACCTGGAGGGGGAGGGGGGAGGAAAAATCCAAACTAGCAAAAACATTTGAGAAGGAGTGCTTCAGAAGGGCTTTTGTATGTTTCAAGGCTTGTTGGCAGGGGTTTCTTGATGGATGCAGGCCTTATTTGACTATAGATGCTACCCATTTGACTGGAAGATTGAGAGGATAGCTAGTAGCAGATTCTATAGTAGATGGACACAGCTGGCTATTCCCAGTTGCATTTGGTGTTTTGGAGGCAGAGTCCGAGGAAAGTTGGGTCTGGTTTCTGCAGCAGTTGCACAACATTATAGGCACACCCCCAGGTTTAGCTATACATACAGATGCTTGTAAAGGTCTAGAGAGTGCAGTAGAAATTGTATTCCCTGGTGTGGAGCATAGGGAATGTATGCGACACCTAGCGCAAAATTTTAAAAAGAAGTTCAAAGGAAAAGTTTTTCATGATAACTTATGGCCATCATCATACACATGCAGCGAAAGGAAGCACGAGCACCATTTGAGAGTGTTGTATGCTCAGAAACATCCAGAGGTGAAGGAGTATATGGATGCACATCATGGAAAGGTGTGGTCAAGAAGCAAATTCAACACCATATGCAAAGTAGACTATGTGACCAATAATCTTGCAGAATGCTTCAATGCAAAGTTCAAGTCAGTGAAGGGTTATTTGGTTTGGCAAGCATTTGAAAAGATGAGGAAGATGATCATGATAAAGATGTCTCTTCGCAAAATAATTGATGAAACACAATATGTTGGCCATGTTATACTCTCATCACTGATTAAGACATTGCATCACAAGGCAAGAGGACTGAAGATGAGATGCATTCGATCGTCAACATAAGAGGCTGAGGTAGTGTACACTGACAGTAAAAATAGGGAATGGAGGTATCGAGTGAACCTAGCCACTAGGGAATGCAGTTGTAGGCAATGGTTGATTCGTAGGAAGCCATGCATACGTGCTCTACATCTGATGACTCTGATTGGGGGTGAAGATGGTGAACTTGATCAGTATTGCTCTGAGTATTTATCTATTGCTAAATTTAAGGCTGCTTATGCTCACAATGTGCTTGCACTCATGGGAAAAGACCAATGGAACATAGTAGATCCAGGGTTCAAACTCCACTCTTCTTTACTGACTAGACCACCAGGAAGACCAAGAAAAAACAGGTACAAAGCAGGTGAAGAGGGTCATGTACCAAAAAATAGGGCGTGCAAAAATATGGAATTCTGGGGCACATTGCTAGGCTTTGTTCCAATCCAGGGGATGCATCATTTGGAGAGAGGACCGATGGACAGCGGCAAATGCAGAGGAGAATGCATCAGCAATGGATATTGAAGATGAAGGGGACCATGCAGCAGCAATTGAGTCTGAAGATGCACTCCTCGTTGAAGCAGCACCTTGGTACGTGTGTGCATTCCCTTTTTATGCATTTTGTTCTCTTTTCTCCATATGTCTTATAATTTTATTTCTTAGCACTAGGATAAATGGAGGCAGAGGGAAGAAAAAGGTATAGAGAGGAAGCTGTAAGAGAAGAAGAGGATAGAGCCCAAGAAAATGAAGTTCAGTCATCATCGGATGGCTTAGAATTTGAATCCATGGCTCTTGATGGTTTTGAAGCTATAAGAGAAGAAGAGGACAGAGTAAATGTACCATATGTTCCTTTAAGGATTACTGAACACATAAATGACCGTCAACTTGTCGTCGAGTGCTCGCCGAGTGGAATTACTCCGTCACCACCTCCACGGCCACAACCCCAAGAGAAAATCAGAAGGAACAAGATGATTCCAAAGAGTACTCCAGCTAGGGAAAGCCGGAGCAAGACGGTGAAGCCATCTCCTCACACAAGGAGCAGTTGGAAGATTTGAATTTGAATTTGATGGATTTGTAGTTAGGTGTTTGTGTTGTCAACTTTAGATCTTGTGATAACTTATAAGTCTTAATAATAGTGTGTGTGCTTTGGTATCATATGTGAGGCAGAATGCATATTTGAAACAAAGGTTGAATTTGAAGCAATATTTGAATTTGGAACAAAATTATAATTTGAGCCAAAGTTGAAGTTGTACAAAATTTTCAAGTATGTCCCTCTTTAGTACTTGCTTGAGCTAAAGTTGAACTTTCACCAACATTTGAACCCCAATATTTGAAGGTGATCCATCCGAAGGAGAAACGTGCTAGAAATGAGCTCTGAATAAACAGCCCCATTTGTAATCAAGTTTTTTTAGACCTTCTCTAAATGAGACAATATTTTTAAGGTGACACTTATTCCATCTAAATAGTGTCCAGTCAAAGTCTCGCTATTTATTGAATTAGTTTCCATATTATTTATTTTTTTTTTAAAAAAAATCCTTTTAATTGAAAACCACCAAAACACATGTTTGAGATATGAAAATGTAGAAGTAAGTTCAGAACCGTCTTATTCACTCCAAGAGGAAGCATTGGTGATTTTTTCGATTTATTTGAATTTTTTCAAAACCAAAACCCTCCTTCACTCTCCATCAAACTCTGAACACGATTGCTCATTTGTGAGAAGCCTTTTTCATGAAAATGTCTTGACACCGATTTTATATTTTTTTCTCATACCCATATCATATATGACGGCTATGTGAGCTTGTTGTGCATTATTTTGATTTTTTTGAATTAGTTATAGTCATTTGAACCTGATTTTGATGGCTCGCTTGTGAAAATTATTTTTCTTGAAAATGTTCCTATAGCATGTTTATATTTTTTTAGTAAATATATCTTATAAGCTGACAAACTACGCTTCGTTTCCATTTTTATTTTGTTTGAATTAGTTATGGTCATTTGAAGTTTTGTCATACCCTAATAACCCCAAAACCCTAGCGTCGAACGTCAGCCATCCGATCATGCCCTACCGCCAATGCCAGCCTTAAGATCTGACCTTCTAGAAGGAATTCTGGGGACAGACCCGCGCGCTGTCTCCGCGCCGTTGGATGGCGTCGACGGTTGAGATCAGAGTTCAGTCTTCTAGAAGGGTGGGCGATCCGCAGGAGCCTGGTTCCAAATCCTCATTGGCCGCGCCGTTGTATTCCACTGACACATCAACACAGTCACACGGCAGCCCGTGCCCTCCTCCACCCATCGACACACTCACACAGGAGCCCGTGCTGGCCTCCCCTTTGGATCTTGGCGATAGAGCAGTTCTTCTTCCTCTCCGGCAAAATGTCGACCTCCACTTCATCCTCCCTCCCCTTGTGGCCTACGTATGATCCAGTGCCGATGCAGCGGTGTCCGGACTGCCCACGCACCGCGCCACTGAAGCGGTGGACTTCGAAGGAGGAGACAAATGGCAACTTTGGGCGCGAGTTCGTCATATGCGAGAGCAGGACGGAGGGGCAGGTAGATCTTGGTTCTTCCCGCATCATTTAGCTCTGAAATTTTCGTTTCCAGATCTGGGTTCTCTTCTTGCATCCACGGAATTGGGATTTATGCTTCATTATTTCGTTTCCAAATCGTGAAAAAATGCAATCATTTCTAGTGGATGGATGAGTATGTGGAGAGGCTTCAAAGGGAGGGCTTGATTGATTTAAAGGGGGCTCCAACCCTCGAGCTCAATCTGCCTCCATCCGTGAAGAACATGGGGAATGCAGAGTTGAAGGGTGCTCCGATAGTGGGGGATGCAGATCTGAAGGGTGAATTGAAGAAGATGAATAAGAACTTGAAGCAGATGATTCAAGTGATGCGGCAAGAAAATGTGATAGCTTTAGGCTTTTATTTTTTGCATTGTTGTTGTAGGATTTGTTTACGTGTTGGTCAACCCTCGTTAGAGATGTTGTGTATGTTAACTGTATATTAAGTCCATGTCATGAAACTTTAATGCGATGGATTTCAATGCGTATCTCTCGAGATCATAAGTTTGTTTGTTAATGTACCTAGTTTTTAGTTGACCAGATGACAGTTACCACTACTTGTGGAGCACAAATACCTATAGATCATCTCTTTTTCAGAGGAACACTCTCTTCAGTTCAGTTTAGCTTCAGTTTGGTTACACCGAGTTCTAGGAAAATCCACAAACACGCGATGTTGTGATTTTTTTTCTTTCAATGATTCAAAGAGATTTCATTTGATTGTCCACCCTCTTCTATTTGATGGAGGTGATAGTAAAATACAAAGTGTTCACAAAATGCAAAGGGTTTTAAGAATGCCAAAAAAAGAAGGGAAATAATATTATTTTTCTTTTTTTCCACAAGTTAGTTGTCATGCACACGCAAAAAATAATTTATTTTTTCGACTAGTTTGATATCTAACCGTATTTAGTTCACAAATATGAACGATATCATCCAATCCCTTCCATCCCTCTCATCCTGCAGCGGGGGTTACTCACACATGGACGGGGATCATGGATGGTTGATGGAGAAGTGGTGACGGTGACGATGGCGATGATCTCCTTTGAATCCCCGTATCGGCAAGGTGCCAGAACTGAAACTTCTGATCCCCGAATTGGGTTTCGAGGCAGCGGCGGCGCTCGGTGTGTTTCTCTGTAATATGACAGACCCCTGATGTTTTAGGGTTATGGGGGTTATATAGTCGAAAGGGGAGCCTGATGAGTGCCTGGGGCAGCCACACCACATGGTGGAGCGGCCTAGGGGGCCCCCAGGGGTGGTGTGGGACCATCCTTGCCCCCCTCCGAATCTCCTTCCGGCTCTGAGGGTCTTCCGGTGAAATAAGGTCATTCGGATCTTTTTTGATAAATTTCCCGAAAGTTGATTTTTCTGCACAAAATCAAGACGTCAGGGTAATTCTGCTGAAAACAGCATTAGTCCGTGTTAGTTGCATCCAAAACTCACGAGTTTAGAGGGAAATAATAGAAAAAGTGATCGGAAAAGAAGATACGTTTTAGACGTATCAGTGTCTGTTGAGGCTTAGTTGACGGGAGATCGAGTCTTTGAGTTCTTGCTAGTTATCTTCCCTTCTCGACCCCCCTCGTTTCCCCTTGTGTTCTTCATGTTCTTCGTTCGATCTTCGAGTTCTTGGTCGATTCGTGAAGATCGGGCCACCCAATAGGCTAACCCCTCCATCATCTAGTATCAACAGCTAGTTTGACACAAATTCGACCCCCACAAGGCCCCTTTCCACCAAACATTTTCTTCTACAAACCCTAAATTCAAAACTTTCACCAAAAATAGCCTCAAAATGGATTTCGACCGGTCTATTGTGGATTTGTTGCTTAAGAACATTCCTCGCCTTTCTATTCATCCACTTTTCTCAAATTTGTCCAAAAAAAATCTTGGATTTGAAGGAATTTCGAAATTAGGCAAAAATCCCACAAAAATTCTGCTCTTCGGTTCCTGGACAGATTTTCGAACTTGTTTTTCTTTGTTGTTGTTGGTACTATTTGAGTGATTCTAGTTTCCACGCGAAGCCCACAACATCATCTACGCGACTACATCAACGGATCAACATGACATCGACAACCCCCGGCCGCAAGTCCGCGTTCATCCATTAAATAGGTATAAGTTGCTTCCGCTTGAACTAACCCATTCTTCGTGTACCTTGCCCATTCGTACTAGCTCTTTTATATTGCTTGGTATTGCACTAGTGGCACCGAGAGTGCGTGTTTTGCACTTGTGAGAGCGTGGTTCGATTAGTCTTGGCATTTGTATCCCCATATAGCAAATAGTGAAAAGAGAAAATAAAAAATAAAGACAAGAAGAAAAAAGATCTTTGCCAAGTGTTATCCCTTGTACGAACGTGTAGTTTCGCGTTGCAAAAGAGAAGAGAGTGACCGGTTCCCACGGTGCGAATCTTGTTGCCTCTTATAGTTTGTGATTGGAGATAGCAACCTCCTTGTGTTGGTGTGGCATTGACCTTAGTCTTTGATAGGAACATTTCGTCTCCGCTCATCCATTGGCCGCACTAACCCCATTGATCACTTCTGTGTGTGCGTTCCATTTTTGTTTTCTCCACTAGGATTTGGTTCTTTTGTTAACATTTCATTTCGGTTCTTCTCTACGGTTTACAAGAAACTTTTCTTAGGATTTGTTGTTTTGTCCTTGCCACTTTCCTAACCCATTTGAAATGCACATAAAGCGTGTGTGTGTGTTGTCATTTGCGGTTTTCATTCTATCTTTTTGGACTCACTTTTTACATACCGCCTTACACCTAGGCTCGTCCACTAGCGTCAATACGACCAAAAAATGTAACGTTGGGTAAGTGAGACATCTATTCTTCATATCACACTTGTGTGCTTTTGAGATGGCTAGGGAAGGAGTGTTCACAAGTCCGAGCTCGGAAGATGAAGGAAACCCGTTCTCCAACGGCAACTACGACAACTTCGTCACCCACAACGACCATTCCCAACTCCGCCAATTGGTGAACGACGGATTGGAGCGTTATGAACGTTGAGTCCAAGCGCAAGAGGATCGTTTGAATCATCACATGGCGCGTATCAACGCTAACTTGGCCATCATTGCCAACTGCCGTAGATCATCATCATCCTCAAGGTCTCGGTATTCAAGCCAACAATATCGATCTCATCACCAAGCTCGTCGACATGATTGCATCACCACATGGAAGATGGTGGACTGTCAAACCAAGAACCACCACCATCTTCACAAGCCCCTAGACGATGTTGGTATGAGGATAGCTCGCCATCACCACCTCCTCGACACCGACAAGGTCGTGGTGACCCTCTTCAAGGTCACCCTCTACGACCGGAGCTCCACCAACATCATCACCAACCTCCGCCAGCTACAATAACGACTATGGCCTACATGACTTCATGGGTGGTGCTCTCCCACATCAAAGGCTTCCAAGGAAAAATGTGCGTCACCACCACAAATGACCGCCAAGAGCTACACACTCCTCAACAACACAATTGTGGCAATGATTCTAGTGAATGCCGCGAGGCATGCCTTCACCGAATTCACCACAATGACCATCAGAGCCATCCTCCCCATCATGACCGCCAACGCCAAGCCATTGAGGATGACCCACATGATCTTTCACCTCCTATATTTGATGAAGAACCACATGAGCGACCACATCAACAATATGAAGTCAACGATGGTTGTGCCCTTTGCCTCGGTGTCCCTAAGTTCAATGGCCATGATCGTCATCACCCACATGAAGGGTGGGAGCCACCACCTCATCTCCACCAAGCATGTACTTTCTCGTTGCACCCCGCCATCGACAATGATCAAGGACAACCCCGCCATCGATATCATGATCCTACTCTTTCATCAAGACAAGAGGCGAGAGGCACTTCACCACCAACAACGATTAGCAACCTCCATTTGCGACATCCTATGAGGAAGGACTATGGACTTCATGATCAATACCATACACATCCTTCATCACCCCAAGCACAACAACAACATCAAGGGTGCGAAGTTCCTCCTCCAATAACACAAGATCGACATCACCATGATCATGAAGATACAACTCCACCACTCTACGATGAAACTCCGCCAAGCTATGATGAAGAATTTAGTCCTTATGCCCTCATGGAAGTTTCTCAACTCTTTCCAACCCCCCTCCCCCTGAGGCCATGCCATCGGCACCATTCTCAACAAGAGCATGAAGAGCAAGAATATCATCTTCACCGTCATCAACCACTTGAGGATGATACAATGCATGGTTTCCACTATCCCAACATAGAGATTACTGAGCCTTCTTCGCTACAAGCAATGAGACTATCGCCACCTACAAGCAATCCAACATAAAGCGCCAAGAATTGGGATCCTTCTATTGTTTCCTCTCAATTTTCTAGTGAGATGAGTGGTGAGAGAGTGATCCACCTAAAGGAGAGTTAGAGCCTCAGCCAAAACATGAGTGCAAAAATTTCGAGTGCTCCCAAAGGCCTTGCCTTAGTTGCCACTAAAAGAGAGATGCGAGTGTTACTTTCTTCTGCATATTCCTACACATTTCTATTTTGCTAACTTCATGTTAACTGTAATTGATGAGTATGTCTGACTTTGTATATAAATGTGTGCAGTTTTCACTGAATTCTTATCAACATTCACGTTGACACCGGAGTAGTTGATCTCATGGACTCTATGAATAAAACATAAGAGGATTACGTTTCTGTGATTTCAGTGCTCAACAAGTAACTACAATCATTGTCGCACTATATCATCCCATTTTGTCCAATCATTATCGTACGATGACCCCTTTATTCCTTTGCCGGACAGGGCTTGGAAGAGGTTCAGGAAGCACCAAGCCGGTCTTTCGCAAACTAATACGCTAATTGATACAGTCGATATAAGTAGCACTTGCTAGATTCACGCATCTCTTTAATTGCTTGAGCATTATTTAATTGCATTCTATTTCCCGTAAAGTTCCCTCAGCAACCAGCGGGAACAAACTTATGTGGATTATATGCCATGGAGAACATAAGGAAGATCATGAATGAGCGGTAGTCGAGTATAAAGAATTTAACGATTCACGGCAGGCGGAGGGAGCTCCTACCGCATGACCGCGTAGAAGCAATTCAAAAAGAATTGGCGGGATTTTTGGTTAAGTACGTCATAAATCCAAAGGGAGCATTCCATTATCGACAATAATCTCCATCCATTTAGATAGTCTCCATGAAAAATAATCTCAAATGTACAAGTCTTAGTGCATAAGTGGATCTCAATTAGTTCCATATAATGATCTGTATAAATGTTTTCAATGTGAAACTAATATAATATATATCATTTGCGCGTAAACCCCTCCCAGATCCTCCTACCGTGACCGAAAAATCACCCCGAAATGCTGTCGCGGCAGAAAACAGCGCAAAACGCTACTGCGGCAGAAAAACAGGCCAAAAGAGTTTCCGCGCGGCTGCCATGCGAACCTTTAGCCCTAGTTCATATTACGGACTGGGGCTAAAGGGTGGTCGGCCCACTCCCTGAGCAGCGTCCACGTGATGCACCCTTTAGCCCGGTTCGTAACGCAGCCGGGGCTAAAGGGCGTTTATTCACGCTTTGCCCGTCCCGGTTGGCCGGCCGGTGCGAAATGTCCTAACCAACCGGGCTATAGGCGTGTTTACCACTGGTGCGTGTAGTGTAGTTGCTCTAAGAGTCGATCGTTTAAAAAAAAAACAATGTCGTATGAAGCATAAATAAGGGTGGTGAACAACCAAAAAGCTCTTGCACACAAGATCGTGTCATGTAAGAAGAGTTTGCGGATTTCAAATATTTAGTCGTTTTTTATACTATTTTATTTTGTAATTGTTTTAGTCAGTTTGTATCTCCATCATGTATTGTCCGCTATTATAGATATATGGTATTGATTGTCAAAACTCTTGCACGAATAGGACATTCTTCATTCTCTCTCAAAAAAAAAATTAGACACTCTTCATCTTTTTTTTTGAAATGAAAACACTATATAAATATAGATTTTAGTTTAAGTTAATCTCGGCAAAGGAAAACGTTTAGAACTGCACCGCAGAAAAGCGACCGGACAGGAATCCAAAATCGACCGGACCACGCGCTACGCTCCGGTCTCGCCTCGCCACGCTCTACATAAGCGAACCGAACCTCCGATCGGCGCGCGCGCACGCACGGAAACTCGTTTCCTTCTGCTCAGTCGAGGCTCCTTCCCGGTCGAATCCTAACCCCTTCCCCAAGCCTAGACAAGGGTAGGGTTTTCGTCGTCGCCGGCCCCCCCGCGCGCGCAGCAATGGCGGTGGTCGCGATGCCCATCGGACGCGCCGTCCTCCTAATCGGCACCGGTGCGTGTAACCTTCTCTTAATTTTCGTTCTCCATGCACTGCTTTCTTTGTTTTCCGCCCGGGCGTGCTTTTTCTGACGGATCGATCTATCCATCTGGCAGGTATGGCTGGCTCCATCGTCCTGAAGGACGGCCGCGCCGGCCGCTTCGTCGACCTTCTCAAGGAGTTCCAGGTGCGTGCGTACGTCCGCCCGGTTACCATCTTCAATTCTTCATCCGTCATTAACTAATCCCCCACCTCATATGGGTCGATCGATCCTGCGGTGGCCGGCGGGTGAGAGCGCAAGTTTGATTCCTGTTTCTGACCTTATTGTGCGCGTTTGGCGGTTGTTTCACAGGAATTTATGGAACAGAAAGGAGCACAAAGCAGCGCCGCCGGCGACGGTGACAAGATGGCTCTCGCTCTGGAGGTGTGCATCTGTGTACATTGCCGTTATGGTGACTTGTTTGCGTGCAAAAGTATGTTTAGATCAGTTGCGAGATGAAACTAATCATGTTTCAATCAATTTTAGATTCAGTCGCTGGTCAGGCAGGTTGGGAAACTCAGTATCCCTCGTCCTATAATTCATTATGAATCTGGGAACAAAGGTACATTTGTTTGCTTCTATCTAACCATGTCTAAATTGGCATTCATTACTTAGAATCTCTTTATTTACTATAGTACTGCTGTCATAAAGGGCCTAACTTCCTTACAAAAGTGAAGTGCTAATCGAGTTTTGCTACATTCCAGAATCAGATTCCTTGTCAGCTTAGTACCAATATGTTTTGCCAATGTGTTTAAGACTTTAAGTAATGAAAGATATGGAATGTAGTCTTGCACAAGTAAGAACAGTGCAGTGTGTGAAATAGCTAACAGGTTTTGCCAGCGTGTTGGAATATGGAATGTAGTCAAAACAGGAAAGAACAGCAGAGAAGTGTGTGAAATTATAGCTTAATATGTTCCCTGGCTGCTTGTAACAAAAATATGTTCCTTAATTGATGTTTTTCTTCAGCGAAAATTCTGGCTGATGTATTCTGTCCAATTTCTATTTGCATAGTTGCTAACCTTTTCTTAAATTTCTATTTGCAGTTTTGTCAGCATTGATTGTACCTGCTGCAGCTGTTGGGGCGGTTGGCTATGCTTACATGTGGTGGAAAGTACGTGTTTAACTTTATATTAGATCTCAACTTTCAGTGATATTTGCAGTACTGGTTGGGTGAAGCATGCATACTAGCTAAAGTATTTCTTCCTCCAAGTGTCGGTTCTGTAATGTTCCTAATTTATCTGAAATACAAGTTACCCTTCTCGATATGCACACATGCACATTTTGAATTTCTTGTTTATCCATTTGGCATATATTTGATCTTGTGCTGTCTTGGTTATCTGCCTACTAGTGCTTGGTTTGATTCAAGCTTCAACGTCGTGATCAAATCAGAATTACGTTGATTTATTTATTTACTTGTATCTGCATACTTTCAGGGTATCACATTTTCTAGCATAATGTATGTCACCAAGAAAAACATGGCTAATGCTGTTTCAAGCATGACAAAGCATCTGGAACAAGTCCAGACCTCGCTTGCTGTAAGTACAAAATACTTCTCCGGGGAGCTTCTAGATAATGATAGCTTCTTTTATCGTGCAATTTCTGTGTGTTCTAACCTTCTTGGTGTAATACAGTCGTGAGGTAGAGCATCTTTGTGCCTCAAAGGATAACTGCTCCTCTGGTCGTGCTTGTTATCACTATGGATTTTATATAAGTACCCATTTGCTCTTAAATAATGTTTGGCTGGATAGTCATCAATCGTCATTGTCCTACTGGTGCCCCTGTTTAAACAGGAAAAAAAACAGAAAAGAAGCCATATGGCTTGGTTAAAAGTAATTATCGGACAAAGACAAAATTTGACTAGAATGGACAATAGCATGTTGCATTAGCATCCTATATTTTGCAAATTGATTCTCAAACTGCCCTGCTTGATAGGATCCCAAAAAAGGCTAATCAATTTTAATATGCACACGTTTGTCCCTCTTTACATGCTGGAAATGTTGAATGTTGTTTTTACACTGTTTCCTTTTTACGTTACGCAAATAGTTGGACTGCCAAGTGCTGACAATTTTTTCTCAATCTGAAGGCCGCTAAAAGGCACTTAACACAGCGCATCCAGAAGGTGGATGATAAATTGGATAAGCAAAAGGAGATTTCTGGACAAATAAGAGATGAGGTACTTCCTAAATTTTATGCTTCCTTTCATAATGCCAAGTCCAACACGGGTAGCTTAATTTGGAACCAAGATTGTTGGACTTAGCCATCGACGCACTGCTGCACCTTTGAGTACCTTTTTGACGCACTGCTGCACCTTTGAGTACCTTTTTTTTTCATTGTTTCAGTTGTACTGGAGTTAACAAGTTTTTGGTACATGAAAAACTTGGGTGTGTTCATAAATGTCTTGTCTTTCTTGTTTCAGGTTACAGGCGCGCGACTGAAACTGCAGGACATTGGTGCAGAAATGGAAAATCTCAAGAAGTTGGCTTTTCATATGGTAAGCTTCTATTTGGCGTATCACATTCACCATGTTAATTGTCATTCTTTGAGTCGTGACATAACTTAAATTTCCATGTTGATTCTGCAGGATGGGAAGTTGGATTCTATTCAAGACAAACAGGTAGACCCTCTCACCTGCAAGTATTTCATTGCTTCGACCTTCTTAAATGTTTTTATTCCAGTGTGGTGACTAAACCGATTCTATCCGCAGGATTCCCAATTGGCCGGTGTGACATATCTCCTCCAATTCGTTGAACCAAATGGCGATATGAGGCCAGATCGTCTGGTGAGAACGTAACCAGAAATTACTGCTACTGCAATCACACATTCAAATAACTCATTACAGCATTCCACTTGCTTAAAAGAACCTCTCAATCATGGAAGTATATCTTTGGGTACTAACTGCATGCAATCCGCACATAACACATTGTGGTGACACATAGAGTATCTAATGGCCATACGCTTGACAACACGAAAGGCTGCACAAATCTCAAAGCAATCCTTGTCGCTATGGTTTTGCTCTTTATAAACCGCTCTGGTCTTAACATCGTTATGATCATTTGCTGCAACAGGAAGGCTTGAAGCGACCGGTGGTTACAAGATCTTTGAAGCAAATGGACCTCCCGGTTAGTTTTCTTGTCTCGTCCAGAACCTTTCTTCATGGTTGGCTCTGCTATTATGTTATATCTTTGTCTGATCGGAGCCTCTCTTTTTTTCCCTTTTTCAGGGGCTGGAGTTTGGGCTGCGGCTGCTGGCTCTGGAACAATCTGGGAAAGGAGCAGGGCTTGCGCTTCCACCAGTCAAAGCAGCTTACTAATTCAGATTATTCTTGTAGGGTTGAGGCACTTACCAACTTTTATCCCAAGTTTGTATAGGAGATGGGATTTTATAACATAAATACTATGGGAGTTATGCTGAACAAAGTGTCATCTAGCCTATCTACGTTTTTTTTTTTTTGGATCAGCCGTCTGTTTCTCTTGAACCTAGACCAGTGCTAGTTAACTGGAGTTGTCCAGCAATCGAATGAGGCGTCCTAACTTTTACTTGCGTACTGCTTCGTTGGTTTGTGCAGTGTTTTTATGTTGGTTGAAGCTTGCTCAGTGTTAGTTTTTACGTGTCAACTGACTTTTACGTTCCTTTGTCTCCCAAGGGCCGATCTTTATTGCGAATATGATTTGTAGCACATGAAAAAAAACAGGTATTCTTCCTGTTTGGCAACTTGTTGGCCGTGGGACTGACATAGTCACATGAAGAATTGATATACGATGAAGGCTCTGAAGAATTTGATATGCGGCGAGCCCGGGTTGAGTTATTGTAATGCCGTGTAGTTTTCTCTAATAGTCAGCAGCGTATTGGCCAAGGCCGCTGTGATCTTTCTATAGTGAATTATGCGGCAAAAAGTTTTTCTCGCATTCTGTGTTGGTTTTCTGAAGACTGATGTAATCAGAGCACCTCTCCGACTAATCAAAATTTAAGTACACATAGAATAAGAGTCGTCACAAGACCAGTATGCAGAAAAAGAAGCCACTTGGAGATTGCTATTTTGTATGGCGTTACTGTGTTTTCCTCTGTAATCAAGCAAAATGAAGTTTTTTTTTCAATAAACTAGCTGCCACTTGGGTCCAGCTTTCCCATAAGATTCGCTCAGGGTAACGGTCCTGTTGAAGACAGGTAACCTGGAATTACATCCAAAAGCATGACAGTCAGTTGCGTCGAGAGATATAGAACTGACAGTATATACAGGTTCAGAGATTTTAACAAACCACTCGAAATGGAAGCGGCAGGCTCGAACTGGCACTTGTCGCCCTGAACTGCAGTTGCTAGTGAAGGTACAGCATAGGCGCCTTTTACCAATCTTCCAATTCAGCAGGATTCTAAGAGTGCAACAAGACATTCATAAGTTTCAGTCTACACACATATCTGTACGACAGCGACAACACTATACCAAGTATTTCGACAGTCAACGGCTCAAATCTAGTGCAGAACACCCTGAACAAAGATGCAAACCAAGTCAACTCGGTAAATTCGTGATGGCAACATATATAATCGAGATGAAATCTTAAATTCAACGAAATATGATTGTGCTGTTGTTTTTCAGCTCAGCGTCAAACCAAACTACTTGCAGCAGAGAAAAAGGAGAGAGAAAACAAATGATGTGAAGACCGAGAGTTTGCAAACAGGATAAGGGAAAAAAAAAGTTCGTGATGGCAACATATATAATCGAGATGAAATCTTAAATTCAACGAAATATGATTGTGCTGTTGTTTTTCAGCTCAGCGTCAAACCAAACTACTTGCAGCAGAGAAAAAGGAGAGAGAAAACAAATGATGTGAAGACCGAGAGTTTGCAAACAGGATAAGGGAAAAAAAAAGTGGTGGTTCGCTGGAGTGAGCTGCGAGGCCCAAGTGGCCCGAGAGTGCAGCGGCCCGTTATCCTTCCACCGTTGGAAGCGGGCAGTTGTCGCTGCTCTGTGAAGCCAGCCTCACGCTGTGCCTGCCACATCATGGACCGTGAGGCCGAGCTTTCGCACAGGCCCCAACGGTTCACTACGCAACTTGGAACGGGCGGGCCAGCAATAGCACACCCGGACCAGGCCCGCAGCGCCACGGCAGCGTCCACACCACCTTAATGCCCCCACATGGGTTACAAGCCCTCGTGACTGCGCTCGGCGGGGCAGAGGGTGGAGAATGCTATTTAAGCTGGTGGAACTCTCACTCAGGTAGCGAGGTGGGACTAAAGGATGAGGTGCTGCGTACATTCCTTTTTTCTTTTGCGTTCGCTGATGGAATGGTGGGAAAGGCGATTGTCTACTGGGCTTTTATGGCGTCGTAACAGGCCGTGTGAAGCTGCCTGGACTGCTACTAAAATAAACATGCAGAAGGCTGCTAAAAGGCACTCAAGACTTAACACGGTGCATCCAGATGGTGATTCTGCATTGAAGAAGAACTACTCGGTGGCGGAAGTAGCGGCAATCGCGCGAGATGACGCAGGATGTTTTCTGGGTGCATCTACGGTGGTGCTCGGAGGAGCACATGACCCGGAGTCTCTGGAAGTTGCAGCTTGCAGGGAGGGTATAAATCTGGCACAAGACTTGTATCTACAGAAAATCAGGTTAGCGAGTGACTGTGCTAACGCTATCCGAAGCATCAACTCAGGAGATTGCCTAGGAGTGTATGGCCAGGTTATTAGAGAGATTAATCTGTCCTCGAGAGAGTTTCAAGGTGTAGACTATGTTTATGAGAATCGGCTGTCAAACGTCGACGCTCATGGTCTAGCAAGAAGTTATCTGTATCTTTCAGTGGGTCGCCATGTGTGGCTCCACGATCCACCAGCTGGCATTTGTACAAATATTATCTATGATTAATAAAAGGAGGAGTTTCTCAAAAAAAAAAAGATGGTGATTCTAGACAAATAAGAGATACTTTCAAATTTTATGCTTTCCTTCGTAATGCCAACCGCAATACGGCGGCATAGTTTAATTTGGAACCGAGATAACTGGACTTAGCCATCGATGCACTGATGCATCTTTTTTTTGGTGTTTGAGTTGTACTGAAATTAACAATTCAAATCACTTGGCACAGGAAGATTTCAGTGTGTAGTGAATAATCACAAATACTCACTCCATATCAAAATATAAGATGTTTGTGTTTTCTAGACACGTTTTAGTGTATAATATACATGCGCATCGTACACTAAAACATGTCTAGATACACGTTGTCTACGAAACGGGAAAAACGTCTTATATTTCAATACGGAGGTAGTATCTCAATTCTTGTTTCAGGTTACAGGGGCACGACTGAAACTCCAGGTTACAGGCTCTGAACAATTTGATATGCAGCAGGTCTGAGTTTAAAAGAAAAAGATTGATGCCATGTAATTTCTTTTCAAACAGTTGCAGCATGTTGGCCAAGGACACTGCAATCTTTGTGTCCCGAATTACGCTACGAATATGTTCTCACGTTCATGTTAGTTTTCTGAGCAAACACTGATGTAATGGGAGCACCTATCTGACAAATCAAAATCTGATTGAAGCACACAGAATAATAGTCATCACATGAGCAGTACGCAAAAAAAATTACATAGCTATTGCAAAAAAAAGAGCAGTATGCAAAAAAGGCCACTTGGCTATTTCTATGTATGTATGGCATTACTTAAGTTTTCTCCCATTAACACCTCTGTAAACAAGCAAAATACAGTTCTTTCAGCAAATTATCTGTCACTTGGGTCCAGCCTTCCCATAAGAGTCGCGCAGGGTAACAGTCCTGTTGAACACAAGCTTCTCAGGCATCGAGTCCGTGTCCACAGCAAAGTAGCCTAGAATCGCATCCAAAAGCATGACAATCAGTTGCGTTGAGAGGATACAGAGAGGAACACTGACAGTATATACAGGTTCAGAGATTTTACCAAGCCGCTCAAACTGGAACTTGTCACCGAGGACTGCGGTCGCAAGTGACGGTACAGCATAGGCGCCCTTTACAATCTCTTTTGAGTTCGGGTTAAGGTCGCCGAGCCAATCTTCCAGTTCAGCAGGATTCTAAGAGTGCAACAAAGACATTCATCAGCCCAGTCCACACACATTTGTAATGACAGCAAGGCAGCAGCAAAACTATACCTCCGATAGGAATAATTTCTCGAATAATCTTATTTCGACCTTCAACGGCTCAACTCCAGGTGCTGGCTCGGCAACCCAGTGCAGAACACCCTGAACAAAGATACAAACCAAGTCAACATCTGGAATGTATTTTATTGAGTCCCAACTCCTTAACTAGATTTGTCAGATTTGAAAAGATTCAAAATTACCAGTTACCTTAGGTTTAGAAGTCTTTGAGGGGTCATACTCAGCTCGAATTTCAACAATTTCATCTGGACTATCACCGTAAATAACCTCTGTGCATTTTATCGGGAATGCGTACCTAGTAATTAAATAGACAAGTACCATGTTGTAAACATGCTGATATGGAGTAGGTGAACCATCAGTAGTGAAGTAAATTCAGATCAACACAAGAACAGTGGTTCTATATCAATTACCTTAGCAGAGCAGATTTACCAGGAGCTAGCCCATAGTAATCTTTCGAGTCCTTAAGGCGGAAATCAGTTTTTTCAATGTAGACAGTTCTTGAGAAAGGAACCTGTAATATAGGTTGCGTGTAACAAGTTATGGATATTTCTGTTACTGCAATTTTTTATTGTGTTCTTCTGGCAGAATTTAAAGCAAGGTGTGCCATAACAAAAACACCTATTCAGCTAGTCTTCCAATCATATACTGAACAAAAGAGGCACCTTGTAGTAGGACGAAGCGTCATCAGCAGGAGCATCAGGCCACTTCTTTCCATCAAGGTCTATGACTTTTCCATCTTCCAAGTTAGTTATCACAACCTAATTTAGCAAAGGGGGGCACCATCAGTGTTTTAGGAAGTTTCTAAAGGCTGAAGACATGGAGTGGTTTGCAGCAGGAACTGAATGCCAAACCTTTAGAGGATGCAGAACAACCATGGTTCGAGAAGCTGTTTTATTAAGTTCTTCTCTGATATGATATTCGAGACGGTCGACACGGATTAAGCTGTTGTCACTGCACATAAAGAATATGAAGGGCATATCAGTAGCAGAAACAGAGATTTTGTGGTTGAGCATCTGGCCCAAAGCACCATTCATGCAAGCCACCTGTTTACTGTTATTCATTTGTTTACCTTCTTGTTATCCCAATGCCACGGATAAATGAATTTATTGCAGTTGCTGAAACTCCCCGTCGCCGCAGTCCTGCAAGTGTTAACAGACGAGGATCATCCCACCCATCTACCCACTTCTCTGTCACAAGCCGATTCAACTGCAACACAACAAATAAGGACAGCAGATATCCGTAAATATATAGATCCAAGAGGGTAATATTGATTTCTCGATTCTTAAACATACCTTTCTTTTAGACATCACAGTATTTGATATGTTCAGCCTTGAATACTCCCATACATGAGGCTGGTACAAGCCCAGGGCAACAAGTAGCCAGTAGTATGATGGGCGACGTATATCAAACTCAAGTGTGCACAGCTAGTGAATAACCACACTCAGTTAGTCATGTTATAGTTCAAACATGTCAAAGCTATTTTGGGAAGGGAAACTCACCGAGTGTGTGATGTTTTCAAATGAGTCCACCATGCAATGGGCATAATCATAGCTTGGATAGATACACCATTTGTCACCAGCATGTGGATGAGGAGTGAACTATATGGGCATCAAAGAATTGAGTTATCTATTTATGAGATATGGTCATTCGATTCATCAATCGAGTTGTGTAACTTACTTTTATTCTATATGCAATTAAGTCTGACATGTTTTTGTTATCATTCTGCATGTCCTGCTTCATTCGGAGAGTTGCTGCGCCCTCAGCAATCACCCCACGTCGCATGTCTTCAAATAATTTCAATGACTCTTCAATGGGCCTATCCCTCCATGGACTATCCATCTTCTTTTCCCTGTACTCCTTGATCTGTTCTCCAGTCTGGCAATCATATAGGAGTCAGAATTTGCACAATTTATTTCTCAAGGACTCTACTTAGATGTCCATTTCCTCCTTTCACATTTACAAGTGCACCATGATCAAGAAAAGAGAAAAGAAAAGAACCTGGTGATCCACATAGGCTAGTCCCTTCCGTATTAACTCAACTGCATGCTCATATAAAGCTTGGAAATAATCACTTGTATATGTAACTTTGTAGGGCTCCCATCCCATCCACTTGACTATCTCCTGAATGTGATCAATATATTCCTTCTTTTCAGCTTCTGGATTTGTGTCATCAAACCTGTTGTTCATAGTGTCATGAATGAGTGCAAAAAGAACTGGAGCAGCAAGAATTCTAAGCAAGCATTTCTAGACCAAACAAAATAATCAGAACTCTGGATTAAAAATGAAATATATAATTAAATAGATGCAGTATATAATGTAAGCAAAGAAGCATAAAATTTTCAAGGGGTATTTATTCCATGGCATATTCAAGGCAGATATGGGTTGATAAATAAGTAGTTGGTACAAAATTGCCCTTGAAGCAGCATGAACAGGCCAGGAAAGGATATAAATGGCAAGCAGGAGAAAACTGTTTGAAGTGGAAAAATATGTTTACCTAAGGTAACAATGACCATTCCGTTCTTTAGCCAGTCCAAAATCAATAAACATAGCCTGAATCAGATGAAGAATGTAAGCATAATTCCATTTTCATGCAAGTGGTATAATATGGAAATGCTCTCATAAAGATTATAAACCTTAGCATGACCGATATGAAGATATCCATTAGGTTCTGGCGGGAAACGGGTCATCACTTTTCCACCAGTTGCCATAAGATGTTTCTCTAAAATCTCCTTTGTGTTATGCGCCCTCCATATGTCCCCATTGCTGAAGAATATTTCTGTATGAACCTAGCTCATGAAAAGAAATCAAAAACACTTCAGTTTATTTCTTACAAGTGATAATCAAAACTCAAAAAAACAACCAATGGAAGTGCTTAGATGAATAACAGTGACCACATGGGGATATCAGAGGAGTGTGCAGATTTAGAATACTAACAGAAATTTAATAAATTTAACTCACAGTTTATGATACCTTGTTGTTTTCTGCTGGTTGAGGAAATATAGTGTATGGATTCAGTTCCTCCTCAGATGGCGGGGCAGCAGCGGCTACTGCAACTTTTTTCTCCTGTTTCACAGAAAGGACAGCTAGCTAATTTAATAATCACAATAACCAAACCGTCAAACTTTAACGAAAGGGTCCACTTCAGCTCACCAACCTCAACTTTTGCTGGTTTTTCCTTCTTCTTCTTCACTGGTTTTACATTGTCAGCTTCCGTCTTTGGGCCTAGTATCTCTGCCAGCCTCTTCTCGATCTCCTCCTGCATGCACAAACTATTTAGAGGTTCAAAATAGTTAATACAACCAAAAGAAGTCAAGTGCTGCATTTAGCACTGTTCTGCACCTTTGTCGCCTTGGCATCACCCCAGGGATGCTTCTTCCTAACCTGGCCGCATAGGCTACCGACTGGAAGAATGATAAGCAGGATAAAGGATCAGTTCCAGCGAGTAATTAATCACAAAATCGAGCATATAAAAGTGAATTGAAAGCCAACCATTTATATGATAACGCTGCTCTAATATAGCTTCCATATTTTCCTTTAGAACCCCGGCGACAGTTGAATGAATCTCTTCAATCGAAACAACCACACCTGCAGTTACACATCACGCTCGAACCAATAAGATGGTCTGTTGAAAGAATTGTCTGAGAATATGCTACTCCAAAGAAATGTGTTTCTTTCATATCTGATCATAAAAAATGTGAAATTATCCTATATGGCTTATATTAGCATCCAAACAACCATATTACCAAGTCTCCGTTGTAAATTATCTTTAACATCCAGTTAGTGAATGTGGCATATGTCAGTTATAATTTGCAGAAGCACATATACTTGTATGGAAAAAAGACACACCTACACCACAGGCTTCTTCAAACTTTCCAATATCCAAGGACTCAGGACCAACATTAGTAAGAAATGACAGAGCAGCATCTAGCTGTGCTGGGCTCTTTATCTGAATATAGTGACATAAAGAAATACATCAGATTGACAGAGAGGAATGAGCTTTGAAACAGAGTTCATTATTCATCTATGCTCCCGAAAAGGAAGACATAATGCAAACTGATTGCTGAAAGTAGATTGGAGAACATAAAAGGTAGTACATATACCTTTGTTGACACAATATAGTTGACGAGAGCAGGACGATGGACAAGGGCGTTGTTTGGGTATTTAGTGGCAACCTATTTCATCCAAGAGCAAGTGCACCCTCGTAAGTCACACATAAAAAATCTCAAATGTATAAACTACAGAAAAATGACGGTACTCACTGCATAGAGAAGATTTCCTACTGACTTGTCCGATTCAGTTATACCAGCCTGTTCATAGATAGATCCAGTTAAAAGGAAAACCATGGTATGCTTTGAATAGATAAATGTCACTGTTTTGGTATAGTAATTTAATGCAGCTTGCAACACGGAATAGCAGAAACAAAATAGTAAGAAAGCAATATACTATAAGCGATAACTGAAAACTTGCACGGTCAGCTACGTTATGAAAAGCACTATATTGTAAAAGCAACTCATGTAATAATGAATATTCAATGAGGCATCCCTTTGAAAATCATGACAGCACTGAAAGACTGCAGATAGGGCAACATCATCCTTCCATATTTTCAGATGCATAATAATAAGAGAGTTAACACTGAAACATGGGGTCAGCCTGGACAAAAATCTCACTAAGCTTCAAGGAGATCAGTCATAGACATGTACTGGTAGGAAAGACCGTTGATGAAATTGGAGCAGCGATAATTCCATTCTATCGGCTAGAAAAGAGGACACTATTAGAATTCAGTCATAGGTGTTAGATTTAGGCATCTCTTGATCAGACCTACTGTTCAATTGCGACAGGCGAGCTGGAACGAGCTAATTAGGAAAACAATAGTACAGGTTTCACATAGATCTCGGTAAAACCAGACATCTCTTAGTCCCTTCAGTAAGAATTCTAGCACCAGAACAACTACATCCCACACCACACTATGAACCAGCTAAACGAAAATTAATCTCTAAGCACGGCAGCGAGCACACAAAGCATCCCTCGTCCAGTTCGAAAAGGCGTGCGTCGTTACCTCGGCTATGACGGCGGCTAGGTTGGCGGTGACCTTGCTGTTGACGAGCGCGTTCTCCGCCGTGCGCTGGTCGAGGCCGAGCGCCAGCAGCGTCTCCAGCTTCAGGGCCGGGGCCTTCTCCCCATCGACTCCGGTGACCATCGCCGCTGGCGGCGCCTCCCGCTACGGCAGAGAGGGGGGGGGGGGGCACGGGGACCGGAGGGAAAGTAGTGCGAGGCTTGTTGTGCGCTCGCCGCGCCGGTTGGAGAGCTCGTGAAAAGGCGGGGGGGGGGGGGGGGGGGGAGGCTGGAGAGGCGAGGCCGGCGGCGGAGGGAACCCTTGCTCGACAGGGAATAGGAGCGACGCAGGTCGGGACTCGGGAGTGACTCGGGGTCGATGCGTTTGTGCGGATTGGGGGAAAGCTTGTGTGTGGGGTCGATGCGTTTGTGCGAACCTAGAAATAATTCTTTCGGTGTTCGAGCAACTTTCCGGATTAAAAATTAACTTCTAAAATGTGAATTGTTCTGTTTTGGCGTGGCCCAGGACGCTGTTGCTCAGTATGTCGAGTTATTCGGATGCAAGCAAGGCCAATTTCCTACTAAGTATTTGGGGATACCAATACATAATAGGAGATTGACGAATGCAGAATGGAGCCATGTTGAAAAGCGTTTGCAGAAAAAGCTAGCTAGTTAGAAAGGTAAATTGTTGTCTCTTGGTGGAAGACTGATACTCATAAAATCAGTACTCACCAATATGGTATTGTATATGATATCATTATTTCAGCTACTTAAAGGAGTTTTGAAGAAACTGGATAATTTCCGATGAAGATTCTTTTGGCAGGGGGACAACGAGAAAAAGGAATATCGACTGACGAGATGGGATGTAGTTTGTCGTCCAAAAGATTAGGCGGGACTGGGTATCCATGACCCACGAGCCAAGAATTCATCCCTTCTTGTTAAATGGCTTTTAAAACTACTAAACGAAGATGGCGTTTGGCAAACCCTCCTTAAACGAAAATACATCGGCTCGAAAACAGTTTCACGGGTTATGTGAAAATCAGGTGTTTCACACTTTTGGGCTGGACTAATGGCGAACAAAAACAAGTTTTTTCGTTATAGGGTATGTAAGATTAAGGATGGATCATAGATAGGGTTCTGGGAGGACAAGTGGTCAGGTAATACCACACTCGGAGAACAATATCCGGCACTATACACTATAGCGCGACATAAGGATGATACGCTGGCAACGGTCATGCAAATATCACCTTCTAATGTGATGTTCAGACGAGATTTCATTGGGCCACGACTTGCATCCTGGCATGCACTGGTTAATAGGCTGACTTCGGTCACTTTGACACCAGGTACTGATGAGTTTCGGTGGAAAATCACTAAGAACGGAATGTTTTCGGTGGATTCTATGTATAGGGCCATGATGCAATCAGACATGCCAATTGATATTTTAAAAAATGTATGGCTTATGAAGGTACCACTGAAAATCAAGGTTTTTGCGTGGTATCTTCGTAAAGGGGTCATACTTACAAAAGATAATCTTGTTAAATGTAATTGGCATAGAAGTTCAAAGTGTGTTTCTTGTTTTCATGTTGAGACGATTAAACACTTATTCTTTGATTACTCATTTGCGCGTTCTATATGGTCCGCTCTCCAAATGGCAGTAAATCTTTATCAACCCACATCCGTTGCGAATATTTTCGGTAACTGGTTGAATGGGGTAGATAGACGATTCAAAATTATTATTAGGGTAGGAGCGCTAGCCGTTATATGGTCGCTCTGTCTATGTAGAAATGACAAGATTTTGAATGATAAAAATTTTTCTCCTATACAGGTTCTATTCCGATGCACAAGTATTCTCCGTTCGTGGTCCACATTACAGCGGCGAGAGTTTCGAGGCCTTTTTACGGAGGCGTCTACACGGATGGAGCAGGTGGCGAGCGATATTTTTATCCCCCATGGATGACCGCTTGATCTACATATAGCATCCCCATAGCGTCGACAGTCTACGTCTGCATGATTTGTTTAGACTTGCCGTGTTTTATCTTTTCAGCTTTTGGAATTCGGTAGAGGCCGGGTGTAATGCTTAAACCTTTTTTAAGTAATAAAAGCTCTTTATAAAAAAAATACATTGAGTTAAAACTTATCAATATAGATGTTTGTAAAACACTATGGTAATTTGCTAAGTTTCATGAAATGAGGAAATATGGATGCTAGAGTTTAAGTCCAAAGCTTCGATGCAACTTGAATATGTTTTACACTCTTGACATACAGCTTATAAACTTATAAACTTCATCAACTTATAAACTTTCCTTGCTACTCCATCTACCCCGATAAATGTTATACACTCTTGACAGTGTACTTGTAGAAAAACCAGGGGTCTTCTCTCTGCAGTTCTTTGAATATGTCGAGCATCTCATGGACGTCTTTGAATATGTACTCGTCATCCAGCAGTATAGTTGTTGATCGCTTTGATATCACAAGGAAAATTCTTAGGAGCCCCATATAATTCTACTTTGATCTGCATAATTCTCCCTGAAGTTAAGTTAACTTCGTGCAACAAGTCGATGAAGTTCCGCTCCTCTAGGGGAATCTTCTTATGCGATCGCAGATACCTTTTGAGTGCAAACTTCTGGACCAGGGGATGTGTATGCTCCTCGATGAGCTGAGTAACTTTCCACTGAACACCAATTATATTCACGCACATTTTTTTCTTTTCAGCTTCGTGATGCTCCTCATCCTAATCTTGACAGGCTCACCTTCCTTTTCATTTCCCGTATTTTTACCAGCCATGTTACACATAAAAAGAGCCTTGTCAAACTCATTGTCCATCACAGATCCCGTGCATGTGCAAATATTCATTGAGAAGACCACATGCTTCGCATACCTGGTGTAATCCAAGAGCTCAAGCATGGCAGCACGAAGAACTCTCTCCCTGCCCATCTTGCTCCCCTAGGGCAGAGGTTTTTTTTTATAAAGGGCTTTAATTACTTAAAAAAAATTAAGCATTACACCCGGCATCTCCATCGTAATAATGCACACAGCCGAAATCCAAAACAGAAAGGAAAAGATACGACAAGTCTAAACAAATCGTGCAGATGTAGACTGTCGATGCTATGGAGCTGCTATCTGTAGATTACGCGGCCATCCATGTGTGATAAAAATATCCTTCGCCACCTGCTCCAGCCGTGCACACGCTTACATAAAAAGGTTTCGAAACTCCCCCCCCCCCCCCCTCCCCCGCTGTAATATGGACCACGAACGGAGAATATCTGTTCGCCTGAATAGAACCTGCATACGAGAGAAGTTTTTAGCGTTGAAAATCTTGTCATTTCTACAAAGCCAGAGCGACCAAATAACGGCAAGCGCTCCTACCCTAATAATAGTCTTGAATCGTTTATCTACCCCATTTAACCGGTTACCGAATATATTCGCGGCTGATGTGGGCTGATAAAGATTCGAAGCCATTTGGATAGCGGACCATATAGAACGCGCAAAAGTGCAATCAAAGAATAAGTGCTTAATCGTCTCATCATGAGAACAAGAAACACACTTAGAACTCCCATGCCTTACATTTGACAAGATTATCCTTTGTAAGTATGACCCCCTTCCGAAGATACCACGCAAAGATCTTAATCTTTAGCGGTACCTTCATTCGCCATAAATTTTTAAAAATATGGACTGGCAAGTCTGATTGGATCATAGCCCTATACATGGAATCCACTGAGAACATTCTGTTCTTAGTGAGTTTCCAACAAAATTCATCTGTGCCTGGTGTTAGGGTAACCGTAGTTAGCCTATTAACCAGGTTCTTCCAAGAAGTGAGTCGTGGCCCGATTAAATCTCGTCTAAATGTAACATTAGGATCTGATGTTTGCATGACCGTAGCCAGCGTATCATCCTTATGTCGCGCTATAGTGTATAATGTCAGATACTGTTCTCTGAGGGTGGTATTACCTAACCAGTTATCCTCCCAGAACCTTATTTGCGATACATCCTTAATCTTAAATACCCCATAGAGAAAAAAAATATTTTTATTCGCCATAAGTCCATCCCAAAAGTGCGAATCACCAGGTTTCCACATAACCTGTGAGACTGCTTTCGAACCTATGTTTTTTCGTTTAAGGAGGGTTTGCCAAATGCCATCTCCAGTTAATAAATTGAATCGCCATTTACCAAGTAGGGCGGGGTTCTTGACCTGTAAGTCATGAATACCTAGCCCCCCCCCCCCCCCCCCCCCCCTAATCTCTTGGCCGACAAACTACATCCCATCTGGCCAATCGATATTTCTTTTTCTCGCTGTCACCCTGCCAAAAAAATCTTGATCAGAAATAATCCAGTTTTTTCAATACTCCTTTAGGCAACTGAAAGAATGATATCATATACAGTACCATATTGGATAGTACTGAGTTAATGAGTACCAGTTTTCCACCTAGTGACAACAATTTCACTTTCCAACTAGCAAGTCTTTTTTGCAAACGTTCTTCAATGTGACACCATTCTACATTAGTCAACCTCCTGTAATGTATTGGTATTCTCAAATACTTAATAGGAAATTGACCCTGCTCGCAGCCGAATAGCTCGGCGTACTGTGCAACAGCATCCTGGGCCTCGCCAAAGCAGAACAATTCACTTTTATGGAAATTAATTTTTAATCCGGATAGTTGCTCGAACAGCGAAAGGATTAGTTTCAGATTCGACGCTTTCTCCAAATCATGTTCCATAAAAAGAATCGTAGCATCTGCATACTGAAGAATAGACAATCCCCCATTGACTAGATGTGGAATTGCTCCCTCAATTTGACCGCTTTCCTTAGCGCTATCAATCATGATCACTAACATGTCTGCCACAATATTGAACAATATGGGCGATAGCGGATCACCTTTCCTTAAGCCTTCTTTCGTTTGGAAGTAGCGGCCAACATCGTCATTGACTTTGATAGCCACACTACCTCACTCCACAAAACTGCGAACTAGAGCACACCACTCTTCTGAGAATCCTTTCATTCTCAGAGTTTGTTGGAGAAACTCCCGGTTCACCTTATCGTAGGCCTTTTCGAAGTCTATTTTAAGAATTACATCATTTAGTTTTTTTGAATGCATCTCATGTACGGTTTCGTGTAAAATCACGACTCCATCAAGGATATTCCTACCCTGCATAAATGCAGTCTGCGTAGGTTTTACCACATGATCTGCCACCGAATTCAACCTCATGGTTGCAACTTTTGTAAAGATTTTGAAATTAACATTGAGAAGGAAGATTGGTCTATACTGTTGTATCCTTTCTGCCTCCAAAACCTTAGGTAACAAAACGATTTCCCCAAAATTAAGACGATACAGCTCTAGATTGTCCACTCTGTAAGCAACCAAACATCTCGATGAGGTCATCCTTAATGACCTCCCGAAAATGCTGGTAAAACTCTGCGGGACAACCATCTGGGCCAGGTGCCTTATTATGCTCCATTTGGAATATGACCTTCTTTTTCTCCTCTTCCGAGAAGGGAGAATTAAGAAAGACATTTTCCTCATTACAGACTTGGTAAATATCATCTGTTCGGGTCTCGTCCATAGTAATATTACTTACTTCAGGAGCCCCAAACAGACCTTATAGAACTTTGTGATATAAGCCTTGAGACACTCTTGTCCCTCAATCAGCCCTTCATCCTGATGGAGAGAGTGAATTCGTTTTTTCCTGCGTCTGCCATTGGCGACATTATGAAAATAACGAGTATTCGAGTCTCCGTCAAGAATGAATTGAGCCTTAGATCTCTGGTACCATTTGAGTTCCTCTTCTCGCAACATTTGTGCTTTTTTGCGTTTGATTGACTTTTAAGTTCAATCTCTTGCATAGATAGCAACCTCGTCTCAGAGATCCGATCAAACTCATCGATAATGGAACAAAGACGCTCTTTCTCTTTTATAAGCATTCCAGTCGTATGTCTAGCCCATCCACGGAGATGTTTACGCATATTGCGCATTTTATTATTCCATCTCCGAATTGGGTTATAACCGACGACTGGTTTGCACCACACTCTCTTAACTAGCTCAACAAAACCATCACGTAATAACCAGCCCAGTTCAAACTTAAACTGCGGATGTGAATGTGGTTTCGTTGTTCCAGTTGAGAGTAGGAGGGGAGCATGGTCTGACAATGCCTCAATACGCTCAAGAGCGTGCACCGTTACCAATGGGAACTTATCTTCCCAATCGGTACTCATCAGCACGCGGTCTAGTTTTTCGTAAGTAGGCTCCGGAAGACTGTTTGCCCAAGTGAACTGCGGACCCGTCATGTAGACCTCTCTCAAATCCAAGCTATCAATTACAACATTGAACAAGAAAGGACAATGACCGTTAAACCATCCACGACTCTTCTCGTGTGGAAACCTTAGCATATTAAAATCACCGCCAATTAGAATTGGGTGTGGATTAACATTAGCCAGGTTCACCAACTCACGAAGAAAAGCCTCCTTAAACTCTTCCTGGGCAGCACCATACACAGCAACCAAATTCCATATGAAGTTGTCAACGCGGTTGCGGAGATGTAATTTATATGAAAATCACCATCTGACCTCGCTAACACATCTATGACATCTAATTTAACGCCTAGTAAAATGCCCCCCGGTCGACCACGTGGAGGAATAGAATGCCAAGTGAAGTCTATACCTCCCGAAAGGCGGTTCTAAACACTCATTGGGAAGTCTCTCCTCTCTGATTCGGAGATAGCCACGAATTCCAAATTATGATCCCTGACGTATTGTGCAATATTCAAATGTTTAGCAAGTCTCCAAGACCTCTGCTATTAGTGAATAAGCCATTCATCGGGAAACAATTGGGTTCTTTGGCGGTCTCACTGAATTTCGTGGTGAATACTTCCTCTTCTGCTTGGCGGATTTGGATTTCCGGCCGGAAGCATACAGATCAATGAGAGATCCGAGTCCGTCCTCATCCATACCCACCTCGGACACCTCCCCCACAAGATGTGATAAAAGTTGTCCATCCAAAGAGGCATTCGCTAAATCATCATCTGTGTGGGGGTATGTCCACCTTCGGAGAAGCACATGGTTTAACCGTTAAATGGTCATAGTCCATATGCTTCAATGCATTGGCCGACATCATGATCTCAACATCATTTCTTCCTAAGTTAACACCAATATTGCCTAATCTAGACGATATAATGGTATCCAGAAAAGAAAGAAAAGATTTATGTATCACTGTCATACCTCTAGGTGGAGTAGAAAATAAGGCCGCCTTCGTGTGCATGGCCTTGGACAACGCGTCCTCGCCAGTCACAGAAGAGCCGTCCTTCGCCACAACATGGCGCGCACTGCGCCGCAACTCCTTCGTGGTCAAAGCCAGATGCACGAACACGGCGGCGGAGGGGGACAATGCCGGTGAAGTAGCCCCCCCCCTCCCGACCACCGAATCCTCGACGGAAGGAAATAACGGCCGACCCACCATGCTAAGTGTTGCTACTGGGGCTGTAACATCCTCCGTCATCGGCCGTCGGTGACGACGCCCGTGCTGAACGAGGCAACGACGAGGGACATATCTCATCCCGCACAGGCGACGCGCAGCGGGTCTCGCCCTGCGCGGCATGGGCCTGTCTCCCGCCCGGCCCATCAGCCACGGAAGGCGACGCGCAGCGCGTTGTGCCCGTGGGCTCAGCCTCCTCCCGTGGCGGATACGGCCAGCAGCGGCCGGTACCCCACGGCTCATGGTCGACGCGTGGGTGACGGCGTGGTAGTCGCCGCCCACCCCCTGCAGGCCCACCACCAGCCCAACAGCCTCCTCTCCCGCGTCCGCCGTGCCACCTGCGCGGGCGGCTGGAGGTTGAGCTCCACCCAGCCCAAACCGCCCAGCCTCCGCTGCCTCGTCTCCATCGCGGTGTCGGGGCAGCGCTCCAGCATCCCCGAGCGGTGACGGCGTATGTGCACCACTAGACGTCCGCTGCGCACTGCAAGAATTCTATCTCGAAGATGACCGCGAACCCGATAAGAAAAGCCCCAGCGCCGTCTCGGAAGATACCTCCTGCATAGCAGCAGCCTACCCACGTGCAGATAATGGAGTTAGAGCGTAGCTCTTGAGAATCTCCAATGCCTGAGCGTGAACATGACCTCCCTCATTAGGCTAATCAATAGCCATACTCGTGGGGCCCTGCTCAGTCTCCTGTAAGATCCCAGAAGCAACACCAGCAGCATCCACTCCACTCTCCCCAGATACCACAGACTCAGAATGAACCTTATGATTCCATATAAATGGCACAAAATCAGGCTCAGGAACAAAGTCCTCTGGCTCCAGCCTAAAGGTAAAGGAGTAGCCTTTTAGCCGCAACACCTCATCTGTGTTAACATACGAACCCACCTCGTCCACCTTGTGGAACACCTCATCATCAGATAGGGCCATCTGAAGCCTAACGATACCTCTGCGACGTCAGTTAGGAGATCCACGTCTAGAGTAATACCATTCAGAGTCCCAACTGCCCATAAACCGAGAAAATGCCTCCACGAGTGTGGTACCCCACTACTAGTAAAATGGCTATAGATGGACTAGCATCAGTGGCGCACCATGTAGCCGTGCGCCACTGATACGGTTGGGAGAAAACAGGTCCAGGCATCAGTGGCGCACCATGTATTCATGCGCCACTGATGCTATGAGCATCAGTGGCGCACCGTGCACAGGTGCGCCACTGATACCTGGCACCCATGTATGTCCATTAGTATCAGTGGCGCACCAGTGCATGGTGCGCCACTGATTCTCCATAGCATCAGTGGCGCACCATGCACGGTGCGCCACTGATACCTGACACCCATGTATGTCCATTAGTATCAGTGGCACATGGTATATGGTGCGCCACTAATTCTATGAAGAATCAGTGGTGCACCGTGCATGATGCGCCACTGATACTAATGGATATACAGGAGTGCCTAGTATCAGTGGCGCACCTTGCATGGTGCGCCACTGATGCTATGAAGAATTAGTGGCGCACCGTGCATGATGCGCCACTGATGCTATGGACATACATGGGTGCCAGGTATCAGTGGTGCACCAGTGAGCAGTGCACCACTGATGCTCTGGTCAAACTATGGTCAAACTAGTCAAATGGTGGTCAATATATGGTCAAACTATTGAAACTTTGGTCAAACTATGGTCAACGGGTGGTCAAACTAGTCAAACTATGGTCAACATGTGGTCAAACTCTGGTCAAAATTTGGTCAAACTATTCAAATGATGGTCAAACTATTCAAACTATGGTCAAACGTTGGTCAATGTATATTTAAACTATGGTCAAACATTGGTCAAACTCTGGTCAACGTGTGGTCAAACTAGTCAAACTCTAGTCAATGTGTGGTCAAACTATTCAAACTTGGGTCAAACTTTTCAAATTATTGTTATCAAACTTAAACGGTAAATGTGTGACATCATGCTCAGGGGCTTAATAGGATGGGTCATTTATCGAATTGCCCACAGCGGACCACTTGTACTCAGTTTTACCCCTAGCGCCGAATCGACCTCAGTTTTGCCCCTAGTCTGTGCGCAACTACTATGGAGAGGCTGGAACGGTAAGTTTGGAGTCGAATCCGTTAGGCGAAGTGGGCCCGGAGGAGTCAGACTCCGTTTCGCGAAGTGGGTCCGTGTGGGACTGCCAGCTCGTTGAAACCGTCCGGAGCTTACAGGTGGGACCGCGCAGTTAGTTGACTAATCTGAATAGTCCACACCCGAGGTTCCCGCCACCACCGTCGTGCGCTGCCGCCCAATTTAGTTGCCCCGCCGTCGTGCGCTGCCGCCCTCGCCGCCGCCACCTCCGCACCACCCCCTGCTGCGCGACGAGCACCTGCGGCACCACCACCACCTGCGGCGCCACCACCACCTGCTCCACCGCCACCTTCCTCAGTCAGCGCCCCACCGCCACCTGTGTCGCCACCTGTGTCGCAGCCAGCAGCACGCATTTGCGCCGCCAGCACCACCTGCATCGCCGCGGCCGTTCCGCGTGGCCACCTGCTTCACCGCCGGGGCCGTCCTGCGACGCCGCTGGTGGGGCGCTCGTTCCACCACTCTGCCCGCCACCTGCTCGACGAAATGGATTGGGCGAATGAAATGGAGAGCGGCCGCGCCATGGGGCCGGAGACACCCCGCGTCCACGATTGGGTTCCCTATGGGTAAGTACTGAGCTTTGAATTGTCGATTAGACATGGGATGCCATTGATTTGCATCTGATTACGTCTCTGTTTTCGTGGGTTAGGATGGAGTTGCGGTTTGCTTTCTTGATAAACATTAGAAGGGAGCGCTACACCGTCGATGCAGACAGTAAGAAGAAATACCAGGGAGGTTTCAGTTATTCGGTCCCAATGGATTGTAACTGGAGTTTCATACAATTTGGGGAGATAATTTGCTGCCCATATCCTTGGGGTTTGCATGATGAAGTGGAATTTAGATACTTTGATGGGGGAAAGATTGGATCCAAATTAGTAATGATGAAGAGCTTGCTACCATGTTTGCTAAGCATAAGGAGGCAGAGAATTATCATGTGAAGCTGCAAAATGATGTGCTTGTGCCGGCAGTTGTGGCGGGTTCATCTTTTGTGGCGGGTTCATCTTTTGTGGCAGGACCATCACGTCGTACTACCAACTCCAGCCATAACAGTTCAAAAACAGCTCGACGTGGTGGCTCGACAAGTGTGGGCACTGGGAAAAGGGTCCATGTCACTGTGGAGGAGGATGCCTGCCTTTCTGCGGATGATGAAGAGAGGCTATATCCTGATGTTATTAGGAATTTAAGACAGACACCTCGGGTTGAAATCCAATATCAGTCTGACAGTGACGATAAAGAAGAGGAAGACCGGAGACCTGTTGAATGGAACCCTGCGAACCCTCTTATGGCAGAAGGTTGCATTTTTTCTTCCATGGCTGAGTGTAGAAATGCACTTGTGACGTACTGCATGAAGGTAGAACGTTCCTTTATAGTTGACAAGAGCGATAAAAGGCGCTACACCGTGCACTGTGTGTCTGAAGATTGTCAATGGAGGATGCACGCATCTAAAATGCGTGGCAGCACCAATGTTCAGGTAAAAGTTAACCATTTTCCCCACACATGCGAAGAATCAACCCTTAGGAAGCAAACAATCAGCAGAGCCAAGTCAAGATGGGTGGCGGATGAAGTAAAAAAATGGGTGGCAGAAAACCATCAAGTGAGTGCAAAGCAATTGCAGAAAAACATGAAAGACAAGTTCAAGGTAGATTTACCATACATGAGGGTGTTCACTGGTAAAAACAAAGCATTGGAATCTATCCATGGTAACTGGAATGAAAGTTTTCAGTTGTTGTATTCATTCAAAACTGAAGTGGAGAGGGCAAGCCCAGGCAGTGTTGTTGAAATTGATCACCACGCCGTGGATTACACAGTGAAGAAAGTGACAAGGACCAAGGAATGCTTTAGGAGGGTTTTTGTGTGCTTTCAAGCTTGCAAAATGGGTTTTTTGGTAGGCTGCAGGCCTTATTTGGCTATTGATGCTACTTTTCTCACAGGGAGGTTTAAAGGCCAGCTAGTAGCAGCTTGTGCAGTTGATGCACACAGTTTTGTTTTTCCAGTCGCCTACGGTGTTCTGGTGACAGAGTCCGAGGAGAGCTGGACATGGTTTTTGCAGTATCTGCGCCAGGCTATTGGACATCCCAATGGATTGGTAATCCACACAGATGCATGCAAAGGTTTAGAAGTGGCCGTGGATAATGTGTTCCCAGGAGTAGAGCACAGGGAATGTATGCGTCACCTTGCTGCAAATTTTGTGAAGAAATTCAAAGGAAAGTTTTATACCGATCATTTATGGCCTGCATCTTTGACTTGCAGTGTGAGGAAGTACAACTACCACATGAGCAGTTGTACACAAAAGAGAAAGTGAAGGAATACTTGGAAACACACCACTCGAAGCTATGGTCTAGAAGCCAATTCAGTGAATTGAGCAAAGTTGACTATGTGCACAATAATCTTGCAGAATCTTTCAACTCAACGATCCGGAGACTAAAGGATCTTTATTTGGCTGATTTGCTTGACAGGATAAGGATAGAATACGCCGAGAAATTTCATTTCCGTCTGGAAATAGCTAATGCAAAATTCATGGGCCACATTATTATCCCGAATGTGATGAAGGCGTTGAAGCAGAAAACAGAGGGCTTGAATATGAACATGAGATTTGTCTCGGATACCAAATCAGAGGTATCATTCTTTGATAAAAGTAACAAAGAATGGAGATATCCAGTGGATTTAGAAGCGAAAACTTGCACTTGTAGGCAATGGCAGATAACTGGTTTGCCATGCATTCATGCCTTGTTTTTCATCACTTCTCTCACATGTCCAGCAGGGGATATACAGCAGTATGTCCATGATTACTACTCTGTAGCAATGTTCAGAGCCACATATGCACATGCCTTGCCTGCTTTGGAGGGAAAACAGCAGTGGGATAGAGTGGACCCTGGATTCAAACTTTGTGCTCCTGTTCTGAAGAGAGCTGCAGGTAGACCGAGGAAGAGTCGACACCGACGTCGCAGTGAAGGTGGAGGTGGAGCGAGGGTGCGTAAGTGCACAAGGTGTGGTGGGACTGGTCATTTCGGCAAATATTGTGATAACGCAGTCGATCCAGGGTTTGGAGAGAGTATGCCTGATGAAAATGATGGTCAGCAGCCGGATGCAGCATTTCAAAATGATGATCAACAGCCGGATGAAACATTTGAAAATGATGTTCAGCAGTCAAGTGATTCAGATGATGCTCCAGATGCTCCAGATGATGCTCCAGATGCTCCACAAAATGATGATCAAGTACATGATCCAACTGATTATTCATATGATGATCAAGTCCATGATGCTCCATTCGATGATCCAGATGCTCCAGCTGATGATCCGCTGGATGCTCCAGCTGATGATCTAGCTGATGATTCATATGATGCTCCAGATGCTCCAGAAGATGCTCCAGTTGATGATCCGCTGGATGCTCCAGTCGATGATTCTGCCATGATCTCACCAGAATCACTGGATGCTCCAGTCGATGATTCTGCCATGATCTCACAAGTTTCATTGGATGCTCCATTGGATGATTCTGACATGGTCTCACAAGTTTCGTTGGAGGCTCCATTGGATGATTCTGCCATGATCTCACCAGTTACAAGCTTAGATGGGTATGTAAATCCTGCCATGATCTCACCAGTTTTCATTTTTCATTTTATTTATTTATCATGATCCTTTATGTTTTGTACAGATCTGGTGTAGTTTCAAAGAAGAAGGCCAAGGTACCGACTACCAAGAGGAGAAGACCAGAAGCTGTGAGCAAGATGAGCACAAGGAGCAAAGGGCCACCAAAACAGCCAAGGATCACAAAGAAGCCCCGACGCTATTTAGACTAAGTTGGTGTTGCATTTCTGTTGACTAATGTTGTATTTATGTTGACTGGTGATGTATCTAAGTTAGAACATAGTTGGACGATGTTTGAATAATGTTGGATGATGTTGAACCAAGTCGTTTCAAAATTTTAGGAAAATGTGCTTCAAATGAGGTCTCAAGCTAGGGTAGACACCCCCGTTTGAAATTTAATGTAAAATTCTACGTTGTCAAAATTATCCAAATAAATTTGAGGAGCAACTATATCGCAAATAACAACATGGTGCGTTGGATTCATGTCATTTTGATTTTTTTGAATTATTTATGCTCATTTGAAACCATCGCTCTATTCTCATGAGAAATGTGCTTCAAATGAGGTGTGAAGCTAGGGTAAACACCCCCGTTTGTAATTTCATGAAAAATTCTACATTGTCAAAATTATCCAAATAAATTTGAGGAGCAACTATATCGCATATAACAACATGGTGCGTTGGATTCATGTCATTTTGATTTTTTTTTGAATTATTTATGCTCATTTGAAACCATCGCTCTATTCTCATGAGAAATGTGCTTCAAATGAGGTGTGAAGCTAGGGTAAACACCCCCATTTGTGCTTCAACATTTTTTGGCATCTCGTCTACATCAGCCAAATTAATTTCCTAGACAAGTATTCTACATATATAGTGTAAATCTGAAGTTTCGTTATGTTTTCAATAATTCTTTTTTTTAATATTTTATTTAAATAACATGGTTTAATAGAAAATTCATATGTAAAACAGATAAAAATCATCGCTCTAGTAAATCTGAAGTTTCATTATGTTTTGAATAAGGGTATTCTTCTATTTTTTTATTTAAATAACATGGTTTAATACTTAACAGTAAAGAAATCATATGTAGAACAGATAGAAACCATCGATCCCTGTGGCCAACGGACCAACCAATCAGAGCGCAGAACGAGCGTCTCGCGGATCGCTGTGGCTGCGAGCGCATCCGTCCGATGCACGATTCCTTCTAGAAGGCGTCGATCCAACAGCCCAGGTCGAATCTCTGTGTTTCCTTCTAGAAGCTTTTCGGCTGGTCAAACAGAGGGTTGACCAAGCTTGAAATGAGCATATATAATTCAAAAAAATCGAAAAAATATATTGCCGACGCACATAGTAGTGTTATGTCATATAGTAACGAGAAAAAAATATAAACCTGTCTTATCAAGAATGGAATGAAAAAGCCTTGTGTAACATGTGATATCTTGAACAGTCTAGTAGAGAGTTCAAGATAATGAGATGAGTTTCAAACCTTTTGAACTCAAATAAGGTCAAAATCTCACCAAAGCTTCATTTTGGTGTGACTAAGAAAGATCCAAAGTTATTTTTTCATTTTGATGTTTTAAACTTGTTTTATTTACGATTTTCGATTAACCATTATTATTCAAAAGAAAATAAATAATACGAATATTCATCCAATAAATTTTTGGGCTTCGGAATGGCATTATATAGGTCTAATACAAGTCTAGGAAAAATATAAATAGGATTTATAAACATTAGAACGAAAGCCATCACTAAAATGAGATTCCTCGAATACAAGACTAGAGATTTCAAAGAATATGAGGTGGAAACATTGTGAATCTTCCGAAGAGGTGGGTTCTACCTTTTTGTTTTGTGTTCCTATGGTCTATCCTAGCACAACCAAGCAAATAGTTCCACATTGCTACCCCCTTTCGACGCAGTTACCGCGTGTTTCCGTATAAGTCCGGTATTTCTCCAGCGGGGCTAGGGTTTCACCGGGAGGGGGGCTACGGAGCGTCTCTATCCCAACACAAGCTAGGGGGTGCCATACCATGTTAGTATAGGTGTGTTGTGTGCTTTGGATGTCAAAGATTGCTCTCCAGGGTGTGACCCGACTTCACCGGCATCCACTTCTCTCTCGTAGGCGCTTACAGGGTGAAACTCCCGTATCGGACCAAACACCGTGAATCTTCCGAAGAGGTGGGTTCTACCTTTTTGTTTTGTGTTCCTATGGGCTATCCTAGCACAACCAAGCAAATAGTTCCACATTGCTACCCCCTTTCGACGCAGTTACCGCGTGTTTGCGTATAAGTCCGGTATTTCTCCAGCGGGGCTAGGGTTTCACCGGGAGGGGGGCTATGGAGCGTCTCGATCCCAACACAAGATAGGGGGTGCCATACCATGTTAGTATATATGTGTTGTGTGCTTTGGATGTCAAAGATTGCTCTCCAGGGTGTGACCCGGCTTCACCGGCATCCACTTCTCTCTCGTAGGCGCTTACAGGGTGAAACTCCCGTATCGGACCAAACACCGTGAATCTTCCGAAGAGGTGGGATCTACCTTTTCGTTTTGTGTTCCTATGGTCTATCCTAGCACAACCAAGCAAATAGTTCCACATTGCTACCCTCTTTCAACGCAGTTACCGCATGTTTCCGTATAAGTCCGGTATTTCTCTAGCGGGGCTAGGGTTTCACCGGGAGGGGGGCTACGGAGCGTCTCGATCCCAACACAAGCTAGGGGGTGCCATACAATGTTAGTATATGTGTGTTGTGTGCTTTGGATGTCAAAGATTGCTCTCCAGGGTGTGACCCGGCTTCACCGGCATCCACTTCTCTCTCGTAGGCGCTTACAGGGTGAAACTCCCGTATCGGACCAAACACCGTGAATCTTCCGAAGAGGTGTGTTCTACATTTTTGTTTTGTGTTCCTATGGGATATCCTAGCACAACCAAGCAAATAGTTCCACATTGCTACCCCCTTTCGACGCAGTTACCGCGGGTTTCCCTATAAGTCCGGTATTTCTCCAGCGGGGCTAGGGTTTCACCGGGAGGAGGGCTACGGAGCGTCTCGATCCCAACACAAGCTAGGGGTGCCATACCATGTTAGTATATGTGTGTTGTGTGCTTTGGATGTCAAAGATTGCTCTCCAGGGTGTGACCCGGCTTCACCGGCATCCACTTCTCTCTCGTAGGCGCTTACAGGGTGAAACTCCCGTATCGGACCAAACACCGTGAATCTTCCGAAGAGGTGGGTTCTACCTTTTTGTTTTGTGTTCCTATGGGCTATCCTAGCACAACCAAGCAAATAGTTCCACATTGCTACCCCCTTTCGACGCAGTTACCGCGTGTTTCCGTATAAGTCCGGTATTTCTCCAGCGGGGCTAGGGTTTCAACGGGAGGGGGGCTACGGAGCGTCTCGATCCCAACACAAGCTAGGGGGTCACCGCACTGTACCAACTTTCTCTAAAAATGTCTAGAAATGACATGGCCGAGTAGTGCAGACAGCACCCGTCTACACTATTGTACATGCCCTAAAAACAGAGGGAACCAGATCCTCTTACTTTGCCCACCTTATGTTCTCTGACTTTCTCCCATGACACGTGGGTCCGGTGTGTGATGGGCTCCATTTGTTAGTGACCTAAAGTCAGAGGATCGCGTCTCAGCGTCTGCAGGCCGTTGCCGCCGTAGTTTGCATGCATGGACTCTATCTGCACCGTTTCTTACGATCAAACGATCGAAAATGACGCAGGTGCATGGACGGGGTGTTTTGGCTCAATGTAACTGCATGCAACAACGGACACTGTCTACTGGGGCCCCGTTCACCAGCCCGGTGCATGCACGCCACGTTTTTTCAAAGTAAACAACGTGGCAAAAGAAGAAAAGATCGAGTGAACGTCGCGTCGCATTTGCAGCAGCCCTGCACGCCTCCTTTCAGAAACACAAGTCGCGTCGCATTTGCAGCGACGCAACCCTCCACGCATAGTTTTTATAAGATACGCATCAATGCATATGCAGCGAGTCAGGATTTGGCGTGAGACTTTGGATTTCTTCTCTTCACCTCTTTAATACACGCATGCAACGTCAAATCACTTTGACTCCCTAAGCGCTCTGTCCTACACCTACGCGGCTACGCCTGTTCTACACCGCTTTGACCATGCATCGACTGTACTTTCTACACTGTATCGTACGTTTCACACAGTTTGCTTCATCTACTGTAACGCCCGGGGAATTTAGTCCCCAATTAGTTTGGTTGGTTTTTCTTTTCATCATGCATTGCATCATATGCATTGTTCCTTATTTTCCAACTAACTTAAAAATTCAAATCCATTTCAAACTCAACTCTGCTCCAATGTGTTCAAAATAATTCACAAACATTAACAAACCAATTGCCTTCCATAAACTTGAATTTTCAAATAAACAACTTGGTCAATTTTTAAATAAACCATTTAATGTGAATTTGAGGCAAATACAATTTAAATACAAACAATGTGTAATAATTTGAAATTTTGAAAAAACAAAATTTGTGCACTTGGGCTTTTCGAATTCTAAAAGCATAAAGGTTTATTTCACAATTTTTGGAAGTTTCAAACTCCCTCAAAATACCAATTTCTCCTTTCATCCTTCTCTTACAAAAAAAAGAGGGAATAAAAAGAAAAGGGAAAAGAAGTGGGGGAGGCAGGCCGTTTGGCCCACCTACGACCCCAGAGCCTATCTCCCCACCGATCTGGCCCAACCCCTCTTCTTCCACCTCCGTACGGTGGTGACGACAGCAACCACGCACCTGCCCCCTCCACATGCTCCCTCCTCCCTCTACTTATTCCCCAAGCAGCCCCTAACCCTACCTGCCCTCCTCCCTCTCCTCCTCCTAGCCGCCACCTTCTTCCTCCTCCCTCCCTCCTCTGTTTTCGTTTCTCTGAACCTTGAAGGTGCCTCCATGGCCGCCCCTTTGAGGGCATGGAGCTGCCACCACGGGCACCCTCGGGCCTCCCTCTCGCCGGGAATGGAAAGGCCCCACTCCCGTCTTCCTCCTCGCCGGAGATCAAGGCCGGAGCTACCCCGTACTGGCCCCGCCGAGGTTGTCTTCCCGCCGGTGCCACTGCCTGCTGCGACGAGCAGCAGGGATGGTGGCCTCCGATCCGCGTCGAGCACGGCGCGACCATGCGAGAAAACCCCCCGGTGAGCTCTCCACTCGGCCTCCCCTCTCTCCCTTCCCTTATCCCCTTGCTCTGGAAGAGCCGCCGTCGAGCGCTCCATGGTCGCCGTCCGTCGTTCGCTGATTCCCGATCGGTACAGTTAACTGCATCTTCGTGCAGTTTCGTCAGTCTAAGCCCGAAACGACACCTCAAAATCAATACGCCTCTGTATCTTTCAACAACCGAGCAGCAGCCCCACTGGTAGCACTCCCTTGCGCGCGCCCAGCAGGTCCTGGGTTCGATCCCCCCCTTCCACAGCAAAAGCCACACCTTTTTCTGCCTTTTTCCTTTTTTTTGCCCGAATTCCAGAAAAACAGATCTGACCCCTTATTTGTAAAATCCATAACAATTTGAATTTTGCTCCAAATTCAATGATTTAAGTTTCTGTGGATTAATAATCTTGTGCCCTTTCTGTTAATGTCAAGTTTGCAACATGTTTCTGTAATAATTTTTGCACTAAATAATTAATTACTGAAAATGCAATTAAAAGTTGAAACTTTGGAATTTCATAACTTGAGTTCTGTTCATCCAATTTGAGAAAACTTGGGCTCTAAACATTTGTCTTAACAAACTCTACACATTGGTATTTTATTTGGTCACAATTGAATTAATTTTGAGCATGTTTCCTTCTGTTTACTAAAAAGGGCAGAATAAGAATGGTTATGGAAAATTGCATAATAAATTCAATAATAACCCAAAAATTATGTTTAATAGCGCAAAATGTTCAGTGAAACATTTGCTACATGTTTTCAACCTTTTCAATGCAATTTGTTTACTGTTTTTCCTAATTAAAAGTGGTGCAATAATTCAATGCTTTAATTAAACCTTTTAAATTGCAAAATTCATAACTTGGGCAATTCAAATCCAATTCCAACATGTAAAATATGTTTTCCATCCCATTTTTCATGAACTTTGCAAATATCAACTTTGTTTTCTATTTTGAATAATTTAAATTGCTGAAAAAAACTGTTTCTTAATTAATGCATTTAAAATTGTCAATTTAATAACTTGCTCATCTAAAATCCAAATTCAATAAATGAAATATGTTTTCCATCTAAAATTTTGTGTTCTTTCCAAATATGAATTTTGTTATCTGTTTTGAACAATTAAAATGGGTGAAAACAATGAATGTTTGTGTAACTCATTTAAGAAGCCAAATTTCATAACTTAACAAATAAAATTCCAAACTTGGTAAACAACATTTCAAATTTAAGCTATTGTTGTTTTCTAATTGTTTTCATCATCCATGCATCATTTTAATCAACTTTCACATGACGGTTATTTGTAGATCATTTAATTCAACTTTAATTCATGGGCTTTTCCATATGCAATCCAAATTGCATATAGGCCCATTTAAATATGTTTACCATGCCAACTAGTTTATCTTTGATGCATCCTTAAACTTGTCATGCATCCATATCTTGATCATGCTGGATCTTTTGCCATAGAAGTAATTATTGCATCCGATGTTTGTTCTAGTTCGTTGCTTCTTCCCGGATAGGACGTTGAGATGATGTGAGCAACGACAAGTTCTTCGGATGTACCTCTACTTGCTGGATTCCAGGCAAGTATACTCACTTGCTACCTATGGATGTCTTTCATCACTTGTTACCGATTCTTCCCGTTGCCTTTATTCTAGCCTTATGATTCGATGCTTATGTCTCGATCCTATCATATGTTTACCTTGCAGCCATGATATAGCCTTTCCTTCCACTTCCTATTAACTGTTGCTTGTTTACCTTGTTGGCCCCCGTGCCGTAGTTGCATGCTTATGGTTGTTTGCGCTCAGGTCTTGTTGTCATTTTTCATATCACCTGTTTAGTTGATAGTTGGGTTTCAATTTAATCAACAATGCTTGGGGTAATAATAATTTGATGATAAGGCACCGGCAGGAGGCCCGGCGTGGTTTTGAGGCCTGCTAGTGTCGAACTTAATTAGGAAAAGGGTCTTGTCTACTGATCCATGATGAGCGCACTAACCGCATGTGGGAAGCGAGTATGGGCGCCCCCCGCAATTCTGATTCGATTCGCATCTCGTCCAAATCGCCACACTTAGTTCGGGCTTTCCATTTGATGCATGCATATGCAGGTGCGAGCCCTTGGCGCCAGGGTGGAACTTTTGTAGTCGGCATTTAGGGCGGCGTGGTCTTAGAGTGCTATGAGGGTCCCCCTTTTCTTCGTGGGGGCTCGATTAGCCGCGCACGCACAGCATGTGGTTCTTTCGGCTTGATGCGAAGAAGAGTTGGGTTGTGTTGAGTACCTCGCTTGGTGGGTTGATCCCCCGTATGGCGGGTTATTCTTACGTGTACGGCTAAATTGGTGCATCCCTGTAGGGTTAAATCTTCTCGAGAAGCCGTGTTGTCCGCGGTTATGGATGACTTGGTGAAAGTGCTGGCTAACAAGTACTCAGACAACTTACACTTAACGATGATAACTTGGCTAGTAATATAGATTACCTCCACCATAAAAATGATGTCACCCTAATCAACAGTGTGAGTTTCCTTGGGTTGCTTCCTTAGTAGGGGGTAACATTGGATGGGTATTGTTTGGTGAGTAGTTATAGTTGGTTCTGATACGCTATCTTATCCCCTTTCTTTTAGCCGGATGTTGTAGCGCGTCTCTGTAGTTAGTTAGTGCAGCCCGCTGCCGCTTCTTTGCAATAATCCCTTCCTTTTTGTTGTACCCAAAGTATTTGTACCTTGTGATGATTGGTTACGCTGGTATCTTGTGAGTATGGTTTATCCACTTGCCAGTACTTAACCGTACTGACCCACGAATCCATTTCGTGGCTGCATATTCCACATTGCAGTCAACAGGTTCGAAGTCTGACGACGTTAGCTTGGGAATTCCTCCGGCTTGGCCTGGGCAGGGATTGGACGCCATCGGTTATCTTCAGGACTCTTAGTCCAATTTGTATCTTGTCCGTAGCCGGACTCTATGTCATTTCTTCCGCTGTTATTTGGATCTTTGTATTGTATCAGTTGTATTCTTGACTCGTTTGAGTCGTCTTGTATATCCCTCCTCTGTTGTTGTTGTGGATTATCCGTGAACTGTTGTAATGTTATCACAAGTGGCAACCTGGAATCGGTTATTATGTGGATTTTGGCGGGAATGCTGAACTCTGCATAGTGCCCGATCTCGGGGCGTCACATCTACCCCAATAAATTCACCATCTTCTCATCACTCTCCAGCCTCTTTGCCTTCTCCCTTCAAGCCCCGAACACCATGTCTTCCTACTCTCTCCCCTCAAGCCCCGAGTCTGTCTCCGACAAGGACAACAACCCCAAGGCTCGGCCTTGGTACGAGCCCGACTGGACGCCGGAGGAGACGGGCCGCGTGCCCGTTGAATCTCCCAAATGGGAGCGATCGCCGTCGACCGACGTCCTCGACAGCGACGAGCGCGACGCCGAGAACCTCTCCCCCAAGACGAAGAACCGCCTCCTCAAGAAAGAGGAGCGGCTGGAGAAGAAGGAGCTCGAGAAGGAGGAGAAGAAGGAGGAGGAGAGGGAGGAGAAGTCTCTCCGGGCCCGCATCAAGAGGGCCCGTGAGAACGACGTGGAGAGGTGGCAGGAGGCGAACCGCCGCGCCCGGATCGATGATGAGATCAAGATCAGGGCGGCGGAGTGGAAGAAGTAGGCCAACCGCCAGCGGTTGGCCGGACGGCCGGAAGGGCGCCCGCATGCATGCCGCGGGCGGTTAGGGTTTCGGGCTAGCCCCTCCCCCCTTTTTTTAATAGATGTAATGTCCACGGGCCCCACTAAATATATGTAAAGTGGGGTCAATGATTATCCATGTATATATATGTCCAGTGTTTAATTATGTTTGCCAATTAAGTTATTTTTAATTCTATTTGCCCAAATGAAGTCAATGTTTATATTATATTTGTCCGAATGTTTAAATTATATTTGTCTGAATGTTTAAATTATATTTGTCCAAAATTATAAATTTATTTTTGTCCAAATGTTTAAATTATATTTGTCCAATGTTTAAATTATTTTTGTCCACTGTTTGTCCGTGCTAGTATACGTTGGGTCTCATGTAACATTGGGTCTGTCTTGGTTTTAGATGGGCCTGCCTGAACTGAACCTGAACTGGACTGAATACTGAACCTGTACATACGAACACTGAAAACTGAACTGAACACTGAAAACTGAACTGAACTGAAAACGAACTGAAACAAACGAAATCAGGGCTGGATTCCTGACGCATTTATTCCTGATGTCAAGCTAACTACAACACTAACTACATTATTTTTGACTAATGATCTGCAAATACACAATTCCAAGAACAATTGCACATAAATAAAAAAATGCAGCCATCATATTGCTCTGCTTCTTTAGATCGACAAGCGTCTCCAGCTGTTTTGCCATCTTCTTGAACTCGTCCTTCTGCACCCCATTGTGCACCGTAGCAGATCACAATTGCTCCACCGCCGGTAGCAAATTGGGCACCTTTTTTTTGTCCTCCTTTTGAATCCTCTTTATGTAGTTCTCAAGCCACTCGAAATGGTCACATGGAGGAAGATCCTGCAAATACGAAAACCCAAATCGGATGAAAACCCAAATCGGCTGAAAATTGAGGGAAAAAAACGAAATTGACAGGGGGGAACACAGATCTCACCTCCCCAAGCTGTTCTTTGCTCTCGCATTTCACATACTCGCGCCCGTGGTTGCCGTGCATGTCGCTCTCGGTGACCCGCCGCTGCAGGGGCGCCGTCCGTGGGCAGTCAGGGCATCTTCAAATCGGAACTGCCCCGAAGCGCGGCCATTTGGAGTGGGAATCGGAAGCAGAGGTCGACGACATGCCGCCGGAGAAGAAGAGGACGCGCTGCCTGAGAAGCTCGGCTGATTTCCTGCTCACCGCCACGAGCTCCGCCGCTTTTAAACCGCCGGCCGCAAGCAACGGTCAACAGCTGGGTCCCACAAACCGCGCCAACGGTCAACAGTTGGGGCCCACAAGCCGCGCCAATGCTCAATAGCTGGGGCCCACAGGCCGCGCCAACGGTTCTAAGATGGGTCCCACAGGTCAGGATTCTAACGGGGGCAGAAAGTAACGGTGGGAGCAGCCAAAGCAGTCCTTGTGCACTGACTAGGGGCAAAACTGAGGTCGATTCGGCGCTAGGGGTAAAACTGAGGTCGTGGTGCCAACTGAGGGCACCCTGTTAAATATCCCTAATAGGATTGATATGATACATATATCAATAAGTTATAACTTCTTTCCCGGGACTGCAGTCGAATGGAACTAAGATGTTAAGCGTGCTAGGGCTGGAGTAGTTTGAGGATGGGTGACCTAGTGGGAAGTTGACCAAAATTGGTGAGTGAATAAAAAAAAACTAGGGAATCAGTGGCGCACCACACTAGTGCGCCACTGATGAGGAATCAGTGGCGCACCACACTGGTGCGCCACTGATGCTCTGGAGTATCAGTGGCGCAATAGTAGTGGCGCACCATGGTGCGCCACTAATTGTCCAAAGTGGTGCGCCACTGATGCCCCTTTTCCTAGTAGTGCCCCCTCCACGTGTACCCAAGACTAATACAACTCAAGTGCCTGCTCGATCTCCTCCTGCTTCCACTTGGTGAACACTAACCTCGTAGATTGCGTGGGAACACCGAAGTTCATACCATCGAATATGTCCAGTTCAGCCACCGACGGGAACGCCATTTTGAACAAATTCTCACCAGCGGGCAATGCTTCCCACTTTCACCTATTAACAGAACTCATGCGGGCAATCGTCGTCTCAACCTGTTTAGCCGTAGCAGCAATACCTCCTACCGTAACCAGAGCAATAGGCCCATCATACGAATCCCCCAGATCCTTGAACAGGTTATCCGGAAATTGAGAGAACATAGTGTGCATGCTACCAATCCCAACAGTGAAAACTGAGGGCTTAGGAATCTTGAGAGTGGGCACTTTTTCAGCGGATGCTTGTTGTTATCACAAACGTAGCAGTAGTGCTCGACCGGACAGTCCCTGGTGGCGTGCGTATCCACCTCGCACTTCCAGCATCGAGTCTTCTTAACAGTCGGAGCCACAGCAACATCAGCACCTCCGGGAGCAGCGGTGGTATGCACCGTCTGTTCGACCGTTGGCGCGGTAATGCCGCAGCCCCTCCCGTCAAGACTAACCCCTGTGCCGCGCGCATCCACCGAAACCGGGACCACTTTGTTCTTGTTGTTCTTCCTCTTCTTGGTCCCTGCTGCCGGAGCCGTGCCGACGACGAAGACGGGGGCGGAGGGAGAAGGCCCCGGCACCGCACTAGTGACCCCCAAAGCATGGGCCACCGGTCCACTCGCGACCGACGCCGCACTCACCGCGGCAGCAACCGGCGCCACTTGTGGCACCCCTTGCACCGTTGCCGCGGAATCATGCGCCAGGCCTGGCACCGTCGCTGGCGGAGGATGCCGATGACGCGCCATCGTCTGCCCGACACCACCGGATAGGACCCCGGCGCGAACGTGGGAGGGCCCGTCGCTGGTCTCCCTGCAAGCACCACACCACCACGGCCGGCGCCCCACCCGCGCCCACCGGCCGGTGCGTTCGGTTGCCTCGCCGCCGGGAGTGCGCCGTTCCCCTGCTGAGCCGCCATGGATCGGAGTGCTTGGGCGTACGTTCTCGCCGATGGCGTTCGGATGGGAGCAGAAACCCTAGACGCAGCCGTGCGCCTTACTTTCGATGACGGAGTAGCGTCCGAGCGAGCCCAAATCATCTCTTCCAAGGCTTTGCACGGGGTCCAGCACCATGCACAGTTGGTCCACCACGCAGTAGCATTTGAACTCCAGTGATCCCACCGTGATCCACTTCCTTCGGATCGGCAGCTCCAGGCCGCGGCCGGCCCTCCTCGTCGACGTCGGCGCCCTTGGAGAATTCGACCGGGAAGAAGTCACCCAGGCAGGGCGCATGAGTGATCCTAGGCCGCGGGATCGGCCCCCGCCAGCCCATCCTCACCGCCGTCCGTCGCAGGACGTTGCCCGAGGTAACAAACAAACAAAAGAAGGTTGCTGATTCAAGTAGAGTAACTCGAATGATGGATTATACTGCTTGTTACTGAGTTATGTGATGTAATCTTGCAGCGGATGAGGTCGTGTGTCTTATAAGAACTGTGAGCGGTTGACCGAGCTTGTTCAGTCATCAGGGTTCTCGTACCTGACTTTCAAGTCCTACAACGGGTACACATCTTGCATCCAGACTCGGTCTTCTCTACCCCCTTTCTCCCTAGGTGTTAGACTGATAAGATAGCACTTATCCATGCATGTTTAGACTTGTTCTGTTGTGCTTATCCTTCCCGTATAGCTAGGCCAAACCGACTGTAATCTTCTATATAAGCACTGTAAACTCTCTCTGTAATCATCGATCATTATCAATATACGAGTACTCATTCTTTCATGGTATCAGACGGGCCGATCCTACAATGACGGCGCCCACCACATCCTCTACCCACTCCTCTGCCTCCTCCCCGGCCATCACCACTACCCTCGCTCCGGCCGCCCCAGCTGCCCCCGCTAACCTAGCTCCGGCCGCTCCTCCCTCCCCCAATCTAGTCTCTCTCAGCACAATCCCCTTCCGGGGCTTCGTAGATGAGGTCCTCGACGTCCGTTCTGGCTCCTACGGTGCGTGGCGCGAGCGGGTTGAACTCCAGCTCGCCATCTTCAACATGTCCGACCACATCGCCGCCAACGCCGCCTCCTTCCTCGACGATCCGATCTGGGCGCACGCAGATCTCCTCGTCAAATCCTGGCTATATGTCGTGATCTCCATCGAGCTTCGGGCCATGGTGTCCTCGCCCACCGCCACCGCTCGCTCGATCTGGACGGCCATCGAGCATGTTTTTCGGAGCAATGCCATGGCCAGGGCGATGAACCTCACGGAGGCATTCCACCGCGAGCGCCAGGGCGATCTCCCCGTCAACACGTACTGCGCCCGTCTCAAGGCGATCTCCGACACGCTCCGTGACCTGGGGTACCCCCTCGCCAACCACGCCCTCCTCCTCCAACTGGTGCGCAACCTCCACGGCCGGCACAAGATGACGGCCAAGATAATTCAGAAGGACGCCGACACCCTCTCCTTCGCCGCCGCCGTCGAGATGCTGTCCACGGACGAGCTGCAAGAACAGGGCGCGTCTCACGCGCTCTCCCAGTCATCTCTCTTCGTCCATCGACCTCCCGCGCCTCCCGCTCCCGGTGCCCAGGGCGCCCACGGCGTCTACACACACGCGCACGCTGGCTCGGGTGCGCACGGCGGCCACACCTCGGGCCCGCACGGCGGACAAGGCTCCTGCGGTGGAACGCCTCCGTGACCTGGGGTACCCCCTCGCCAACCACGCCCTCCTCCTCCAACTGGTGCGCAACCTCCACGGCCGGCACAAGATGACGGCCAAGATAATTCAGAAGGACGCCGACACCCTCTCCTTCGCCGCCGCCGTCGAGATGCTGTCCACGGACGAGCTGCAAGAACAGGGCGCGTCTCACGCGCTCTCCCAGTCAGCTCTCTTCGTCCATCGACCTCCCGCGCCTCCCGCTCCCGGTGCCCAGGGCGCCCACGGCGTCTACACGCACGCGCACGCTGGCTCGGGTGCGCACGGCGGCCACGCCTCAGGCGCGCACGGCGGACAAGGCTCCTACGGCGCGCCGGCCACTCCATCACCCAACCAGGGCCACACCAAGCGTAAACGCTTCAGCAACCATGGCGGGTATCATCAGGGGCTCTTCTTCGACACCGCCCACTTGGCAAGGTATGGTGCAGGCCTGGCAAATGCCCTTCGCCGCGCCACCCCGCCCCGGTGGCCCTAGCCTGCTCGGCCCCGGTCCTCGACCTCAGGCCCACCCCGCCTTCGCCCCTGTTCATATGTACGCTGCGCCACCGTCTGTCATGCAGCACACTCCACCACCGCCGCCGATGCCATCCTTCGGCCACCCCTACGCTCCGTCACCACCGCTGCACCTGTACCCTCCTACCTTCGCTGCACCGGCCCCTCCCCCGACCTACGACCAAACCGCGCTGCTCGGCGCCCTGCAGGAGATGCAGCAAGGAGGCCAGCGCTGGGTTGCCGATTCCGGTGCATCCGCTCACATGACAGGCAAAGCATGTATCCTATCCTCTTCTGTTTCTGCTTCTCACCTTGCACCTGTTATTGTTGGCAACGGCTCGACCCTTCCTATTTCTCATATCGGCAACACATCCCTCTCCACTGCATCACGTTCCTTTTCCATGCCCAATGTACTTGTCACTCCTAATATAGTCACTGATCTACTATCTGTCCGCCGTTTCACATGTGATAATAACGTCTCAATGGAATTTGATCCGTTTGGTGTTTCTGTGAAGGACCTTCGTTCCCGGCAACTTCTTCTCCGATGTGACAGCTCCGGCGATCTCTACCCGCTCTTCATTCCACCACAAGCTCATTCGGCGATCACACCAACCAAGGATCTTTGGCACAGACGCCTTGGCCACCCCGGAGTACAATCGGATTTTAATAAATCTTTTCCTTCCAATAATCTTGATCATTTGTGTGAAGCATGCCAACTTGGGAAACATGTTAGGTTACCTTTTCATTCATCCACTAGTAGAACTTCTTCCATTTTTCAATTGATTCATTGTGATCTTTGGACTGCACCCATTCATAGCCATTCCAATTACAAATATATTTACTTATCATTGATGATTTTTCTCACTATATGTGGAGTTTTCCCTTACGCCTCAAATCTGATGTAAATTCCACGCTTCAACATTTCCATGCCTTCGTACGCACCCACTTCTCTCATGTCATTCAAACAATCCAATGTGATAACGGTACCGAATTCGACAACAATGACAATCGCTCGTTTCTTGCTCCTCACGGCACCAAGCTTCGTTTCTCTTGTCCATATACCTCCCCTCAAAATGGAAAAGCCGAACGCGGTATTCGAACCACCAATGACATTCTACGCACCATTCTCATTCAAGCATCCATGCCCTCGAGTTTTTGGGCAGAAGCACTAGGTACCGCAACTCACCTCCTCAATATACGCCCTACCAAAATTCTAGATCACAAAACACCACACGACATCCTTTTTTCCACCCCTCCCTCCTACGATCATCTACGTGTCTACGGGTGCCTATGTTTTCCTAACCTATCCGCCACCATCCCCCATAAGCTCTCCCCTCGATCCCTTCCTTGTGTCTTCGTTGGCTACGCCTCCGAGCACAAGGGATACCGGTGCTATCACATACCTACCCGCCGCATATACACCTCTCGTCACGTTACCTTTGACGAAACAATCTTTCCCTTTGCCTCCGATCCACCTCCTAAACACACCTATGATTTCCCTCATACTCCACTCATACTCCTACCCCCAAACCCCACCCCTCCTACTGATCACGCTTCCGCACATACCAACTCTGCCGCCACCCCCGATTCGCACTCACGACAGCCTGCCGCGAGTCCGTTTTCAGCTCCATCCGCCTCACAGCAGCCTGCCGCAGCCGATTCTCCTGCCGTGGACACCACCTCTGCCGCGGACTCCTCCTCTCCCTCCCCGTCACCGCACACATCCACACCATCCACCACCATGTCTACCCCTCCCACTTCTCCTTCGCATCATGCTCATCCTCCTTCTCCTCCTACGGCTCCTCGTACTCGTCTCCAATCCGGTATCCTAAAACCCCGACGTATCCTAGATCTATCCGCCACCGTTCCCATCTCACCAATTCCACGTACTTTTCGACATGCTCTTGCTGATCCACATTGGTCCGCAGCCATGCGTGATGAATACGATGCACTCATCACTAACAACACTTGGACTCTCGTTCCAAAACCCGCGGGTGCAAATATTGTTAGTGGTAAGTGGGTCTATCGTCACAAATACAACTCCGATGGTACCTTGTCTCGTTACAAGGCTAGATGGGTTGTACGTGGTTTTTCGCAAGAACATGGTATAGACTACGATGAAACCTTTAGTCCCGTAGTTAAACCTAGTACGATCCGACTAGTTCTCTCTCTTGCTGTCTCCCACCATTGGCCCATTCACCAACTTGATGTTAAAAACGCTTTCTTACACGGTCACTTATCTGAAACAGTTTTCTGCCAACAACCCTCTGGCTTTGAAGATCCCACCGACCCCTCTCTTGTTTGTCATCTTCAAAAATCTCTATACGGCCTCAAACAAGCCCCACGAGCATGGTTCACTCGTTTTGCCACTTTTGCCACTTCTATGGGTTTCCTAGCTTCTAAATCCGACACCTCCCTCTTTATCTTACGTACACATGAGCACACTGCTTATCTTCTTCTTTATGTAGACGATATTGTTCTCACAGCCTCCTCCTCTTCTTTCCTTCAAACCATCATACACACTCTTAGCCACGAGTTCTCTATGACCGATCTAGGCCCCCTCAGTCATTTTCTCGGTATTTCAGTTTCTCGATCCCCTCATGGTCTCCATCTCTCCCAAAAACAGTATGCTCTCGATATTATTCAGCGAGCAGGCATGACCGAGTGTCACCCTGTCAACACTCCCTCTCTTGTTTGTCATCTTCAAAAATCTCTATACGGCCTCAAACAAGCCCCACGAGCATGGTTCACTCGTTTTGCCACTTTTGCCACTTCTATGGGTTTCCTAGCTTCTAAATCCGACACCTCCCTCTTTATCTTACGTACACATGAGCACACTGCTTATCTTCTTCTTTATGTAGACGATATTGTTCTCACAGCCTCCTCCTCTTCTTTCCTTCAAACCATCATACACACTCTTAGCCACGAGTTCTCTATGACCGATCTAGGCCCCCTCAGTCATTTTCTCGGTATTTCAGTTTCTCGATCCCCTCATGGTCTCCATCTCTCCCAAAAACAGTATGCTCTCGATATTATTCAGCGAGCAGGCATGACCGAGTGTCACCCTGTCAACACTCCCATCGACCCTGGTTCTAAACTATCTATCCATGACGGTGATCTTCTCGACAATCCCACTCATTATCGTAGTCTCACCGGTGCTCTCCAATACCTTACACTCACTCGCCCCGAAATTGCCTATGCCGTGCACCAAGCCTGTCTCTTCATGCACTCTCCTCGTACTTCCCATCTTAATCTCGTCAAACGCATTCTTCGTTATATTAAAGGCACACTCGATTTCGGCACTCACATCATTCCCTCCTCCACTACATCTCTCATTGCATATTCGGACGTAGATTGGGCTGGGTGCCCCGATACTCGTCGCTCCACCACCGGTTTCTGTGTCTTCCTAGGAGATAACTTAATATCATGGTCAGCCAAACGCCAACTAACAGTGTCCAGGTCTAGTGCTGAAGCAGAATACAGGGCGGTTGCACATGTCGTTGCGGAAAGCTGCTGGCTTCGTCAACTCATGGAAGAACTCCATCAAACGGTTGATCGCTCTACTGTGGTTTATTGTGACAATGTCTCCGCAGTTTACATGTCTACAAATCCGGTTCAACATCGTCGTACCAAACACATTGAGGTGGACATTCATTTTGTGCGCGACAAGGTTCAGATTGGTGAAGTTCGTGTTCTTCACGTTCCTACGGATTTACAGTTTGCAGATGTTTTCACCAAGGGACTCAGCACCACCTCTTTCCGTCAATTCCGATCCAGTCTCACCGTTCGCGAGGCTACCGATGACACTGCGGGGGGATGTTAGACTGATAAGATAGCACTTATCCATGCACGTTTAGACTTGTTCTGTTGTGCTTATCCTTCCCGTATAGCTAGGCCAAACCGACTGTAATCTTCTATATAAGCACTGTAAACTCTCTCTGTAATCATCGATCATTATCAATATACGAGTACTCATTCTTTCACTAGGTTATATGAACATTGAATAAGGGTTTATATCTGACGGTGCAGGCTGGGGCACTACACTACCCCTGAAGAAATGGACGACGTCTGCAAGCGGCTCAGCTCGAGGCTCGGTGTCGACCGATCTCGCTAAATGGAACAGCACCTCTTGTGCGTGCGATGCCTTTCACAGTAGCATATAGCAAAGAGTGTAAAACTATAGTGTGGAATGCAGGTCAGTTAGCCTGTAACACTACGTACCCTGATGCACATCAGAATATGTAATGTAGTCATTGTTTTGTAATGCGGTAATAAATGGTACCAAGACATGTTTATCCGCACAATCATATCCGTAATATGATAGAATTAATCCTCCTAAAATGGTACCTATGCTCTTATCAGTGCAGAGATTTGGGGTTTCAGAATCCTCCTAAAATGTAAGAAGAAAATCGTTGCAAGACTACATAACCAATGCTGGCAACTATTAATACGCGCATACAATCTAGACCGTTATACCGGTTTGATCGAGAGCTAGGTCCACCGAAGCACAGCAGTTTGGTCAACAAGGTCCACTGAAGCCACCTGATGCTAACGGTCATTGCCGTTGCGGCGTGGAGGTCCCAAGGATCATTACAAGGAGTCTTGAACCCAGTTATGTTTACAGTAGCATACTCGATAGACAGGAAGCGGCATATTTGAACAGAGAACCGGCATCATGATCAGGATGGTAAGGCGACATGGTCAGGACTGAAGACTGTCATCATCATCACTGCACAAGAAGAGCAGAACACCAGGGTTACTCACTCCTGATGAACAGATTTTCCTCAGGGAAGACACATACTGGATTCCACTCCTGATGAATGTAAGGCCAACTTACCCGGATTCATGGTAGTTTGTTCAGGTCGGAGCCCCCGTTGTTCTTCTCCATCAGTCCTGCCAACCAGCTGTTGAGAAACTTGGGCTGCTCTGACTCAACGTTTGATGGTGGTGTGGTCTGCACTGCTTCGTCTGCAGAAACACACGGATCACAGAAGTACTATCATACACAAAAGTCCGATCACTACGGAAAGAGGAGAATGTGATCGGTGCACTCACTCCCTCCGGCCCCATCTTGATTAGCACAATTTTTGCATTCGCACTTGGAGTTGCACCAGCTCGAGACCTTCGAAACAAACAAGAACCAACTATCCTCAGTGAGTAGGAAAAGAGAAGAAGAATGTTAGTAAAAAAAACAATATATGCAACAAGAATAATCTACATATGGAAGACCATGAATGTAGAAGACGCACCCTCTTGCAAGAACATTTCGTGGTCCTGCATCCCGAGCGCGGGCATTTGCACCACGTCCCTGGTTCAGTTCCTGGGGCACCTGCTTTGTACACGTAGAGCGACACATATCACACGAGTATGATCATAAAGAAAACAAAAAGAGGAGAACGTGGTCCGTGCACTCACCCTCTCTGTGCCCAAAACCATTTACACATGCTACGCACCTGCACTTCGAAGTGCACGGGAAACCCTTCTGTAGAACAAGAACCAGGAAGGTCAGGAGAATAAGAGAAAGAAGCATGTCCATTTTTTCAAAAATAATAGATGCAACAAGAATAATCTACATACGAAAGACCATGCATGCACAAGAGTACAAGACACACCTTGTAGCAAGGACAGTTGCCGTTCTTGCATTTCAATGTCGGGCACCCGCATCCCCTGTATTCCTCAGGCGGACGTTTGTCCTGAAATACATGCAACACGCAGCAATTGGATCAACGACGGGAGTCAGAACAACATGGTGTTGATGAATATGGTTTGCTTCAAGGAAGAAGAAGCATATGTTACTTCTGAAGGAGCATCCATCTTGTTCAGACTAGTCATCTGCGCCGAGTCAACATCCATGCTGCTAGTATAAGATGATAGCTGCAATTAAAGCATAAGATCAGACACGTTCGAATCTGTTAATTGAGCTAGAGAAATTTCTGAGTCACCAACACAGCCTAAATCGAGCTTGGTAGAGTCACAGTAACTCAGCATGGTGAAGAAGAATCCACAATTGATATTGATCAAGAAAACACACACACAATCTTAATTATGTAGGAGGAAACAAACACACTTGTGCAATTCAAAATAACATGCGAAATTCAGGTCCTAGTGAAGTTTACAGATATCACATACATGATTCCCATCCACCGTTGCAAACGGTACATGATTTATCGGTTGGGGAGAGGCAAGCATTTGACCAGCAATAACAGGGGCAGGATTTTCTCAGGAAACAAAACTAGTACATCAGCATATCGAGTAGGTGAACATGAACCATCTGTGGAGCACTTGAGCATTCAGCATCACCATAAGGAGAATCAATCGGGTTGCTAAGCGACGGCGACGCACGCACGAACCCAGTACCTATCCGCCATGCCTGAACATAGGAATCACGCATCCCACGCCAGCACACGGAGTACACAATGTTGGTTCGCCGACCGATCTAACCTAGCCACAAATCTGGGAGAAATCGATCCCACACTCGAGCAACGACCCGTTGAGGGCCTGAGGCCGTTGGTCGGCGTGGCGGCCGAGGGAGGGAGGAGGCGAGAGCCGAGAACGGGAGGGGAGAGCTGCGTGCGTGCTTACTCAAACTTACGGACGGGGGCGTACGAGCGGAGGCGGCGTAGGATACTTGCGTCGTCGAGTTCTTCAGCGTTCGCCGGAGCCGGAGCGGAGGAGCGCGTCTGCCTGTGCGCGTGCCCGAGCGAGCGGGGAAATGTTAGCCATGGTGCCGAGAAACCCTAGGAGGAGGAAGCGGGGGGAGATAGTAGCGGAGCGGGGAGGGGGACTAACCGAGGAGGGATAGGGATAAGCCGCCGACGTCGCTCGCCGGCAGCGGTGGTCGCGGTGGTCTGCCTGCCACCCACGACTCCAGTCCTCTCCTCCCTTCGCAACGCCAAGCGCACGGGCAGGAGCCTGGTCGGTATATATCAAGGGAGCGGAGGCGAGAGGAACCCGTGGAACGCGGCCCAGTCCGAGCGCGAAGGCCTAGCGAGCAGGGGAATGCGGCCCAGTCCGAGCGCGAAGGCCCACATCAGGCCCAATCTGCGTCGTCCAAGAGCAGCGTCATCCAATCCAGTCGGACAGAGAGACTGCCCGTCCTCCATCTCCCTCGCCTCAGGATCCGGCAGCTGCTGCCGCCGCCGGTGAGATCCTCACGTCTCCCACTCCCCCTCTCCCGCCGATTCGATCTGTATCTTTCATCTCTGAATCCTCACCTCCGCGCGTCCCAGGAAATCGCCGCGGTGTGGCCTACATTTCGCACAGAACCATGGCGGTGGCGGCGGCCGGGCATTGCGCTAGGTTATGCCCCAGATAATCACCACTATATCGCTGTTTTGAATCCACTTCTGTACTACTACTAGTACTATCTCAGACTATTCCGTCCAGATGCTTGGTTGCCAGTGGTGCTCTCTGTTGACATCGGTTCAGCTTCAGATAACTGAAGCCATCGGTACTGATTTTATTTTTCAGCTGTACATACAGGGTGGCCATGCCTTCTATGGCCTTTGAGTTCGGCGCTATCGCTGCTTCCAGAGTCAAGCTCGCGTGTTACAAGTGCTGCGTGTCGTCGAAAAAGATTCGGGAACTCAATCCATCGATTCGGTACCGAGAATTCGTTTTGCCCAGGTCATCCTTCAGAGTACAAGTTTGCACACAGCTATCCTCCGACGGCATGGATGAACAGCATTGTTCTTCCGAGAAGAATCAACCTCATCAGCCATCAGATGATGATTCTGCTCTGGACGGTGATGCTTATCTCACTGGTTTGTCAGAGAAGGAAATCGAAAGAAGGCGCAAGATTGGTGCTGCAAACAAGGGGAAGGCTCCGTGGACAAAAGGAAGAAAATTAAGCATAGGTATGGCCATGCTCTTGCCTACCTCGGTTATTTAGCTGCACAAAATTACAATGTGCTACGCAAGTAGTAGTATGTCGTTACAGTAGAGAATGAGAAGCAGCACATTTTCTTGTAGAGCACAAGCAGCTCATCAAGCAACGCACTATCGAGGCACTGAATGATCCCAAGGTGATGTAATGTAAGAGACTGCTTTTGCATCTGCTGGAGAGTTACTACTCCCTCCGATCCATATTAATAGGTGCTGAAATGGATGTATCTAGCAATAAAACATGTCTCAATACATCCACTTCAGCACCTATTAATATGGATCGGAGGGAGTACTTGGTTATGGATTGTGAATTGTCCTGGAAAACTGAAGTCATTTTCCCCCTTTTCGTCTTCTAATCCCAGGTTAGGAAGAGAATGGGGCATCGCCAATTGCATAGGTATATCATAAATGGATATATCTGTCATGTAAAGATGGTGGTATAAACACTAAATATCTAGCTTTGAAAACAAGTTATGGTTGACCATATTTTCAGACAAGCGAGCAAAGAAAAAATAAGTGCTGCACTGAGAAAGATATGGGAGAGGCGAATGGTTTCTGTCAAGTCAAGACAGATGATACTTCGGATATGGTCAGATAGTATCGCTGAAGCAGCGAAAGAAGGTGACCACGGGCAAGATAAGCTGGATTGGGACAGCTATGACAAGATAAAGTCTGAGATGATTTCTGTTTTCCTATGGAACAAAGAGAAGGAACGGATTATGAAGAAGCTTAAGAGGGCAGTGGCAAAAATCATAGCCAAGAAGCTTCAGGCTGCAGAGAAAAGGGAAGTACAGGCTAGGAGAACAAAGAAGGCGAAACCTGAGAAGCTGGTGCTGCAAAAGTCACATGATCAGCCGAGACGGGTGGTAGCTTCTACAAGATCAAAGCTCAAGGAGAGGCTGACCAAGGTAATCGGCGATTCCTGTATCTTGTCGCATTGCATAGCACTTGACTGAGCCTATATGTATGTAGACACTTACATCCTAGTACCCAACTGATTGAGCCTAAGGATTTTAGGCCTATTACTTTTTGCTTGCAGTACTCCCTGCTTACAGAGATTGTTAGTGACGTTGTCTAAATTTCGTTATCTGAAAAACGTTTGTCCGGCAGCGCCGTAGTTATTTTGAACAATTTTGTTATATGAGAATATCCCAGAATGTGGATCCATTGTTTAGCACTGATAGAAACATGATGCTGTACGCTATGCGGGTTTCTCCCCTTCCGATTTTGCTATGGCCTGACACTAACTTCAAGCTCTTGTTCTGTCTGTCTTGATGATCCAAGTGGCACGGTCGCAAGAAGGAGCTTGAGATCGTGATAAGCTCCTCGCGGGGGAGGAAAGGTGGAGGGCCACGGAAGCCGGCGGTTGTGAGGCGGAGGGCAGTGGAGAGGCGAGCCGAGGTGGACCTGGTGAATGAGCGCTCTGCGGTTCCCACTGGCCGGCTGCTGATGGAGCTCCACTCGCCTTGCAAGGATGGTGTCCCCTATGCCGACACCTGACCCGAACCGTTGCGCTCAGGATAAATAGCATGCTCCCAGTTTTAAGCCGAAGCTGTTGTGGAACTTGTGATGTGAAACAGTTTCCGAGCTTCTGCATTGTCGTTTGGGGTTTTCCTGTACACATTCTCGGTTGTTCTAGTATGTGGTTTGTTGGCCGTTGCCTCTTTTGTCCGAATATTATCGACGAGACGGGTTTCTTGTTCACTTATTTATGTGCCAAGATTAAACCAGAAGTTCATTAGTCAGGTCATCAGTTTTAAAAAAAAGAGCCAGCGGAAGAACAGTATGCCGGAGAAATAGCGTCTACCGCATCTGTACTTCTGTAGTCATACTAGTACCTTAGAATGTAAAAGGTCCCTTGCGTCCTGCCATTTCTTTGTGTTTTTTTAAATGGTTTCAAAATTTTCAGCATTGATAGTATGTTCACTAGACACTTAATTTATTTCGGCCAGCCATAGTAGAAGAAAACAGGCTTTCGCCCCGCTTTATAAATAAAGCCAAATGGCTGAATCGATACAAAGTGATGATGGGACCTCTTACAAAGAAGATCAAAGATAGAAAAGGAAATTACATAGAGCGTCAAACTTGCCACCGAGATCACCTGAACAAGCCCTAGGGACAAGACTCCACGACGCCGCCCCCAGGAGGGTAACGACGTAGCATGTCGCCGACGTCGAGACTGGATGGTCAAGGGTTTTCACCCGAAGTCCTAACGCGACGAAGATAGCCGCAACAGCGCCCCCAAGAGGGTAACGATACCCGCAGGCATCGCCGCCATTGGCGCCGAAGCGCAGAGCTTTCGCTCGAAAAAACCTACGCACAACGTCTGCACCGTCAGGCTGCTCACTAACCCTGAGAATGGACTATAGAGCGTGATCTGGGAGTTGTTGCCACCAACACCAGGAACCCCTTGCCGCCCGCTCCCCGCCATACCCGCAGGTCTCGCCGCCATTGGCACCGAAGCGCAGAGCTTTCGCTCGGAAAAACCTTCGCACAACGTCCGCACCGTCAGGCTGCTCACTAACCCTGAGAATGGACTCTAGAGCGCGATATGGGAGTTGTTGCCACCAACACTAGGAACCCCTTGCCGCCCGCTCCCCGCCATCCACACGACCAAGGAGAGAAGCCATCACCACCGCCACGTCACTCGCGGGGTCAACGTGGCGGTCGAGTGGGGCCGGCGACGAATCCAGGCCCGCGAGGCCGCCATCCGCAACTGTAACATCCCAAGTATGAAAACACCCCTAGAATGTTTGATTTCTTGTTTAATTAAAGTTTTGCATCATGTCATCATACTCATTACTTTGTTTGCATTTGTTTCCTATTTGTTGCACCTGTTTTTATTTTGTTTTCACAATGGAAATTCAAACAATATTCAAATGCTTTGTTTCATACTTGCTCTGTTACAATTTTCCAACTAAAAAGTTCAATCAAAACAACCATTTTGTTTCCATTAAACCATAAGGTTCAAACCATTGAAATTATGGCTTTTAATAATTCAATTAATTCAAATGTTATTTCAAATTCAATTGCGAAACAGCAGCCAATTTCAAATTATGTAAATTACCAAAACAACTCCAATCATTTGTTCTAATTAACAATAGGGTTCACCCTATCAAAAATCTTGGTTTCAATAATAATCACTTAATAAGCAAATTCTTTCCAATTTGAATTAAATCACAAACAGCAATTTAAATTTGCACTTTTGAAAATCAAAGCTTGGCAAGTGATTGCTATTGAACTAATTAACTCACAAGAATTTTTCCCTAATTTTTTTCTAACTCAAAAACCCTCCTTTTTCTTCCTTTTCATTTTCTGCAAAAAAAAAAATAAACAGAAGGAAAAACAAAAAGGAAAAAACTTACCAGAGGGGGGGAGCCAGCGCAGCCCAGCCCATCTTCCTTCCCCGCTGGCCCGCGTACCGGTTCGCCCCACCTCTCTCTTTCTCCTCGCGGTACGGCCGCGCATCCACCACTGCCACGGCGGCAGCAGTCACGCTCCGACGGCCACCCGCGCCCCTAAGCCTCTATAAAGCAGGCCTAGACCCCCGGGAGCTAGCCCTAGCCACCTACTCCCTTTTCTCCCTCGCTCCGCCGCCGTCTCCTCTCTCTCCCCGGCGAATTTCCCCCCTCTCTGCCACGGTACCCGAGCGCCGCCACCACAATCAGCCGATGATCGCCGCTGTTGTACATCGTCTCCCCTCGGGCTAAGTACGGGAACTGGACCCCCGTACTCCCCTCTACGACCACGACCCCTTCGTTGAGCTCGAGCGGGCTCGGATCGACGCCGCCGTCTTCGACATCTCCGGCCGCCGCACTGCACCGGCCCTCTGCTTCCTCTACACCGGAGGTGATCGCCGTGCTTCTCCTCCTCTCTCTCTGCCTTGCACCAGCAGCACACCACCCACACCAGCACGCACCGCAGCCAGCCCAACTACCACGAGCATCACGCGTAGCTCGCCGCCGGTCGCCGTCCACCTTTCTGTCCAAGTTCAGAAACATTTCGTCATCAGTTAAAAATTCAGAACGCGAAACTGAATGTTACCTTACCTGCGCGGCGTATACTGTCAAACAAGCGAACACACCCCAGTGGCAACGCCACAGCGCGCACACGGGAGAGGCCAGGGTTCGAGTCCCCCCTCCCGCAAGGGAAAAATCCCACCATTTTGCACGATGCGCTGACAGGGTGGCCCCCCTGTCAGCCACCACTGTTGCCACGCAAGCACACGTTGGCCCCTTGGCCCACTGGCAGTGACCTGGGCTAGGTCACTGCACGGTGCAGCATGTTTCTGTGCAGTTTTTTTAAATCTAAATCCTTTTACAATTACAGTTTGGTCCCTAATATGAAAATGCAAATAACTTTCATTTTATAAATCCAAATAATAAAAGTAAAATATGTACACTGCCCCAAATTTAATTATCTATCTATACCATTTGTTTTATGTTTTAAATAATTCAAATGCATTCAAATTTCAAATTCAAACAATTCATTTGTAATTTGAATAATTGCATAACTAATTCATACTTAATCCAAATAATGCAAATAAAATATGTTTTCCATGCCATTTTGAACCATCTTTTCAAATATAATTTTTGTTTCATGATTTGAATAATTAAAATTGTTTAAATAATTTAAACCTTGTTTAAATCATTTAAATTTGCTAAATTCATAACTTGCTTAAATTAAATTATCATTGAACATATAAAATATGTTTTCAAACTAGAAAAGCATAAACTTTTCAAATATGAATTTGAATTTATGTTTTGAACAAATAAAATTCAAATAATATTCATACTTGAATTTAATTCATTTAAATCTTGTTTAAACTTGTTTAATTCATAATTAAATCATTGTAATTCCTTTTTCAATAATTGAAACATGTAATCCACCTAAAATTTTGTGTACTTTCCAAAATGAATTTTGTTATTTGTTTTGAACAATTTAAATTGCTGAAAACAACAAATGCTTGTGTAACACCTTTAAGTAACCAAAAATTTCTTAACTTAATCAATAAATTTCTAAACTTGGTAAACCTTATTTTAAATTGTTTATATTGTTGTTATTTTTCTGTTTTCCTCATCCATGCATCATACTAATCCACTTTCACCTGTTGATTAGTTGGAAAACAATTATCCCAACCATAATTCATGGGCTTTTCATATGCAACCCCAAATTGCATGTGGGTCCATTTAATCATGTTGTTACCATGTCAACTAGTTTATTTTGATGCATCAATTAAATGGTCATGCATCATCCCATGATTGTGCATTATGCCATGTTATTGATTGTTTGTCTCCTTGCGTTGTTTGTTTGCTTCTTCTCGGATAGACGACGACGTTGAGACAGACGATACTTACGACACCCCTTCTGAGGATCTAGCTCAGTACCAGACTGCTGAGTTTGCAGGCAAGTTATCACTCACATGAACCACTGTGTTCCTTTCAACATTGGTTACCGATACTTTCCGTTGTCTATTTTGCTAGCCCTATGTATCGTTGCTTCTGTTACGAACCTATCACAGGTTACCCTGAACCTTGATATTGCCTCACCTCCACACCTATAACCCCTTTGATTGTGACCCGTGTCTTACTAGCATGCTTAGGGTTGTTTTTGCTCGAGTCTGTTACCCGTTACTTTCTGTTACTATATTTCATTTATGTTCTGGGGCTCGATGTTAAACAACAACCTATTAATCTTGAGGTAATAATAATTTGCTGATAAGGCACCGGCAGGAGGCCCGACGTGGTTTTGAGGCCTGCTAGTGTCGACCCTAATTAGGAAAAGGGTCTTGTCTACTGATCCATGATGAGCGCACTATCCGCATGTGGGAAGCGTGTATGGGCGCCCCCCTCAATTTGATTCGATTCGCATCTCGTCCAAATCGCCACACTTAGTTCGGGCTTTCCATTTGATGCACGCATATGCAGGTACGAACCCGAGGCCAGAGTGGAACTTTTGTAGTCGGCATTTAGGGCGGCGTGGTCTTCCAGTGCTATGAGGGTCCCCTTTTCTTCGTGGGGCTCGATTAGCCACGCACGCACAGCACGTGGTGCTTTGGGCTTGGTGCGAAGAAGAGTTGAGTTGTGTAGAGTGCCTCGCTTGGTGGGAGGCATTCCATCTGGCGGGATATTCTTACGTGTACGGCCAAATTGGTGCACCCCTGCAGGGATAAATCTTCTCGAGAAGCCGTGTTTTCCGCGGTTATGGTTAACTTGGTGAAAGTACTGGCTAACAAGTACTCAGAACAACTTACACCTAACTAATGATAACTTGACTAGTAATAGTCTTATTGACACAATAACTTGAACCATCACTAATCCAAATGTGTGAGTTATCCTCGGATTGCTTCTTCGGATAAGGGGCGAGATCCAGGATGGGTTTGTTTGGTGGTTAGTTATAGTTGGTTACGATACGCTATCTTATCTCATTTCTGTTAGCCGGTAGTTGTAATTGTATCTGTAGTTGGTTAGTGCAGCCAGTTGCAGCATCTGTTATATCCCCTTTCTTCCGTTGAACCCAAGGCATCTGTGCTTGGTGTTGACGGGCTACACTTTGGTGAACTGTGGGTCTTGCTTGCCAGTACGTTTATGTACTGACCCCTTTGGGGCTATGGTTTCCGCAGACTACGCTTACGAGGATCCCCGTGACGGCTACTACGTGGAGTTTGACGAGGCTGCTGACGAGTAGATAGCGGACCCGGGCAGGATCCGAGACATCGTGGATGGGCTCCGTCTTCTTTTCATTCCCGGCTTCTTAAGCCTATTTGGATTTGTCTATACTCAGACCCTTTGAATGCTTCCGCTGAGATGTAATGATGATATGTTGGGACATGTGTCCTCTGGATGATTGTATTTGCTATCTCTGCTCTAGTGAGAGCTATTTGCAACTTATTTCTATTTATTTGTGTCTTAGAGATATGTTGTGCTATCATTCTGTTAAACGCCGTTGACGTACCATGTGTGTATGGTATGAAGTACGTTAATGGTAGTATCCTGATTTCTATGGGATGGTTTACGTAGACGATGAACAGTAGGGGTTAGTTGTCACACATACGTGTGTTGGCCTACTCGTAAGAGATGAGGGTGCCGGTAAGCCCCATAATCCAATCAACTACTGTTCAACGGAACTGCGAGTATCCTCTAGAAGTCCGGGTGCGACAAATGGTATCAGAGCCTGTCTGCCTGTAGGATCCCTTTTACTGGTCGCAGTTGAGTCTAGAAACTATTTTGTAGCTATATAGGAAAAATGAAACGTGAGAGTAGGAATTCTGCCATTTTATTTCTTTCCCCACTCACCCTCCCTTTTCTGGTAAGGAAATGCAACGTTGTTTTCCCTTCTCACCTAAACTTTCAAGTTAGGGTTTCACGAATCCTGGTTTCTCTGGGATAGTTATATCTACTAGACCCTAGGAATGGAGGTGGTTGTGACATGATTTATCATGTTGCCTACTCACGATTGAGAACAGAGGCGTGTAAGCCCCGGAAGCAAATCCTCTATTCCTTAAGCAGTAGATATTGATCCTTTAGAAGCCCGGATGGGTTTTCCGTAGCACCTCAGGAGTTTTTGGTCTCGTGTTTCCCGTTGTTGCTTCGATATCCTGTTCTTCTCAACATCCTTTTCGTCCGTTGAAACCTTGTTGTTGCTTTCCACTTCAGTTCTTCTATCGGCGTCTAATCAAAACTTCCCCGATCATCTGCAGATGGATCTCAGGTTCTACCCGCAGGTGGTTAGGATGACTCGTTGAGAGAGCACCGCCGGTTATCCGGAGATGCTGAGAGACATGGTCACTTATCTGGGATTCCGTTGGGCACCAGAGTACCAGGTCTACGAGCAGCAGCGAGAGTTGGACCAGACCTACTACCAGGCTATCGTCTACATTCTGTCAGATGATGGCATGAGCGTTGTCCACCGCTACGAGGCAGTAGGTTCCACAGTGGATATGGCCGTGCAGCAGGCAGCTTATGTGAGTGTCACCGTCCTTCGTGCTGACTACTGGGGGTTTGACGATTCTATCTATCGCCACATCCCCCGTGGTTACATCACTTCGGAGGGAGCTCACTTCACTCTCTACGACAACTTGGATGTCTACGAGCATGATAACACCAGGCTGCACACCACCGCTCAGTTCGTGAGGCACAGTGACGCAGTTGCCACCACACTTTATCAGGAGTTGGCTTCAGTCAGGGAGCAGCTCTACCTTGCTTTGACTCGTCTGGCGACGTACACCATAGACTTTGTTGGAGATGAGCGCTTTGCACGTTTCGATCAGCCAGTTGGACGTCGTCTGCCAGATGCTGGAGGTTACGAGCCGATCAGAGGTCCACTCCTCAACCTTGGTGCTGGTTACACTAGGATTCCACGCTTTGGAGCACAGGGAGTCGACGCTATGTACTTCACCACACCTAGAGTCGCTCTCAGACCACGTCAGATCTATGTGGATCGTCGTTCTACCTACTTTCGTGGGCGTGCTCCTCACCGTACCTCTCGCCGTACTACTCACCGCCGTCCTGCGTGATGAGCATGGGAGTACCGATGTATCCATTCTTAGCTATGTTTAGTTATCCTTTGGCATTTGAACCATTTATGGTGTGTTGGATATTCTGATGTATTTGAACATGTAATGATGTACCTGTTGGTTATCTATTCATGCGTCGGAATAATCTCTCTTTCGGTTTCCAAGTCTATCCTTTTTCTGTTGTTGTGCTAAAATGCATTTCCATTCAGGATGCCGCCAACAAGGAACAACCCGCCTGAGCCACCGCCAATCACGGAGCTGTTGACTCAGATGACTCAGGTCGTGACGCAGATGGCCCAGTTCCAGGCTAATCAGCACAACAACCAGAACGCTCCACGAGTCAGTATCAAGGAGTTTCTGAGTCTGGGGCCGAGAGCTTTCGTGGCAACACGCGAGCCTCTGGATGCTGATGACTGGATCCGTGAGATGGCCAAGGCTCTGGACATTTCTCACGTTGCTGAGGAAGACAAAGTCAAGTATGCCTCCAGGCAACTACTTGGTGGGAGAACTACCAGACCATGAGAGCTGGCTATCCAATCACCTGGGGTTGTTTCAAGGAAGCTTTCCTGAAGCACCACATTCCAGATGGTCTCATGGAAAGGATGCGTGAAGAGTTTTGCTCTCTCAAGCAGGGCAAGCTGGACGTCATTGGCTATCAGAGTGAGTTCAATCGCCTCGCTCGTTACGCTGGTGATGAGGTGTCCACTGAGGCTAAGAAGATGGCAAGGTTCCGCAGAGGTTTTAACCCGGAACTCAAGTACGCCCTCACCAACATCAAGGCCAAAGACTTCAAGGAGCTCATGAACACCGCGCTCAATGAAGAAAATGGGCGCAAGGCGTTCGAGGAGTCTCGAAAGCACTCGCGTGAGGGTGGTTCCTCCTCCAACATGACCACCCCTCCGCAGAAGCGCCGTATCTGGGTGCCAAATGGTGCTGTCACTAGGGCTCCATATGCCCAAGCTTCTCCAGGCTTCGCTTACCGCCCACCCAACCCAGCTCAGATGCAGGCTCAGAGGTTTTCAATGGGGCAGCCAAGGCCAGATGCACCTCGTGTCGTCACTTGCTACAAATGCAAGCAGACGGGGCACTACGCTGACAAGTGCACGCAGAGGCAGCTACCTCCACCACCACCTCATCCCAACACAAACCAGGCAATGGTGCGTGCTCCCCCGGCTAAAGCCTTCAACTCCAACAACAGGCCTGTCGGGAGGACCGCAAGGGTGAATCATGTCAAGGTCGACAAAGCTGAGGAAGCTGCTGACGTCTTTCTCGGTACATTCCCCGTAAACTCTTTTCCAGCTAAAGTGTTGTTTTATACCGGAGCATCGCATTCTTTCGTGTCAAAGATCTTTGCGACAGCAGTTAAACTACCTTTTGTTGGTTTGGGTTCCCCTCTAGTAGTAAACTCCCCTGGAGCAACTATGCAAACTTCCAAGATCAGTCATAAAAATCAGATCCTAATTGGAGGTCACATATTCCTTGCTTCTCTCATCCTGCTTGGCAATTCTGACATTGATGTCATTCTTGGCATGGATTGGTTGAAGGCCAATAAAGCTACGATTGATTGTGCTCAGAAGTCAATAACTCTGTTCCACCCTTCTGGCCAGATAGTCTATTCTCCAAATGAATCAAGTTCTGTTCAGCTTTACACCCTCGATGCTAAACCTCTACCTCTACTTGAAAATGTACCGGTGGTTTGTGAATTCCCTGACGTCTTTCCAGAAGAGTTGCCAGGGATGCCTCCGGACAGAGCAGTTGAGTTCGTGATCGAGCTTGAACCAGGTACTGCTCCAATCTCTAAGCATCCATACAAGATAGCTCCTCCTGAACTGAAATTGTTGAAGGAGCAAATCGATATGTACATGGAAAAAGGTTACATTCAACCTAGTTCCTCCGCTTGGGGTTGCCCAACTCTGTTCGTTGCAAAGAAGGATCAAACAAAGAGACTCGTTGTTGACTATCGTCCTCTTAACGAGAAAACCATCAAAAACAAATATCCAATTCCTCGTATTGATGATCTTTTTGATCAACTTGCTGGAGCCTCAGTATTCTCAAAGTTGGACTTGAGGATGGGTTACCATCAAATAAAGATCAGAAAGGAAGATATTCCAAAAACAGCTTTCACCACTCGGTACGGTCTATATGAATACACCGTCATGTCCTTTGGTCTAACCAATGCACCGGCGACGTTCTCTAGACTCATGAATTCTGTCTTCCACGAATACCTCGACAAGTTCGTTGTGGTATATCTTGATGACATTCTGGTCTACTCAAAATCTGAGGAAGAGCATGGAGAACATCTTCGTCTCACTCTCATGAAACTTCGCGAGCATCGTCTATATGCCAAGTTCTCAAAATGTGAGTTCTGGATTCCAGAAGTTGCTTACCTTGGTCATGTCATCTCTGCCAAGGGCATAGCCATTGATCCAGAAAAGGTTAAAGCAATTGTTGATTGGAAACCTCCTAAGACGGTGAAGCAAGTAAGAAGTTTTCTTGGCTTGGCTAGCTATTGCCGTCGTTTCGTCCAAAACTTCTCAAAGATTGCCAAACCTCTCACTGATCTCACAAAGAAGGACAAGAAGTTCGTTTGGTCTCCACAATGTGATGAAAGTTTCAATCTCCTGAAGACTAAACTCACTTCTACACCAGTTCTGGTTGGCCCAGATACTACCAAACCTTTCCAAATATTCTGCGATGCATCTCTCCAAGGTCTAGGTGCAGTTCTTATGCAAGAACGTCAAGTTGCGGCTTATGCTTCACGTCAGTTGAATGCACATGAGCAAAACTATCCCACACATGACCTAGAACTTGCAGCAGTTGTGTTTGCCCTCAAGAAATGGAGGCAATACTTGTTGGGTAATCGCACTGAAATCTTTTCCGATCACAAGAGTCTGAAATACATCTTCACTCAATCAGATCTAAACCTCAGGCAAAGGAGATGGATTGAAAAGATTAAAGACTTTGATCTCACCATTTCTTACACTCCAGGCAAGGCTAATGTTATGGCCGATGCTCTCAGTCGCAAGTCGTATTGCAATAATCTCATGATCATGGAAAGCCAACCTCCACTTCATGAAGAATTCCAGAAGCTGAACCTTGGTCTTGTTCCTCAAGGCTATCTTGCAAGCTTGACAGCCAGTCCAACTCTCGAGGACAAGATTCGTTCTGAACAACTTTGTGATGCTGAAATCAAGAAGATGGTAGAACACATCAAAGAAGGCAACGATAAATTCAAGTCCTTCTCAATCGATGACAAAGGAACTGTGTTCTTCGAAGGACGCATTGCAGTTCCTCAAGTTCAAAGTCTCAAAGATATCATTCTCAAGGAGGCTCATGAAACTCCTCTTTCCATCCACCCTGGAAGTACAAAGATGTACCAGGATCTCAAGACGCTGTATTGGTGGCCTGGCATGAAACGTGAAATTGCTCAATACGTTTCTGAATGCGACGTTTGTCAACGTGTTAAGGCAGTCCATCAGAAAACAGCCGGTCTACTCCAACCTCTGAAAATCCCTGAGTGGAAGTGGGACATGATTGAAATGGACTTCGTCACTGGTTTTCCAAAGTCCAAGAGGGGCAACGATGCAATCTTCGTTGTTATTGATCGTCTCACTAAAGTAGCTCACTTCTTTGCTGTCAAAGAAACAATCTCAGCTAGCCAGTTAGCAGAGCTCTACACAGCAAAGATTGTTCCTCTTCATGGTGTTCCATTGGAAATAAGCTCAGACCGTGGAAGCATATTCACTTCTCATTTCTGGAAAAGCTTTCAAGAAGCATTAGGCACCAAACTTCTGTTCAGCACAGCTTATCACCCTCAGTCTCAAGGGCAAGTCGAAAGAGTCAATCAGATTCTCGAGGATATGCTCAGAGCATGTGGTCTCTCCTTTGGCATGAAATGGGAGGATTGCCTTCCATATGCTGAATTCTCCTACAACAACAGTTTCCAGGCAAGCCTAGGCATGGCACCATTTGAAGCACTCTATGGCCGCAGATGCAGGAGTCCAATCAATTGGTCTGGAGCTGGTGAACGTTCACTCTTAGGCCCTGACATTGTTAAGAAAGCCGAGGAGAAAGTTCGAATCATTCGTGACAATCTCAAGATTGCTCAGTCTCGTCAGAAAAGCTACTATGACAGCAAGCACAGGGATATGATCTATCCACCTGGTGACAAAGCATATCTCCGTGTAACTCCCCTTAGAGGCACTCATCGTTTTGGTGTGAAAGGAAAGCTAGCACCAAGATACATTGGTCCTTTCAACATTCTCTCAAGGCGTGCAGAAAATGCCTATCATCTTGAACTTCCAGAAAAACTATCCAAGGTGCACGATGTGTTTCACGTGTCACAGCTCAAGAGGTGTTTCAAAGATCCAGATCGTGCAGTTGATCATGATTCCATTGAACTGCAAGATGATCTCTCTTATGAGGAGCACCCTGTTCGTATTCTCGATGAGACCGAGCGTAAGACTCGCAACAAGAGCACCAAGTTCTTGAAAGTGAAGTGGTCCCATCATTCCGATAAAGAGGCAACGTGGGAGACCGAAGAGGAACTTCGCAAGAAGTATCCGGACCTTTTCTCTTCTCAGTAAGGAATCTCAGGGCGCGATTCCTTCAAGGGGGGGGGGGGCGTTTTGTAACATCCCAAGTATGAAAACACCCCTAGAATGTTTAATTTCTTGTTTAATTAAAGTTTTGCATCATGTCATCATACTCATTACTTTGTTTGCATTTGTTTCCTATTTGTTGCACCTGTTTTTATTTTGTTTTCACAATGGAAATTCAAACAATATTCAAATGCTTTGTTTCATACTTGCTCTGTTACAATTTTCCAACTAAAAAGTTCAATCAAAACAACCATTTTGTTTCCATTAAACCATAAGGTTCAAACCATTGAAATTATGGCTTTTAATAATTCAATTAATTCAAATGTTATTTCAAATTCAATTGCGAAACAGCACCCAATTTCAAATTATGTAAATTACCAAAACAACTCCAATCATTTGTTCTAATTAACAATAGGGTTCACCCTATTAAAAATCTTGGTTTCAATAATAATCACTTAATAAGCAAATTCTTTCCAATTTGAATTAAATCACAAACAGCAATTTAAATTTGCACTTTTGAAAATCAAAGCTTGGCAAGTGATTGCTATTGAACTAATTAACTCACAAGAATTTTTCCCTAATTTTTTTCTAACTCAAAAACCCTCCTTTTTCTTCCTTTTCATTTTCTGCAAAAAAAATAAATAACCCCTTTGATTGTGGCCCGTGTCTTACTAGCATGCTTAGGGTTGTTTTTGCTCGAGTCTGTTACCCGTTACTTTCTGTTACTATATTTCATTTATGTTCTGGGGCTCGATGTTAAACAACAACCTATTAATCTTGAGGTAATAATAATTTGCTGATAAGGCACCGGCAGGAGGCCCGACGTGGTTTTGAGGCCTGCTAGTGTCGACCCTAATTAGGAAAAGGGTCTTGTCTACTGATCCATGATGAGCGCACTATCCGCATGTGGGAAGCGTATATGGGCGCCCCCCTCAATTTGATTCGATTCGCATCTCGTCCAAATCGCCACACTTAGTTCGGGCTTTCCATTTGATGCACGCATATGCAGGTACGAACCCGAGGCCAGGGTGGAACTTTTGTAGTCGGCATTTAGGGCGGCGTGGTCTTCCAGTGCTATGAGGGTCCCCTTTTCTTCGTGGGGCTCGATTAGCCGCGCACGCACAGCACGTGGTGCTTTGGGCTTGGCGCGAAGAAGAGTTGAGTTGTGTAGAGTGCCTCGCTTGGTGGGAGGCATTCCATCTGGCGGGATATTCTTATGTGTACGGCCAAATTGGTGCACCCCTGCAGAGATAAATCTTCTCGAGAAGCCGTGTTTTCCGCGGTTATGGTTAACTTGGTGAAAGTACTGGCTAACAAGTACTCAGAACAACTTACACCTAACTAATGATAACTTGACTAGTAATAGTCTTATTGACACAATAACTTGAACCATCACTAATCCAAATGTGTGAGTTATCCTCGGATTGCTTCTTCGGATAAGGGGCGAGATCCAGGATGGGTTTGTTTGGTGGTTAGTTATAGTTGGTTACGATACGCTATCTTATCTCCTTTCTGTTAGCCGGTAGTTGTAGTTGTATCTGTAGTTGGTTAGTGCAGCCAGTTGCAGCATTTGTTATATCCCCTTTCTTCCGTTGAACCCAAGGCATCTGTGCTTGGTGTTGACGGGCTACACTTTGGTGAACTGTGGGTCTTGCTTGCCAGTACGTTTATGTACTGACCCCTTTGGGGCTGTGGTTTCCGCAGACTACGCTTACGAGGATCCCCGTGACGGCTACTACGTGGAGTTTGACGAGGCTGCTGACGAGTAGATAGCGGACCCGGGCAGGATCCGAGACATCGTGGATGGGCTCCGTCTTCTTTTCATTCCCGGCTTCTTAAGCCTATTTGGATTTGTCTGTACTCAGACCCTTTGAATGCTTCCGCTGAGATGTAATGATGATATGTTGGGACATGTGTCCTCTGGATGATTGTATTTGCTATCTCTGCTCTAGTGAGAGCTATTTGCAACTTATTTCTATTTATTTGTGTCTTAGAGATATGTTGTGCTATCATTCTGTTAAACGCCGTTGACGTACCATGTGTGTATGGTATGAAGTACGTCAATGGTAGTATCCTGATTTCTATGGGATGGTTTACGTAGACGATGAACAGTAGGGGTTGGTTGTCACACATACGTTTGTTGGCCTACTCGTAAGAGATGCAGGTGCCGGTAAGCCCCGTAATCCAATCAACTACTGTTCAACGGAACTGCGAGTATCCTCTAGAAGTCCGGGTGCGACAGCAACCCATGGGAGGAGATCCGCCGTTCTCCACCGCGTGAGGCGGTCGTCGACCGGACGCAGCAAAATAGGGCCGGTCGGGCCTAGATCAGCCCGCCAGGCCAAGATTAGGCCCAACTAGCCGCGCTGCAGCGCCAAGGTCGCAGATGGCATCACGCAGAAATACTCCAAACGCGGGCAACGGCTGGGCCCGTAAAACCCATATCAGGCCCAAACGGGCCCAGATCCGAGCTGAGCAACACCAGCCATGGCAGCATCCGGAGTCCACCCATCACCGTTGCAGGTGTTGTCCATGCTGACGTCGTTGAAGATCCAGGCTGCCAGGACGCTGTCCATGGTGCCACCACCGTGGTCTCGCAGGCCGGCCCGCCGGGACAAGGTCGTTGCGCCATGTGCACCGCCGCCGGATGCAACGCCTCCACCTGAGCACGCTAGAACCGTGCAGGTCTCCACGCCATCGCAAGAACGACTGTGCCACCGGGCCCCTGCCCAACGTGGCGCCCACTGCCGACGCTCATGACCCGCGCCGCTGCCCCGCACGAGGGAGAAGAGAAAGCCCTGCCACCGCCCACGCCAGCCAACGGCCCGCGACGTCGTCCGGCGACGAGGAGGAGAGGGTGGGACGGGAGGGAGGCCCTGGAGGCACCGGCTGCTAGGGTTCCCCGTCGCCCGCGGGAGCGACGCGGAGAACGAGTCTAGTTCTATTCTCCCCAGTCAGCCATAGTGGATAGACATGGAGAATATTGATTTGATTTTTACCATGACAATAGCCTAGGCGTGTCTTGATTTCATGCGGGTCCTCAAATCAATATACTCTATGTCTATCCACTCTGCTGCACTAACTGTTGTACGTCCAGCCAGCTCCACCTCTTCTTTCTCTCTATGCCTATCTCATCCAATCCGCCGAGCGCCGAGGAGACTGCGAGCTTTCCTGTGTCGCCGCCGGCTGAGATAGAGGACGGGGCGGCCAACAAGTGGAGGCGGGTCGAGTTAGAACAGCAAGAGCCTCCAGGGAGCCTCGACTTCATCAGGCCTTGTTTGGTAGGACGGGCTTTGAGGGGATTAGTGGGGATAATCCCTAGAGGGATTGGGTGAACCCCTTCCCTTCACCCAACCCCCACAAAACCTCTTTGTCCTAATCCCCTACAATCCCCTCCATTTGAAACGTCATTTGGTAGGCAGGGTTGATGCATAAATTCACAACGTCATTTCCAAGCATTCATGTAGGCAAATCAACATAGCTTAAAAAAGATACAATTTTTATACCAGAGCGCATGAACAATTTTTTTTTTCAAAATCAACATGCAATATTTCATAGCATTCAAAAGATAAGAACTTTAATCACACACTTCCATGATCTATTGAACAGTAGTATTGTATTTGTTATAACAGGCAATCTGGCAAGTAATTCGGCTCAATAGACCAACATAGTTTCAATATTTACTCTTGTAACTCCCTACCAATGGAGGATAAGTAGCGAACATTGTACACCAAGTGAGAAACAGAGATCTCCACCAGATTCATGGCCAACACAAGACATCACACATAACAGGAAGTTCAGACATAATTTAGCTAACTACCGCGACACACCGAGCCACTTTGAGAAGACATGCATCAAACTCGGTGTAGTCACTCACTAAGATCATGGTCTTGTGCCGATCATTGACTCCTCCTAAAACATGAAAACAGAGGTAGATTGTTAAAAGAGCATAAAAGACAAGACTGCATATGCCACTTCAAAATTAAGATGATAGTCTCGCTGACCTAATACAGTTCAGTTTCAAGTTCAGACCTTGCCAACAGAAAAACTAAATGCGACCAGTAGAGACATAAACTCAAGATGCAAGCTGAAACTTGGAATTGAGTGAGCAGTAGAGTCCAAAATTTAGTGTCAATAGCCAATATGCTTCTACTACTATGATTTTAAGAAGTATGTCCATTGATTGCAAAGAAACAGAAACAGAGTAATGAAAAATAAACGCAGAACATTGCAGCCAGATAAGTACAGATAAACAAGCTAACCAGTTCACTAAAGCCAATGCTTCCTGTACTGTGCAACACTAAGCAGATTGTCCAACAAACGGTAGCAGATCTGGCACAATGTGCCGCACTGCACATCCCATGTCTAGTGAGTTCTGAGGGGATTTAACATGTGTGAGTTTTTATGCCTTGTCTAGTGAGTTCCTGTTGCATGAACTTTCTGCCTAATCAGTAGTGACAGTGCAATACTTAACCATCTTTGCTTGGTGGTTTTTTAGTATAATCTACTTGGAGAAGAAAGCAAGCTTCTCCTCGACCTTGATTCTAGTATCCAATATAAGCGTCTCTCTTCTTAGGTAAGATGCAAAAGACCTAAATATGTGAGGCTCCATCCTATAAGCTGTTCGGCAATTCTTGACATGCCCTCTAAGAATGTCATCAACACGCTTCTTGCCATATAGAAACGAGCTATGCCGTTGCTTCTTCTCTACTCTACTACCAAGTTGGTGTAATAATGGCAAAATTGTATCATCTCATCATCATCCTCCTCTCTTCTCTTCCTAATTCGATCAAGTCTTCGTGAATCCATTGCAACACTAGACTAGAGAAATTAAGACGTAATAAGATTTCAGGAGCTAACAAGACACACATTGAGATAACATAGAAGCTAACAAGACACATTAGTATTGAGGATATATAGAAGCAAGCATACCAAATTTAGGCGTGCAAACCGGATCCCATGACGGTGGCAGGTAGTCCACTCCAACGAGAACCGGAGCAGCAGGTAACTACAATCAGGAGTCATGAGGCAGATCAGCAAAAAAATAAAGTACTATTGATCACTATACTACAGATATTTTAAACTACTATCCACGAGCAAACTATTTTCCTGACAGACCAAGCAAGTACTTAACAAAAGCTAGCCAGAAGCTCAGCCTAATAAGCCTAACTATTGTCCTGCAAAAAAAAAAGCCAAACTATTCTAATTGACCGTAGCAATCAGTACTAGTGTTTTCTGCATCAGTGTTATAAAGCGTGGCAGAGAAACTATGTAAGGCAGAATTACATTACATCAAGTTTATATCTCTTGAACTGGGAGATAATATGTGAGTAGATGGGTGAAAAATAGGAGTTGGTAAGATTTTTGATCTACTAAATAGTGGCCAAAGCTCAATGATGTACGGCAATAGCACACACGTACATGAATGTCAGGACCATACCAACTGGAAAGGCCAAAGTACATGCATGCGCACAAAGTATAAAAAACATACATCCTGCATCTATGCATTTGGAGCTTTTAAGAAGTTGACTGACCGTACTCAGCACCATCACAAACCAGAAAGAATGACATGACCATACCAACTGGAAAGGCCACAACTTAAATCTAGACATGTAACAAAAGAAATGCCTTATGTCTCTGATCATTCAATCCACATCTATGAAGGTTAACTTTCCTTTTGCTTTACAGAAATGAGGGACTACCTACCTTTTTTTCAAGTACAGCATGAAAGACATGAAAAACTGAGAAAGATTTTGGTAAACAGAGATTAAAATGCATACAGCTTACTAGAACGAGATCCATGTAGACAACAAAACCATTCATCCTATGTAGACAACAAAACCTCCAAACTTGCAACTATCTCGCTATCAGATTGAAAATAAGCTCACTTGAACTAAAACTATTAATTCCGAGGACAATGACACACCACCAGTGCAACCTAAATTCGGTGTACTATAAACTAGTAGCACAAGACTGCGCATATTAGTCTGACACGTGGAGTTTACCAGTACAATGGACTGGTGAAGAAAGTCTGGAAACACATTGACGACTATGAACTTTTTATTCAGCAAATGCATGGTTTTCTTTCAAAAAAACTAACAATACTTAGTAGTTCCAGGGCACGTATGCATTGAGCCCGATACATCAGCAGCTAATTGATGGATAACCAACAATACTTAGTAGTACCATGATCCCAGTATGTACAGCATGCAGATGACGCTACCGCGGTAAGAGGATTTCGGATAACGCGTAATGACAGATAACCCACGACCTCCCCATCTTCACCGAGATCACGCGGCCGCCGGCCGTGACAGACAACCCCACGACATAGCTCCTTATCCTCAGCTACTTAAGTTCCAGTTGATAACCAGAACATGCCTTCAGAAAATTCTCATGGAGAACAAGATCGTCTGCTACTGATTTGGTGTGCTATAAAGAACATAGCAATGCCACTCCACCACAGGCTATAAACATGACGGATCGTACTCGATTTGGTTACAAGGGTCGACAATATAAGCATAATTCCCAGGAAATAGCCCAGTAAGAAGGTACTATTTGCTACCATGCCTAAGAAAATCACTGAAAACAGTCAGACTAGACTCGATAGACTGACATAAGCATCATCAGTTCATGAAAATAAATATGAACAGAAACACCGAGACAAACCAACCCAAAAATTGATAGTCACAACTAAAACTAAACAAGGTTAATATGAGCATCTTATAGCACATAAACATCACAAATTCACAACCAGCGAGACAACATAATCACAACTAAAAATGATTAAGGCTTTCTTGCACAGTTCTTTTCTTTTTCTATCTCTACAAAAATCACTACGATGTTGACCTACCTTACCTACAGCTACTACAGTGGCTGATTGACGCAGTACGCAGCCGAGATGTCATGGAAGCAGAAGCTGCAGATGCCAATGGATTCGTCCATCGGGCGGGCTAAAGCCTAGATCTCTCAGCACCGTGCGGGTCGGTTGCCGGAGCTACTCGGCAAGCAAGATCCAGGAGCATATGCCCAAGGCGGCGAGCGACACAGAGAGAAGAGGTGAGGGGGAGGGGAGACCTACCGAGGAGAACGCCAGCGGCGGCAGCCAGCGACGGGAGGAGGAGGCGGCGTCCAGCGACGGGGGAGGAGGCGACGGCGGCGTCCAGCAACGGGGGAGGAGACGAAGGCGGCGTCCAGCGATGGGGGAGGAGGCGACGGCGGCGTCCAGCGATGGGGGAGGAAGAGGCGGCGCGAGTCGGTCGCGTTGTCCCCGGTCGTTCCACTCGTCCCTCCTCGAGGCTTGAAACACGCGTGGGTTTGGGGGGTTTGGGGTGGTTTGGCCGAGGTGGCCCAACCCACCCCGCTGCACCAAACGGGCCGCCAGGTATTTTCGGGGGTTTCGACCCCCGAGCGGAAATTCCCTACGATCCCCGGCCCACCCCGCTGCACCAAACGAGGCCTCAGCGGGCTCCTCGACGAGATTCTATGCACCATCATCTCCCTCCTTCCCACCAAATCTGGTGCGAAGACAACCTTAATCTCCCGGCGCTAGCGCCCCTTCTAGCACTCCATCCCCCTATCCTCACTGTTGACCACCGGTTCTGTGATGGGGATCGCGAAATCATTGCCGTGGTCTCCAAAATCGTCACCTCACACTATGGGCCAGCCAAACAGCTTGCCATCAGCAAATTCCACCCCAGCTGCAAGGTCAAATCCAAGTTCTACGAGTGGTTCCAACGCCCCGCCCTAGATTAGCTCAAGGATCTTATTTTTGAAGGTGGACAACCTCTCCGCTCGCTATCGTCGTCTGCGCTCCGCTTCATGCCCACGTTGCGTTGCACCATGTTTGTGTACTACTATTTTCCCTAGATTATTTATGTGCCCTAAATTGTTGGCGTGAATCGCATATAACCATTGGGGGACCTCAAGTGGAAGGCATGATGCAGCGTAGCCATAATTTCCCTCAGTTATCAATCCAGTAGGACTTCAAAGACAATCAACAATGTGCTAGAAAATCACTTGCGCGTTGACGAGCGCGGACCTGCACACAAGACACAAACTCTTTTTCATTCCGAACTTTCAGGAAGTTTGTCAAGCTTCCCGCCTTGTTGTTAACCCAAAAATTAAACGTACCGTGTATTTGGAAGTGATGAAAAAAAGGAACAACGCGCAAGTAATGATTAGAATCAAGTAAACGATGTTGTAATCACCGCGAAAGAATGGACCATGTGCCATAGTTTTAGTAGTGGTGTCCTTCCATAAAACAATAAATATGTTAGGTAAAAAAATAACAGTTGGATAATTGACAAATCATGAGGGCATACCAATGCTATTATGACAAGAGAAAGTTTATTGCACTATTCATACTTATGTAGGCATTACATTAAACATATATAGATTGCTATCATGCATGCATCTATTACTACTAATCCACCTTGAGACCGCTAGCCAGCATGCATCTCTGTGGTATCAAGATGCATAAGCAACGGATAATGGCATTTAGCACATTATATAATATAAGAAATATTTGTAATAAATAAGTAGAAGTGAACACCGTTGTTTTCCCCTTAGTGTAAACAACACATACTTTCACTTAGACGTTTCTATCACTCGTGTTTAGGATCGGAGGAGGCATGCACCCACTATCTAGTACTAAACTCTCTCTTGGAGATGCATGTGATCATTTGGACAGAAAAACCACACACATAGGAGAGCATGCAAAAAAATAGAATATTAACACCGAATAAAGTATTAAGATCATATAAGAAATATGAACAATCTGATCATAAATTCACAATTCATCAGATCCCAACAAACACAACATGTAGTAATTACATAATGATAATGTTGATCATGTTAGGAAGCTCACACGATCTAAACATGGTAGCATAAGAAGGAGACAACCATCAAGCTACTACTTGAACCATAGTCCAAAGATGAACTACTCATGCATGGCTCCGGAGGTAATCATGGCGATGAAAAACACTCTCGTGACGATTTCTCATTTCGGCAGGGTGCCGGAGCAAGGCTCTAGAAGCCCTAGCTTGGACCTTTGAGATCACAACGGCTTTGTATGGATATTGTGGAAAATAATCACAGCCCCAAGTTTTTGGGTCAGAGGCAATCTATAAGCGAAGGGGGTTCCTGGGAGGAGGTCTAGGGAGGCCACGCAATTTGGGGGCGCGGCGTAGGGCCCACCCGCGCCCTCAACCTGCCTGGCCACCTCGTGGCCCCCCTTGGGAGATTTTTGGACTACATCTTTGTATCATTGAGGAAATAAATATTCTGCCTTCCCGGATTTTTCTCGGCCTTTTTCTACGGGGATTTTCAGAAATAAAGAAAACTACAAAAAAACATAAACTGGCTTCGGGAATCTTGTCAATAGTTTAGTCCGGGAAAATATGTAAAAATGAGACAAAACTATAGTAAAAACATAGGGCATTGGTATAAAACAAGCATTAAATAATAATAAAAATTGTAGATATGTTTTGGATGTATCAACGTCCCCAAGCTTAATGCCTACTCGTTCTCGAGTAGGTAAATGATTAAAAAAAATTGAGGTCACATGCTAGACACATAGTCAAGATCAACATAGCAATGTGAAGGATTACGTAGCAGAATAACAAAAAAAATCTACCAACGACAAACATAGCCAAGACATATTACTATGCAGATATGAAGTAACAGAGGAGACCGATATCGGGGATTACCCTTCCGCACAACCTTTGATGATGAAGTCGCACATAGTAGACCTTGATATCGTGTAGTCGAAGACGATGTAACTCTAGCACCAAAACTATGGCACCTCGTAGGTTTTACACACGTATGATGTAACCGACGACTCCTGGGATCTGGTTCAGCAAAGCAGTGGAAGTATGACAGATCGACCGAAGAGACCACAACACGGCGGAGTGCATATGATGGAGAGTATCTCGACTCAAGCGTAGATCCAAAATGGGAACCACGGGATGAGAGAGAAAATTGGTGCCAAAGGGAGAGGGATGCCTCTCTATATATAGGAGGAGGAGGGGGACTTTCCCCTTGGATTAGCCATGTGGTACTAATTGAAAGTGCATGGTTCCCCCATATGTGGTTTTGGTAATTAATGACAATCCTTATGGACTAATGTTTGCATTGAGTTACTTTGTAGATCCTGTCCATAGGAAATAATGGAGTTCATGTGTTGAACTCTATTAGCTTCCTTAATGGCCATTGTTACTTTCAAGGATTTATATGAAGAATGGTCATGGTTTGAGTTGAGCTTATTGCTAGTATGTCTTGAAGAAAAGGATTAGGTGATCTTTCATTATCATCTTCAAGACATCATCTTTAGAAGTGAGAAGCAAAGATACAAGGTTGATCAAGAAAGCGATCAACACACAAAGCTACAAGTTGTACCAAGTGGGATTGTGTATCTCATGGTATGGTAAGCAATTGTCAAGTTAGCATTGTGAACTAACCCATGATATGTGTGTGTCGCATCTCTATGTGTGGTTAGGTATCTTTCCATGGGCATGAACCAAAAGGAAGATTTCATATAGCCCATGGTCTATGTCGTCGTCAAGCGGTGTTTGTCATCTAGCTTGACGTGGAAGCTCAAGTGAAGCATCTAGAAGATATCCTATGCTTGATGCTTGCCACCCTTTTGGAGATTGTGGCCTTGTGAAGATTTGTCGAAGGGTCTCTCCCATAATGGTGCATGGGGGAGCTAGTCTCTCCCATAATGGTGTTTGGGGGAGCAACTTGCAAGTCTTCATCAAGCGGAGTTTGTGCTAGCAAGCGCAATCAAGAAAGAAGATCCAACTTGAGAGATTCAAGATCGTCATCATCTAGCTCAAGTGGAATGCTCAAGGCAAAGGTATAATCTTGATAGGTTTTCTATTTTACCGGTCTCGTGTTGGGAGACCGGGTTATAGGATAGATAGTCGTACTATCAAGAGGGGCTCTCAAGTGAGTAACTCGATCGAATCGTTATGGAGAGCTCAAACCTTTGCATACTTTGCATATCATCTTTCTTGGTTCTTATTTGGCTTTTGTCTCCTTTGGGTTTTAGTGCTTGTCGTGATCTTCATGACAAGCCTTGGTTTCTCGAAAACGGATTTCGTAAGAAAAACTTGTTGCGTTTTCGGTGGAGAAAATATTCCGTTCATCTTTGAGAATGTTCCCACACCTTCCATGTGTGGTAACTTCTCCTTACTTTTAGGTATCAATATTTTCACCTTTTATTTGGATACTACTTGCTGTTATCTTTCCAATGCATTTGGACTCACCTAATTCGGAATTCATTCGCAAAAGTTATGTGAGTTTTCGTGTTGGAAGTTTTACCGGTTGTTCCTTTTAGAGAGGTTAAACCTTTCTACATTTGGTTTTAGTTTCCATTGTTGGGCAGTGATGTTTCTCTGCATGATCTTGTAGAGTTTTTCATTACGAACTCAATGAGCCAAAGATCATCAAAAACGGAGTCCGGACGCAAAAGTTATGAAGTTTCTAGTTGAGCCATTTTTCGGTACTGACATGAACCGGATTATTGGAAACCGGATTTTTCGGGGCATACCGGATATTCCGGTTTCGACGGATTTCAGACCAGTTTTCGCACTGGAGTGAACTAGATTATTTGATCCGGATTATTCACTTCGGACCGGATATTCCGGTCCCAAAATTCCTGCACAACGGCTAGTTCTTGTGGGGACCTATTTAAGGGGGCTTTCTTCCCCATTGGTCCCCAAGTCTTCGAAGCAAGTTTTTCTCCCTCTCCTCCACCATTGTTGACCTTGGAAAGCTTGCCCCTCTCCCAATCCCTCCTATGATTCTTGCATATCTTTGAGGGAGAAGGTAGAGGAGATCTCGATCTACATTTCCACCAATCCATCTTCCTTCTTAGTGAGGGAAACTTAGTAGATCTTGATCTTGGAGTTCTTGGTGTTTCTCCTCCATTGTTCTTCCTCTCTCATTCCCCCATAACCATTTGTTGCTTTGTTGGAATTTGAGAGTGAAGGATTTGAGCACTTGTGCTCTTGCCATTTGCATCGGTTGCATCGGTTTGCTCTCTCCACGAGGATTCGTGGAAGGTGAAAGTTTGTAAGCTTGTTACTCTTGGGTCTTGGACCCTAGACGACTTGTGGTGTTCTTGGGAGCCTCCAATTGAGTTGTGGATGCGTGCCCCAAGATTGTGGTGACACCGAGAGCCTCCAATTGAGTTGTGGATGCGTGCCTCGGATTTGAAGGTTGCCAATAGTGGAAGGTGAACTAGGCCTTTGTGGCGGAAGTTCATCGGAGAATAGGGTGAGGCCTTTGTGGCGTTGAGTAGGCCTTCGTGGTGAGCTCACACCCCTCCAACGAGACGTACTCCCCTTTGTGGGAGGAACTCGGGAATACATCTTCGTCTCCGTGTGCCTCGGTTATTTCTATACCCGAGCTTTTTACTTATGCAATTTACATTGTGATAGCCTTCGAGCTTGAAGTTATATATCTTGCTATCACCTTGTTACTTGTCTTGCTTAGCATAAGTTGTTGGTGCATCTAGTTGGCCATAGAATATTTAGGTTGTATGCTTGTTAATTTAAACACCTAGTTTATTTCCGCATTTAGTAAGCATTAACCGGAAAAGTTTTAATCGCCTATTCACCCCCCCCTCTAGGCGACGTCGTTGTCCGTTCAATTGGTATCAGAGCCTCGTCTCTCTTTATTAGGCTTTACATCCTAGAGAGTACGATGTCGTTTAGAGAAATAGAACATGGTCCCGCTTTTATATTCTATGGTAGAAACTTTGATGTTTGGAAAATTCGCATTCTTAAATTTCTTACGGACATGGGTCCAAAGTATGTTAAAAGAATTGTAGATATGGATTTTCCTCCTCCTAAGGATTCTCAAGATTTGTCTTTAGAGGATAAGGAAAACTCTTATCTCGATACTCTTGTATCTAATGGTCTCTTGTCCTTTTTGAGCGATGTAGTTATTGAATCAATCATGCCTTTTCGGAACGCTCATGAGCTATGGACAAAACTTCAAGATATATATGATGTGTCCAATATTATTGAGGATGATTGTTCTCCATCCACTTCCGGCCGTGATGAGTTCACATCTTTCTCCACTCCACCAACATGTGATTTGTCACAAGGTAATGATATGGTGAGTGGTGATAGAAATTGCATTGTGGATAGTGAATTTGCTATTGACTATACTTCATCCCTATCCCATTGCAATGATCTATCTTTGGACTTAATATCTTCTAGCACTCAAAATTCCATACATGCTAGTGTTGATAGTCCTTGCATATCATGTAATAGTTGTTCAACTAAATCTCATGATGATGTGCTTCCTATGTCTTGTTTTCATGAAAACAATGCTTCCATTTCCTCTAGTACTTGTGTGGCTAACAATGTAGAGGAATCCCACTTTTTGGTGGAACAAGACATGGACCTTAATGGCTCTTCTAGTATATCTTCATCATCGCCATCCATTTCTCATATGTGCCTTATGGATAGGGATTCAAAGGTATCTCCACCTTTGGAACCCACTACATCTTGTGATGATGAGGATGAGGATGAGGATGAGGATATATTTTATGGAGAGTTTGAGGACGAAGTCTCTTTAATGGAGAAGGGTGAGTTGGTTCTTCTAGATCTCCCTAAAGGTAGTAAAGCTATCACTCCTTTTAGTGAAATATTGGCTTTTGCTATTTATAGCGCTAAAATCATTGAAAAGAAAGGTGAAGTTGAAAGAAGTGATGCCGATGAAAAGGCATCCCTCACTATGTCTCTTGAGGAAGAGTATGAGCTCCGAGTTACTCTTGAGGAGAAACTTGAATCTATGGAGGAGCTCTATAATGAACAAATATCCTATCTCACTAAAGCACGTGACCATACCCATGCTAAATATAAAGTGCTTAAAAATGAAAAGGTTGAATTTGTTGTTGGCAATGCTAATCTAATTGAAGAAAACTCTAGGTTAAATAATGAGCTTGCCAAGTTATCTTCTTCTATTTCAATTGATGCTTGTGCTACTAACTCCACATCTTGTGAAGCATCTATTTTGAAGGAGAATGTTGAGCTAAGGGCTCAACTTGAGCTAATGACTAGCAAGTACGGGAAATTGGAAGAAAGTCATGAAAAGCTATCTAGCTCTCATGAGGATCTTCTAGCATCCCATACCAAGCTAAAATTAACTCTTGAGGCTATCACTACAAAGGTAACATCTTGTGAGCCTCATGTGGGAACTAGAACAATCTCTTCTATTAATGCTATATTGCCTTGTTCTAGTATTAGTAACTCATCCTCCCATAATGTTTCTACATCTTGTGAGCTTTCCTTGCCTTGTTGCTCTAACAATGAAGCATCTACTTCCTCTAGCTCTTGTGTTGTTTCTAACCATGTAGAGGAAAATAAAGAGCTCAAGGCCCAAGTCACTTCTTTGAAGAAAGACTTGGAAAAGTGTCATGAAGGGAGTTCCACCCTTGACAAGATGTTGAGAGTGCGAAGACTTCCCAATGACAAGAGTGGACTTGGATTCAACTCCAATATCAAGAACAAGTCCATTATTGACAAGAAGAAGGGCCAAGAACAAGTCAAAGATCCGGCCAAGATTATTTGCTTCAAGTGCAAGATTGAAGGGCACCATGTTAGATCTTGCCCTTTGAAGAAGAAGCCTCTTAGTGAGAAGCAACTAGGGAAGCGGCCTCTTGTTCAATCTCATGCTCAACCACGAGTTGAACAACGCCCACCTCCTAACAAGACTCAAGCCAATGCTCCTCTTGTTGAGAAGCCTATTGAGAAGAAAGAAAAGAGTCGATGTTGCTACCTTTGTCGCAAGAAGGGACACTTTGCTTCTTCATGCACTAATGGTACATTATCCAACCCTATCCTTGTTGATAATGCTTATTCCATTCGGAAGGATAATGTGGGCAATGTGTTTGCCAAGTATGTTGGTGCTCCAAGTGGTGTTAAGAAAAGAACCATTTGGGTTGCCAAACCTATTGTGACTAACCTCTTAGGACCCAACTTGGTTGGGGACCAACAAGCTCAAACTTGATCAATAGGTGGAGTTGGAGGGCATTGGAGACTTGGCTATTTCATGAAGAATTAAGGGATCTTCATCAATTATATTTCCTCAAGCCAAGTCACTTGGATTATATATATCTCTTACCCAATGTTCCTCCAAGCGGTAACTTGTATTTAATTCTATATACATTGAAAGTTGCTTGCTCCCTTGCATATGTTAGTTTTGTTTCTAGCATGTGTTTGTATATGTTGTGCTTCCTACTTACCTATCTTGAGTAATCTAGTTATGTTTGTTGGTTTACACTCCATGTACTTGTGTTCTTTGTGTTGAGCCTTCATTGCCTTCATTGCTTATCTTAGTTGGCTCTTTGGGAGATTAATGGACTATCCCATTTTGGGGGAGTAATATGCTTTGCACTTTACTATCCTAAAATGTGTGTACATGAGGAATACCACTTAGTGTTGATATATCAATATTATCTATTCTCTATGTGGTATGTCTTCCTCATGAGAAATTCAAATTCTAATGTCCATTAACTTTCTCTTGTTGGATTTATTTTTGCCTCTTGTTGATTTCAATGGATTATCACATTATGGGGGAGTAATAAGCTATGTGCATATTACAAGCCGAGAAAATGTGAACATGTGAGGTATTGCCACCTAGAGTTGATATTCTAGTTATCTTGTTCCTAAGTGGCACGTTGCTCAAACAAGTTCCATATTTACTTAAAATATCTTGTGTCTCTCTTCTTTGGTATCTTGTTTGTTAGATAGTTTCTTGTTGCCTTGCTTTTTCGAGTTTTATTTGAAGCCTTCAAGAATCTCTATCTAAGCATGTTTTTATTCCTATCTTTTACCACATGCTTATGTTTTGTGAATATGATTGTGAACAAATCTACCACCGAGAAATATCTCCATACATCTCTTGTCTTTGACAAGTTATAATAATTTGTGGTAAGTTTATTGATCATATTTACTTTGGCCATTGCTCTAATATTGCCTTGTTTCTTGCCAAGGATTTGTTTGGTTTAAACTACTTGGTGTCTTCCTTGCTCTACTCAAAATTTGTTTCATGCTTTCTTGAGTTAGGAAAAGCAATGATCCCATACTTGTGCACTTGTGTTCAAAGTCATACTTCTTTGGGTTGCACTATTCTTGGGGAAGCTATCCTACATTGAGTAGATCACCATTCCTTAAATTGGTATTGCATCTAATTGATTTTATTTAAACATGACTAGTGTTTGAATAATGTAACATCCCAAGTCTGAAAAATAGCCATTAGAATGTTTGCTCTCTGTTATTTTATGTTTTGCATCATGGCATCATGTTGATTGCAATTGTTTTGCTTGTTTTCCTTTTGTTTTCCTCTGTTTTCATTTGTTTTCCAACTGTTTTCATTTGTTTTCCTTTGTTTTCTATTTGAATTTCAAACCAAAATTCAAACCCTTTGTTTCATCCTTGTGATGTTACAATTTCCAAAATGTTATTTCAAATGAAAACAACCAAATTGTTCCATTTTATTCCATGTTTGATCAACTAATAAAATGGTACTTTTATTTCAATTAATTAATTCCCAATTGTTTCCAAATTCAAAGCAAAATCATCATCAACACCTCATTTGGAAATTATCAAATATCAAACCATTCCAATGTTTCTAATCGAACTAATAATAGGGTCACCCTATTAAGTGGTTGTTTTCTATATTAAATTAACAAAATATTCCAATTTCAAATCAAATTCATTCAAACAGCACCCAAGATGAGTTAGCACAAGTTTATAAACATTATCAATTCAATCAACTATTTTTAATCTCTTAATCCATAGGGGCCACCCTATTAAAATACCTTGTTTTCATAATGTTTAAACAATATCAAAATTCCCTTAATTATGGTTTCAAATACAAACAACAATTTTAAATCACCACTTTTGAAAACAAACCTTGGCATAGGGTTGCCATTGATCTAAAAAGTCTAACCTAATTTTTCTGGATTTTTCCCTAACCTAAAACCTAACTATTTCTTCCAAAAGCAAAACCTACAAAAAACAAAAAAAAAAGGAAAACCACAACCCGTGGGGAGGCAGGCTAGGAAAGCCCACCTACAACCCACGGGAGCGCCAGCCCGCACGCCCCTTTCTCCTTGGCCTTTGAGGCCCAGCCCATCGGGCTGTCGTCACCTTCGTACGGAAGGGGAGCAGCGGGGGAATATGCCCCTCCCGTGGAGCTCCGAGCTCCACGTCGCCCCGCTCCACCTGCTACCCCTCCTCCTATTTAGCTAGGGCATCAGCGGCCTCGCAAACCCTAGCCTCCCTTCTACATTCCCCGCCGCCGCCATCCTCCATCTCCTGCCATTTTTCTTTTCTTCCAACACAACCTAAGCCATGAGTCCATGGGAGAGCTGGAGGAGCTCGGTGCCATCTCGTCTCAAACCTCGTACTCTCCGATCGTCGCGCCAAGAGCGATGACTCTGCTTCGTCACCCAAAAACGGGAGCCAGAGGAGCTGCGGAACAGCTGCGCCCACCTCGCACAATCGATGTCCGTCCGTGAGGAGCACAGCAAGGGCGCCGTCGTCTTCGACTCCGTTTGGCCTCCATCGTCGACCGCGAGCTTGCTAAACCTCATCAGAACCCTCCTGGTAAGCCACTTACCCAATTCCCGTCGAGATCGAGCCCTTTAGGTACTCTGTACCGTCACATGTTCCCTGACCAATTCCTTGTCCGCCATGGCGTAGAGCTCGCCAGATCGTCGCCTCGCCGGTCCGGCGCCGCCTGCGACTCTCCCTGGCACCAGTGGGTAGACGTGGACGTCCTCCACCGCCGTCTACAATCCCTGGCCGACGGGAACCCTTGCTGCGCCTCGAGGTCGCCCCGTTCGTGACTGATCCCGAGCAGCCGCCGCAGTACCTGTTCCCTGAACCTGTATGTCCGTTCTGTGTTGTTAAAATTCAGTTCAGATTCGACGTATGCCTTTTCTTCAGTCTGTGGCCTGTATCAACAAGCGATCAGCGATAGCCGCACTGGTAGCGAGCCCTCGAGCGCACGCCCGCGAGCTGGGTTCGAATCCCCGCGGCCGCAAAGGCCAATTCTTTTTCGCGTTTTCGCTCGCGCCATTGGCCCCACACGTCATACACCCCCACGGCCCAGTCAGCCTCCACCCGCGCCCGTGGCGCCTACGTGGCCCCCTGGCCCAGCTGCCAGCCAGCGTGGGGTTAGTTCCCCACGGTGCAGAAAATCCTAGTCTATTATTTCTTTTCCAAAAATGCCTTAAACTCAAGAAAAATTGTAAAAATCATATCCTTCTCCTTTTGAATCAGTTTGCAACAAACAAAATATGTATCCCAACCAAAATTCCATGAACTTTTCAAATATCACATTTGTTCACTGTTTTGAAATTCCAAAATGCAATTTAAATTTGAATTCAAATAATTCATTTGCAAATTGCTAAAATCCATAACTAATTCATTATTAACCCAATAAATGCAAATAAAATATGTTTTCCATGCTATTTTGAATAACCTTTTCAAATATAAATTTTGTTTCATGGTTTGAATAATTAAAATTGCCTAAACAATTTAATCCTTGTTTAATTCCATTAAAATTGCTAAAATCATAACTTGCTCAATATAAAATATTTTTTTGAACATGCAAAATATGTTTCCAAGCCATCAAAGTGTGAACTTTGCAAATGTGAATTTGAAATTATGTTTTGACTAAATAAAATTCAACTAATATTCAAACTTGTTCTAAATTCAATTAAAACTTGTTTAATATTGTTTAATTCATAATAAATTCATCCTAATTCCAATTTCAATATTTGAAACATGTAATCCAACTAAAATTTGATGTTCTTTTCAAATATAAACTTTGTTATTTGTTTTGCACACTTTAACTTGATGAAAACAACAGTTGCTTGTGTGGCAACTTTAAGTAACCACATTTTCCAAACTTAATCAATGTTTTCCCAAAACTTGTTCCAATCCTTTTTCACTTGCATCCATCATTGTTATTTGTTGTTATTATGTTGTTATCATCATGCATGCATCATGTTTAACCACTTACACTTGTTAATCAATGTAGATCATTGCTTCCACCTTAACCATTTGCATCCATATGCAATTCACATTGCATATGGGTCCAATTAAATTGTGTTATCTTGTCAAGTAGTTTATTTTGATGCATCTATTAACATGACATGCATCATCCCATGTTTGTGCACCTATGCCATTATATTGATTGTTTATCTTTCTGCATTGTTTGTTTGCTTCTTCTCGGATACACGACGACGTTGAGACCGACGATACTTACTACATCCCTTTTAAGGAGTTAGCTCAGTACCAGGCTACTGGGTTTTGCAGGCAAGTTATCACTCACATGAACCACTGTGTTCCTTTCAACATTGGTTACCGATACTTTCCGTTGTTCCTTTTCTGCTAGCCTTAGTAGTAGTTGATTCTGTTACGAACCCATCGCATGAATCCCTTAACCCTGATATTGCCTCATCTCCCTTCCTACAACCCATTGTTTGAGCCAGTGTCTTACTAGCATGCTTAGGTTGCTTTGCTCGAGTCTGTTACCCGTTACTTTCTGTTACTACTTCATTATGTTCTGGGGGCTCGATGTTTAATCAATCAATCATGCTAATGTTGCTATTAATAATAAATTTGATGATAAGGCACCGGCAGGAGGCCCTTGTGGTTTTGAGGCCTGCTAGTGTCGACCCTAATAGGAAAAGGGTCTTGTCTACTGATCCATGATGAGCGCACTAACCGCATGTGGGAAGCGAGTATGGGCGCCCCCCTCAATTTGACTCGATTCGCATCTCGTCCAAATCGCCTCATTTAGTTCGGGCTTTCCATTTGCTGCATGCATGATCTTGCGAGCCCTTGGATCCCGGGTGGAACTTTCGTAGTCGGCATATAGGAGGACACGTTCTTAGAGTGCTATGAGGGTCCATTTTCTTCTGGGCTCGATTAGCCGTGCGCCTAAGGTGCTTTGGGCTTGATGCGAAGAAGAGTTGAGTTGTGTTGAGTGCCCCGCTTGGTGGAAGGGCCTTTCCATCTGGCGGGTTATTCATGCGTGTACGGCCAAATTGGTGCAACCCTGCAGGGAAAATCTTCTCGAGAAGCCGTGTTTTCCGCGGTTATGGATTACTTGGTGAAAGTACTGGCTAACAAGTACTCAGGACAACTTAAACATAATGATCAAACATGTTACACCCAATGATTAATAACTTGACTAGTAATAGGTTGATGACACAATAACTTGATTCACCTTTAATACAACTGTGTGAGTTATCCTCGGATTGCTTCTTTGGATAAGGGGCGAGATCCAGGATGGGTTTGTTTGAAGTTATCTTTCAGTTGGTTACAATCCTCGATCTTATCTCCTTTCTGTTAGCCGGAAGTGGTAGAATCTCTGTAGTTGGTTAATGCAGCCAGTTGCCGCATCCTTATATCCCCTTCTTCCGTTGAACCCAGAGCATCTGTGCTTGGTGTTGACGGGTTACACTTTGGTGAACTGTGAGTCTTGCTTGCCAGTACGTTTATGTACTGACCCCTTTGGGGCTGTGGTTTCCGCAGACCTACGTTTCCGAGGATCTACATGGTGGCAACTACGTGGAGTATGACGAGACTGCTGACGAGTAGATAGCGGACCCGGGCAGGATCCGAGACTTCGTGGATGGGCTCCGTCTGTTTGTTCCCGGCCTCTTAGGCCTATTTGGTTCTTGTCTGTACTCAGACATGTTGAATGCTTCCGCTGTGATGTAATGATGTATTGTTGGGGCATGTGCCCTCTGAATGATTGTATTTGCTATCTCTGCTCTAATGAGAGCTATTTGCAACTTATTTCAATCTTTTGTGTCGTAGAGATATGTTGTGATTATCATTCGTTTAACGCTGTTGACGTACCATGTGTGATTGGTATGAAGTACGTCGACAGTAGTGCCTTTGATCTCTAGTGGATAGTTTACATCGACGATGGAATAGCAGGGCTTGTGTTGTCGCGCATAAGCGCAGGCCTACCAGGAAGCTGGGACGTGGGAGCAGTTATGCCCCATAATCCAAGCATCTGCTATCCAGTTCGTACGGTGAGTATCCCCTAGAAATCAGGGTGCGACAAATGGTATCAGAGCCTGTCTGCCTGTAGGATCCCTTTTTACTGGTCGCAGTTGAGTCTAGAAACTATTTTGTAGCTATATAGGAAAAATGAAACGTGAGAGTAGGAATTCTGTTCTTTTTCTTCTTTCCCCACCCACCCTCCCTTTTCTGGTAAGGAAGTGCAACGTTGTTTTTCCCTTCTCATCTAAACTTTCAAGTTAGGATTTCACGTATTCTGGTTTCTCTAGGATGGTTATATCTACTAGTCCATAGGAATGGAGGTGGTTGTGACATGATTTATCGTGTTGCCTACTCATGATTGAGAACGGAGGCGTGTAAGCCCCGGAAGCAGATCCTCTATTCCTTAAGCAGTAGATATTGATCCTCTAGAAGCCTGGATGGGTTTTTCCGTAGTACCTTAGGAGTTTTGTTCTCGTTTTCCCCGATGTTGATATCCTGTTCTTCTCAACATCCTTTTCGTCCGTTGAAATCTTGTTGTTGTTTTCCATTTCAGTTCTTCTACCGGCGTCTAATCAAAACTACCCAAATATCAAGTCTATCTGTCCAGAAAGGTTGTTGTTGTTGTAGTTGATTCCAGGCTATGAGAGCTGGCATTCCTATCACCTGGGGTTGTTTCGAGGAAGCATTTCTGAATCACCACATTCCAGATAGTCTAATCTCCAAATGAATCAAGTTTTATCCAGCTATACACCCTCAATACAAAACATCTCCCTTTACTTGAAAATGTACCGGTGGTTTCCAAATTCCCTGATATCTTTCCAGAAGAGTTGCCAGGAATTCCTATTGTTTTGAACTTCCAGTTAAACTATCCAATGTGCACGATGTGTTTCACGTGTCACAGCTCAAGAAGATCTTCCCAAGAAGTATCCGGACCTTTTCTTTTCTCAGTAGGAATCTCGGGGCGCGATTCCTTCAAGGGGGGGCGTTTTGTAACATCCCAAGTCTGAAAAATAGCCATTAGAATGTTTGCTCTCTGTTATTTTATGTTTTTCATCATGGCATCATGTTGATTGCAATTGTTTTGCTTGTTTTCCTTTTGTTTTCCTCTGTTTTCATTTGTTTTCCAACTGTTTTCATTTGTTTTCCTTTGTTTTCTATTTGAATTTCAAACCAAAATTCAAACCCTTTGTTTCATCCTTGTGATGTTACAATTTCCAAAATGTTATTTCAAATGAAAACAACCAAATTGTTCCATTTTATTCCATGTTTGATCAACTAATAAAATGGTACTTTTATTTCAATTAATTAATTCCCAATTGTTTCCAAATTCAAAGCAAAATCATCATCAACACCTCATTTGGAAATTATCAAATATCAAACCATTCCAATGTTTCTAATCGAACTAATAATAGGGTTCACCCTATTAAGTGGTTGTTTTCTATATTAAATTAACAAAATATTCCAATTTCAAATCAAATTCATTCAAACAGCACCCAAGATGAGTTAGCACAAGTTTATAAACATTATCAATTCAATCAACTATTTTTAATCTCTTAATCCATAGGGGCCACCCTATTAAAATACCTTGTTTTCATAATGTTTAAACAATATCAAAATTCCCTTAATTATGGTTTCAAATACAAACAACAATTTTAAATCACCACTTTTGAAAACAAACCTTGGCATAGGGTTGCCATTGATCTAAAAAGTCTAACCTAATTTTTCTGGATTTTTCCCTAACCTAAAACCTAACTATTTCTTCCAAAAGCAAAACCTACAAAAAAAAAAAAGGAAAACCACAACCCGTGGGGAGGCAGGCTAGGAAAGCCCACCTACAACCCACGGGAGCGCCAGCCCGCACGCCCCTTTCTCCTTGGCCTTTGAGGCCCAGCCCGTCGGGCTGTCGTCACCTTCGTACGGAAGGGGAGCAGCGGGGGAATATGCCCCTCCCGTGGAGCTCCGAGCTCCACGTCGCCCCGCTCCACCTGCTACCCCTCCTCCTATTTAGCTAGGGCATCAGCGGCCTCGCAAACCCTAGCCTCCCTTCTACATTCCCCGCCGCCGCCATCCTCCATCTCCTGCCCTTTTTCTTTTCTTCCAACACAACCTAAGCCATGAGTCCATGGGAGAGCTGGAGGAGCTCGGTGCCATCTCGTCTCAAACCTCGTACTCTCCGATCGTCGCGCCAAGAGCGATGACTCTGCTTCGTCACCCAAAAACGGGAGCCAGAGGAGCTGCGGAACAGCTGCGCCCACCTCGCACAATCGATGTCCGTCCGTGAGGAGCACAGCAAGGGCGCCGTCGTCTTCGACTCCGTTTGGCCTCCATCGTCGACCGCGAGCTTGCTAAACCTCATCAGAACCCTCCTGGTAAGCCACTTACCCAATTCCCGTCGAGATCGAGCCCTTTAGGTACTCTGTACCGTCACATGTTCCCTGACCAATTCCTTGTCCGCCATGGCGTAGAGCTCGCCAGATCGTCGCCTCGCCGGTCCGGCGCCGCCTGCGACTCTCCCTGGCACCAGTGGGTAGACGTGGACGTCCTCCACCGCCTTCTACAATCCCTGGCCGACGGGAACCCTTGCTGCGCCTCGAGGTCGCCCCGTTCGTGACTGATCCCGAGCAGCCGCCGCAGTACCTGTTCTCTGAACCTGTATGTCCGTTCTGTGTTGTTAAAATTCAGTTCAGATTCGACGTATGCCTTTTCTTCAGTCTGTGGCCTGTATCAACAAGCGATCAGCGATAGCCGCACTGGTAGCGAGCCCTCGCGCGCACGCCCGCGAGCTGGGTTCGAATCCCCGCGGCCGCAAAGGCCAATTCTTTTTCGCGTTTTCGCTCGCGCCATTGGCCCCACACGTCATACACCCCCACGGCCCAGTCAGCCTCCACCCGCGCCCGTGGCGCCTACGTGGCCCCCTGGCCCAGCTGCCAGCCAGCGTGGGGTTAGTTCCCCACGGTGCAGAAAATCCTAGTCTATTATTTCTTTTCCAAAAATGCCTTAAACTCAAGAAAAATTGTAAAAATCATATCCTTCTCCTTTTGAATCAGTTTGCAACAAACAAAATATGTATCCCAACCAAAATTCCATGAACTTTTCAAATATCACATTTGTTCACTGTTTTGAAATTCCAAAATGCAATTTAAATTTGAATTCAAATAATTCATTTGCAAATTGCTAAAATCCATAACTAATTCATTATTAACCCAATAAATGCAAATAAAATATGTTTTCCATGCTATTTTGAATAACCTTTTCAAATATAAATTTTGTTTCATGGTTTGAATAATTAAAATTGCCTAAACAATTTAATCCTTGTTTAATTCCATTAAAATTGCTAAAATCATAACTTGCTCAATATAAAATATTTTTTTGAACATGCAAAATATGTTTCCAAGCCATCAAAGTGTGAACTTTGCAAATGTGAATTTGAAATTATGTTTTGACTAAATAAAATTCAACTAATATTCAAACTTGTTCTAAATTCAATTAAAACTTGTTTAATATTGTTTAATTCATAATAAATTCATCCTAATTCCAATTTCAATATTTGAAACATGTAATCCAACTAAAATTTGATGTTCTTTTCAAATATAAACTTTGTTATTTGTTTTGCACACTTTAACTTGATGAAAACAACAGTTGCTTGTGTGGCAACTTTAAGTAACCACATTTTCCAAACTTAATCAATGTTTTCCCAAAACTTGTTCCAATCCTTTTTCACTTGCATCCATCATTGTTATTTGTTGTTATTATGTTGTTATCATCATGCATGCATCATGTTTAACCACTTACACTTGTTAATCAATGTAGATCATTGCTTCCACCTTAACCATTTGCATCCATATGCAATTCACATTGCATATGGGTCCAATTAAATTGTGTTATCTTGTCAAGTAGTTTATTTTGATGCATCTATTAACATGACATGCATCATCCCATGTTTGTGCACCTATGCCATTATATTGATTGTTTATCTTTCTGCATTGTTTGTTTGCTTCTTCTCGGATACACGACGACGTTGAGACCGACGATACTTACTACATCCCTTTTAAGGAGTTAGCTCAGTACCAGGCTACTGGGTTTTGCAGGCAAGTTATCACTCACATGAACCACTGTGTTCCTTTCAACATTGGTTACCGATACTTTCCGTTGTTCCTTTTCTGCTAGCCTTAGTTCTGTTACGAACCCATCGCATGAATCCCTTAACCCTGATATTGCCTCATCTCCCTTCCTACAACCCATTGTTTGAGCCAGTGTCTTACTAGCATGCTTAGGTTGCTTTGCTCGAGTCTGTTACCCGTTACTTTCTGTTACTACTTCATTATGTTCTGGGGGCTCGATGTTTAATCAATCAATCATGCTAATGTTGCTATTAATAATAAATTTGATGATAAGGCACCGGCAGGAGGCCCTTGTGGTTTTGAGGCCTGCTAGTGTCGACCCTAATAGGAAAAGGGTCTTGTCTACTGATCCATGATGAGCGCACTAACCGCATGTGGGAAGCGAGTATGGGCGCCCCCCTCAATTTGACTCGATTCGCATCTCGTCCAAATCGCCTCATTTAGTTCGGGCTTTCCATTTGCTGCATGCATGATCTTGCGAGCCCTTGGATCCCGGGTGGAACTTTCATAGTCGGCATATAGGAGGACACGTTCTTAGAGTGCTATGAGGGTCCATTTTCTTCTGGGCTCGATTAGCCGTGCGCCTAAGGTGCTTTGGGCTTGATGCGAAGAAGAGTTGAGTTGTGTTGAGTGCCCCGCTTGGTGGAAGGGCCTTTCCATCTGGCGGGTTATTCATGCGTGTACGGCCAAATTGGTGCAACCCTGCAGGGAAAATCTTCTCGAGAAGCCGTGTTTTCCGCGGTTATGGATTACTTGGTGAAAGTACTGGCTAACAAGTACTCAGGACAACTTAAACATAATGATCAAACATGTTACACCCAATGATTAATAACTTGACTAGTAATAGGTTGATGACACAATAACTTGATTCACCTTTAATACAACTGTGTGAGTTATCCTCGGATTGCTTCTTTGGATAAGGGGCGAGATCCAGGATGGGTTTGTTTGAAGTTATCTTTCAGTTGGTTACAATCCTCGATCTTATCTCCTTTCTGTTAGCCGGAAGTGGTAGAATCTCTGTAGTTGGTTAATCCAGCCAGTTGCCGCATCCTTATATCCCCTTCTTCCGTTGAACCCAGAGCATCTGTGCTTGGTGTTGACGGGTTACACTTTGGTGAACTGTGAGTCTTGCTTGCCAGTACGTTTATGTACTGACCCCTTTGGGGCTGTGGTTTCCGCAGACCTACATTTCCGAGGATCTACATGGTGGCAACTACGTGGAGTATGACGAGACTGCTGACGAGTAGATAGCGGACCCGGGCAGGATCCGAGACTTCGTGGATGGGCTCCGTCTGTTTGTTCCCGGCCTCTTAGGCCTATTTGGTTCTTGTCTGTACTCAGACATGTTGAATGCTTCCGCTGTGATGTAATGATGTATTGTTGGGGCATGTGCCCTCTGAATGATTGTATTTGCTATCTCTGCTCTAATGAGAGCTATTTGCAACTTATTTCAATCTTTTGTGTCGTAGAGATATGTTGTGATTATCATTCGTTTAACGCTGTTGACGTACCATGTGTGATTGGTATGAAGTACGTCGACAGTAGTGCCTTTGATCTCTAGTGGATAGTTTACATCGACGATGGAATAGCAGGGCTTGTGTTGTCGCGCATAAGCGCAGGCCTACCAGGAAGCTGGGACGTGGGAGCAGTTATGCCCCATAATCCAAGCATCTGCTATCCAGTTCGTACGGTGAGTATCCCCTAGAAATCAGGGTGCGACAAATAATATATATGGAGAGTAATGATTCCATTGTGTGCATTTTGTATTCAAATGCAAGATCATAAATAATGCACTATTATTGGAAGAACTATCCTATATGCGTTTGAACACTTGTTGTCTTTAAATTTGTTTGTTTGCCCAATGACTTGCCTCTTTGGAAGACAAACACTTTTCGTCTTGGTACTTTGTGTGCTATCATGAAAAGTGTAGAGGGTTTGTTCACTCTTTTATGTTTTTTTTGGTATCCTCTCTATGTTGGTTTCCTCAATCATGTGTTGATTTGGGTCTTGATATATTTTGGACAATTCTCTTTATTTTCACTCTTGTGAGTGGCTTCTTGGTTTAATTAGTTCTTTGTCCAATTTGTATCTTGTTTTTGTTCTTGAAATTTTGTGCATGCATATTTACTATATATCTTTTGGCATGCTTACTTTCGTTGATCCAATATATAGGATAAACTCCATCAAATCCTAAATGGCTAAGATTTGCATGATATTCAAATTCATATCAATATGCACATATTTATGTGGAGTTTGTCCTATGTATTGTAGTTGTTCTAACTACTTCGGACCCAATGAGTTTGGGTACCATTTTGTACTTGAATTTTGGTTTTAGGTACAATGGAGATACATTGGTTGCTTGATCCATTCATAAGGAAGGTGTTCTCACCATGGTATTATAGGAGTCAAGCTTCGATGATTATCAAACTCGCATCCTCTTCATCACCAATGTCGTCTCGGTAACAAGTATCTATCTCATGCATACATTTCTAGATTTCAACCTTGTGTAGGTTGCTTCTTGGCATGATTTCCCTTGTTGCAATTTCATTTGGTTCTTGCAAATGTCTTTTCAAAAGCATCTTTATTGAAACTATGAGTAAGCCGTGATGATTACATACTAAGGGGATATTTAAATGATTCACCAATCCCAAGTATATTAATCTAGCAACTTCTACTTGAAGTATCTCATATGAAATATTGATGATTTCTCAAAAACCATTTGAATCTTTTGTGATATGCGTTACCTTTCTCGAAGCATTCCAACTATCACTTTTCCCTTGTGATATTTGTGATGCTTTGATGAGTTTTGTGTGTTCATCTATATCCCCTTAAGATTAAACTAAGCTTAGTGCTTTGCTTTCAAGCAAAAATCTTATTGGTATATTAATGAACCTCTCTTGGATATCATGTTCTTCACCTTTGTACCTATTTTGTGTGTGCATGTTTCTTTGTGGATATATATCTTTGTGATTGTTGTTCACTTAGAAACTTATACACACGATAATAGTTACATCTTTTATTGATATTCTATCTCTTTAGTGACCACTTTTTATTGATTTATATTCCTTGGTGGTTCCTAAAGGAACAAGCTTTGCTTTTGTTTTGGTATTCCTTTTGCATCTTAATAAGCTTGTGTACCTATGTGTTTTATCATTTTATGGTTTGTGTGTATGGGAAAGACATGATATGCACTATGTGCCTCCTATATTGAAAGACTATGTTGATGATTCTATCATCCTATTAGTCTCCTAAAAATGTTTTTCCTTGTCACACGCATCTATTTCGGTTGAGTAAGTCTTTATTTGTCACTTCTTGATCTTCATTGCTCAACTTTTGTTTGTTTGCAAGTTGCTTTGCTTCATTTCCAATCTAGTCTCTTGCTCTTGTTTGTGTTCAAAATTATCTAGAAGGGAGTGATGATTCCATGTTATGCACACTATATAGTAATTCAAATCTAACATTGTGCATGTACCTTGGGGAGTTCCCTCTTGATTTTCTAGAACACTTGGTTGATCCTATCAAAATATTTATGTTGGTCAATCGGTTTTTCGGATCCTTGTGGTTGGTTGCTTCTTTGTGAAAGTATCCTTCAATTTTACTTTTCTTGTAAACCTTTGGATCCTCAATATAGTTTGACCTCCCTCCATCTATTCATAGTTGGAGATATGCACTTGATTTCACTCATATCATGAGGAATGCATACACTATGGGGGAGCTCTTACTATATTGGCCTTCTAACCTTTTTGCCCATTTCGGCAATGGATGCCAATGGGGGAGAAGTTTAGAGGGTTTAAGGGAAGTTGGTTTATGTTTTAGTTTTGTTCTTAAGCATTTGCCTTTCCATGCTATTGCATCCTTGCTCTTGTTTAGCATGTTTGCTTTATTCATCATATAAACCCTCGTAAAAAGGGATTGTCATCAATTACCAAAATGGGGGAGATTGAAAGTGCATGGTTCCCCCATATGTGGTTTTGGTAATTAATGACAATCCTTATGGACTAATGTTTGCATTGAGTTACTTTGTAGATCCTGTCCATAGGAAATAATGGAGTTCATGTGTTGAACTCTATTAGCTTCCTTAATGGCCATTGTTACTTTCAAGGATTTATATGAAGAATGGTCATGGTTTGAGTTGAGCTTATTGCTAGTATGTCTTGAAGAAAAGGATTAGGTGATCTTTCATTATCATCTTCAAGACATCATCTTTAGAAGTGAGAAGCAAAGATACAAGGTTGATCAAGAAAGCGATCAACACACAAAGCTACAAGTTGTACCAAGTGGGATTGTGTATCTCATGGTATGGTAAGCAATTGTCAAATTAGCATTGTGAACTAACCCATGATATGTGTGTGTCGCATCTCTATGTGTGGTTAGGTATCTTTCCATGGGCATGAACCAAAAGGAAGATTTCATATAGCCCATGGTCTATGTCGTCGTCAAGCGGTGTTTGTCATCTAGCTTGACGTGGAAGCTCAAGTGAAGCATCTAGAAGATATCCTATGCTTGATGCTTGCCACCCTTTTGGAGATTGTGGCCTTGTGAAGATTTGCCGAAGGGTCTCTCCCATAATGGTGCATGGGGGAGCTAGTCTCTCCCATAATGGTGTTTGGGGAGCAACTTGCAAGTCTTCATCAAGCGGAGTTTGTGCTAGCAAGCGCAATCAAGAAAGAAGATCCAACTTGAGAGATTCAAGATCGTCATCATCTAGCTCAAGTAGAATGCTCAAGGCAAAGGTATAATCTTGATAGGTTTTCTATTTTACCGGTCTCGTGTTGGGAGACCGGGTTATAGGATAGATAGTCGTACTATCAAGAGGGGCTCTCAAGTGAGTAACTCGATCGAATCGTTATGGAGAGCTCAAACCTTTGCATACTTTGCATATCATCTTTCTTGGTTCTTATTTGGCTTTTGTCTCCTTTGGGTTTTAGTGCTTGTCGTGATCTTCATGACAAGCCTTGGTTTCTCGAAAACGGATTTCGTAAGAAAAACTTGTTGCGTTTTCGGTGGAGAAAATATTCCGTTCATCTTTGAGAATGTTCCCACACCTTCCATGTGTGGTAACTTCTCCTTACTTTGAGGTATCAATATTTTCACCTTTTATTTGGATACTACTTGCTGTTATCTTTCCAATGCATTTGGACTCACCTAATTCGGAATTCATTCGCAAAAGTTATGTGAGTTTTCGTGTTGGAAGTTTTACCGGTTGTTCCTTTTAGAGAGGTTAAACCTTTCTACATTTGGTTTTAGTTTCCATTGTTGGGCAGTGATGTTTCTCTGCATGATCTTGTAGAGTTTTTCATTACGAACTCAACGAGCCAAAGATCATCAAAAACGGAGTCCGGACGCAAAAGTTATGAAGTTTCTAGTTGAGCCATTTTTCGGTACTGACATGAACCGGATTATTGGAAACCGGATTTTTCGGGGCATACCGGATATTCCGGTTTCGACGGATTTCAGACCAGTTTTCGCACTGGAGTGAACCGGATTATTTGATCCGGATTATTCACTTCGGACCGGATATTCCGGTCCCAAAATTCCTGCACAACGGCTAGTTCTTGTGGGGACCTATTTAAGGGGGCTTTCTTCCCCATTGGTCCCCAAGTCTTCGAAGCAAGTTTTTCTCCCTCTCCTCCACCATTGTTGACCTTGGAAAGCTTGCCCCTCTCCCAATCCCTCCTATGATTCTTGCATATCTTTGAGGGAGAAGGTAGAGGAGATCTCGATCTACATTTCCACCAATCCATCTTCCTTCTTAGTGAGGGAAACTTAGTAGATCTTGATCTTGGAGTTCTTGGTGTTTCTCCTCCATTGTTCTTCCTCTCTTATTCCCCCATAAGCATTTGTTGCTTTGTTGGAATTTGAGAGTGAAGGATTTGAGCACTTGTGCTCTTGCCATTTGCATCGGTTGCATCGGTTTGCTCTCTCCACGAGGATTCGTGGAAGGTGAAAGTTTGTAAGCTTGTTACTCTTGGGTCTTGGACCCTAGACGACTTGTGGTGTTCTTGGGAGCCTCCAATTGAGTTGTGGATGCGTGCCCCAAGATTGTGGTGACACCGAGAGCCTCCAATTGAGTTGTGGATGCGTGCCTCGGATTTGAAGGTTGCCAATAGTGGAAGGTGAACTAGGCCTTTGTGGCGGAAGTTCATCGGAGAATAGGGTGAGGCCTTTGTGGCGTTGAGTAGGCCTTCGTGGTGAGCTCACACCCCTCCAACGAGACGTACTCCCCTTTGTGGGAGGAACTCGGGAATACATCTTCGTCTCCGTGTGCCTCGGTTATTTCTATACCCGAGCTTTTTACTTATGCAATTTACATTGTGATAGCCTTCGAGCTTGAAGTTATATATCTTGCTATCACCTTGTTACTTGTCTTGCTTAGCATAAGTTGTTGGTGCATCTAGTTGGCCATAGAATATTTAGGTTGTATGCTTGTTAATTTAAACACCTAGTTTATTTCCGCATTTAGTAAGCATTAACCGGAAAAGTTTTAATCGCCTATTCACCCCCCCCCCCCTCTAGGCGACGTCGTTGTCCGTTCACTAATGCCCACATGGCTGGCCGGCCAAGGGAGGGAATTCTTGGAACGCGTAGAGATAAACAAAAACTTTTCTACACGGTACTTCCAAGATCTAGCCGAGGTAGAAGGCCACGAGGATTACCACTAGACGCGCAGGTGTGGATTATCGATGAAGCATGTCGATGCAGTGTAGTCCACGATCCGATCTAGCCAATCCAATCACGCGATCGTCGAAGTGTTGATCGTACAACGCCTCTTCCGGTATCCACACGTACGAGGAGGAGCTCTGACGGCGGACTTCTAGGTCCGGTGCGGCGGCTGGACTAAGTGGGGCTAGGGTTCCCAACGCATGGGAGTGGAAACTTGTGTGCGTTGGGCATCATGCGCCCCTTTTTATATAGCGAGCGGGAGTGGGCTTCACAACACTTGTGGCCCATTCCCTCTGTTAGTCCAACTCACTAATGCAGTCCATTTCTGGTTTGGGTCCAACCCGACCAATATACTTGCTCCTGCTCTTAAGTGTGCAACCCTGCAGGCTCATGGCGACTTGGACACGATTGGAGTCCGACTCCTAATCGATCAACCGGTAGCGGCTCCAAGCAGAACATGCTGACTCCCAAGTGCCATAGAGTCATGAAGACATACCTTCCAATGTGACTTTCATCTGAGTACCTTTTTCCTCACGATATACTTTGTCGAACTATAGGCGAATTATCGTCATCCCTTAAATAGCTTAACTCTCTTCCTCTGTCTGTGATATATGATTCATCTGACTAACTCTCAGTCAATAGACCCAGTTAACACTTAACTGAGTCGCGCATGGACATTCTTACGGAATCACATCACTCGAGAGGGCCCAGAGAATATCTCTTCAGTCGGAGGGGCAAAATCCCGTCTTGATTATCGACATCACGCAGTTTGCTTCTCATTCGACCCGAACTCTGCCTTTATAACTGCCTTGTCACGGAACAGAGTTGGACAGAACCTAAGTCGGTGATCGACAACCCGAATTGTGCGACAAACTCAGGTCCAAGGATTACATTGATTGAGACATGCAAATGACGAATTACTCGTTGCATCTCAATATGGGTCAGTCCGACTTGCTAAACTATTTAGGTAAGTCTGTGGAGGAGGCGGCGTCCAGCGACGGGGGAGGAGGCGATGGCGGCGTCCAGCGACAGGGGAGGAGACGACGGCGGCGTCCAGCGACGGGGGAGGAAGAGGCGGCGCCAGTCGGTCGCGTTGTCCCCGGTCGTTCCACTCGTCCCTCCTCGAGGCTTGAAACACGCGTGGGTTTGGGGGGTTTGGGGTGGTTTGGCCGGGGTGGCCCAACCCACCCCGCTGCACCAAACGGGCCTCCAGGTATTTTCGGGGGTTTCGACCCCCGAGCGGAAATTCCCTACGATCCCCGGCCCACCCCGCTGCACCAAACGAGGCCTCAGCGGGCTCCTCGACGAGATTCTATGCACCATCATCTCCCTCCTTCCCACCAAATCTGGTGCGAAGACAACCTTAATCTCCCGGCGCTAGCGCCCCTTCTAGCACTCCATCCCCCTATCCTCACTGTTGACCACCGGTTCTGTGATGGGGATCGCGAAATCATTGTCGTGGTCTCCAAAATCGTCACCTCACACTATGGGCCAGCCAAATAGCTTGCCATCAGCAAATTCCACCCCAGCTGCAAGGTCAAACCCAAGTTCTACGAGTGGTTCCAACGCCCCGCCCTAGATCAGCTCAAGGATCTTATTTTTGAAGGTGGACAACCTCTCAGCTCGCTATCATCGTCTGCGCTCCGCTTCGTGCCCACGTTGCGTTGCACCATGTTTGTGTACTACTATTTTCCCTAGATTATTTATGTGACCTGAATTGTTGGCGTGAATCGCATATAACCATTGGGGGACCTCAAGTGGAAGGCATGATGCAGCGTAGCCGTAATTTCCCTCAGTTATCAATCCAGTAGGACTTCAAAGACAATCAACAACGTGCTAGAAAATCACTTGCGCGTTGACGAGCGCGGACCTGCACACAAGACACAAACTCTTTTTCATTCCGAACTTTCAGGAAGTTTGTCAAGCTTCCCGCCTTGTTGTTAACCCAAAAATTAAACGTACCGTGTATTTGGAAGTGATGAAAAAAAGGAACAAAGCGCAAGTAATGATTAGAATCAAGTAATCGAGGTTGTAATCACCGCGAAAGAATGGACCATGTGCCATAGTTTTAGTAGTGGTGTCCTTCCATAAAACAATAAATATGTTAGGTAAAAAAATAACAGTTGGATAATTGACAAATCATGAGGGCATACCAATGCTATTATGACAAGAGAAAGTTTATTGCACTATTCATATTTATGTAGGCATTACATCAAACATATATAGATTGCTATCATGCATGCATCTATTACTACTAATCCACCTTGAGACCGCTAGCCAGCATGCATCTCTGTGGTATCAAGATGCATAAGCAACGGATAATGGCATTTAGCACATTATATAATATAAGAAATATTTGTAATAAATAAGTAGAAGTGAACACCGTTGTTTTCCCCTTAGTGTAAACAACACATACTTTCACTTAGACGTTTCTATCACTCGTGTTTAGGATCGGAGGAGGCATGCACCCACTATCTAGTACTAAACTCTCTCTTGGAGATGCATGTGATCATTTGGACAGAAAAACCACACACATAGGAGAGCATGCAAAAAAATAGAATATTAACACCGAATAAAGTATTAAGATCATATAAGAAATATGAACAATCTGATCATAAATTCACAATTCATCAGATCCCAACAAACACAACATGTAGTAATTACATAATGATAATGTTGATCATGTTAGGAAGCTCACACGATCTAAACATGGTAGCATAAGAAGGAGACAACCATCAAGCTACTACTTGAACCCATAGTCCAAAGATGAACTACTCATGCATGGCTCCGGAGGTAATCATGGCGATGAAAAACACTCTCGTGACGATTTCTCATTTCGGCAGGGTGCCGGAGCAAGGCTCTAGAAGCCCTAGATTGGACCTTTGAGATCACAACGGCTTTGTATGGATATTGTGGAAAATAATCACCGCCCCAAGTTTTTGGGTCAGAGGCAATCTATAAGCGAAGGGGGTTCCTGGGAGGAGGTCTAGGGAGGCCACGCGATTTGGGGGCGCGGCGTAGGGCCCACCCGCGCCCTCAACCTGCCTGGCCACCTCGTGGCCCCCCTTGGGAGATTTTTGGACTACATCTTTGTATCATTGAGGAAATAAATATTCTGCCTTCCCGGATTTTTCTCGGCCTTTTTCTACGGGGATTTTCAGAAATAAAGAAAACTACAAAAAAACATAAACTGGCTTCGGGAATCTTGTCAATAGTTTAGTCCGGGAAAATATCTAAAAATGAGACAAAACTATAGTAAAAACATAGGGCATTGGTATAAAACAAGAATTAAATAATAATAAAAATTGTAGATATGTTTTGGATGTATCAACGTCCCCAAGCTTAATGCCTACTCGTTCTCGAGTAGGTAAATGATTAAAAAAAAATTGAGGTCACATGCTAGACACATAGTCAAGATCAACATAGCAATGTGAAGGATTACGTAGCAGAATAACAAAAAAAATCTACCAACGACAAACATAGCCAAGACATATTACTATGCAGATATGAAGTAACAGAGGAGACCGATATCGGGGATTACCCTTCCGCACAACCGTTGATGATGAAGTCGCACATAGTAGACCTTGATATCGTGTAGTCGAAGACGATGTAACTCTAGCACCAAAACTATGGCACCTCGTAGGTTTTACACACGTATGATGTAACCGACGACTCCTGGGATCTGGTTCAGCAAAGCAGTGGAAGTATGACAGATCGACCGAAGAGACCACAACACGGCGAAGTGCATATGATGGAGAGTATCTCGACTCAAGCGTAGATCCAAAATGGGAACCACGGGATGAGAGAGAAAATTGGTGCCAAAGGGAGAGGGATGCCTCTCTATATATAGGAGGAGGAGGGGGACTTTCCCCTTGGATTAGCCATGTGGTACTAATGCCCACATGGCTGGCCGGCCAAGGGAGGGAATTCTTGGAACGCGTAGAGATAAACAAAAACTTTTCTACGCGGTACTTCCAAGATCTAGCCGAGGTAGAAGGCCACGAGGATTACCACTAGACGCGCAGGTGTGGATTATCGATGAAGCATGTCGATGCAGTGTAGTCCACGATCCGATCTAGCCAATCCAATCACGCGATCGTCGAAGTGTTGATCGTACAACGCCTCTTCCGGTATCCACACGTACGAGGAGGAGCTCTGACGGCGGACTGCTAGGTCCGGTGCGGCGGCTGGACTAAGTGGGGCTAGGGTTCCCAACGCATGGGAGTGGAAACTTGTGTGCGTTGAGCATCATGCGCCCCTTTTTATATAGCGAGCGGGAGTGGGCTTCACAACACTTGTGGCCCATTCCCTCTGTTAGTCCAACTCACTAATGCAGTCCATTTCTGGTTTGGGTCCAACCCGACCAATATACTTGCTCCTGCTCTTAAGTGTGCAACCCTGCAGGCTCATGGCGACTTGGACACGATTGGAGTCCGACTCCTAATCGATCAACCGGTAGCGGCTCCAAGCAGAACATGCTGACTCCCAAGTGCCATAGAGTCATGAAGACATACCTTCCAATGTGACTTTCATCTGAGTACCTTTTTCCTCACGATATACTTTGTCGAACTATAGGCGAATTATCGTCATCCCTTAAATAGCTTAACTCTCTTCCTCTGTCTGTGATATATGATTCATCTGACTAACTCTCAGTCAATAGACCCAGTTAACACTTAACTGAGTCGCGCATGGACATTCTTACGGAATCACATCACTCGAGAGGGCCCAGAGAATATCTCTTCAGTCGGAGGGGCAAAATCCCGTCTTGATTATCGACATCACGCAGTTTGCTTCTCATTCGACCCGAACTCTGCCTTTATAACTACCTTGTCACGGAACAGAGTTGGACAGAACCTAAGTCGGTGATCGACAACCCGAATTGTGCGACAAACTCAGGTCCAAGGATTACATTGATTGAGACATGCAAATGACGAATTACTCGTTGCATCTCAATATGGGTCAGTCCGACTTGCTAAACTATTTAGGTAAGTCTGTGGAGGAGGCGGCGTCCAGCGACGGGGGAGGAGGCGATGGCGGCGTCCAGCGACAGGGGAGGAGACGACGGCGGCGTCCAGCGACGGGGGAGGAAGAGGCGGCGCCAGTCGGTCGCATTGTCCCCGGTCGTTCCACTCGTCCCTCCTCGAGGCTTGAAACACGCGTGGGTTTGGGGGGTTTGGGGTGGTTTGGCCGGGGTGGCCCAACCCACCCCGCTGCACCAAACGGGCCTCCAGGTATTTTCGGGGGTTTCGACCCCCGAGCGGAAATTCCCTACGATCCTCGGCCCACCCCGCTGCACCAAACGAGGCCTCAGCGGGCTCCTCGACGAGATTCTATGCACCATCATCTCCCTCCTTCCCACCAAATCTGGTGCGAAGACAACCTTAATCTCCCGGCGCTAGCGCCCCTTCTAGCACTCCATCCCCCTATCCTCACTGTTGACCACCGGTTCTGTGATGGGGATCGCGAAATCATTGTCGTTGTCTCCAAAATCGTCACCTCACACTATGGGCCAGCCAAATAGCTTGCCATCAGCAAATTCCACCCCAGCTGCAAGGTCAAATCCAAGTTCTACGAGTGGTTCCAACGCCCCGCCCTAGATCAGCTCAAGGATCTTATTTTTGAAGGTGGACAACCTCTCAGCTCGCTATCATCGTATGCGCTCCGCTTCGTGCCCACGTTGCGTTGCACCATGTTTGTGTACTACTATTTTCCCTAGATTATTTATGTGCCCTGAATTGTTGGCGTGAATCGCATATAACCATTGGGGGACCTCAAGTGGAAGGCATGATGCAGCGTAGCCGTAATTTCCCTCAGTTATCAATCCAGTAGGACTTCAAAGACAATCAACAACGTGCTAGAAAATCACTTGCGCGTTGACGAGCGCGGACCTGCACACAAGATACAAACTCTTTTTCATTCCGAACTTTCAGGAAGTTTGTCAAGCTTCCCGCCTTGTTGTTAACCCAAAAATTAAACGTACCGTGTATTTGGAAGTGATGAAAAAAAGGAACAAAGCGCAAGTAATGATTAGAATCAAGTAATCGAGGTTGTAATCACCGCGAAAGAATGGACCATGTGCCATAGTTTTAGTAGTGGTGTCCTTCCATAAAACAATAAATATGTTAGGTAAAAAAATAACAGTTGGATAATTGACAAATCATGAGGGCATACCAATGCTATTATGACAAGAGAAAGTTTATTGCACTATTCATATTTATGTAGGCATTACATCAAACATATATAGATTGCTATCATGCATGCATCTATTACTACTAATCCACCTTGAGACCGCTAGCCAGCATGCATCTCTGTGGTATCAAGATGCATAAGCAACGGATAATGGCAATTAGCACATTATATAATGTCAGAAATATTTGTAATAAATAAGTAGAAGTGAACACCGTTGTTTTCCCCTTAGTGTAAACAACACATCCTTTCACTTAGACGTTTCTATCACTCGTGTTTAGGATCGGAGGAGGCATGCACCCACTATCTAGTACTAAACTCTCTCTTGGAGATGCATGTGATCATTTGGACAGAAAAACCACACACATAGGAGAGCATGCAAAAAAATAGAATATTAACACCGAATAAAGTATTAAGATCATATAAGAAATATGAACAATCTGATCATAAATTCACAATTCATCAGATCCCAACAAACACAACATGTAGTAATTACATAATGATAATGTTGATCATGTTAGGAAGCTCACACGATCTAAACATGGTAGCATAAGGAGGATACAACCATCAAGCTACTACTTGAACCATAGTCCAAAGATGAACTACTCATGCATGGCTCCGGAGGTAATCATGGCGATGAAAAACACTCTCGTGACGATTTCTCATTTCGGCAGGGTGCCGGAGCAAGGCTCTAGAAGCCCTAGATTGGACCTTTGAGATCACAGCGGCTTTGTATGGATATTGTGGAAAATAATCACCGCCCCAAGTTTTTGGGTCAGAGGCAATCTATAAGCGAAGGGGGTTCCTGGGAGGAGGTCTAGGGAGGCCACGCGATTTGGGGGCGCGGCGTAGGGCCCACCCGCGCCCTCAACCTGCCTGGCCACCTCGTGGCCCCCCTTGGGAGATTTTTGGACTACATCTTTGTATCATTGAGGAAATAAATATTCTGCCTTCCCGGATTTTTCTCGGCCTTTTTCTACGGGGATTTTCAGAAATAAAGAAAACTACAAAAAAACATAAACTGGCTTCGGGAATCTTGTCAATAGGTTAGTCCGGGAAAATATCTAAAAATGAGACAAAACTATAGTAAAAACATAGGGCATTGGTATAAAACAAGCATTAAATAATAATAAAAATTGTAGATATGTTTTGGATGTATCAACGTCCCCAAGCTTAATGCCTACTCGTTCTCGAGTAGGTAAATGATTTAAAAAAATTGAGGTCACATGCTAGACACATAATCAAGATCAACATAGCAATGTGAAGGATTACGTAGCAGAATAACAAAAAAAAATCTACCAACGACAAACATAGCCAAGACATATTACTATGCAGATATGAAGTAACAGAGGAGACCGATATCGGGGATTACCCTTCCGCACAACCGTTGATGATGAAGTCGCACATAGTAGACCTTGATATCGTGTAGTCGAAGACGATGTAACTCTAGCACCAAAACTATGGCACCTCGTAGGTTTTACACACGTATGATGTAACCGACGACTCCTGGGATCTGGTTCAGCAAAGCAGTGGAAGTATGACAGATCGACCGAAGAGACCACAACACGGCGGAGTGCATATGATGGAGAGTATCTCGACTCAAGCGTAGCTCCAAAATGGGAACCACGGGATGAGAGAGAAAATTGGTGCCAAAGGGAGAGGGATGCCTCTCTATATATAGGAGGAGGAGCGGGACTTTCCCCTTGGATTAGCCATGTGGTACTAATGCCCACATGGCTGGCCGGCCAAGGGAGGGAATTCTTGGAACGCGTAGAGATAAACAAAAACTTTTCTACGCGGTACTTCCAAGATCTAGCCGAGGTAGAAGGCCACGAGGATTACCACTAGACGCGCAGGTGTGGATTATCGATGAAGCATGTCGATGCAGTGTAGTCCACGATCCGATCTAGCCAATCCAATCACGCGATCGTCGAAGTGTTGATCGTACAACGCCTCTTCCGGTATCCACACGTACGAGGAGGAGCTCTGACGGCGGACTGCTAGGTCCGGTGCGGCGGCTGGACTAAGTGGGGCTAGGGTTCCCAACGCATGGGAGTGGAAACTTGTGTGCGTTGGGCATCATGCGCCCCTTTTTATATAGCGAGCGGGAGTGGGCTTCACAACACTTGTGGCCCATTCCCTCTGTTAGTCCAACTCACTAATGCAGTCCATTTCTGGTTTGGGTCCAACCCGACCAATATACTTGCTCCTGCTCTTAAGTGTGCAACCCTGCAGGCTCATGGCGACTTGGACACGATTGGAGTCCGACTCCTAATTGATCAACCGGTAGCGGCTCCAAGCAGAACATGCCGACTCCCAAGTGCCATAGAGTCATTAAGACATACCTTCCAATGTGACTTTCATCTGAGTACCTTTTTCCTCACGATATACTTTGTCGAACTATAGGCGAATTATCGTCATCCCTTAAATAGCTCAACTCTCTTCTCTGTCCGTGATATATGATTCATCTGACTAACTCTCAGTCAATAGACCCAGTTAACACTTAACTGAGTCGCGCATGGACATTCTTACGGAATCACATCACTCGAGAGGGCCCAGAGAATATCTCTTCAGTCGGAGGGGCAAAATCCCGTCTTGATTATCGACATCACGCAGCTTGCTTCTCATTCGACCCGAACTCTGCCTTTATAACTGCCTTGTCACGGAACAGAGTTGGACAGAACCTAAGTCGGTGATCGACAACCCGAATTGTGCGACAAACTCAGGTCCAAGGATTACATTGATTGAGACATGCAACTGACGAATTACTCGTTGCATCTAAATATGGGTCAGTCCGACTTGCTAAACTCTTTAGCCAAGTTTGTGAACGTTGGAATGGCATCGCCATGCCCATAACAGGTGGAACCGAGTCATCAGCCAACACTCACATTAGTCTAGGGTGTGTGTCCAGCACAACCTTAATGACCAAGGACAATTTAGCATGAACAACATGAATACATAGTTCCACAATCGAATCACATATGAAATGACATACATCATATGTTCAAAACAAGGAAGACTTAATAAATTTATGAATACATTGGGGATTATAGCGTACATGATTGCCTCTAGGGCATACTCCCAAAAGTCTCCCACTTGCACTAGAGTCAATCATCTCGACATCATATGCCTAGGCATCGAATGCCCATACCTCTCATGTGCGCCTCATGCTTTGGCTGTGGTAGCACCTTTGTCAACGGATTTGCAATGTTTGCATCCGTGTGTACTTTGCATAACTTGATATCACCTTATTCGACAAACTGGCGAATGAGGTGGTAACGCATGAGTATATGTCTGTTCTTCTGGTGTTGTCTAGGTTCCTTGGCTTGTGCGATAGCACCATTGTTGCCACAATATACATCCAATGGATTGGACACGCCCTAAACCACACAAGGATCCATCAGGAGGTTCCTAATCCAAACAGCTTCCTTTCCAGCCTCCGAGGTAGCAATATACTCAGTCTCTATCGTAGATGTAGACACGGTATCTTGCCTGGAACTCCTCCAGCTCATAGCCCCTTTGTTCATGACGAACACGTATCGAGATTGTGAACAAGAATCATCTGAGTCGGTGAGATAACTCGCATCCGTGCAACCCTTTACGCTGAATTCCTCATCACCTCTATAAACTAGGAACATGTCCTTAGTCCTTCTCAAGTAAGGATGGTTTTAACCGCTGCCCAGCGGATTTCGCTAGGGTCATCCTGGTATCTTCTCGTTACACTTAGAGCATAGGAAACATCCGGCCTAGTACAAATCATGGCATACATGATGGATCCGACTACCGAAGCATACGAGATCACACTCATCCGACTTCACTCATCAGTTGTCGAAGGACACTGAGTCTTGCTAAGTTCTACACCATGGGACATTGGTAAGAACCCCTTCTTAGACTCTTCCATGTTGAATTTCTTCAATACTTTGTCCAGATATGTACTCTGACTCAATCCAATGAGTCGCCTTGATCTATCTCTATAAATCCCGATTCCCAGTATGTAAGTCGCCTCACCCAAATCCTTCATTGAGAAACTCCTTTCCAATGATTCTTTGGTTTCTTGCAACATCATGACATCGTTTCCCATCACTAATATGTCGTCCACATATAATATTAGAAAATTTACTTTGCTCCCACTAAACTTCTTGTATAAACAAGAATCATGATCGCTCTTGATGAAGCCAAATGATTTGACTACCTCATTAAAGCGAATGTTCCAACTCCGAGATGCTTGCTTCAACCCATAAATGGATTTCTGAATTTTGCATACCTTGTCGGCGTTAGCCGGATCGACAAAACCTTCGGACTGTATCATATACATGTCCTCAGTTAAATTTCCATTAAGGAAAGCCGTCTTTACATCCATCTGTCATATCTCATAGTTGAAATAGGCTTGGCTAACATGATCTGAACTGACTTAAGAATCTCTACAGGTGAGAAGGTCTCGTCGTAGTCAACTCGTTGAACCTGTCAGAATCTCTTCGTGACAAGTTGTGCTTTATAGACGGAAACGTTTCCATCCTTGATTTTCATCCATGGACTTTAACTTGGATCTCATGGCTCCAAGCCATGACTTGGAATCAGATCCCACCATCGCTTCCGGCAAAATGATGATGGCTCCTTGCAAAAGGTGTCTTGGTCATTTTGGCGAGAAGGCATGATTCGCATGTCGCGAATGACTCTAAGTCGAACGAAGTTAGAAGTCCATCATCATGGAGCTTCTTGATGCGCTTCCAACTTATATGACCAGGCCGAGAGTGCCAGTCATATTTAGATCATTTGGTTTCAACCTTTTCACATTTATGTTATAGACCGATTCACTATCAAGATTCAAAATAAATAACCCGTCCTGAACGGGTGCAAACCATGAAACATATCTTTCAAAAATAAAGAACAACAATTATTCTTAATATTCGACTCATAACCTTGTCTCATTAAACGTAAGGCGGAAATAATGTTTCGACTAAGTAGTGGAACATAATAACTCTCCATTAAGAATCCTGAAGGTAAATGAAGTTGCATCGTGCCGACTTCCAACGCAGCGACTCTCGCCTTGTTTCCGACCCGAATATCGACCTCTCCTCTCGCCACGCTCCTAGTTCTTACCAGTCCCTGCAACGATTTGCATATGTGAATTACTGATCCGATATCATATACCCAAGAACTGTTGGTGCATCAGCAAGATAAATGTCTATAACATTGCATACAAGCGTACCTGAGTTGGAAGTCACACCTCCACTCTTGGCTTTGTGGCCCAAATACTTGGTGCAGTTCCTCTTCCAGTGGCCATCCTGCTTGCAATAGAAGCAATTGGCTCCGGCTGTAGGAGATGGCTTAGTCCTTGAGGAAGCGCTCTGGACAGGGCCATGGGTGTTTCCTCTTGACTTATCCTTCTTATTCTTGGTCCAAGAACTCTTCTTGAACTTAGCCTTATTTTGCACCGTCAACACTTGACTGGCGACTTTCTTGAGATCAGCCTTTGCCGTCTTGAGCATCCCATGCAATTCATTGAGCTTCTTATCCATACCATGCATGTGGTAGTTCAAAATGAACGGACCATACGCACTAGGAAGAGAGTTCAGAAGTATATCAGTAGCGAACTCTTCGTTAATTGGGAAGCCCAGCCTATCCAGAGACTGCACCTAACCATTCATCTTGATTACATGCGGACTCAGTGGGTCGCCGTCTTTGAGTTTACAACCCAGCAAAGCCTGAGAGACTTGATACCTCTCGGTCTTTGTCTGAGCCTAGAACATACTTTTGAGCCTTTCGATCATATCGTAGGCCTCAACATTCTCGAACTGCTGCTGCAAGTCCAGTTCCATGTGTGCAATCATAAGACAGATAATTTACGTATACTCATCTCTAGTCTTATGGTAGGCATTCATGACAGCGACTGTCGCATCATCATCAGGCTCATCTGGAAGTGGAGTGTCTAGAACATGTTTTTTCTTGTCATGTTTGAGGACTATCCTCAGATTACGGTACCAGTTGGTGAAATTAGTTCCATTAAGCTTATCTTTCTCTAGGATTGACCTCAACGCAAAAGTGGACAACTGAGGAAGATTGCTAGGTGCCATTGATCTACAACAGAAAATATGCAAAACACTTAAGACATGTATTCATAAAAGAGCAGGCATATTAAACGCTTTAATACTTATGCTCCCACTAGAACCAACACCCCTCCAACGGTTGCTAAGTGATTCAAGATTCTAAATAAGCAAGCCGACTAGTGAGCTTTAGCATCACCGCTAGCCGTCAAGTAATCTAGGTAGGCAACACCTTGCCAATCGTATCCAATACGACTCCTATTAGTCGGGTGGCATCACATGCCCCGGCTCCCAACCTACCTCGCCCCGAGGCCCCACAACCGTCTAGCTTACCAAGTGCTTTCAGTGTAAGAGTCCAACTCAAACCCACCTAATCGGAAAGAATTGGTAGCACCTCAATTTTATGAGGCCGCTACCAAGAATGTCCGACTTGTGATGGTGCAGCACTATGGCGGGGCGACCGACCAGACCTTCTTTGAGGGATCAAAATCTACCAACTATTTAAATAGGGGATTATCACTCCTATGCCCCCGATTCCTTAGTCTTGCTCGTTCTTCCCCATGCTCTAAACTTTTGCTCACTTTTCCCCATCTCCTTAGCTGAAACTCTCGAAAAAGTTGAACTGGCGTTTGTCGTCCAGTCAATGCATTGACCGTCAACTTATGTGTTTGTGCTGACAAGTGGGGCAGGGTTCTCCTTTGACCGTTGCGTACCTAGTGGGACCACAAGGAGACACATAAGCGAGCTTGTCTGAAGCTGAAACAGATCGACACCGCCACACCGTGCAGCCTCGCCCCCTCCGCCGTCGCCCCATCCCCTCTTCCGCCATTGTTCCGCGTTTGCCGCCGCCCCATCCCCTCCGCCGCGTTATCCGGCTCATCTACCCCACCTCACCATCTCTAAAGCCATGTTGATTCAGGACCCCCAGAATTGCCTCAGCCGTGGAGAGGATTGGGTCGAATCAACGGCAGATACTTCATGGATTAGACCCGGGTAAGCAATGTTTCCCCTTGAATTGGTGTTCTAGCTTGTAAGTAAGGCCGTATTTGACATTTTTTAGCTTGAATCGTTCCAATTTCTCTCCTCTGTCCCGTGCCTAACTGTAGTCGTATGTTTGAACTAAATAGGATAGATCCTGCCCTGGCTTTCTGGTTGGCGGTTAGAATGGAAACTAGTGTGTTGCGTGGTACTAAACCGCATTTTCTTCATTCGTTTTTCTATCCGGTTGTGATAGAAACAAACATTTGCTTCAGATATTTTCTCACTACCCTCCGTTCAGCCTATCCGTGGAGCGATGCCGATGCTGTTGAATTGAGTTACTTCAGCAGTACCGAGCAAAGATTTCTCCCACTAACTTGCGATGAGCATCTCGGGCTGTTTTTTACTCTGAATGCTGGCAGCCATTTCGGTAAACTTCGTATCAATGTGCTTCAGCCACGCGGAGAACCAGTCAAGGGGAAGGGTGTTCGGCTATCATTTGTCTCTGCTAATAGCCAGCACCCCGAGACTCCTTGTAGGTCGAGACCAAATAAAGTGAGTGGTTCGTGGAGCCACAACATGTCTGCTGCTGAATCTGCTTCCGACAGTGTTGCTGCTTCTTATGTACCTGCTATGGTCGTTGTAGAAGAAGATGCAGAACCTGACGAGGAAGTGCCTCAAAATGATGATGGAGACAAGATAATGTACCCTGAACTGATAGATAGAGCCAGTCAGCAATCAGTGGATGATGAATATCCAGAGGAGCCCATGAGCCGAGCTAGGTTTGATGACACTGACGATGAAGATGATGCGGAGAACAATGACACCTTAATTTTGGATGAATACGATGGTGACGGCGTGCCAACAATTGAGTGGAACAGGGAGAATCCTGAGCTTACTGAAGGCACCATATTCCAATCGATGGTGGACTGTCAGAATGCAGTAACTACATATTGCATTCTTACTGAAAATTTGTATAAGATTAAAAGGAGTGAGCCAAGAAGGTTCACAGTTTATTGTCCATATGATTGGTGTATGCGAAGGTTGCATGCATCCCGTATGCTAAAGAGCAAACTGATTCAGGTACTCCAAGTTGATTGATTATTTTATTTCAGATCGTTGAGTAATGTTTCTTATCCATTATTTTTTACCCTTTCTTTTGTTTCAGGTAAAGAAAAACCCACATGAGCACACATGTCCACCTGGAGGGGGAGGGGGGAGGAAAAATCCAAACTAGCAAAAACATTTGAGAAGGAGTGCTTCAGAAGGGCTTTTGTATGTTTCAAGGCTTGTTGGCAGGGGTTTCTTGATGGATGCAGGCCTTATTTGACTATAGATGCTACCCATTTGACTGGAAGATTGAGAGGATAGCTAGTAGCAGATTCTATAGTAGATGGACACAGCTGGCTATTCCCAGTTGCATTTGCTGTTTTGGAGGCAGAGTCCGAGGAAAGTTGGGTCTGATTTCTGCAGCAGTTGCACAACATTATAGGCACACCCCCAGGTTTAGCTATACATACAGATGCTTGCAAAGGTCTAGAGAGTGCAGTAGAAATTGTATTCCCTGGTGTGGAGCATAGGGAATGTATGCGACACCTAGCGCAAAATTTTAAAAGAAGTTCAAAGGAAAAGTTTTTCATGATAACTTATGGCCATCATCATACACATGCAGCGAAAGGAAGCATGAGCACCATTTGAGAGTGTTGTATGCTCAGAAACATCCGAGGTGAAGGAGTATATGGATGCACATCATGGAAAGGTGTGGTCAAGAAGCAAATTCAACACCATATGCAAAGTAGACTATGTGACCAATAATCTTGCAGAATGCTTCAATGCAAAGTTCAAGTCAGTGAAGGGTTATTTGGTTTGGCAAGCATTTGAAAAGATGAGGAAGATGATCATGATAAAGATGTCTCTTCGCAAAATAATTGATGAAACACAATATGTTGGCCATGTTATACTCTCATCACTGATTAAGACATTGCATCACAAGGCAAGAGGACTGAAGATGAGATGCATTCGATCGTCAACATAAGAGGCTGAGGTAGTGTACACTGACAGTAAAAATAGGGAATGGAGGTATCGAGTGAACCTAGCCACTAGGGAATGCAGTTGTAGGCAATGGTTGATTCGTGGGAAGCCATGCATACGTGCTCTACATCTGATGACTCTGATTGGGGGTGAAGATGGTGAAGTTGATCAGTATTGCTCTGAGTATTTATCTATTGCTAAATTTAAGGCTGCTTATGCTCACAATGTGCTTGCACTCATGGGAAAAGACCAATGGAACATAGTAGATCCAGGGTTCAAACTCCACTCTTCTTTACTGACTAGACCACCAGGAAGACCAAGAAAAAATAGGTACAAAGCAGGTGAAGAGGGTCATGTACCAAAAAATAGGGCGTGCAAAAATGTGGAATTCTGGGGCACATTGCTAGGCTTTGTTCCAATCCAGGGGATGCATCATTTGGAGAAGAGGACCGATGGACAACGGCAAATGCAGAGGAGAATGCATCAGCAATGGATATTGAAGATGAAGGGGACCATGCGGCAGCAATTGAGTCTGAAGATGCACTCCTCGTTGAAGCAGCACCTTAGTACGTGTGTGCATTCCCTTTTTATGCATTTTGTTCTCTTTTCTCCATATGTCTTATAATTTTATTTCTTAGCACTAGGATAAATGGAGGCAGAGGGAAGAAAAAGGTATAGAGAGGAAGCTGTAAGAGAAGAAGAGGATAGAGCCCAAGAAAATGAAGTTCAGTCATCATCGGATGGCTTAGAATTTGAATCCATGGCTCTTGATGGTTTTGAAGCTATAAGAGAAGAAGAGGACAGAGTAAATGTACCAGATGTTCCTTTGTGACGCCCCGAGATCGGGCACTATGCAGATTCCAGCATTCCCGCAAAAATCCACATAATAACCGATTCCAGGTTGCCACTTATGATAACATTACAACAGTTCACGAATATTCCACAATTACAACAGAAACAGATAGATACAAGATGACTCAAACGAGCCAGGGTTACAACTGATACATTACAAAGATCCAAATAACAGCGGAAGAAACAAACGTCCGGCTACGGACAAGATACAAATTGGACTAAGAGTCCTGAAGATAACCGAGAGCGTCCAATCCCTGCCCAGGCCAAGCTGGAGGGATTCCCAAGCTAACGTCGTCAGACTTCAAACCTGTTGACTGCAATGTTGAATATGCAGCCACGAAAAAGATTCGTGGGTCAGTACGGTTAAGTACTGGCAAGTGGATAAACCATACTCACAAGATACCGGCGTAGCCAGTCATCATAGGATACAAATACTTTGGGATCAACGGAAAAGAAGGGGTTATTGCAAATAAGCGACAGCAGGCTGCACTAACCAACTACAGAGAGATACTACAACTTCCGGCTAACAGAAAGAAGATAAGATCGAGTATTGTAACCAACTGAAAGATAACTTCAAACAAACCCATCCTGGATCTCGCCCCTTATCCAAAGAAGCAATCCGAGGATAACTCACACAGTTGGATTAATGATGGTTCAGATTATTGTGTCAATAAGTCTATTACTAGTCAAGTTGTTAATCATTGGGTGAAAGGTTGTTAATCATTAGGTTTAAGTTGTCCTGAGTACTTGTTAGCCAGTACTTTCACCAAGTAATCCATAACCGCGGAAAACACGGCTTCTCGAGAAGATTATCCCTGCAGGGTTGCACCAATTTGGCCGTACACGCAAGAATATCCCGCCAGATGGAAATGCACTTCCACCAAGCGGGGTACTCTACACAACTCAACTCTTCTTCGCATCAAGCCCAAAGCACCACGTGTTGTGCGTGCGCGGCTAATCGAGCCCCACGAAGAAAAGGGGACCCTCATAGCACTGGAAGACCACGCCGCCCTAAATGCCGACTACAAAAGTTCCACCCGGGATCCAAGGGCTCGCAAGATCATGCATGCAGCAAATGGAAAGCCCGAACTACGTGTGGTGATTTGGACGAGATGCGAATCGAATCAAATTGAGGGGGGCGCCCATACTCGCTTCCCACATGCGGTTAGTGCGCTCATCATGGATCAGTAGACAAGACCCTTTTCCTATTAGGGTCGACACTAGCAGGCCTCAAAACCACCCTGGGCCTCCTGCCGGTGCCTTATCATCAAATTTATTATTAAACAATAATAGTAGCATGATTGATTGATTAAACATCGAGCCCCCAGAATGTAATAGAGTGGTAACAGAAGGTAACGGGTAACAGACTCGAGCAAACAACCTAAGCATGCTAGTAAGACACGGGCAACAAGCAAAGGTTATAGGTATGGAGGTGAGGCAATAGCAGGGTTAAAGGATTCAGGTGATAGGTTCGTAACAGAAACAACTACTACTAAGGCTAGCAGAAAAGAACAACGGAAAGTATCGGTAACAAGTGATGAAAGGCAGCCATTTGGCAGCAAGTGAGTATACTTGCCTGAGATCCCGCAAGGTAGCAGAACTTGTCGTTGCTCACATCATCTCAACGTCCTATCCGGGAAGAAGCAATGAACCTCGAACAAACACCGGATGCAACAATTACTACTACGGCAAAAGATCCAGCATGATCAAGATATGGATGCATGACAATTTAATGGATGCATAGAAATAAACTAGTTGACATGATAAACAGATTTAAATGGACCCATATGCAATTTGAGTTGCATATGAAAAGCCCATGAATTATGGTTGGAACAATTGTTTTCCTACTAATCATTAGGTGAAAGTGGTTTAGGATGAGGCATGGATGAGGAAAACAACAAAATAACAACAATAGAACCAGCTGGAAATAAGGTTTAACAAGTTTGGAATTTTCAGTTATTAAATTAGGAAATTTTGGTTACTTAAAGGTGTTGCTCAAGCAATTGTTGTTTTCATCAAGTTAAAGTGTTCAAAACAAATAACAAAATTTATATTTGAAAAGAACATCAAATTTTAGTTGGACTACATGTTTCAAATATTGAAATTGGAATTAGGATAATTTAATTATGAATTAAACAATATTAAACAAGTTTTAAATGGATTTGAAACAAGTTCGAATTTGATTGAATTTTATTTGTTCAAAACATAAATTCAAATTCACATTTGAAAAGTTTAGACTTTGATGGTTTGAAAACATATTTTGCATGTTCAAAATTATTTTATTTTGAGCAAGTTATGATTTGATCAAATTTAAATGAATTAAACAAGTATTAAATTATTTAGGCAATTTAAATTATTCAAACCATGAAACAAAATTTATATTTGAAAAGTTTATTCAAAATGGTATGGAAAACATATTTTATTTGTGGAAATTGGATTTAAAATGAGCAAGTTATTATTTTGGCAATTTTAAATGCAATAAACAAGAAACAGTTGTTTTCAGCAATTTAAATTATTCAAAACAGCAAACAAAATTTATATTTGGAAAGTAGATGAAAAATTTATTGGAAAACATATTTAGTTTGTGGAATTTGGAATTTTTATGAACAAGTTATGAATTTTGCAAGTTTAAGTGAATTTGACAAGTTTTCAAATTTTGCACCAATTTAAAATATTCAAAACAGTAAACAAATTTTATATTTGGATAGAACATTTAATTTGGAACAGAAAACATATTTAAAAAGTTAAAATTGGAGTTGGGATGAATTAATTATGCAATTTACAAAATTGGGTGCAATTCTGCCATTTTTTTGTAACCAGGGACTAGTAAAATATTTTACAGGGGCTTAGAAGTAATTGGCAAGGGCCTAGTTGTGATTACTGAGATGTTTCTGTAACAAAACCATGCAAAATAAAAAAGGTGGTTTTATTGGTGGGAGGTGGGATTCGATCCTGGGACTCCAGGGATGGAAGAGCAAGGCACTAGCCATTGGGCTGCTCCACGAGGTTTGTTTAGGTACAGAATTGAATGTACATAATGCGGTCAGCTACGGTAACTGAATTTTAACACAGCAAAGGATTTCAGAAACTAGTGCCTGCGGGAAACAAAAACAGAAGGAGGCTTATGCGCGGCAGAGGGGATCGATCCCTCGACCTGCACTTCTCGCGCGGGGAACAGAACCATTGCGCTGCGGCTGGTTTCGTGATGGGTTACATGCGAGTGGAAATAAGAGGCAAACCTACTGCTTGGTAACTGAAATCGACGGAGAGGGCATATCTGTACCTGACGAACTGCAACTGGAATCGATTGGTTGCAGATCGGAAGGGGCGGTGGACACAGGGGGCATTCGACCACGCACCAACGCTACCCTAACGCTTCGAACAGATCGGTGTGGCACATCGGAAGGATCAACCAGCTGATGTCCCAGCGCGAGCTGAGGTTCTGACGAACAAAACACTGGAACAGAGCAAAAACAGACGGCGACCAGGGGGTGATTCGGCGAGCTAGAGGGATTACCTGACGATGATGCCTTCGGTGATCTTGGAGAGGGAAGGACGCTGGTTCCATTCCCGGGAACGGATCCTCCTCGAGGTGACCAGGGTGATCGGAGCTGAGGGAGGAGGTGGTGTTCGGCTCTGTTGAGGTTTCAGAAGAACAGAAAGGCTCGGGGGGAAGAGGGAGAGGGGTTGGTGGCGCTAGAGGATGGGTCTAGGGTGGCTAGGTTTTGCAGAGGGGGAAGGGGATGTTTTATGGGGAAGAGGAGGGTGGTACGGCGGGCAATCGGAGAAGGGGCAGAAGGATCCTGCGGTGGTTTCCCTGTTCGTACAGAGATGACGACAGCAGGAGGTGGAAGATGCCCATCGAAGGGGTATGGGCCAGAAGAGATGGGCCTGGGGGGAGAATAAGGGGAAGGGGGTGGGCTGGTTCCCTCTCCTCTCTTTGCTCTTTTTTTTCTTATTAGTTGATTTTTTTTTTGTAAAGGGATGAAAGAGGGAAAAGGAATAGAATTTGGGGGGGTATTAGGGTTTCTTTTTATGTTATAAATAAATGTTGTTAATTTGCAAAACAGCACATAAAAGTGATGTTAACATTAACTTCAAAATTAATTTGATTTCTAATTTGTTAGTTGATTGCCAAATAAGGTTTGATTTTGAATTTTTTGGAAATAACAAATTTTACTTAATAAAGTCAAGCAATTATGAAAATATTGTTTAATTTATTTGTTTGCAAGAAATTAATGTTTAAACCACAATTTGAAACATGCCCATTAAGAAGGAAAAAATGAGGTGAAATTTAATTTCCATTAGGAGGTTTGATAAAAGGAAAGATTTTATTAACAAGCAATTGGATTAAAATAATTTCAAATTATTGAAAAACAAATGAGTGATTTAGTTTGCAAGTTTGAAATTGGAAATTTTGAGCAAGGGGTGAAAATTTAAATTGTTTTGAATTTTGATTTGTTTTGAAAAACAGAATGCAATGCTCATGGGATGCATATGATGCAAGCAAAAAAAGAAAACAGACACTCTCTATTAGGGTAACACCCCAGGTGTTACAGACGACACCACTAACAAGGGATTGCGCCTTCGCAATCCACCTGCTAACCCGGGAGGGGAAAGAAGTTCGACTATCGATTCTTCATGCTTCCAGTTGATCCCCTCGACACCACTAACAAGGGCTTCTCGACACCACTAACAAGAGATTCTTGCTCGGAGTGACGATGATGTTCTTCCACCAGGAATCTTCCGATGATCGAACCTATTAGGTTAAAGGCTCAGAAAACGTCCACCCACGTAGGATCCTAACACTTTGAAAGATAGACAAAAGGGGGAGACTACAAAACAAATAAGATGGGAGGGGAATAGAATAGAGATAAGGAGAAAAACAAGAATCCTATCGAGATGTTTTTTCCAAAATAGTTTAGCAGAAATAGTTTTCGACACTCTAGAAACAATGACCGTTAGCGAGGTTATCCTACAGGCTTTGCGGATCCGTTGCTTCGATAACCATTCGTATCGAAACAATCTCGGGAATCGGAACCAAGGCTCTGATACCATTTGTGACGCCCCGAGATCGGGCACTATGCAGATTTTCAGCATTCCCGCCAAAATCCACATAATAACCGATTCCAGGTTGCGACTTATGATAACATTACAACAGTTCACGAATATTCCACAATTACAACAGAAACAGATAGATACAAGATGACTCAAACGAGCCAGGGTTACAACTGATACATTACAAAGATCCAAATAACAGCGGAAGAAACAACATAGCGTCCGGCTACGGACAAGATCCAAATTGGACTAAGAGTCCTGAAGACAACCGAGAGCGTCCAATCCCTGCCCAGGCCAAGCCGGAGGGATTCCCAATCTAACGTCGTCAGACTTAAAACCTGTTGACTGCAATGTTGAATATGCAGCCACGAAAGAGATTCGTGGGTCAGTACGGTTAAGTACTGGCAAGTGGATAAACCATACTCACAAGATACCGGCGTAGCCAGTCATCACAGGATACAAATACTTTAGGATCAACGGAAAGGAAGGGGTTATTGCAAATAAGCGACAGCAGGCTGCACTAACCAACTTCAGAGAGATACTACAACTTCCGGCTAACAGAAAGAAGATAAGATCGAGTATTGTAACCAACTGAAAGATAACTTCAAACAAACCCATCCTGGATCTCGCCCCTTATCCAAAGAAGCAATCCGAGGATAACTCACACAGTTGGATTAGTGATGGTTCAGATTATTGTGTCAATAAGTCTATTACTAGTCAAGTTGTTAATCATTGGGTGAAAGGTTGTTAATCATTAGGTTTAAGTTGTCCTGAGTACTTGTTAGCCAGTACTTTCACCAAGTAATCCATAACCGCGGAAAACACGGCTTCTCGAGAAGATTATCCCTGCAGGGTTGCACCAATTTGGCCGTACACGCAAGAATATCCCGCCAGATGGAAATGCACTTCCACCAAGCGGGGTACTCTACACAACTCAACTCTTCTTCGCATCAAGCCCAAAGCACCACGTGCTGTGCGTGCGCGGCTAATCGAGCCCCACGAAGAAAAGGGGACCCTCATAGCACTGGAAGACCACGCCGCCCTAAATGCCGACTACAAAAGTTCCACCCGGGATCCAAGGGCTCGCAAGATCATGCATGCAGCAAATGGAAAGCCCGAACTACGTGTGGTGATTTGGACGAGATGTGAATCGAATCAAATTGAGGGGTCGCCCATACTCGCTTCCCACATGCGGTTAGTGCGCTCATCATGGATCAGTAGACAAGACCCTTTTCCTATTAGGGTCGACACTAGCAGGCCTCAAAACCACCCTGGGCCTCCTGCCGGTGCCTTATCATCAAATTTATTATTAAACAATAACAGTAGCATGATTGATTGATTAAACATCGAGCCCCCAGAATGTAATAGAGTGGTAACAGAAGGTAGCGGGTAACAGACTCGAGCAAACAACCTAAGCATGCTAGTAAGACACGGGCACAAGCAATGGTTATAGGTATGGAGGTGAGGCAATAGCAGGGTTAAAGGATTCAGGTGATAGGTTCGTAACAGAAACAACTACTACTAAGGCTAGCAGAAAAGAACAACGGAAAGTATCGGTAACAAGTGATGAAAGGCAGCCATTTGGCAGCAAGTGAGTATACTTGCCTGAGATCCCGCAAGGTAGCAGAACTTGTCGTTGCTCACATCATCTCAACGTCCTATCCGGGAAGAAGCAACGAACCTCGAACAAACACCGGATGCAACAATTACTACTACGGCAAAAGATCCAGCATGATCAAGATATGGATGCATGACAAGTTAATGATGCATCAGAATAAACTAGTTGATATGATAAACAGATTTAAATGGACCAATAGGCAATTTGAGTTGCATATGAAAAGCCCATGAATTATGGTTGGAACAATTGTTTTCCTACTAATCATTAGGTGAAAGTGGTTTAGGATGAGGCATGGATGAGGAAAACAACAAAATAACAACAATAGAACCAGCTGGAAATAAGGTTTAACAAGTTTGGAATTTTCAGTTATTAAATTAGGAAATTTTGGTTACTTAAAGGTGTTGCTCAAGCAATTGTTGTTTTCATCAAGTTAAAGTGTTCAAAACAAATAACAAAATTTATATTTGAAAAGAACATCAAATTTTAGTTGGACTACATGTTTCAAATATTGAAATTGGAATTAGGATAATTTAATTATGAATTAAACAATATTAAACAAGTTTTAAATGGATTTGAAACAAGTTCGAATTTGATTGAATTTTATTTGTTCAAAACATAAATTCAAATTCACATTTGAAAAGTTTAGACTTTGATGGTTTGAAAACATATTTTGCATGTTCAAAATTATTTTATTTTGAGCAAGTTATGATTTGATCAAATTTAAATGAATTAAACAAGTATTAAATTATTTAGGCAATTTAAATTATTCAAACCATGAAACAAAATTTATATTTGAAAAGGTTATTCAAAATGGTATGGAAAACATATTTTATTTGTGGAAATTGGATTTAAAATGAGCAAGTTATTATTTTGGCAATTTTAAATGCAATAAACAAGAAACAGTTGTTTTCAGCAATTCAAATTATTCAAAACAGCAAACAAAATTTATAGTTGGAAAGTAGATGAAAAATTGATTGGAAAAAATATTTAGTTTGTGGAATTTGGAATTTTTATGAACAAGTTATGAATTTTGCAAGTTTAAGTGAATTTGACAAGTTTTCAAATTTTGCACCAATTTAAAATATTCAAAACAGTAAACAAATTTTATATTTGGATAGAACATTTAATTTGGGACAGAAAACATATTTAAAAAGTTAAAATTGGAGTTGGGATGAATTAATTATGCAATTTACAAAATTGGGTGCAATTCTGCCATTTTTTGTAACTAGGGACTAGAAAAATATTTTACAGGGGCTTAGAAGTAATTGGCAAGGGCCTAGTTGTGATTACTGAGATGTTTCTGTACCAAAACCTTGCAAAATAAAAAAGGTGGTTTTATTGGTGGGAGGTGGGATTCGATCCTGGGACTCCAGGGATGGAAGAGCAAGGCACTAGCCACTGGGCTACTCCACGAGGTTTGTTTAGGTACAGAACTGAATGTACATAATGCGGTCAGTTACGGTAACTGAATTTTAACACAGCACAGGGTTTCAGAAACTTGTGCCTGCGGGAAACAAAAACAGAAGGAGGCTTATGCGCGGCAGAGGGGATCGATCCCTCGACCTGCACTTCTCGCGCGGGGAACAGAACCATTGCGCTGCGGCTGGTTTCGTGATGGGTTACATGCGAGTGGAAATAAGAGGCAAACCTACTGCTTGGTAACTGAAATAGACGGAGAGGGCCTATCGGTACCTGACGAACTGCAACTGGAATCGATTGGTTGCAGATCGGAAGGGGCGGTGGACACAGGGGGCATTCGACCACGCACCAACGCTACCCTAACGCTTCGAACAGATCGGTGTGGCACATCGGAAGGATCAACCAGCTGCTGTCCCAGCGCGAGCTGAGGTTCTGACAAACAGAACACTGGAACAGAGCAAAAACGGACGGCGACCAGGGGGGTGATTCGGCGAGATAGAGGGATTACCTGACGACGATGCCTTCGGTGATCTTGGAGAGGGAAGGACGCTGGTTCCATTCCCGGGAACGGATCCTCCTCGAGGTGACCAGGGTGATCGGAGCTGAGGGAGGAGGTGGTGTTCGGCTCTGTTGAGGTTTCAGAAGAACAGAAAGGCTCGGGGGGAAGAGGGAGAGGGGTTGGCGGCGCTAGAGGATGGGTCTAGGGTGGCTAGGTTTTGCAGAGGGGGAAGGGGATGTTTTATGGGGAAGAGGAGGGTGGTACGGCGGGCAATCGGAGAAGGGGCAGAAGGATCCTGCGGTGGTTTCCCTGTTCGTACAGAGATGACGACAGCAGGAGGTGGAAGATGCCCATGGAAGGGGTATGGGCCAGAAGAGATGGGCCTGGGGGGAGAATAAGGGGAAGGGGTATTAGGGTTTCTTTTTATGTTATAAATAAATGTTGTTAATTTGCAAAACAGCACATAAAAGTGATGTTAACATTAACTTCAAAATTAATTTGATTTCTAAGTTGTTAGTTGATTGCCAAATAAGGTTTGATTTTGAATTTTTTGGAAATAACAAATTTTACTTAATAAAGTCAAGCAATTATGAAAATATTGTTTAATTTATTTGTTTGCAAGAAATTAATGTTTAAACCACAATTTGAAACATGCCCATTAAGAAGGAAAAATGAGGTGAAATTTAATTGCCATTAGGAGGTTTGATAAAAGGAAAGATTTTATTAACAAGCAATGGGATTAAAACAATTTCAAATTATTGAAAAACAAATGAGTGATTTAGTTTGCAAGTTTGAAATTGGAAATTTTTGAGCAAGGGGTGAAAGTTTAAATTGTTTTGAATTTTGATTTGTTTTGAAAAACAGAATGCAATGCTCATGTGATGCATGTGATGCACAGCAAAAGGAAACAAACACTCTCTATTAGGGTAACACCCCAGGTGTTACATCCTTTAAGGATTACTGAACACATAGATGACCGTCAACTTGTCGTCGAGTGCTCGCCGAGTGGAATTACTCCGTCACCACCTCCACGGCCACAACCCCAAGAGAAGATCAGAAGGAACAAGATGATTCCAAAGAGTACTCCAGCTAGGGAAAGCCGGAGCAAGACGGTGAAGCCATCTCCTCACACAAGGAGCAGTTGGAAGATTTGAATTTGAACTATGAATTTGAATTTGATGGATTTGTAGTTAGGTGTTTGTATTGTCAACTTTAGATCTTGTGATAACTTATAAGTCTTAATAATAGTGTGTGTGCTTTGGTATCATATGTGAGGCAGAATGCATATTTGAAACAAAGGTTGAATTTGAAGCAATATTTGAATTTGGAACAAAATTATAATTTGAGCCAAAGTTGAAGTTGTACAAAATTTTCAAGTATGTCCCTCTTTAGTACTTGCTTGAGCTAAAGTTGAACTTTCACCAACATTTGAACCCCAATATTTGAAGGTGATCCATCCGAAGGAGAAACGTGCTAGAAATGAGCTCTGAATAAACAGCCCCATTTGTAATCAAGTTTTTTTAGACCTTCTCTAAATGAGACAATATTTTTAAGGTGACACTTATTCCATCTAAATAGTATCCAGTCAAAGTCTCGCTATTTATTGAATTAGTTTCCATATTATTTATTTATTTTTTTAAAAAAATCCTTTTAATTGAAAACCACCAAAACACATGTTTGAGATATGAAAATGTAGAAGTAAGTTCAGAACCGTCTTATTCACTCCAAGAGGAAGCATTGGTGATTTTTTCGATTTATTTGAATTTTTTCAAAACCAAAACCCTCCTTCACTCTCCATCAAACTCTGAACACGGTTGCTCATTTGTGAGAAGCCTTTTTCATGAAAATGTCTTGACACCGATTTTATATTTTTTCTCATACCCATATCACATATGACGGCTATGTGAGCTTGTTGTGCATTATTTTGATTTTTTTTTGAATTAGTTATAGTCATTTGAACCTGATTTTGATGGCTCGCTTGTGAAAATTATTTTTCTTGAAAATGTTCCTATAGCATGTTTATATTTTTTTAGTAAATATATCTTATAAGCTGACAAACTACGCTTCGTTTCCATTTTTATTTTGTTTGAATTAGTTATGGTCATTTGAAGTTTTGTCATACCCTAATAACCCCAAAACCCTAGCGTCGAACGTCAGCCATCCGATCATGCCCTACCGCCAATGCCAGCCTTAAGATCTGACCTTCTAGAAGGAATTCTGGGGACAGAACCGCGCGCTGTCTCCGCGCCGTTGGATGGCGTCGACGGTTGAGATCAGAGTTCAGTCTTCTAGAAGGGCGGGCGATCCGCAGGAGCCTGGTTCCAAATCCTCATTGGCCGCGCCGTTGTATTCCACTGACACATCAACACAGTCACACGGCAGCCCGTGCCCTCCTCCACCCATCGACACACTCACACAGGAGCCCGTGCTGGCCTCCCCTTTGGATCTTGGCGATAGAGCAGTTCTTCTTCCTCTCCGGCAAAATGTCGACCTCCACTTCATCCTCCCTCCCCTCGTGGCCTACGTATGATCTAGTGCCGATGCAGCGGTGTCCGGACTGCCCACGCACCGCGCCACTGAAGCGGTGGACTTCGGAGGAGAAAAATGGCAACTTTGGGCGCGAGTTCGTCAGATGCGAGAGCAGGACGGAGGGGCGGATAGATCTTGGTTCTTCCCGCATCATTTAGCTCTGAAATTTTCGTTTCCAGATCTGGGTTCTCTTCTTGCATCCACGGAATTGGGATTTATGCTTCATTATTTCGTTTCCAAATCGTGAAAAAATGCAATCATTTCTAGTGGATGGATGAGTATGTGGAGAGGCTTCAAAGGGAGGGCTTGATTGATTTAAAGGGGGCTCCAACCCTCGAGCTCAATCTGCCTCCATCCGTGAAGAACATGGGGAATGCAGAGTTGAAGGGTGCTTCGATAGTGGGGGATGCAGATCTGAAGGGTGAATTGAAGAAGATGAATAAGAACTTGAAGCAGATGATTCAAGTGATGCGGCAAGAAAATCTGATAGCTTTAGGCTTTTATTTTTGCATTGTTGTTGTAGGATTTGCTTACGTGTTGGTCAACCCTCGTTAGAGATGTTGTGTAATGTTAACTGTATATTAAGTCCATGTCATGAAACTTTAATGCGATGGATTTCAATGCGTATCTCTCGAGATCATCTAAGTTTGTTTGTTAATGTACCTAGTTTTTAGTTGACCAGATGACAGTTACCACTACTTGTGGAGCACAAATACCTCTAGATCATCTCTTTTTCAGAGGAACACTCTATTCAGTTCAGTTTAGCTTCAGTTTGGTTACACCGAGTTCTAGGAAAAATCCACAAACACGCGATGTTGTGATTTTTTTTCTTTCAATGATTCAAAGAGATTTCATTTGATTGTCCACCCTCTTCTATTTGATGGAGGTGATAGTAAAATACAAAGTGTTCACAAAATGCAAAGGGTTTTAAGAATGCCAAAAAAAGAAGGGAAATAATATTATTTTTCTTTTTTTCCACAAGTTAGTTGTCATGCACGCGCAAAAACTAATTTATTTTTTCGACTAGTTTGATATCTAACCGTATTTAGTTCACAAATATGAACGATATCATCCAATCCCTTCCATCCCTCTCATCCTGCAGCGGGGGTTACTCACACATGGACGGGGATCATGGATGGTTGATGGAGAAGTGGTGACGGTGACGATGGCAATGATCTCCTTTGAATCCCCGTATCGGCAAGGTGCTAGAACTGAAACTTCTGATCCCCGAATTTGGTTTCGAGGCGACGGCGGCGCTCGGTGTGTTTCTCTGTAATATGACAGACCCCCTGATGTTTTAGGGTTATGGGGGTTATATAGTCGAAAGGGGAGCCTGAGGAGTGCCTGGGGCAGCCACACCACATGGTGGAGCGGCCTAGGGGGCCCCCAGGGGTGGTGTGGGACCATCCTTGCCCCCCTCCGAATCTCCTTCCGGCTCCGAGGGTCTTCCGGTGAAATAAGGTCATTCGGATCTTTTTTGATAAATTTCCCGAAAGTTGATTTTTCTGCACAAAATCAAGACGCCAGGGTAATTCTGCTGAAAACAGCATTAGTCCGTGTTAGTTGCATCCAAAACTCACGAGTTTAGAGGGAAATAATAGAAAAAGTGATCGGAAAAGAAGATACGTTTTAGACGTATCAGTGTCTGTTGAGGCTTAGTTGACGGGAGATCGAGTCTTTGAGTTCTTGCTAGTTATCTTCCCTTCTCGACCCCCCTCGTTTCCCCTTGTGTTCTTCATGTTCTTCGTTCGATCTTCGAGTTCTTGGTCGATTCGTGAAGATCGGGCCACCCAATAGGCTAACCCCTCCATCATCTAGTATCAACAGCTAGTTTGACACAAATTCGACCCCCACAAGGCCCCTTTCCACCAAACATTTTCTTCTACAAACCCTAAATTCAAAACTTTCACCAAAAATAGCCTCAAAATGGATTTCGACCGATATATTGTGGATTTGTTGCTTAAGAACATTCCTCGCCTTTCTATTCATCCACTTTTCTCAAATTTGTCCAAAAAAAATCTTGGATTTGAAGGAATTTCGAAATTGGGCAAAAATCCCACAAAACTTCTGCTCTTCGGTTCCTGGACAGATTTTCGAACTTGTTTTTCTTTGTTGTTGTTGTTACTATTTGAGTGATTCTAGTTTCCACGCGAAGCCCACAACATCATCTACGCGACTACATCAACGGGTCAACATGACATCGACAACCCCCGGCCGCAAGTCCGCGTTCATCCATTAAATAGGTATAAGTTGCTTCCGCATGAATTAACCCATTCTTCGTGTACCTTGCCTATTCGTACTAGCTCTTTTATATTGCTTGGTATTTCACTAGTGGCACCGAGAGTGCGTGTTTTGCACTTGTGAGAGCGTGGTTCGATTAGTCTTGGCATTTGTATCCCCATATAGCAAATAGTGAAAAGAGAAAATAAAAAATAAAGACAAGAAGAAAAAGATCTTTGCCAAGTGTTATCCCTTGTACGAACGTGTAGTTTCGCGTTGCAAAAGAGAAGAGAGTGACCGGTTCCCACGGTGTGAATCTTGTTGCCTCTTATAGTTTGCGATTGGAGATAGCAACCTCCTTGTGTTGGTGTGGCATTGACCTTAGTCTTTGATAGGAACATTTCGTCTCTGCTCATCCATTGGCCGCACTAACCCCATTGATCACTTCTGTGTGTGCGTTCCATTTTTGTTTTCTCCACTAGGATTTGGTTCTTTTGTTAACATTTCATTTCGGTTCTTCTCTACGGTTTACAAGAAACTTTTCTTAGGATTTGTTGTTTTGTCCTTGCCACTTTCCTAACCCATTTGAAATGCACATAAAGCGCGTGTGTGTGTTGTCATTTGCGGTTTTCATTCTGTCTTTTTGGACTCACTTTTTACATACCGCCTTACATCTAGGATCGTCCACTAGCGTCAATACGACCAAAAAATGTAACGTTGGGTAAGTGAGACATCTATTCTTCATATCACACTTGTGTGCTTTTGAGATGGCTAGGGAAGGAGTGTTCACAAGTCCGAGCTCGGAAGATGAAGGAAACCCGTTCTCCAACGACAACTACGACAACTTCGTCACCCACAACGACCATTCCCAACTCCGCCAATTGGTGAACGACGGATTGGAGCGTTATGAACGTTGAGTCCAAGCGCAAGAGGATAGTTTGAATCATCACATGGCGCGTATCAACGCTAACTTGGCCATCATTGCCAACTGCCGTAGATCATCATCATCCTCAAGGTCTCGGTATTCAAGCCAACAATATCGATCTCATCACCAAGCTCGTCGACATGATTGCATCACCACATGGAAGATGGTGGACTATCAAACCAAGAACCACCACCATCTTCACAAGCCCCTAGACGATGTTGGTATGAGGATAGCTCGCCATCACCACCTCCTCGACACCGACAAGGTCGTGGTGACCCTCTTCAAGATCACCCTCTACGACCGGAGCTCCACCAACATCATCACCAACCTCCGCCATGCTACAATAACGACTATGGCCTACATGACTTCATGGACGGTGCTCTCCCACATCAAAGGCTTCCAAGGAAAAATGTGCGTCACCACCACAAATGACCGCCAAGAGCTAGACACTCCTCAACAACACAATTGTGGCAATGATTCTAGTGAATGCCGCGAGGCATGCCTTCACCGAATTCACCACAATGACCATCAGAGCCATCCTCCCCATCATGACCGCCAACGCCAAGCCATTGAGGATGACCCACATGATCTTTCACCTCCTATATTTGATGAAGAACCACATGAGCGACCACATCAACAATATGAAGTCAACGATGGTTGTGCCCTTTGCCTCGGTGTCCCTAAGTTCAATGGCCATGATCGTCATCACCCACATGAAGGGTGGGAGCCACCACCTCATCTCCACCAAGCATGTACTTTCTCGTCGCACCCCGCCATCGACAATGATCAAGGACAACCCCGCCATCGATATCATGATCCTACTCTTTCATCAAGACAAGAGGCGAGAGGCACTTCACCACCAACAACGATTAGCAACCTCCATTTGCGACATCCTATGAGGAAGGACTATGGACTTCATGATCAATACCATACACATCCTTCATCACCCCAAGCACAACAACAACATCAAGGGTGCGAAGTTCCTTCTCCAATAACACAAGATCGACATCACCATGATCATGAAGATACAACTCCACCACTCTACGATGAAACTCCGCCAAGCTATGATGAAGAATTTAGTCCTTATGCCCTCATGGAAGTTTCTCAACTCTTTCCAACCCCCCTCCCCCTGAGGCCATGCCATCGGCACCATTCTCAACAAGAGCATGAAGAGCAAGAATATCATCTTCACCGTCATCAACCACTTGAGGATGATACAATGCATGGTTTCCACTATCCCAACATAGAGATTACTGAGCCTTCTTCGCTACAAGCAATGAGACTACCGCCACCTACAAGCAATCCAACATCAAGCGCCAAGAATTGGGATCCTTCTGTTGTTTCCTCTCAATTTTCTAGTGAGATGAGTGGTGAGAGAGTGATCCACCTAAAGGAAAGTTAGAGCCTCAGCCAAAACATGAGTGCAAAAATTTCGAGTGCTCCCAAAGGCCTTGCCTTAGTTGCCACTAAAAGAGAGATGCGAGTGTTACTTTCTTCTGCATATTCCTACACATTTCTATTTTGCTAACTTCATGTTAACTGTAATTGATGAGTATGTCTGACTTTGTATATAAATGTGTGCAGTTTTCACTGAATTCTTATCAACATTCACGTTGACACCGGAGTAGTTGATCTCATGGACTCTATGAATAAAACATAAGAGGATTACGTTTCTGTGATTTCAGTGCTCAACAAGTAACTACAATCATTGTCGCACTATATCATCCCATTTTGTCCAATCATTATCGTACGATGACCCCTTTATTCCTTTGCTGGACAGGGCTTGGAAGCGGTTCAGGAAGCACCAAGCCGGTCTTTCGCAAACTAATACGCTAATTGATACAGTCGATATAAGTAGCACTTGCTAGATTCACGCATCTCTTTAATTGCTTGAGCATTATTTAATTGCATTCTATTTCCCGTAAAGTTCCCTCAGCAACCAGCGGGAACAAACTTATGTGGATTATATGCCATGGAGAACATAAGGAAGATCATGAATGAGCGGTAGTCGAGTATAAAGAATTTAACGATTCACGGCAGGCGGAGGGAGCTCCTACCGCATGACCGCGTAGAAGCAATTCAAAAAGAATTGGCGGGATTTTTGGTTAAGTACGTCATAAATCCAAAGGGAGCATTCCATTATCGACAATAATCTCCATCCATTTAGATAGTCTCCATGAAAAATAATCTCAAATGTACAAGTCTTAGTGCATAAGTGGATCTCAATTAGTTCCATATAATGATCTGTATAAATGTTTTCAATGTGAAACTAATATAATATATATCATTTGCGCGTAAACCCCTCCTAGATCCTCCTACCGTGACCGAAAAATCACCCTGAAATGCTGTCGCGGCAGAAAACAGCGCAAAACGCTACCGCGGCAGAAAAACAGGCCAAAAGAGTTGCCGCGCGGCTGCCATGCGAACCTTTAGCCCTAGTTCATATTACGGACTGGGGCTAAAGGGTGGTCGGCCCACTCCCTGAGCAGCGTCCACGTGATGCACCCTTTAGCCCGGTTCGTAACGCAGCCGGGGCTAAAGGGCGTTTATTCACGCTTTGCCCGTCCCGGTTGGCCGGCCGGTGCGAAATGTCCTAACCAACCGGGCTATAGGCGTGTTTACCACTGGTGCGTGTAGTGTAGTTGCTCTAAGAGTCGATCGTTTAGAAAAAAACAATGTCGTATGCAGCATAAATAAGGGTGGTGAACAACCAAAAAGCTCTTGCACACAAGATCGTGTCATGTAAGAAGAGTTTGCGGATTTCGAATATTTAGTCGTTTTTTATATTTTATTTTGTAATTGTTTTAGTCAGTTTGTATCTCCATCATGTATTGTTCGCTATTATAGATATATGGTATTGATTGTCAAAACTCTTGCACGAATAAGACATTCTTCATTCTCTCTCAAAAAAAAATAAGACACTCTTCATCTTTTTTTTTTTGAAATGAAAACACTATATAAATATAGATTTTAGTTTAAGTTAATCTCGGCAAAGGAAAACGTTTAGAACTGCACCGCAGAAAAGCGACCGGACAGGAATCCAAAATCGACCGGACCACGCGCTACGCTCCGGTCTCGCCTCGCCACGCTCTACATAAGCGAACCGAACCTCCGATCGGCGCGCGCGCACGCACGGAAACTCGTTTCCTTCTGCTCAGTCGAGTCTCCTTCCCGGTCGAATCCTAACCCCTTCCCCAAGCCTAGACAAGGGTAGGGTTTTCGTCGTCGCCGGCCCCCCCGCGCGCGCAGCAATGGCGGTGGTCGCGATGCCCATCGGACGCGCCGTCCTCCTAATCGGCACCGGTGCGTGTAACCTTCTCTTAATTTTCGTTCTCCATGCACTGCTTTCTTTGTTTTCCGCTCGGGCGTGCTTTTTCTGACGGATCGATCTATCCATCTGGCAGGTATGGCTGGCTCCATCGTCCTGAAGGACGGCCGCGCCGGCCGCTTCGTCGACCTTCTCAAGGAGTTCCAGGTGCGTGCGTACGTCCGCCCGGTTACCATCTTCAATTCTTCATCCGTCATTAACTAATCCCCCACCTCATATGGGTCGATCGATCCTGCGGTGGCCGGCGGTGAGAGCGCAAGTTTGATTCCTGTTTCTGACCTCATTGTGCGCGTTTGGCGGTTGTTTCACAGGAATTTATGGAACAGAAAGGAGCACAGAGCAGCGCCGCCGGCGACGGTGACATGACGGCTCTCGCTCTGGAGGTGTGCATCTGTGTACATTGCCGTTATGGTGACTTGTTTGCGTGCAAAAGTATGTTTAGAGCAGTTGCGAGATGAAACTAATCATGTTTCAATCAATTTTAGATTCAGTCGCTGGTCAGGCAGGTTGGGAAACTCAGTATCCCTCGTCCTATAATTCATTATGAATCTGGGAACAAAGGTACATTTGTTTGCTTCTATCTAACCATGTCTAAATTGGCATTCATTACTTAGAATCTCTTTATTTACTATAGTACTGCTGTCATAAAAGGCCTAACTTGCTTACAAAAGTGAAGTGCTAGTCGAGTTTTGCTACATTCCAGAATCAGATCCCTTGTCAGCTTAGTACCAATATGTTTTGCCAATGTGTTTAAGACTTTTTAAGTAATGGGAGATGGAATGTAGTCTTGCACAAGTAAGAACAGTCAGTGTGTGAAATAGCTAACAGGTTTTGCCAACGTGTTGGGATATGGAATAGGGAATGTAGTCAGAACAGGAAAGAAGAGTAGAGAAGTGTGTGAAATAATAGCTAATATGTTCCCTGGCTGCTTGTAACAAAAAATATGTTCCTTAATTGATGTTTTTCTGTATTCTGTCCAATTTAAATGTACATAGTTGCTAACATTTTCTTAAATTTCTATTTGCAGTTTTGTCAGCATTGATTGTACCTGCTGCAGCTGTTGGGGCGGTTGGCTATGCTTACATGTGGTGGAAAGTACGTGTTTAACTTTATATTAGATCTCAACTTTCAGTGATATTTGCAGTATTGGTTGGGTGAAGCATGCATACTAGCTAAAGTATTTCTTCCTCCAAGTGTCGGTGTTCCTAATTTATTTGAAAGACAAGTTACCCTTCTCGATATGCACACATGCACATTTTGAATTTCTTGTTTATCCGTTTGGCATATATTTGATCTTGTGTTGTCCTGGTTATATGCCTACTAGTGCTTGGTTTGATTCAAGCTTCAACGTCGTGATCAAATCAGAATTCGCTGATTTATTTATTTACTTGTATCTGCATGCTTTCAGGGTATCACATTTTCTAGCATAATGTATGTCACCAAGCAAAACATGGCTAATGCTGTTTCAAGCATGACAAAGCATCTGGAACAAGTCCAGACCTCGCTTGCTGTAAGTACAAAATACTTCTCCTGGGGAGCTTCTAGATAACGATAGATTCTTTTATCGTGCAATTTCTTTTCGTCTCCTGGGGAGCACTTATACAGTCGTGAGGTAGAGCATCTTTGTGCCTCAAAGGATAACTGCTCCTCTGGTCGTGCTTGTTATCACTATGGATTTTATATAAGTACCCATTTGCTCTTAAATAATGTTTGGCTTGATAGTCATCAATCGTTATTGTCCTACTGGTGCGCCTGTTTAAACGGAAAAAAAATAGAAAAGAAGCCATGTGGCTTGGTTAAAAGTAATTATCGGACAAAGACAAAATTTGACTAGAATGGACAATAGTATGTTGCATTGGCATCCTATATTTTGCAAATTGATTCTCAAACTGCCCTGCTTGATAGGATCCCAAAAAAGGCTAATCAATTTTAATATGCACACGTTTTGCCCTCTTTACATGCTAGAAATGCTGAATGTTGTTTTTACACTGTTTCCCTTTTACGTTACGCAAATAGTTGGACTGCCAAGTGCTGACAATTTTTTCTCAATCTGAAGGCCGCTAAAAGGCACTTAACACAGCGCATCCAGAAGGTGGATGATAAATTGGATAAGCAAAAGGAGATTTCTGGACAAATAAGAGATGAGGTACTTCCTAAATTTTATGCTTCCTTTCATAATAGTCCAACACGGGTAGCTTAATTTGGAACCAAGATTGTTGGACTTAGCCATCGACGCACTGCTGCACCTTTGAGTACCCTTTTTTTTTCGTTGTTTCAGTTGTACTGAAGTTAACAAGTTTCTGGTACATGAAAAACTTGGGTGTGTTCATAAATGTCTGTCTTTCTTGTTTCAGGTTACAGGCGCGCGACTGAAACTGCAGGACATTGGTGCAGAAATGGAAAATCTCAAGAAGTTGGCTTTTCATATGGTAAGCTTCTATTTGGCCTATCACATTCACCATGTTAATTGTCATTCTTTGAGTCGTGACATAACTTAAATTTCCGTGTTGATTCTGCAGGATGGGAAGTTGGATTCTATTCAAGACAAACAGGTAGACCCTCTCACCTGCAAGTATTTCATTGCTTCGACCTTCTTAAATGTTTTTTATTCCGGTGTGGTGACTAAACTGATTCTATCCGCAGGATTCCCAATTGGCCGGTGTGACATATCTCCTCCAATTCGTTGAACCAAATGGCGATATGAGGCCAGATCGTCTGGTGAGAACCTAACCAGAAATTACTTCCTGTTGCAATCACACATTTAAATAACTCATTACAGCATTCCACTTGCTTAAAAGAACCTCTCAATCATGGAAGTATATCTTTGGGTGCTAACTGCATGCAATCCGCACATAACACATTGTGGTGACACATAGAGTATCTAATGGCCATACGCTTGACAACACGAAAGGCTCCACAAATCTCAAAGCAATCCTTGTCGCTATGGTTTTGCTCTTTATAAACCGCTCTGGTCTTAACATCGTTATGTTCATTTGCTGCAACAGGAAGGCTTGAAGCGACCGGTGGTTACAAGATCTTTGAAGCAAATGGACCTCCCGGTTAGTTTTCTTGTCTCGTCCAGAACCTTTCTTCATGGTTGGCACTGCTATTATGTTATATCTTTGTCTGATCGGAGCCTCTCTTTTTTTTCCCTTTTTCAGGGGCTGGAGTTTGGGCTGGGGCTGCTGGCTCTGGAACAATCTGGGAAAGGAGCAGGGCTTGCGCTTCCACCAGTCAAAGCAGCTTACTAATTCATATTATTCTTGTAGGGTTGAGGCACTTACCAATTTTTATCCCAAGTTTGTATAGGAGATGGGATTTTATAACATAAATACTATGGGAGTTATGCTGAATAGTGTCATCTAGCCTATCTACGTTTTTTTTTTTGGATCAGCCGTCTGTTTCTCTTGAACCTAGACCAGTGCTAGTTAACTGGAGTTGTCCAGCAATCGAATGAGGCTTCCTAACTTTTACTTGCGTACTGCTTCGTTGGTTTGTGCAGTGTTTTTATGTGAAGCTTGCTCAGTGTTAGTTTTTACGTGTCAACTGACTTTTATGTTCCTTTGTCTCCCTGTTTGGCAACTTGTTGGCCGTGGCGCGCGCTGATGAACCGACATAGTCACATGAAGAATTGATATACGATGAAGGCTCTGAAGAATCTGATATGCGGCGAGCCCGGGTTGAGTTATTGTGATGCCGCGTAGTTTTCTCTAACAGTCAGCAGCGTGTTTGCCAAGGCGGCCGTGATCTTTCTATAGTGAATTATGCGGCAAAAGGTTTTTCTCGCATTCTGTGTTGGTTTTCTGAACACTGATGTAATCAGAGCACCTATCGAACAAATCAAAATTGAAGTACACATAGAATAAGAGTCATCACAAGACCAGTATGCAGAAAAAGAAGGCCACTTAGACATTGCTATTTTGTATTGCGTTACTGTGTTTTCCTCTGTAATCAAGCAAAATGAAGTTTTTTTTTCAATAAACTAGCTGTCACTTGGGTCCAGCTTTCCCATAAGATTCGCCCAGGGTAACGGTCCTGTTGAAGACAGGTTAGCCTGGAATTACATCCAAAAGCATGACAGTCAGTTGCGTCGAGAGATATAGAACTGACAGTATATACAGGTTCAGAGATTTTAACAAACCGCTGGAACTTGTCGCCCTGAACTGCAGTTGCTAGTGAAGGTACAGCATAGGCGCCTTTTACCAATCTTCCAATTCAGCAGGATTCTAAGAGTGCAACAAGACATTCATAAGTTTCAGTCCACACACATCTGTACGACAGCGACAAAACTATACCAAGTATTTCGACAGTCAACGGCTCAAATCTAGTGCAGAACACCCTGAACAAAGATGCAAACCATGATGCTCAAATCTTAAATTCAACGAAATATGATTGTGCTGTTGTTTTCAGCTCAGCAGAGAAAACAGGGAGAAGAAGAAAAAAGTGGTGGTCCGCTGAAGTGAGCTGCGAGGCCCAAGTGGCCCGAGAGTGCAGCGGCCCGTTATCCTTCCACCGTTGGAAGCGGGCAGTTGTCGCTGCTCTGTGAAGCCAGCCTCACGCTGTGCCTGCCACATCATGGACCGTGAGGCCGAGCTTTCGCACAGGCCCCAACGGTACACTACGCAACTTGGAACGGGCGGGCCAGCAATAGCACACCCGGACCAGGCCCGCAGCGCCACGGCAGCGTCCACACCACCTTAATGCCTCCACATGGATTACAAGCACTCGTGACTGTGCTCAGCGAGACAAGAGGGTGGAGAATGCTATTTAAGCTGGTAGAACTCTCTCTCAGGTAGCGAGGTGGGACTAAAAGGATGGGGTGCTGCGCACACTTCTTGTTTTTTGGTTCGCTGATGGAATTATGGGAAAGTTGATTGTCTACTGGGCTTGGCGTCGTAACAGGCCGTGTGAAGCTGCCTGGACTGCTACTAAAATAAACAAGCAGAAGGCTGCTAAAAGGCACTTAACACGGTGCATCCAGATGGTGATTTCTGCATAAGCAGAAAAAGATTTCTAGACAAATAAGAGATACTTTTAAATGTATGCTTTCCTTCATATTGCCAACCGCAATACGGCGGTGTAGCTGAATTTGGAACCGAGATTATTGGACTTAGCCATCGATGCGCTGATGCATCTTTTTTCGGTGTTTGAGTTGCACTGAAATTAACAATTCAAATCACTTGGTACAGGAAGACTTCAGTGGTAGTGTATAATCACAAATACTCCCTCCATATCAAAATATAATATGTTTTGGTGTTTTCTAGACATGTTTTAGTACATACATGTACATTTTACACTAAAACATGTTTAAATACATGTTGTCTAGGAAACAGGAAAACATCTTATTTCGATACGGAGGGAGTATCTCCATTCTTGTTTCAGGTTACAGGGGCGTGACTGAAACTCTAGGTGAACAATTTGATATGCAGCAGGTCTGAGTTCAAAAGAAAAAGATTGATGTCATGTAATTTCTTTTCAAACAGTTGCAGCATGTTGGCCAAGGACACTGCAATCTTTGTGGCCCCAATTATGCTGCGAATATTGTTCTCACGTTCATGTTAGTTTTCTGAACAAACACTGATGTAATGGGAGCACCTATCTGACAAATCAAAATCTGATTGAAGCACACAGAATAATAGTCATCACAAGAGTAGTATGCAAAAAAAAAAATACACAGCTATTGCAAAAAGAAGAGCAGTATGCAAAAATAGGGCCACTTGGCTATTGCTATGTATGTATGGCATTACTAAGTTTTCTCCCATTAACACCTCTGTAAACAAGCAAAATACAGTCCTTTCAGCAAATTATCTGTCACTTGGGTCCAGCCTTCCCATAAGAGTCACGCAGGGTAACAGTCCTGTTGAACACAAGCTTCTCAGGCGTCGAGTCCGTGTCCACAGCAAAGTAGCCTGGAATCGCATCCAAAAGCATGACAATCAGCTGCGTTGAGAGGATACAGAGAGGAACACTGACAGTATATACAGGTTCAGAGATTTTACCAAGCCGCTCAAACTGGAACTTGTCACCGAGGACTGCGGTCGCAAGTGACGGTACAGCATAGGCACCCTTTACAATCTCTTTCGAGTTCGGGTTAAGGTCGCCGAGCCAATCTTCCAGTTCAGCAGGATTCTAAGAGTGCAAGACATTCATCAGTCCAGTCCACACAAATTTGTAATGACAGCAAGGCAGCAGCAAAACTATACCTCTGATAGGAATAATTTCTCGAATAATCTTATTTCGACCTTCAACGGCTCAACTCCAGGTGCTGGCTCGGCAACCCAGTGCAGAACACCCTGAACAAAGATGCAAACCAAGTCAACATCTGGAATGTATTTTATTGAGTCCCAACTCCTTAACTAGATTTGTCAGATTTGAAAAGATTCAAAATTACCAGTTACCTTAGGTTTAGAAGTCTTTGAGGGGTCATACTCAGCTCGAATTTCAACAATTTCATCTGGACTATCACCGTAAATAACCTCTGTGCATTTTATCGGGAATGCGTACCTAGTAATTAAATAGACAAGTACCATGTTGTAAACATGCTGATATGGAGTAAATTCAGATCAACACAAGAACAGTGGTTCTATATCAATTACCTTAGCAGAGCAGATTTACCAGGAGCTAGCCCATAGTAATCTTTTGAGTCCTTAAGGCGAAAATCAGTTTTTTCAATGTAGACAGTTCTTGAGAAAGGAACCTGTAATATAGGTAGCGTGTAACAAGTTATGAATATTTCTGTTACTGCAATTTTTTATTGTGTTCTTCTGGCAGAATTTTAAGCAAGGTGTGCCATAACAAAAACACCTATTCAGCTAGTCTTCCAATCATATACTGAACAAAAGAGGCACCTTGTAGTAGGACGAAGCGTCATCAGCAGGAGCATCGGGCCACTTTTTTCCATCAAGGTCTATGACTTTTCCATCTTCCAAGTTAGTTATCACAACCTAATTTAGCAAAGGGGGGCACCATCAGTGTTTTAGGAAGTTTCTAAAGGCTGAAGACATGGAGTGGTTTGCAGCAGGAACTGAATGCCAAACCTTTAGAGGATGCAGAACAACCATGGTTCGAGAAGCTGTTTTATTAAGTTCTTCTCTGATATGATATTCGAGACGGTCGACGCGGATTAAGCTGTTGTCACTGCACATAAAGAATATGAAGGGCATATCAGTAGCAGAAACAGAAATTTTGTGGTTGAGCATCTGGCCCAAAGCACCATTCATGCAAGCCATCTGTTTACTGTTATTCATTTGTTTACCTTCTTGTTATCCCAATGCCACGGATAAATGAATTTATTGCAGTTGCTGACACTCCCCGTCGCCGCAGTCCTGCCAGTGTTAACAGACGAGGATCATCCCACCCATCTACCCACTTCTCTGTCACAAGCCGATTCAACTGCAACACAACAAATAAGGACAGCAGATATCCGTAAATATATAGATCCAAGAGGGTAATATTGATTTCTCGATTCTTAAACATACCTTTCTTTTAGACATCACAGTATTTGATATGTTCAGCCTTGAATACTCCCATACATGAGGCTGGTACAAGCCCAGGGCAACAAGTAGCCAGTAGTATGATGGGCGACGTATATCAAACTCAAGTGTGCACAGCTAGTGAATAACCAAACTCAGTTAGTCATGGTATAGTTCAAACATGTCAAAGCTATTTTGGGAAGGGAAACTCACTGAGTGTGTGATGTTTTCAAATGAGTCCACCATGCAATGGGCATAATCATAGCTTGGATAGATACACCATTTGTCACCAGCATGTGGATGAGGAGTGAACTATATGGGCATCAAAGAATTGAGTTATCTATTTATGAGATATCGTCATTTGATTCATCAATCGAGTTGTGTAACTTACTTTTATTCTATATGCAATTAAATCTGACATGTTTTTGTTATCATTCTGCATGTCCTGCTTCATTCGGAGAGTTGCTGCGCCCTCAGCAATCACCCCACGTCGCATGTCTTCAAATAATTTCAATGACTCTTCAATGGGCCTATCCCTCCATGGACTATCCATCTTCTTTTCCCTGTACTCCTTGATCTGTTCTCCAGTCTGGCAATCATATAAGAGTGAGAATTTGCACGATTTATTTCTCAAGGACTCTACTTAGATGTCCATTTCCTCCTTTCACATTTACAAGTGCACCATGATCAAGAATAGAGAAAAGAAAAGAACCTGGTGATCCACATAGGCTAGTCCCTTCCGTATTAACTCAACTGCATGCTCATATAAAGCTTGGAAATAATCACTTGTATATGTAACTTTGTAGGGCTCCCATCCCATCCACTTGACTATCTCCTGAATGTGATCAATATATTCCTTCTTTTCAGCTTCTGGATTTGTGTCATCAAACCTGTTGTTCATAGTCTCATGAATGAGTGCAAAAAGAACTGGAGCAGCAAGAATTTTAAGCAAGCATTTCTAGACCAAACAAAATAATCAGAACTCTGGATTAAAAATGAAATATATAATTAAATAGATGCAGTATATAATGTAAGCAAAGAAGCATAAAATTTTCAAGGGGTATTTATTCCATGGCATATTCAAGGCAGATATGAGTTGATAAATAAGTAGTTGGTAAAAATTGCCCTTGAAGCAGCATGAACAGGCCAGGAAAGGATATAAATGGCAAGCAGGAGAAAACTGTTTGAAGTGGAAAAATATGTTTACCTAAGGTAACAATGACCATTCCGTTCTTTAGCCAGTCCAAAATCAATAAACATAGCCTGAATCAGATGAAGAATGTAAGCATAATTCCAATTTCATGCAAGTGGTATAATATGGAAATGCTCTCATAAAGATTATAAACCTTAGCATGACCGATATGAAGATATCCATTAGGTTCTGGCGGGAAACGGGTCATCACTTTTCCACCAGTTGCCATAAGATGTTTCTCTAAAATCTCCTTTGTGTTATGCGCCCTCCATATGTCCCCATTGCTGAAGAATATTTCTGTATGAACCTAGCTCATGAAAAGAAATAAAAAACACTTCAGTTGATTTTTTACAAGTGATAACCAAAACTCAAAAAAACAACCAATGAAAGTGCTTAGATGAATAACAGTGACCACATGGGGATATCAGAGTAGTGTGCAGAATTAGAATACTAACAGAAATTTAATAAATTTAACTCACAGTTTATGATACCTTGTTGTTTTCTGCTGGCTGAGGAAATATAGTGTATGGATTCAGTTCCTCCTCAGATGGCGGGGCAGCAGCGGCTACTGCAACTTTTTTCTCCTGTTTCACAGAAAGGACAGCTAGCAAATTTAATAATCACAATAACCAAACCGTCAAACTTTAACGAAAGGGTCCACTTCAGCTCACCAACCTCAACTTTTGCTGGTTTTTCCTTCTTCTTCTTCACTGGTTTTACATTGTCAGCTTCCGTCTTTGGGCCTAGTATCTCTGCCAGCCTCTTCTCAATCTCCTCCTGCATGCACAAAATATTTAGAGGTTCAAAATAGTTAATACAACCAAAAGAAGTCAAGTGCTGCATTTAGCACTGTTCTGCACCTTTGTCGCCTTGGCATCACCCCAGGGATGCTTCTTCCTAACCTGGCCGCATAGGCTACCGACTGGAAGAATGATAAGCAGGATAAAGGATCAGTTCCAGCGAGTAATTAATCACAAAATCGAGCATATAAAAGTGAATTGAAAGCCAACCATTTATATGATAACGCTGCTCTAATATAGCTTCCATATTTTCCTTTAGAACCCCGGCGACAGTTGAATGAATCTCTTCAATTGAAACAACCACACCTGCAGTTACACATCACGCTCGAACCAATAAGGTGGTCTGTTGAAAGAATTGGCTGACAATATGCTACTCCAAAGAAATGTGTTCCTTTCATATCTGATCATAGAAAATGTGAAATTATCCTATATGGCTTATATTAGCATCCAAACAACCATATTACCAAGTCTCCGTTGTAAATTATCTTTAGCATCCAGTTAGTGAATGTGGCATATGTCAGTTATAATTTGCAGAAGCACATATACTTGTATGGAAAAAAGACACACCTACACCACAGGCTTCTTCAAACTTTCCAATATCCAAGGACTCAGGACCAACATTAGTAAGAAATGACAGAGCAGCATCTAGCTGTGCTGGGCTCTTTATCTGAAATGGTGACATAAAGAGATACATCAGATTGACAGAGACGAATGAGCTTTGAAACAGAGTTCACTATTCATCTACGCTCCCGAAAAGGAAGACATAATGCAAACTGATTGCTGAAAGTAGATTGGAGAACGTAAAAGGTAGTACATATACCTTTGTCGAAACAATATAGTTGATGAGAGCAGGACGATGGACAAGGGCGTTGTTTGGGTATTTAGTGGCAACCTATTTCATCCAAGTGCACCCTTGTAAGTCACACATAAAAAATCTCAAATGTATAAAATACAGAAAAATGACGGTACTCACTGCATAGAGAAGATTTCCTACTGACTTGTCAGATTCACCTATACCAGCCTGTTCATAGACAGATCCAGTTAAAAGGAAACCCATGGTATGCTTTGAATAGATAAACGTCACTGTTTTGGTCATAGTAATTCAACGCAGCTTGCAGCACGGAATAGCAGAAATAAAATAGTAAGAAAGCATACTATAAACCATAACTGAAAACTAGCACGGTCAGCTACACTATGAAAAGCACTCTGTTGTAAAAACAACTCATGTAATACTGAAGATTCAACGAGGCATCCCTTTCAAAATCATGACATCATTGAAAGACTGCAGATAGGGCAACATCATCCTTCCATATTTTCAGATGCATAATAATAAGAGAGTTAACATTGAAACATGGGGTCAGCCCGGACAAAAATCTCACTAAGCTTCAAGGAGATCAGTCATAGACATGTACTGGTAGGCTTCAAGGAGATCAGTCATAGACATGTACTGGTAGGAAAGACCGTTGATGAAATTGGAGCAGCGATAATTCCATTCTATCGGCTAGAAAAAAAGGATACTATTAGAATTCAGTCATAGGTGTTAGATTTAGGCATCTCTAGATCAGACCTACTGTTCAATTGCCACAGGCGAGCTGGGACGAGCTAATTAGGAAAACAATAGTACAGGTTTCACATAGATCTCGGTAAAACCAGACATCTCTTAGTCCCTTCATTAAGAATTCTAGCACCAGAACAACTACATCCCACACAACACTATGAACCAGCTAAACGCAAAGTAATCCCTAAGCACGGCAGCGAGCACACAAAGCATCCCTCGTCCAATTCGAGAAGGCGTGCGTCGTTACCTCGGCTATGACGGCGGCTAGGTTGGCGGTGACCTTGCTGTTGACGAGCGCGTTCTCCGCCGTGCGCTGGTCGAGGCCGAGCGCCAGCAGCGTCTCCAGCTTCAGGGCCGGGGCCTTCTCCCCATCGACTCCGGTGACCATCGCCAACGCCGGCGCCTCCCGCTACGGCAGAGAGGGGGGGCACGGGAACCGGAGGGAGAGTAGTGCGAGGCGTTGTGCGCTCGCCGCGCCGGTTGGAGAGCTCGTGGAGAGGCGGGGGCGGAGGCTGGAGAGGCGAGGCCGGCGGCGGAGGGAACCCTTGCTCGACAGGGAATAGAAGCGACGCGGGTCGGGACTCGGGAGTGACTCGGGGTCGATGCGTTTGTGCGGATTGGGGGAAAGCTTGTGTGTGGGTTTTGGCCGGAAATAAACCCTCACGGCCCACGCTGTATGTGGGACCCGCACGCGTGGGGTCATGTGGCAGTGACACGTTGTTTGAGTGGAGTGGAGTTCACGGTGGCTGGCGAGTTTTTTAGATGGACGACGGCAAACTGGGCATCGTCACGTGGATTTTTGTTCGGGCAGTTTGGGCCGTCCATTTCTGCGGGCCGTGTGTGGAGTCACGATCACTCTTGTGCTTCTCTTCTTTTGGAGCCTTGACTTGCACGGCGTTTGACCTCTGAAATACGATGGACTTGGCTGCCACGGTACCTCTTCTATGTGGATTGGATACCGGGAGATTCTGGTTCTCGAGAATCTTTTTGTTTGTTGTCAAGAGATGCGTCATGAGGTATCATAGATTCACGTTCGGGGAATGAGATGGTCACGTCTTTTTCGAACAACGGAAGCTCCTCCAAGGACACTCAAAAATAAATAAATTTACAACTTAGCCCTATAATTTTACATAGAGAACCATTATGGGCATGTGTAGGCAGATTGTCTTTAGCCTAACACGACTACTTTCTACTAACACAGGGGCGGAGGACCCCTTCGGGCGAGGTAGGGCGGCCGCCCTACCTTGATTTTTGCCAAAAAGTCAAGTATCCATGCATCCGTAGACCGTAGTAGATCGTGTTTGTTCAGATTCATTCGATCTGTCGTCAGTTTACAGGACGTTTGGAGAAGAAAGGGGATAGCTGGGCTGCGTACCGGGACTCTTTGGGCCAAGTTGGAGGCGCACTGGCCCGCTCGACACAACTCCGTTCCTTTGTTCCATCGAGACAGGATTCCCTACCCTAAAAAAAACAAAATTATCGAGACAGGATTCCCGATCAAAGACTACACGTAGGTGTCAGTGGCTCTCGTTTGTGTTCTATTTACCCGTTTAGCGTTTGGGACAGGCTAACCACTCGTACAAGTACAACCAGAACTGGCTGGTTTCACATCAAAAAGAAAAACGCCTGGTTTGAAATATGCTCGTTAATTAAGAAGCATTTTTCACTTTTGGTAATCTACACGATATAAGAATTGCATGGATTTTTCTCTATCATTATTCTAAACACACATTTTGTTTTAGCCACAAGCTGCATATTTCTTAGCTGGTGCAAAAATAGTAGTATTCTATTCTAATACGGAGTACGTGACACAGAGCCTGCCTTTAGGAAATACTTTTGATCTTTTCATCAAATAGATTACTCCATACCTACTTTAGAGTTTGCCCTACCTTAATTTTTTTTCGTCCTCCGCCACTGACTAACATCAACCCTATCTAAACTAATAAACCTATTCTACATTAGGGATAAATGGTCCAAACCTTTGGGACAAAGAAGATCACTCTACTATTTGTTGGCATGACAAATATTGAATAGTTTGCCTGCTTTTTCTTGCTTACTACAGTTTTATTTTTTCGCCACCATTGACCAATTCACGGACAATCAAACTCTTGGCTAGCCAAATTTTTGGTAGATCGAACACATGATTTAGCTGACCAACGCGTGAGTGAATAGCTTTTCTTCTCGGCGCGCTCGGCATAACGTGTACTGTTTGAAGGGAAGGCGGGGCTTGACGGGGCGCAACATATCCGTGGCTCTCGTGCCCCCGTCCAAGTGCAGGATTTTTTTGTGGCTCGCTTTGAAGAGCGGGTGTTTGGACGGTCGACCACCTCAGCAAGTAGAGTTAGCAGCACCACCTTGCGTTCTTGTTCTATGATCAATAGGGAAAAGCCAACGACCACTTACTCGTAAGGTGTGTGAAGAGGATGTGACCTCAACAGTCCACATGGTGAGGGACCTGGTGTTTCGTAAGGGAAAAGGTGATGGTGGACTACTCGGCTAGACGGGTTACTGCTTGCCTGATTCTTATTTACTTGATGAACATATTACAGGGTATCGTCCGGATTGAATCTAGCGCAATTCTGGATTTAAGGTTCGTTGTTCTGCTATGACACATCCAGTGCTTTATATAGGTAGGCGGGTCGCAGGGGCCTTACATGAGTAGAACTCGATGTTGAGTCGTTTTAAACCTTTCCTAATTCTCTAGACAAGTCCTTCTTTTAGTAAGCTCCAACTTGGGCTTTCTTATGCGCTTCAATACGGTAGTCTGAAGGCCTTCCATAGGCACCCCCTGTCAAGCTGCACCCGAGAGGCCCATTGTGGGGGGTCTTTCGGCTGCCCCCACATCAGTAGCCCCCCGAGTGTCTGATGGAGTCGAAGACTCGATCAAGGGACTCAAATTCCGAATAAAGAGCGACTCGAATACATTTTTGTATCTAGTTTTGAAGGATATGACTCTTCGATCTACTCGACTGGTCGAGGTCAATTAATCTCACTCATGAGAAAACACCATTGGCATACTCAGACTTCTAGTTATCAGGCTCGAACCTGGAAAAACCTAGGGTAACTTGACTCGTGTCGCTGAGGCCTTATCGAGTCAAATTTCAGTTGTCAGTTATTTTACCCAACACGTCCATCAGGATTTTCATCACACATGTTGGTATGGAAAAATACCGGGTAGTGCAGCAGAGGTGCAACTCCCAGGCCGTTGGAACTAATCCGCGGGTCTTACCTTCATGCAATGAGCACGACATCCAGAGTTTAAACATAGTCGTGCGATCTGGGAAATCGAGTGCTTTGGCACAACTCGCTCGAGTTGTCTATTGGTGTCATAGAGGAGAAAATCTTGACTCGTATGTTTTCCCCGTGACCTCGTACACTATGCAACAGTTAACTAAAATTTGAGTGATATTTCCGATCACTTTAGTCACCTAAAAGTGAGTAGTATTTCTGATCACTCGTTCTTTTTTCCGCCGAGTGGCAGCGTCACCTAATGACGTACCCTCTCTGTTTTTCTGTCAGTAGATGAGACGTTTCCTCAGACACGCTTATCTTGTCAGAAGATAACTTGCATGGACTAACTTTGACCACTTTCTGACCGTTCAAGCTCCATTTTCACTCCATTAGTGAGCATGTCAAGAATGGAGAGGTGAAGACTCGCAAAGTGCACACGGATCTAAATATGGCAGATCCGTTGGCTAAACCTCTCTCAAGGGAAAAACATGATAAACACCAGAACTCCATGGGTGTTAGATAAACACCTAGTGTAAGTGGAAGACTGAAGGGAATATGTCCGAGAGGAAATAATAAAGTGGTTATTATCTTATTCCTTATTTATGATGAATGTTTATTTCTCATGCTAGTATTGTATTAACCGGAAGTGTTGATACATGTGTGTTTAATAAACAGACAGAGGTTCCTAGTAACGCCTCTTGTTTAACTAGCTCGTTGATTAACTGATGATCAAGGTTTCTTGATCATGAAAATTGGATGTTGTTAATAACGGGGTCATGTCGTTAGGAGAATGATGTGATGAACATAGACCCAAATTAAGTATAACAATACGATCAAGTCATTTAGTTTATATTGTTATATCTTGCATACGAAGTAACCTTATTCTTAGACCATGAATCATGTCAATCACTAATACCGGAAGGGTGTTTTGATGATATCAAACGTCACACCATAACAGGGTGACTATAAAGGTGGCGTTAGGTATTTGAAAAGTGTTAGTTGAGGCTCATGGATAAAGAGTGGGATTTGTCCATCCAAAATGATGGAGAGATATAGTCTGGACCATCTTGGTGATATCACATCGACACCGATTGCAAGCACGTGACTAGGACAAAGGCATGTAATATTACGGAACAAGTAAAAGAGTACTTGTAGGTAACGAGATCGAACAAGGTATGGTTGATACCGATGATCGGATCTCGAACAAGTAAAATATCGCGAGACGAAGGGAATTAATTACCACGTTGATGGTTCACACGATCACAAGATTCAACGTTTGAATATATAGGTTGATGCCACTGACGATGGTGATGGCGCCTCACCGGTGTCAGGAACAACATGGAACCTGCACACAACACAACCAAAATATTTTGTCCCAACGGTACAGTGAGGTTGTCAATCTCACCGGTCTTGCTGAAAACAAAGATTAGACGTATAGTGTGGAAAATGGTGTATGCTTGCAGTAAGTAAAGAAAACAGGAAATTTTTGTGGTTTGTTTAACAGTGTAAGAAGATGGACCGGGGTTCATAGGTTCACTAGTGGTGTCTCTCCATAAAAGATAACATGCTGGGTGAACAAATTACAGCTCGGCAATTGACAAATAAAGGTTGCACCATAGTGCACATTCATGACATGATGACTACTATGATATTTAGTGCGGGCATTACAACAATATACATAGACTGTAATCCAACTGCATCTATGACTAATAATCCACCCTCAGGTTATCATCCGAACCCCCTTAGGTATTAAGTTGCAAGCAACAGATAATTGCATTAAACAATGTGTGTAAGGTAAGCAATGATTGTACACACGGGCACTCACACCGCTGTTTTCTCCCTAGTGGCAACAGCACATCCTCCCTCGTCATGTTTCTGTCACTCGAGCACAGGCGAAAAGGAGGCATGAACCCACTATCTAGCATAAATACTCCCTGTTGAAGTCACTAGCAACTACTTGGCCAGAGCAACCAGTAGCAACGGAAAGCATGCAAGATCACAAATAACATATGCAATAAAGACTATAATCAACTTGGCATAAGTTCAATACTCATCGGATCCCAGCAAACATAGCATATATAATTACATAAGATCAATCTCGATCATGATAGGCAGCTCACGAGATCTAAACATGGAGGCACATCAGGAGAAGACAACCATGTAGCTACTGCTATGGACCCGTAATCCAAGGATGAACTACTCACGCATCACTCCGGAGGCAGGCATGGTGATGGAGAAGCCTCCGGTGATGATTTCCTCTCCGGCAGGGTGCCGAGAGACAGCTTCAGAACCCCTGATCTAGGGTTGACAACGACGGTGGCTGCGGAACTTTTCGGGGATATTTGACCAGGTGTCTAGGGTTTTCCATACGGGGGGAATAAATAGGCGAAAGGGCAAAGGTGGTGGACCCCTGGGGTCCCCACACCACCAGCTGGAGCGGCCACGGAGAGGCCGCGCCACCCCATGGTGTGGCCCCCCTGGTGCCCGTCTTCGACTCTTCTTTGGTCTTCTGGATGCTTCCGAGGAAAATAGGCACTCGGGCTTTGTGGGGTCCAATTCCGAGAATGTTTCCAGAACGACTTTTCTGAAATAAAAAACAGCAGAAAACAGGGAACTGGCACTTGGCATCTTGTTAATAGGTTAGTCCAAGAAAACGAGTAAAAATGCTATAAAGAAGGGAGAAAAATGTAGCAGTTGGCATAATATTATCATGGAACATCATAAATTATAGACACGTTGGAGAAGTATCAAGCATCCCCAAGCTTAGCTCTTACTCGTCCTCGAGTAGGTAAACGATAAAACACAATAATTTCTGGGGTGACATGCTACTATCATAAACTTGATCATTATAATTTAAAAGCATATGTACGTTGAGATCATAGAACTTCAAACACAAACATGATAAATAGAACTTTAATAATAAAGCATAGCAATCACTTTGCATCATGAAGAGTATCTTAAATAAAGGATCATGGATAATAATACAAAGAAAGATAAACATGTGTTTCAGGTATAGAGAAAGCATGGCAAAGTGGTAATTCGCTAGTCCTTACGAGTGGGACAAAACATAAATGCCAGGACACCTTCAAAGTTCATGAGGAAGACTAGAGAAAATAATTTAAGAACAAATATTATCACATCATGAATCAATTATTGATGTTTATGGGACAAATGCACATAAAACTCAGAATGGCAAAAATGCTCTCTCAATTGTGCATAAAGTTAGAAGATGGAGACTCAACATAAAAGTAAAAGAAAGACCCTTCGCGGAGGGAAGCAAGGATCACTCATGTGCTAGAGCTTTTTATTTTATTAAACAGAGGTATTAAAAGTTTGACACTCCTCCCATCCATCTTTCACAAACCATGGCTAACCGAATCCTCGGGTGCCTGCCAACAATCACATACCGTGGAGGAGTGTCTATATTTTAGGAGAGGTGTATGTTAATGTTAACGAATGGTAAACAGACAATACAATACGTCACAAGCCAACTGGATTCACAAGAGCGGCTCCCATATGAAGGACGCATCTGGGTAGAAGGTCATCCCTCTTTCTCTTTTATTTACACAATTATGCTTTGATTGATTAATCAGGGGCAAAAATAGTGAAGAGAATTTGTTTGTATTAATTTGGGGCTGGGCAGCCCGCTGTCGGCTCTTCTATCATTTGGATAAGCGGATGAAGCGACTAGTACAGGGTGTGAAATCCAATCAACAAGTGAGATAAAGATTCTCCATTGACGTCCTCACGAGCAAAAACAAGAACACAAAACATGAGTAATTTTGAAAGTTTTAAAGGTAACACATGAGCAATTTACTTGGAGTGGCAGTGAAATACTACATGTAGGTAGGTATGGTGGACACAATGGGAAAACTTTGGTTTTAGGGATTTTGGATGCACGTGTAGAATTCCATACTCGGTACAGGTGGAGGCTAGCAAAAGACTGGGAGCGACAAATCAAGAGAGCATAAGAGCCATAATCATGCATAGCGACATAAACATCATTAAGTAAAGCATAAGCGGTATCACAAGTTCAAAAACTAAGTGTTCATGGAGGCTATTCGTGACTGGTTCATAGTCATAAACATGGTGTGAGCATGCGCCAAGTCAACCAAATAAAACATTCGAAAGAGAATACCATAAATTCATGATTTACTATGACAAGAACAACTCATGAATCTTTCAATGGCATATTAAACACTCTCAGCTATTTGAGGCTATTCATGCTACTCAATAACCACAAGGCTTTAAAACTAAAATAACATTTAGCATGTCATAAAAAAGTTCTAGCCACAGTCTATACAAGCTTCTACTTGCACTGTTATAAATTCTACATCAAGCAACAGTTTCTTTTCCCAACAAGCACCATACAAGATATGTTTTTTTTAAAATACTCTTTATGATACAGTAAGAAAACATGAGAGTACTCATATAACACTACTAAAACTAACAACTCTGATAAGAGATGCATGCAAAACAGGAGCTAAATAAATGCAGCAGCCAGACAAAGATTAAGAATACAACATATTCCCATGAAAAAGCGGAGCGTGTCACTCTCCAATAAAAGAATGCTGGGTTCCAACCACGCTTATTGCAAAAATAAAAATAAAACTTAAAGCAAAAATAAAAGACACTCCAAGTAAAGCACATAAGATGTGACCGAATAAAAATATAGTTTCATTAGAAGTGACCTGATAATTTATCGATGAAGAAGGGGATGCCTTGGGCATCCCCAAATTTAGACGCTTGAGTCTTCTTGGAATTTGCTGGGATGTACCACCGGGGCATCCCCAAGCTTAGTATTTTCACTCTTCTTGATCACATCATATCATCCTCTTCTCTTCACTCTTGAAAACTTCCTTCACACCAAACTTCTCACAATCTTCATTAGCAACGTTAGTGCAATCGAAATAATAAATTCATATGGTTCAGTTTCAACACAAGACTAACACTAACAAACACATTAGCTAATTTCACAACTTCATTTAAAACTCCTTTTCTCAAAATAACACCAAAAGAAAAAAATTAAGATGCAAATGCAATTATTGGCAGAAATCTATCAAAACAGGACAGCAGGTAAAGATGATTTTTTTCGAAAATCTTCTGTTTCTCAAATCAAAAAGTGTTCAACTATAAAATGTTGCGTATATAGCCCAGGATTACTCACAAAAAAACGCAGGTCATTTTGAATTTTTTGTGATTTTATACGGATTTAACAGTGGACAGCAGAAATCTTTTTCCTGCGCAGAAATCCGAAATATAGTCTCAAGTTTCCACTAGAGGCTTTACTTGGTTCAACAAAAACACAAAAGAAAAGATACAGAGGGTTTATAAGGAAATATACAACACCCAGGTGCAAAGAACACAAAAGAAAACGACGGAAAATGGGTTGAAATCGGGAAATAAAACGGGTTGTCTCCCGGTAGCGCTTTTCTTTAACGCCTTTTAGCTAGGCACATAAAGCCAGAAAATGCTCACGTAAGAAATATGAGTTAAGAAAAAGAGAGCATCAAGAGGCAAGTATAAAACAAATTTAAGTCTAACCCACTTCCTATGTATAGGAATATTGTAAATAAATAAATTAAGGAAGCTCAAACTAGGAATCATGGGAAGGTAGAACAAGAGCAATTTCAAAACTTTCAACAAAAAGAGAGGTGTTTTAGTAACATGAAAATTCCTACAACCATATTTTCCTCTCTCAAAATAATTTCCAGTAGCGTCATGAACAAACTCAACAAGATAATTATCACATAAAGCATGTTTGTCATGGTTTAAAATCACACAATTCATATCAAGCTCAAAAATAGTGGGATCAAAATTTAAAATCAGCTCCTCTTTTTTCCCACTTTTAGCAATAGAAAAACAAGATGATTGATCACTCATAAAAGGTATAGGACACATTATAGCAATCCTATTATCAGTAGCATTATGATTTATGACATCAAGTAACATAGGACCATCATCAAGAGCATTATCATATAAATTTTCTAAGCAAACTTCCTCATTATCATGCATATGAATAGTTGGAATAAATAGAGTATTCTCGTAGAATTTACCAAAGTAGCATGTATTATCATAAATAACAGTAGCAATATCATTCTCACAAGTTTCATCCATAGTAGTATCAATATCACAAGTATAGCAAGTATCAATTTCATCAAAAAAGGGATATTTCAAAAGAATCAATAGGATCATCACTTTCATCAAATAATGTATGAGTTAAAGAGTTACTCTCATTGGGAGGTAGACATGGGTTCCATTCTTCCTCCTCTTGATCATCACTCTCCTTCTCTTTTTCATCCAATGAGCTTCCAGATTCAGCAATTTCTTCTTCCATAGGCTCCTGCAAGGCATTAGTCTCTTCCTTAGGTTGAGAGCATTTATTAAGATATTCCCTTATGTAGTAATTACAATCCTTGTAATTATCAAAGAAATATTCAAGTATAGCATAAATGTCATATTTATAAGGTGCATCATCAATACTTTCAAGCAAATAGGCAATTTCAAATGCACCCTTCCAAGCAATAAATTCTTCAATATGTTCCACATCATAAAATTCATAATTTCCTTTAACATAAGAAGATATGGTAACATTATCATTATACTCACATTGAAAAGGGAGGTGTTTATACCTCCTACAGCAGCGAGATTTATCAAAGCAATAAGTAACATTAGAAGTAGAGCACAATTTTCTAGCATAGTCATGCAATTTATTATTTTGTTCCCATAAGTGTATTCTTTTTTGTGACAAGCGGTGTTCATTATAATATGTTTGTTGTTCATCCGTGAACCCACCTTGCATATAAGCTCTAGTTTCAAAGACATTAACCATTGGTAGCAAGCATGATAAAAGCAAAAATAACAACTAGTATAAGAACTAATATTTTTATGTTTTTTTATATAGAGATGCAAACAAGACAAAATAAAATAATACAAGCAAAACTAAAACAAAGTAAAGAGAATGGAAGTGGGAGACTCCCCATGCTAGAAGACTTCTTTCTCCCCGGCAACTGCGCCAGAAATTCCTTGATGCTTGCGATGGTGTGTTGGAAACCCCAAGAGGAGGGTTTGATGAGAAAGCGGTAAGAATTTCCCTCAGTTAAGAACCAATGTTATCAATCCAGTAGGAGGAAAAGGATCTTGGGAAGGTTGATGCCACTGACGGTGGTGATGGCGCCTCATCGGTGTCAGCAACAACGTGGAACCTGCACACAACATAACCAAAATACTTTGTCCCAATGGTACAGTGAGGTTGTCAATCTCACCGGTCTTGCTGAAAATAAAGATTAGATGTATAGTGTGGAAAATGGTGTATGCTTGCAGTAAGTAAAGAAAGCAGGAAATTGTTGTGGTTTGTTTAACAATGTAAGAAGATGGACCGGGGTTCATAGGTTCACTAGTGGTGTCTCTCCATAAAAGATAACATGTTTGGTGAACAAATTACAACTGGGCAATTGACAAATAAAGGTTACACGGTAGTGCACATTCATGACATGATGACTACTATGATATTTAGTGCGGGCATTACAACAATATACATAGACCGTAATCCAACTGCATCTATGACTAATAATCCACCCTCAGGTTATCATCCGAACCCCCTTAGGTATTAAATGGCAAGAAACAGATAATTTTAAACAATGTGTGTAAGGTAAGCAATGATTGTACACGCGGGCACTCACACTGTTGTTTTCTCCCTAGTGGCAACAACACATCCTCCCCCTTCACGTTTCTGTCACTCGAGCACAGGGGAAAAGGAGGCGTGAACCCACTATCTAGCAGAAATACTCCCTCTTGGAGTCACTAGCAACTACTTGGCCAGAGCAACCACTAGCAACGGAAAGCATGCAAGATCACAAATAACATATGCAATAAAGACTATAATCAACTTGGCATAAGTTCAATATTCATCGGATCCCAGCAAACACGGCATATAGAATTACATAAGATGAATCTCGATCATGGTAGGCAGCTCACGAGATCTAAACATGGATGCATATGAGGAGAAGACAACCATATAGCTACTGCTATGGACCCGTAGTCCAAGGATGAACTACTCACGCATCACTCCGGAGGCAGGCATGGTAATGGAGAAGCCTCCGGTGATGATTTCCTCTCCGGCAGGATGCCGGGAGACAGCTTCAGAACCCCCTGATCTAGGGTTGACGGTGACGGCGGCTACGGAACTTTTCGGGGATATTTGATCAGGTGTCTAGGGTTTTCCATCTGGGGGAGTAAATAGGCGAAAGGGCAAAGGCGGTGGAGCCCTGGGGGCCCCACACCACCAGCTGGCCCAGCTAGGGGGGAGGTCGCGCCACCCCATGGTGTGGCCCCCTGGTGCCCGTCTTTGACTCTTCTTTGGTCTTTTGGATGCTTCCAGGGAAAATAGGCACTTCGGGCTTTGTGGGGTCCAATTCCGAGAATGTTTCCATAACAAATTTTCTGAAATAAAAATCAGCAGAAAACGGGGAACTGTCACTTGGCATCTTGTTAATAGGTTAGTCCCGGAAACCGAGTAAAAATACTATAAAGAAGGGAGAAAATATGTAGCGATTGTCATAATATTATCATGGAGCATCTGAATTTATAGATACGTTGGAGACGTATCAATCCGCTACACTTGTGGGTCATCAAGACTATTTTCTGGCACCCGTTGTCGGGGAGTGTAGCTCTGTTGTAATTGGAATTGGTAAGGAAACCTTTTGCTATAAGTGATGTTTTATCACTGTCTGTTTATTTTGCTTAATCATGGAATCCTTATTGTTGGTTATATGTTTTGGAATGACTCCTCCACCACTCGAGTGGTAGAGAGAAGTTCCCCATATACTGAAATTGTCCCTTTTGAAATACCTATTGGAATTGTTGATTGTGTTATGGATAACTGTTATGTCGGTGATGGAACGGTCCATCCCGATGAGCACCTGCTTTATATTAAAGAACTATGTGGATTATTTAAGATTGAAGGTGTCTCTAGAGACCTAATGATGAGGAAGTTATTTTCTATATCACTGAAAGAAAGAGCATGGGAATGATATAAGTTATTGGATGATCCACATTTGCTGGTTTGAAGGAGCTTACATCTCTCTTTTATTTCAAATTTTATCTTCTTCATGAATTTTTTTTTTAAAAAATGGCCTCGTGATGGAGAAAGTATTGCCCAAGCTTGGGGGATTCTGAAAACATTAATGCTTAAATGCCCCAATCATAAGCTTCCCAAGAAGATTATCATTAATATTTTTTTTGCAAGGCTTTCACGTCATGACAAGGACCTTCTTGATGCCTCTTATAATGGTTCTTTCACGAACAAGAATATTGATGCTAAATGGGATCTTATTAAATAATTAAACATAATACTAAAGATTGGGAGATGGACAAAGGTAAAGAGCCAGGTATAAACTATGAACATGGTTGTCCTTTGCTGAAACTGAAAAATTTAATATGCTTAGTGCTAAATGTGGGTTCGATTCTCAAGTAATTGTTGAACTTTCTAAAACCTTTGCCTCTCATGCTACTATTCCCAAAGTGAAGTGGAACAAGTATCATGAACCTTATAAGGATAACATTAAAGAGAGAAAAAATTCTCTAGTAGTGAAATACTTGTTAACACTGTTGATCCTATTTTACCAGCTGTTCACTTTGAAAAAACGTCTTTTCTTGTTAGAGTAAAAGAACATTCTTTTGCCAATGATATTGTGATAAGAAATTTATTGAACCTAAAGATCAAATAATTGTGGAACCTACGGTTTCTATAGTTAAATATCTTGTTGCTAGCAATATTGATGGTTGTGATATATATATATATATATATATATATATATATATATATATATATATAGGGTCGCGCTATTTGACACCCAGGGTATAGAATAGTTATTCTACACCCATCCTCTATCTCCTCAACCGTACATGATTTTTACGTCACGTAAATTTTGTCGTACTCCTTATGTCGAGTAGAACGTAATAAAATATATCCATGTCGTAACAAAATTAATTACGTGTTGCTACAAAATTATAACAAAAATAAACATATTTATGCTATTTCTATGACTTTTATGTCGCTATGAACCATATTTTTTATTTTTTACGCCGGTTTTTCTATTATGGATCAACTTAAACATAAATATTACATATGTAATATAATATTTTGAATTAGCAACACAAAATAAAATTTTGGGTACAGAATAAATTTTCAGCGCCCAGTGTGCCAAATAGGGTGTATATATATATATGTATGTGTGTATATATATATATATATATGTGTGTGTGTGTGTGTGTGTGTGTGTGTGTGTGTGTGTGTGTGTGTGAGGCTGCCTCTAACTTAGTGGCACCTAATAAACATCATAGACTTGTTGTTGGCACACCTGTTATTTCTGTGAAAATAGGTTATCATAATTATTATGGACTTTGCGATTTGGGATCAAGTGCAAGTGTCATGCTATTTTCTCTTTACCAATAAATAATGAATGAAATTACTCCGTGTGAAATTAAAGATGTTGATGTTACTATTCAGCTAGCCAATAGAAAAACTATTTCACGAGTGGGTATTGTAAGAGATGTTGAAGTTATTTGTGGTAAGGTAAAATACCCCGTTGAGTTTCTAATAATTGGTTCAGTCAAAGATAAAACTTGTCCTATTATATTTGGTAGACCTTTTCTTAATACATGTGGTGTTGTTATTGATTGTAAGAAAGAGAAAGTGTCTGTTAAATTTGGCGATGAACATTATGAATTCAATTTTAGTAAGATTGCTAGACAATGTCATGATAAAGAATTACCTAATGAAGATCTAGTTATTGAAAGAATTGCCTCTATTGCTATTCCACCTGATGATCATTTGCAGCAATTTATGTAAGAACATGAGAATGATACGTATTTGCATGAAAGAAATGAACTGGAGGATAATTTCCTCGACCAACCAGTTATTATCAAACACAATTTGTTTGTTGAATCTTTAAGGCCACCTTTACCACCTAATGGAGACCCATTGTTTGATCTTAAAGTTTCTCTCGACACCCTTAAATATGCTTATTTCGACGAAAATAAGATATATCTTGTTATTGTCAATGCTAACCTTTCAGAGTATAAGGAAGAACGTTTATTGCAAATACTCTGGAAACACCGCTAAGCTATTGGTTATACTTTGGATGATCTTAAAGGCATGATACGTCTCAAACGTATCTATAATTTCTGATGTTCCATGTTGTTTTTATGCCAATTGCTACGTGTTTTCTGTACACTTTATAGTATTTTTATGGATTTCCTGAGACTAACCTATTAACAAGATGCCACAGCGCGAGTTCATTTTTTTTTGCTGTTTTTGGTTTCAGAAAAGTTGTTCTGGAAATATTTTCGGAATTGGACGAAACAAAATCCCAGGGTCCTATTTTTTTTGTCACGTATATGGAATCTAGAGGAGACCCGGAGGGGGGACACCAGATGGCCACGCCATAGGGCGGCAGCCCCCCCTTGGTGGTGTCACCACGTGGTGTGGGCCCCTCGGGCGCACACCGACATCTCCCTTTTGCCTATATATACTCCTCCTCGGGAAAATCCTAAATACCCGAGCCTCCATCCATGAAAAGTTTCATATCCACTATCATCGTCAACCCTAGTTTGGGAGGGTTTTGAAGCTCTCCCCGACACCCTGTCGAGAGGGGAAATCATCACGGGAGGGCTCTACATCACCATGCCTGCCTCCGGAGTGATGCGTGAGTAGTTCATCCTTGTACTACGGGTCCATAGCAGTAGCTAGATGGTTGTCTTCTCCTTTTTATGCCACCATGTTTAGATCTTGTGAGCTGCCTAGCATGATCAAATCATCTATCTGTAATGCTACATGTTATGTTTGCTGGGATCCGATGAATATTGAATGCTATGTCAAGTTGATTATAGATCTATCATGTTTATGTTATTTGTGATCTTGCATGCTCTCCGTTACTAGTAGATCCTCTGGCCAAGTTGATGCTTGTAACTCCAAGAGGAAGTATTTATACTCGATTGTGGGTCATGCCTCCCTTGCATCTGTGCTCGAGTGATTGGAACGTGACGGATGGGAGATGTGTTATTGCCATTAGAGAGAAAACAACATTGTTTACATTACACACTTTGCTTAATGCAATTATCTGTTGCTTGCAACTTAATACCCAAGTATTGTTCGGATGATATTCTGATGGTGGATTATTAGTCATAGATGCAGTTGGATAATGGTCTATGTATTTTGTTGTAATGCTCGCATTAATCACATAGTAATCACCATGTCATGCATATGCACTACGGTGCAGCCATTATACCTGTAAATTTCCCTGTTGTAATTTGTTCACCACACATGTTATTTATCATTTATGGAGAGACACCACTGGGTAACGGTGGACCCTGGTCCATTTTCTCATACTGATAATACAACCACTTCAATTACTGTTTTCACGCAGTTTCCACTATTTTCACACTGGTAGTACTGTTTTACATTGTTCCCCTACTGTTTTCCACACCATACATTTAACCTCTTTGTTATCAGCAAAATCGGTGAGATTGACAACCTCACTGCTTCGTTGGGGCAAAGTGAATTGATTGTGTTGTGCAGGTTCCACGTTATTGTTGAACCGATAGTGCGCCCTACCACATCAACTGCATCAACCTTCAGAAGTTGCTTCTTTCTCCTACTGGTCAATTCAACATTGGTTTCTTTCTGAGGGAAAACTGCGGTTGTGCTCATCATACCTTCCACTTGGGGCTTCCCAATAAGTGCAAGGCATGCACCATCAATTACTTTAAGGACCCCAGACCGGCAGTCTGAAACCCTCCGTATGCATACATTCACGATCCCAGAAAGATCAGTCGTGAACAACATACACAGTTGGCACACAGAAATACATCATCCATTACACGAATACATAAAGGTATTACACATATATCACATGATCAAGTTTAACGCAACTGCCGCATGGGGCAGGCAACTTATCAAACACAGCGGAAGACAAATAAAACACAACGTAGTTGAGCCCAAGTCACGCCTTAACCTACAGGCTGCTGACCCGGAGACGATCCTAGTTCGCAAAGCCGTCAACTCCGTACTTCTCTTCATAGATATCCTTCGGAGGCTCCTTCTCAAAGTCTGGCAAGTAGATACCAGGGGCGAAACCATAATGAGTACATTTGAATGTACTCAGCAAGACATCCATCATATCACTTACCAACATGCAAGTATGCTTATATGGTGGAATAGGTAGGCTATAAATAGGGTTCACTACCAATGGTGTTCATATATGATGACACCACAGTTGCAGTCAAGTTTATCTGTATCTTCGTTGAGGAAGATACTTCAGAAGAAAAATAATATAGTTTTATTTCTCTTGAAGATATCACATGTACAAGAGATTTTGTAAAGCTTTGTTAAAGAATATTTTCTCTTTGCAAAACTTCTTGGAATCAGTTTCCAGAATTCTTGCTTAGAGTAGAAAAGGTTTTCTTTGCAAAACATTTTGTTTTGTATAACCACATCTGGCTTTTCATCATCGACGATACCTCCACGGTATAAGTTTCCATTCCTTTCCGAACTTCACAAGTTCAACACTTCCTTTCCAAAATTCCTTTTCAAAAACTTCCTTTTTGAAAACATTGACACAATGCTAGCTACATGGCCATTCAACTGTCCATATCCGAGGACGCGGCTTCTTCGAAAAAGTTATACTCTGCAGAGGTGTACACATCCACCAGATCCAGTACACCTCCCGTGAAACACCACGGACTGTAACAACAGTATGTAAACATCAGGTATCTGATCATAACCATCCACTATGTTCAAGCTAGAATATGCCTATCTCTCAGTTGAGTTTTGCCACAACCCCGGCACCGAGCTAATCCCCGCCAAGCCAGGATGCCTCAACTGATGCATCCGGAGGGAAAATTAATCCCACACTTTATATGTCTCCACGACATTCGGTTCAGAGGATCGCATCCCCTATAGCACATTGAGATAGCACACACTAATAAGAACAAACTTCAAGTTAAGCCCCTTTCCCATGTTGGGGTAGGGTGGCAGTACGGTAAAGGTTGTCCGGCGAAGACTAGGTTATGTGTCATTTTTGAAAACACCACTTTCTCAAAAATGACCACTTCCACATTCCTCCGGAGAACAAGGATCCGCCTTTTCTCCGGGTTTTTCCGTAAAGCCTTTGTTTTGTAGAATCACAATTTTAGGGTGTCCACTTAGGGACTAATATATTTGATGGTAATAAATACCATATGGTGGCTTATGGGCTTGGTATTACCAAGTTTAACTACTGGCATGATAGTAACCTATAATATAGTATAGTAGTAAATTCCACATCAAAAATAGTTTTGATAATCAAGTTTTTGTAAAACTTCAGAGGTAAAACATGCATGATAGATAATGATAAGTATTGTATCAGCAAGCATCAGGATGGCTTGCCTGGTATCTCCTTGTGTCCCTGGTTTTGGAGTGACTGGAACTTGAAACGGATCTTCACGGCACTTCCTTCCTCTTCGTTTTCTAACGTCGTAAAAGGAATAAAGGACACACATTCAGAACCAATCAAGGCAAGCAACCATACATAACCATACATACAACAAGGAAATCTAATAATAACCAATCACACAATTATTAATGGAGACAAACAATCAAACAAACCTACTTGGCAGAAATGCCATTTAATAAGACAGCTCAAGGTTGGAGGAACATATCTCACAACCTTAATATCATGGATTCAGTGGGTGTGCCACTCTCATACCAAGATATTAATAAACCCAAAATATACTTAGTTTCACAAGGGTGAGACTACTAAGAGTATATAAAACATGCACGACAATAATCATGGCAATGGGTCTATCAACCAAACCACAAAAAGAAAAAGGTAGCTATCTTACTAAGTCTAAATTCACATCAAGAATTAATAAGACACATGATTTGCAAAAGTTACTTTTACAAATCAGTGAGCCTACACAAGTGTAACAAGGTAATAGACTCATCATAAAACACACAATTCTCATAGTGAGAACAATAGAAACAATGAATAAAAAAGGAGAAATCCTATAGACATGCTTCTACTAGAAGTTTGCTATGCAAGCATGCATAACAAGTAAAGTACTATAATACAAACAAGGAACCATGTTATCATAATGGTAAATGAAAACATGTCCTCATGCAAGGATACACAAATATCCACCAAACACAAGTTGGCAGGAAAAATAATTCAATACAAAAACTGCTAAGGAAACTAGTACTACTCAAACATGAAGAATCAATGGATGCTTTTCAATAAAGTAATTGAAATACAACCAGAGGGTCCATGTAATAAAAATAGTAGTGAAAAACATCTATACTTGCTATAACAAAAATATCCCATTTGATAAAACAAGACATCAATTTGCAGGGCAACTCCTACATACTAGTAGTAATAAAAAGGGCATTACTTAGAGGAATCAATCAACACTCCAAAGATGGATTTTTCCTAGCAAGCCACACATGATTACAACCACTTACAAACAGAAGCATACACATTTCCATTTAGCACAAAAATTCCCAAGCAAAAATACTAGGCACTCACTAGTTAGAGAACTATATAAAAGAAACACATCTAGTGTGGGGGAAATAATGTTTCCACCAAAAATGCAATGAAACCAGTGGGTGTTCCACTAGCATATCAAAGCATTAAGAGGTCACAAAGCCTCTGGTCATACTTGACAAAAATTAGCAAAAACCTAAACTAGCACCTAGTGCAATAACAATACTAGCAGAAAATAATAGGGTGCAAAAATAAGCAAGGCAATGCTACTCATGCTATTATTTCCACACAAGTGAAAACTTTAGGGGTAAAGTACTCATAACAACCTTATCAAAATGCTACTGGTCCTATGAATACAACATAAAAATATGTGGCTACTCAACCACAAATATTGTGCTAAAAATTCTACACATGAGAGAATTTTTCCATAACATTCTCATAGTAATGACTAAATTACTCATGCTTCTCTATCAACTCAAATGCAAGCTAGCAGAGGTGATAACAACACAAAATATGTACCAACATGGTACTGGATCCAATCAACAATCCAAGTTCTTGCTCATAAATTAATCACTCAAAAATACTATGCAAGTATTTAACTAGGGATAAAACATATGATATTGATATAAATACTATTTCTTCTCCACTCAAGTCCACACAATATAACATGCTAAAATAGTTAAGTAACACTTAGAAAACAAGTTCACACAACTTGTACATGCTAGAAAACAACATTGCAACACAAAAATATAATCACACAATTTAAATAGTTAAAATGCCAAAATGGCAGAAACAGGTAAACAAAGATCTGTCCACCAAATTTTATAGGATGCTCTAAAAATTAAACCCTTCTAGGTTTGGATAGTCCTAAACATATACAAGACCATACAGTTGAGTTTGCATCAAAATTCATTTTTAATAATTTTATAAAAATCACCAAAGTGCTCTCTGGTGTTTTACCAAATTGCGTGCCATTTCAAAAATACAATGAATTTGGAAGCAAGGTTAATTGCTCCTGTTAGGTAATTTCAAGGGCTTTCCAATGCAATTGGCCTCACTTCATTCTGAGTTGTGAAATAAAAATGGTGTTCATTTTGGTGTTTCTGGTACCCTCTTGCCAAATCATTTTTCATTGCAAAAATATCCATCCAAATGTAGATCTACAAGTTGGAGGTGGTTTAGATTTAGTTGATGTACAACTATGAATTTTAGTTTGGTCAAATTCATATTTTAGGTAGGTTTTTAGAGCTAAAAGTAACCATGTACTTTTCTGTCAAAAATTAAATGGAAAACAACCAGACTTGGGCCAAATCTGCTAATATGGGCCGGCCAGATCTAATCTACCGCGAGGGATCTAGCCCGAGTCGCTGACTCGCGGGCCAGACCGCCACGCGGCTGCCACGCAGGCGAGCGCTGGGGCCACCGGCCAGTTTGACTCACATGCGCGGGGTCAGGAGACGATGACGCCGTGCGCGCGTCACGGTGACCTCACTCGCCGGCGGGTGAGTCTCCGGCGAGCAAAGATCCAGCGATTTCGGACGCCTTTTCGCAAAATAAAAGTACCAACACATTGCTCTCATCGAGGGGAAGTGAATGAAGGCAGCGCCGCTTCCCGGGAGTGGCCGGAGGGCGGCGGCGACATCGCGCCCGCGGTGGCCGGAAATGGACCACAGCCCGGCGTCGACTCGGAGGGAGAGAGAGAGGGGAAAAGGGTCGGGGGGACTCGCACGCTCACCGTGAACTCGAGGAGACACTCGGAGAGGTCGGAGGAGGGGCGAGGGAGCGGCAATGTCTCGCCGGAGCTCGCCGGCCCCGAGGACGAAAACGGATGGCGCGGGGTCTACGGGTCGTTTCGGCTCGATTCCTTCGGCACCGAGGGCCACCACGGCAAGGCGGAGATGATGGCGCCAACGGCTGCCGGCGGCGAGGTCTCTATCGGCCTAATCGACGGCGACCTCAATTCGGGCTAGGGTTTCGGTTTTGCAAAATATCTAAGAGAGAGAGGACTAGTCCAAGGGGGAGAGAGAGGGGGTAGATAGCAGCACATGGGGGGGGTTTAACCATCTAGAAGCCTTCCACTCGAAGGCAATGGAGCATGGGCAGCCATGCCCTCTACTGCTTGCTACAGGAAGAAGGACAAAGAGTGACTAGGATTACATTTTGGTCCCTAGCAATTACAACAAGGTCCCTGTGCTCTCTGAAAATGGATGTTTTCCCTAAGCAAACAAATTCATAATTTGAAATCCCTTTGCCCAAAATTCTTACTAGTTGAGATGCACAACATATATGAAAATTGGCTCATTTGCCTAAACTTGATAATTCAAAGTTGTTCAAATTTGAATTCTTACATAAATGGACATTGAATTTATTAGACTACTTAGGAGCTTCCAAAAATGATAATTTTTGGCACACATTCCTTATTTGATGTGTTCCTTAAGTGTTAGAAAATTCAAGTCATTTTGAGTTACTTCATAGAACAAACTTGTTCAAATTTCAAAAAGGTGCTGTCAAGAAAACAGGGGTTTTTGGCAACTTAAATTATTCAAAAACTTGTGCCCTTTTGGTTTTCATCCTTAATTATGATACAGAGCATGTGGTATTTATTTCATGGCATTTGGAAAAAGTTTGTAGAACAAACTTGTTCAAAGTCCCAAATGTTGCTGTGGAGAAAAACCATGTTTTCAGGACTTTAATGGATTCAATTTTTGGTCTCCTCTTGTGTGTGTTCCTTATTTGATATAAGGAAGCAATGGTATGAATTTCAAATCATTTTAAGAAAGTTCCCAATAGTAACTTGTTTTAGTTTTCTGTTTCTGGAAATATTGGAATTTCTATTTAATAAGGCACTTGGCTTTTCTTTAACAATGCTTTGCCAAAATCTTTATGTGACTTGAGATAACAAGTCAATGCTCTCCAATACCTTTGTTTTTAATCTTGCTAGGTTGGAAAAACATTTGATAATATTTTGGTGAAGCATTTAAGAATGCCTCTTTTTCTGATAATCTTTTAGGGAAATTTTATTAAGTGTTTCCTCTTTCTTAATTTAGGTCTTGGAATAATATTCAACAAGTATGAGATTCATAAGATGTTTTTGGAAAACTCTTTGATCAATATTTACTTTAGAAAATATTGCCAAAGTCATTGGAACAATATGTTGAATATTTTTATTTTCTGCTTTGCTATCTTTTTAAGTTTGCAAGTTTGTATAATTTGTTTGTTTAGTTGCACTCAAACAAATACAACCAAAGTTTATTTGTGAAGCAATTAGCAAAACAACTATGTTATCAGGTATTCCAAAATTGGGATGTGACAGGTCTTCCCCCCTTAAAAAGAATCTCGTCCCCGAGATTCGCAAGCGAGGACTAAGGGAGGGCCAACAAACACAATGTTAGTGTTGGAGTGCCGGTGCTTCCCCCCTTTGACTTTTCTAGGGGGAGGGCGGGGTACTTCCTTAAATTAGCAAATTCTTCAAAAATTTCTCTAGCTATCAATTTACTCAACCGCCAATTTTTAAAATTTCTGATAACGTCACTACAAAAATTAAGGTTAGTGCAGAACTACCTATAAACGTACCGTCAATTATTACACGAGTTCCTAGATATATCCCACATCTTACATAACACATATGGAGTGGTGTACCACTCTCATAACAAGGTATATAATAAGCTAAAAATATAGCTTGTGGGTGCAAAGGTTAGGTTGCTAAGGTAAAACAAACAGATAGAACAAATACCCATGGCAGTGGTTATTACTCACCACAAGCAATTATCACTTAATGTGTTCATGATTTTAGTTGGATGTTTTTGTTTCATAAGATACTCTTAAACACAATCATAACACAAGTATAAACTCATGCTAAGGTAAAACATTTACAACATCCAATAAGCAAGCAAACAACACCACAAATGAATAGACTATTTATTCACTAGGTTATTGTTTATTAGAGGTTTTGGAATCCATCAATCATGAACAATTAGCAAACAACCAGTAGCTAAAAACCAATGAATTCAATCATAAATATACTCTAAAACACCATCTTCACACAAGATAAAACTCCTATTACACAGGCATAAAAAGGGTTTGCACCACTAACACACTAGTATAAAAATCTACACCAACATGCTATAAGAGATAATCATATCCTATAACCATAGAACATGCAACTAAATAATTCATGGCATGATAACAGAAGTAATAACTTCCTAACATGCTATATCAACACATATGCTCGTAAAATAAAAAGAGGGTAATACTAGAGCAAAAATCACCATTTTCTAGTGGTGAAACTAGTTTCACTCTAGAGAAGCAAACAATGCTATCATGATTTTTAAAACTAAACAAGCAAGTCATGAATATAAGTGTACCTAATAACATTACACAAAACTTACTCATGTTAGTAAGCACAAACATCAAAACAATCCCATGATACAACTATTAAACATGCAGAAATTTCTTCTAGCAATTTCTGTTTTCTTTAACCAATTACTAGCAAACAAGAAAGGTATAACTCACACAACCAGTAGCTATGAAATTAATGAAAAGTTATCTAAACCTTTTCAAAAATCCATACACTCAATTTAAAATTATTCACAAACAATCTACCAATCAAGAGGAATTTATTTTATTTTGTGAACAATTTAATTTTAGCACACGATAGTGAAACATTTCTTAACATGATACCCCTAAGGAATATTATGCTAACAAAAGGATCAAACCTAAAAATATTAGTATTTACTAATAAGAAATAAACTTCTCACTTTCATAGGTGAAAAGAAACAATTATATTTTCCATGGTGGAAAATAGAAATCAATCACATAGTGAAACATGCTATTTTTACACATGTGTATGGTTGGGGATTTTTCATCCTCAAGCCAAAATGCAAAGGGACCAGTGGGCTATGGCCTACTAATACCAAGTAATATTAGGTACTAAGCCTCTGGTTACTCATGAAAAACTTTGCATACAAGATAAAAATATAAGGCTATTTAAGCTAGTGAACAATACTAGTGCATATTGATAGCAATGCTTACACATGCTTTACTATTAAAAGACATGCAAGCTAACATAGGTACAAGCATCAAAATAACAGTACCTAAATGTTACTTGACTCAAAGAAAACATAGCACAAAATCTACTAAGAAAGTATACGCAGATCTAGTTCTCACAATACTTCCAAATAATAAACTAGAAGGTAACAAATGCTATTTCATTTTTATTCGAGTTTCCAATCATGCACACACTTTCTAGGGTAGATTTATTGTAATAAAACAATATAATAACAAGTCCTAACAACTCCATATAAGTTAGGAAGCAAGATTGAATAAAATACAAATTTATTTCAATCCAGAGCACACAAAGAAACAACAGCAGGAAAACTGCTGTTTTCTAGATCTATCATAACCATTTCATCGTTCACTTAATTTCTAAACCTCGAATTTCATAGTACCTACAATGTCTACTACTATTTGGTTTCCAAAGTAGATACACCTGATATCCTATTAACTAGTAAACGAATAGGTCATCGTCTTATTTTCTCGTGAATTCTCTTTTTTACCAACTAGATTAAAAGGTGTCCTAAGTCACTTAATTTCTTGGTTTAGAAAGAGTTGTCAGTAGTTCGCATGCTTTGGTTAGGTGTCAACCTAAGATTAGGCAAAACATGTTAGTCTTGTTAGTTTCCTATTTAATTATGTTTGTCCGACAAGATACGACTAGCGTCATCGTACGTCGAATATTGAATTGTGCTCTTTGGATTGGCTTTTGAGGGGGTTGCGCATCATGGCATGTAAAGACTTCTTTTTCACCTTTCTCCAGAGGAGGGAGGTATATAACTTTTAAAAAGGGGATTTCTTTAGTTTGGTCTTTTAAAAGGGAACATAAAAAGGTGCGACATTTAGCCAACAGGGTAAAATGAGTCTTTTGCAAACAGACAAACATAGAGGTTTTGGTTAGTATTGGTTGGTTTTCTTCACGCCTTTTCTTCCTTGAGGGTTGTCGTTGTTGGAGTTGGAGTGCATCACTGGTAGCAACGCTATCAGCTCGTGTGGCTTGATGGTCCTCCATTATTAGGTTCAATGGTGCTTTCATTGATTGTGGGGGAGATGGTGGTGGTTCACGACGGGTGGCATTATGAAGCGAAAACAAGTATAAGTCTAAGCAACAAATTCTTGTTTTTGAATGCTATACAAACATTTTTGCTTGCAAAAATTTAACAAGAGGCGATTCAAAAACAAGAGCGGGGCAAGCACAAATCTGCAAATTTTTAGCACCCCACAAACATATAGAAGCCTAGATGAACCAAATTCTACACCACACAATAGCACAAAGTCCTACGGACACACATAAGCAAGCCAAAACACACAAGAAAGGCTCCATTGGAGCTACGTCGGGGGATGATCCAAAATCCTAGAAGTGGCTGAAGAACTATATCTACTTCTGACCATCATCACTGTAGAGCTATGCAATTATTTTGGTCTTCTCGGGACATCGGCAAGTATAAAAGTTTTTGTATGAAAACAAGATAATAGAAGTAAAGTTTTGATAAACCTTTTTAACTGAGAGAGGTAATAATATGCAACAATCTGTTTTTGAAACTCCATCTATTTTCTGGACAGAAAACTTCAAAGACGAGAGATGTTTCAAAAACAGAGCGGAGCAGTTGCAAACAAGTAAGAAATAACCTCTTAACTGAGAGAGATACCAATTCTGTAAGGCCCGCCCTTAGAACCACTGTTCAAGGACGCCCTTGATATGCATTTAGAATCTTTTTAAAAGATCAGAAGGAGGGAAAATATACTAAAATTTCCTTAGATAAAAATAATGTAGATAGTAAATAGGTTTTTACTCAAAATACTTTTCTTTCCTATCTGACGTCCATGCTAACTAAGGTCTCCTAAGGTCAGGATGGCTCTGATACCAACTCTGTAAGGACCCCAGACCGGCAGTCTGAAACCCTCCGTATGCATACATTCACGATCCGAGAAAGATCAGTCGTGAACAACATACACAGTTGGCACACAGAAATACATCATCCATTACACGAATACATAAAGGTATTACACATATATCACATGATCAAGTTTAACGCAACTGCCGCATGGGGCAGGCAACTTATCAAACACAGCGGAAGACAAAAAAAACACAACGTAGTTGAGCCCAAGTCACGCCTTAACCTACAGGCTGCTGACCCAGAGACGATCCTAGTTCGCAAAGCCGTCAACTCCGTACTTCTCTTCATAGATATCCTTCGGAGGCTCCTTCTCAAAGTCTGGCAAGTAGATACCAGGGGCGAAACCATAATGAGTACATTTGAATGTACTCAGCAAGACATCCATCATATCACTTACCAACATGCAAGTATGCTTATATGGTGGAATAGGTAGGCTATAAATAGGGTTCACTACCAATGGTGTTCATATATGATGACACCACAGTTGCAGTCAAGTTTATCTGTATCTTCGTTGAGGAAGATACTTCAGAAGAAAAATAATATAGTTTTATTTCTCTTGAAGATATCACATGTACAAGAGATTTTGTAAAGCTTTGTTAAAGAATATTTTCTCTTTGCAAAACTTCTTGGGATCAGTTTCCAGAATTCTTGCTTAGAGTAGAAAAGGTTTTCTTTGCAAAACATTTTGTTTTGTATAACCACATCTGGCTTTTCATCATCGACGATACCTCCACGGTATAAGTTTCCATTCCTTTCCGAACTTCACAAGTTCAACACTTCCTTTCCAAAATTCCTTTTCAAAAACTTCCTTTTTGAAAACATTGACACAATGCTAGCTACATGGCCATTCAACTGTCCATATCCGAGGACGCGGCTTCTTCGAAAAAGTTATACTCTGCAGAGGTGTACACATCCACCAGATCCAGTACACCTCCCGTGAAACACCACGGACTGTAACAACAGTATGTAAACATCAGGTATCTGATCATAACCATCCACTATGTTCAAGCTAGAATATGCCTATCTCTCAGTTGAGTTTTGCCACAACCCCGGCACCGAGCTAATCCCCGCCAAGCCAGGATGCCTCAACTGATGCATCCGGAGGGAAAATTAATCCCACACTTTATATGTCTCCACGACATTCGGTTCAGAGGATCGCATCCCCTATAGCACATTGAGATAGCACACACTAATAAGAACAAACTTCAAGTTAAGCCCCTTGCCCATGTTGGGGTAGGGTGGCAGTACGGTAAAGGTTGTCCGGCGAAGACTAGGTTATGTGTCATTTTTGAAAACACCACTTTCTCAAAAATGACCACTTCCACATTCCTCCGGAGAACAAGGATCCGCCTTTTCTCCGGGTTTTTCCGTAAAGCCTTTGTTTTGTAGAATCACAATTTTAGGGTGTCCACTTAGGGACTAATATATTTGATGGTAATAAATACCATATGGTGGCTTATGGGCTTGGTATTACCAAGTTTAACTACTGGCATGATAATAACCTATAATATAGTATAGTAGTAAATTCCACATCAAAAATAGTTTTGATAATCAAGTTTTTGTAAAACTTCATAGGTAAAACATGCATGATAGATAATGATAAGTATTGTATCAGCAAGCATCAGGATGGCTTGCCTGGTATCTCCTTGTGTCCCTGGTTTTGGAGTGACTGGAACTTGAAACAGATCTTCACGACACTTCCTTCCTCTTCGTTTTCTAACGTCGTAAAAGGAATAAAGGACACACATTCAGAACCAATCAAGGCAAGCAACCATACATAACCATACATACAGCAAGGAAATATAATAATAACCAATCACACAATTATTAATGGAGACAAACAATCAAACAAACCTACTTGGCAGAAATGCCATTTAATAAGACAGCTCAAGGTTGGAGGAACATATCTCACAACCTTAATATCATGGATTCAGTGGGTGTGCCACTCTCATACCAAGATATTAATAAACCCAAAATATACTTAGTTTCACAAGGGTGAGACTACTAAGAGTATATAAAACATGCACGACAATAATCATGGCAATGGGTCTATCAACCAAACCACAAAAAGAAAAAGGTAGCTATCTTACTAAGTCTAAATTCACATCAAGAATTAATAAGACACATGATTTGCAAAAGTTACTTTTACAAATCAGTGAGCCTACACAAGTGTAACAAGGTAATAGACTCATCATAAAACACACAATTCTCATAGTGAGAACAATAGAAACAATGAATAAAAAAGGAGAAATCCTATAGACATGCTTCTACTAGAAGTTTGCTATGCAAGCATGCATAACAAGTAAAGTACTATAATGCAAACAAGGAACCATGTTATCATAATGGTAAATGAAAACATGTCCTCATGCAAGGATACACAAATATCCACCAAACACAAGTTGGCAGGAAAAATAATTCAATACAAAAACTGCTAAGGAAACTAGTACTACTCAAACATGAAGAATCAATGGATGCTTTTCAATCAAGTAATTGAAATACAACCAGAGGGTCCATGTCATAAAAATAGTAGTGAAAAACATCTATACTTGCTATAACAAAAATATCCCATTTGATAAAACAAGACATCAATTTGCAGGGCAACTCCTACATACTAGTAGTAATAAAAAGGGCATTACTTAGAGGAATCAATCAACACTCCAAAGATGTATTTTTCCTAGCAAGCCACAAATGATTACAACCACTTACAAACAGAAGCATACACATTTCCATTTAGCACAAAAATTCCCAAGCAAAAATACTAGGCACTCACTAGTTAGAGAACTATATAAAAGAAACACATCTAGTGTGGGGGAAATAATGTTTCCACCAAAAATGCAATGAAACCAGTGGGTGTTCCACTAGCATATCAAAGCATTAATAGGTCACAAAGCCTCTGGTCATACTTGACAAAAATTAGCAAAAACCTAAACTAGCACCTAGTGCAATAACAATACTAGCAGAAAATAATAGGGTGCAAAAATAAGCAAGGCAATGCTACTCATGCTATTATTTCCACACAAGTGAAAACTTTAGGGGTCAAGTACTCATAACAACCTTATCAAAATTCTACTGGTCCTATGAATACAACATAAAAATATGTGGCTACTCAACCACAAATATTGTGCTAAAAATTCTACACATGAGAGAATTTTTCCATAACATTCTCATAGTAATGACTAAATTACTCATGCTTCTCTATCAACTCAAATGCAAGCTAGCAGAGGTGATAACAACACAAAATATGTACCAACATGGTACTGGATCCAATCAACAATCCAAGTTCTTGCTCATAAATTAATCACTCAAAAATACTATGCAAGTATTTAACTAGGGATAAAACATATGATATTGATATAAATCCTATTTCTTCTCCACTCAAGTCCACACAATATAACATGCTAAAATAGTTAAGTAACACTTAGAAAACAAGTTCACACAACTTGTACATGCTAGAAAACAACATTGCAACACAAAAATATAATCACACAATTTAAATAGTTAAAATGCCAAAATGGCAGAAACAGGTGAAACAAAGATCTGTCCACCAAATTTTATAGGTTGCTCTAAAAATTAAACCCTTCTAGGTTTGGATAGTCCTAAACATATACAAGACCATACAGTTGAGTTTGCATCAAAATTTATTTTTAATAATTTTATAAAAATCACCAAAGTGCTCTCTGGTGTTTTACCAAATTGCATGACATTTCAAAAATACAATGAATTTGGAAGCAAGGTTAATTGCTCCTGTTAGGTAATTTCAAGGGCTTTCCAATTCAATTGGCCTCACTTCATTCTGAGTTGTGAAATAAAAATGGTGCTCATTTTGGTGTTTCTGGTACCCTCTTGCCAAATCATTTTTCATTGCAAAAATATCCATCCAAATGTAGATCTACAAGTTGGAGGTGGTTTATATTTAGTTGATGTACAACTGTGAATTTTAGTTTGGTCAAATTCATATTTTAGGTAGGTTTTTAGAGCTAAAAGTAACCATGTACTTTTCTGTCAAAAATTAAATGGAAAACAACCAGACTTGGGCCAGATCTGCTAATATGGGCCGGCCAGATCTAATCTACCGCGAGGGATCTAGCCCGAGTCGCTGACTCACGGGCCAGACCGCCACGCGGCTGCCACGCAGGCGAGCGCTGGGGCCACCGGCCAGTTTGACTCACATGCGCGGGGTCAGGAGACGATGACGTCGTGCGTGCGTCACGGTGACCTCACTCGCCGGCGGGTGAGTCTCCGGTGAGCAAAGATCCAGCGATTTCGGACGCCTTTTCGCAAAATAAAAGTACCAACACGTTGCTCTCATCAAGGGGAAGTGAATGAAGGCAGCGCCGCTTCCCGGGAGTGGCCGGAGGGCGGCGGCGACAGCGCGCCCGCGGTGGCCGGAAATGGACCAGGGCCCGGCGTCGACTCGGAGGGAGAGAGAGAGGGGAAAAGGGTCGGGGGGACTCGCACGCTCACCGTGAACTCGAGGAGACACTCGGAGAGGTCGGAGGAGGGGCGAGGGAGCGGCAATGTCTCGCCGGAGCTCGCCGACCCCGAGGACGAAAACGGATGGCGCGGGGTCTACGGGTCGTTTCGGCTCGATTCCTTCGGCACCGAGGGCCACCACGGCAAGGCGGAGATGATGGCGCCAACGGCTGCCGGCGGCGAGGTCTCTATCGGCCTAATCGACGGCGACCTCAATTCGGGCTAGGGTTTCGGTTTTGCAAAATATCTAAGAGAGAGAGGACTAGTCCAAGGGGGAGAGAGAGGGGGTAGATAGCAGCACATGGGGGGGTTTTAACCATCTAGAAGCCTTCCACTCGAAGGCAATGGAGCATGGGCAGCCATGCCCTCTACTGCTTGCTACAGGAAGAAGAAGGACAAAGAGTGACTAGGATTACATTTTGGTCCCTAGCAATTACAACAAGGTCCCTGTGCTCTCTGAAAATGGATGTTTTCCCTAAGCAAACCAAGTAATAATTTGAAATCCCTTTGCCCAAAATTCTTACTAGTTGAGATGCACAACATATATGAAAATTGGCTCATTTGCCTAAACTTGATAATTCAAAGTTGTTCAAATTTGAATTCTTACATAAATGGACATTGAATTTATTAGACTACTTAGGAGCTTCCAAAAATGATAATTTTTGGCACACATTCCTTATTTGATGTGTTCCTTAAGTTTTAGAAAATTCAAGTCATTTTGAGTTACTTCATAGAACAAACTTGTTCAAATTTCAAAAAGGTGCTGTCAAGAAAACAGGGGTTTTTGGCAACTTAAATTATTCAAAAACTTGTGCCATTTTGGTTTTCATCCTTAATTATGATATAGAGCATGTGGTATTTATTTCATGGCATTTGGAAAAGGTTTATAGAACAAACTTGTTCAAAATCCCAAATGTTGCTGTGGAGAAAAACCATGTTTTCAGGACTTTAATGGATTCAATTTTTGGTCTCCTCTTGTGTGTGTTCCTTATTTGATATAAGGAAGCAATGGTATGAATTTCAAATCATTTTAAGAAAGTTCCCAATAGTAACTTGTTTTAGTTTTCTGTTTCTGGAAATATTGGAATTTCTATTTAATAAGGCACTTGGCTTTTCTTTAACAATGCTTTGCCAAAATCTTTATGTGACTTGAGATAACAAGTCAATGCTCTCCAATACCTTTCTTTTTAATCTTGCAAGGTTGGAAAAACATTTGATAATATTTTGGTGAAGCATTTAAGAATGCCTCTTTTTCTGATAATCTTTTAGGGAAATTTTATTAAGTGTTTCCTCTTTCTTAATTTAGGTCTTGGAATAATATTCAACAAGTATGAGATTCATAAGATGTTTTTGGAAAACTCTTTGATCAATATTTACTTTAGAAAATATTTCCAAAGTCATTGGAACAATATGTTGAATATTTTTATTTTCTGCTTTGCTATCTTTTTAAGTTTGCAAGTTTATATAATTTGTTTGTTTAGTTGCACTCAAACAAATACAACCAAAGTTTATTTGTGAAGCAATTAGCAAAACAACTATGTTATCAGGTATTCCAAAATTGGGATGTGACAATTACCCATTGGGGTAGCTGAAAGAGTGTTTACATAACTCCTAGGAAGAACGGTATCAACTGATTATCTTGTTACTGAATGTGTAGGAGAAGGCCAAATTACTCTCGGAACATCTCTGCTAAAGCTCTTGGGAGCCACAATAGATATGGGAAAAGGCACCATGAATTTCACCTCCACACCAGACTTCAATCCCTAAAAGTAAGAGTAAGGGTAAGAAAGGTAAACGTAGGGTTCCTGGTCTTAATTTGGATGCTTCTTCATTTGAAAACACTTGATTCTTTATTTATGTGCCAAGATCAAAGGTGTTAAAGAAAAGCACTCTTGGAAGATAACCCATGTTTTATTTCTGCAATTTTTCTTTTGTTTTCTTTGAGTCTATGTGTTTCTTACCTCTGTAGCAAATCCTTTGTATCTTAACTTCTTCGAATTGTTGTGCCAAGTAAAGTCTCTAGTGAAAAGTTGATGCTAAATTTGGATTTCTACGCAGGGCAAATTTTTGATGTCCACTGTTTAATTCGTATAAATTTCTTGAAAAATTGAAACGACCTAAAAAAAATTGTGCATGATCCTCGGCTATTTACGAAAGTTTTTTCTATTTCTGGGTTTTCTGATTTGAGCAACGCAAGTTCCTCGAAAAAATTCGTATTTTCATACTATTATGGTTTTGACAGATTCTCATTTTTTACTTTGCATTCTCTCTTTTACTATGTTGAGTGGATTTATTTGCTCCACAAAATATAAGTGGATGTAGATAATGTTTATAAAGTATTGATAATGCGTGTGTCCATGCAGAACATGTGAGTTTTTGATTGTGCACTAACCCTCTAATAAGAATTACTTCGAGTTTGGTGTGAAGGAAGTTTTCAAGGGTCAAGAGAAGAGGATGATATAATGTGATCAAGAAGAGTAAAAAGTCTAAGCTTGGGGATGCCCCCATGGTTCATCCCAGCAAATTCCAAGAGAACTCAAGCATCTAAGCTTGGGGATGCCCAAGGCATCCCCTTCTTCATTAACAACTTATCAAGTCACTTCTAGTGACACTATATTTTTATTTGGTCACATCATATGTACTTTACTTGGAGAGTATGTTTACTTTTATTTTATTTTGTTTTCTTTGCTATAATAAACTTGGTTGGATCCTAGCATTCTTGTGTGGGAGAGAGACATGCTCCGCTTTTTCATACGAATACTCGTATTCTTAATTATTTTCTAGCTATTTTAATCCTTTTAGCTCCTATTTTTCATGCATCTCTTATTCAGAGCTGTTAGTTCTTGTAGAGTACTTGTACTCTCTTGTTTCATTGATATATTATTTGGAGAGTTTTTGTTAAACTAAAGTGCTGGTGTTGGAAAGCAATAACATATTTCATGCTTATAACGGTGCAAAAAGAAGCTTGTTTAGACCGTGTCTTAGACTTTATCATGTCATGCTAGATATTATTTTAATTCTTAGTTGTTATTGATGTAGCATGACTTATCTCAAAATATTTGAGAGTGCTTAATGTGCCATTGAAGAAATCATGAGTTGTTTTTATCATATCGAAGCATAATATTTTTTGTATTCTCCTTTGAATGCTTTATTTGGTTTACTTGGTGAATTCTTACACCATGTTATGACTACAAATCAGTCATCTTTAGCCTCTATGATCATTTAGTTTTTGACTGGTAATATCATTTATGCTTTGATTAATAAGGTTTTGTCGCTATTCATTATTATGGCCATTATTGCTCTCTTAATTTGTCGCTCCCAGTCTTTTGCTATCCTTCACGTGTATTGAGTATGAGCTCTACTTGTGCATCCAACTCCCCAAAACCAAAATTTTGCCAAATGTGTCCATTATACCTACCTATATGTGGTATTTAACCGCCGCTCTAAAGTAAATTTTTCCCATGTGCTACCTTTAAAACCTTCAAAATTATACATGTTTTTGGTCTGTTTTAGCTCATGAGGAAGTAGTTTAAAGTTTACTGTGTCTTATGTCAAGCAAAGATCTTCTTCCTTATTTCACCTAATGAGTATAGAATATGTGCTCATCTAAATTTACAGAGAGCTTATGCCAATTAATATAACCAAAAAGGAACTTCCCCATGGATTGATGAAGGTTGGTGTGTACCCGTGGATACAGCTAGCCCTGGTTTGTGAAAATCATGGTGAGGGGAAGTGCCAAACTAATAAACAACGGAAATCACTCTCAAAAGTCTAAACACTTTGCTTGGCATGAGTCATGATGAGTTTTTCATAACCATTCATCGACATAAACATGCACCTCTCTCAAAATTGTTTTCAAAGCCTCTGTTTTAATCAAATTAAAAGCTCTGGCACATGAGTTAATCCATGCTTCCCTCTGATACGTCTCAAACGTATCTATAATTTTTATGCTCCATGCTTGTTTTCTATCCAATGCTTCTATGTTTTCCACATGTTTTCTCCATCGTTTTATAGGACTAACCTATTGACAAGATGCCTCAGTGCTAGTTTATGTTTTCTACTATTTTTTGTTTCAAAAAAGTTGTTCAGGAAATATTCTCGGAATTGAACGAAACAAAAGCCCAGGGTCCTATTTTTTCCGACACGTCAACGAAGTCCAAAGAAGAGACGGAGGAGGACACCAAGGTGGCCACACCACATGGTGGCGCGCCCTGATGATGCAGATCTTGCACTTGTTGGGAGACCCCAAGAGGAAGGTGTGATGAGCACAACAACAGTTTTCCCTCAGAAAGAAACCAAGGTTTAATCGACCAGTAGGAGGAAGGAGTAACTTCAGAAGGTTGATGCAGTTCAGATGGCAGGGCACACTACCGGTTCAGCAACAACATGGAACCTACACAACACAATCAAATCACTTTGCCCCAACGAAGCAGTGAGGTTGTCAATCTCACCGGTTTTGCTGATCACAAGGAGGTTAAACATATGGTGTGAAAACGGTATGAGAACAGTATGAAAATAGTAGCAGTAGAGTGAAAACAGTAATTGCAATGCTTGTATTAGAAGTATGAGAAAATGGACCGGGGTCCATGATACGTCAAAAACGTATCTCCTTTTCCGAACACTTTTCTTATTGTTTTACTCTAAACTTCTGTGTTTTGGATACAACTAACACGGACTAACGCTGTTTTCAGAAGAATTACCTTGGTGTCTTGTTTTTGTGCAGAAAAATCAACTTTCGGGAAAATTCCCAGAAAAGAGCCCATTGGTGTTTTCACCCCGGAAGACCCCGGGAGCCAGAAGGGGGCCAGGAGAGGAGCCATAGGGCGGCCACACCCCCTGGCCTCGCCAGCATAGGGTGTGGTCCCCTAGAGCCCCCCCTCGGACTCCCCTTTCGACTACAAGTAGCCTACAACCCTAAAACCCGAGGGGGTTTGTCATATTCCACAGAAACACAACAGAGAATCGCCGCCATCCCGAACCTCGATTCGGGGATCGGAAGTTCCTGTTGTGGCACCCTGCCGGGACGGATATTGGAGGAGATCATCGCCACCGTCATTACCAACGCCTCTCCATCGACCATCCATGTTTACCCCATCCATGTGTGAGTAATTCCCCGCTGTAGGCTGAAGGGGATGGTAGGGATTGGATGAGATCGTTCATGTAATAATGTCGTGATTGTTAGGGCATAGTGCCTAGTATCCTCTATTCGTGCTATTGACATTGTTGCAACTTGTTATGCTTAATGCTTGCCACTTTGGGCCCGAGTGCCATGATCTCAGATCTAAACATGTTATTGAATCATCATGATAATTATTGTTTCTTGATCATACCTACAAGTTATTTACACATATCGTTGTCCGGAACCCGAGGCCCCGAAGTGACATAAATTGGGACAACCGGAGGGAATGGCTGCGACGTGAGGATCACATGTGTTCACGGAGTGTTAATTCTTTGCTCCGGTGTTCTATTAAAACGAACACCTTAATTACAAGTAGTTCCCTTGATGCCCCGCTGACACGGGATGGTAGGACAAAATATGTTGTGCAAGTTCTCATTGCGAGCATGTACGACTATTTACGGAACACATGCCTATGGTTACTTAGTGCCTGGATGCTTTATCTTATTTATACGCAATGCCCCTAACATGATCATTATTTGAACTTTCTTATCCATGCAACGTCCGTTCATCCATCCGTATGCCTACAATATTTAATCTCGATGTTTACCTCAATCACCACCGCTGTTGTTTTCATACTACTGTTGTTGTTATTTCACTACTGCTGCTGCTATAAAACTGTACTACTGATAAACCACTGCGAACTTCAGCTGCAAGTGAATTGACAACTCACTTGTTAAGGCTCACAAATATTCTTTGGCTCCCCTTGTGTCGAATCAATAAATTTGGGTTTTACTTCCCTCGAAGACTGTTGTGATCCCCTATACTTGTGGGTCATCAAGACTATTTTCTGTCGCCGTTGCTGGGGAGCATAGCTTTATTTGCGAGCTCACCATAGAGTACTATTATCTACTGCCAATCATTCATCATGGGTAAGTCGCGTGATGGAAGAGTTCCTATATTACCATCCACTACAAGAAGAGGTACAACTCTGAACACCTCTGTTGCTCTTGATTCACCGTATGTTATGAGTAAGCTGCTTACACCACCACATGCTACACATGCTACTTCTGCTGAATCTGAAAATAATTTTGATACTTTTGATGATGCTTCTACTGTGCGTGATGAGAGTGGTTCTCTCGGTCCTTTCTTAGATGCTACTATTGCTAAAGCTAAAAATATTGCAAACACTGAAACTCGTGATAAAAATCCTGCTACTCCTGTTTTTTCATCTGAGTTTAGAGAAAATTCTAGTGATGATTTAGATGATGCCTATATTAAACTGAGTGATGATCTTATTGATGAAATACATGCTATGAAGGATAAAGATGCTGCTATACGTCTTATGGAAAGTCGTGCTGTTAACTATAAATTATCCCCTGATGCTAAGTTTGCTACTTCTCCTATTAATATTAGGGATAAGGATTATGATTTCTCTCTTGATTTATCTTATATATCTATTGTTGAGAAAGAACCTTTTTGTGGAACTGAAAATGAAAGTGTTGTGAAACATATTAATGAGCTCTCCTCTTTGAGTAGTTTATTCTCTGATGATCATAAGAAACGTGGCTACTTCGTTGCTAAAATATTCCCTTTCTCAATAAAGGATGAAGCTAAAACTTGGTTTAATAATTTGTCTCCTGGATCTATTGACAGTCCTATTGGTTTGATTAATGCTTTCTTTCAGAAATATTTTCCTGCTAGTTCTCAACATGCTGCTTTACAAAATATATTTAATTTCAAGCAATTGGAAGAAGAGAAATTGCCTGTATCTTGGGCAAGGTTCGGTTCTTTAGTAAAGGCTAGACCTGGGCATAAGCTAGAAGATAATAAACTTCTTGATATATTCTATAATGGACTAACTGTTGAATCTAGGACATACCTGGATAGTTTAGTTTTGCAAAGAACTCCAGAAGAAGCCGAGGAATTAATGGATAAAATAAGCTAAAATCATGATGACTGGACTATGGTTGAGCCTGAGCCGACCCCTACTCCAGTGCCTACACAAACACCAACACCCAAGAAGAGGGGAATGATTGAATTAAATGATGAAGAGATGAGAGAAGCCAAGAAATCTCTTAAAGAGAGGGGTATTAAATCTGAAGATGTGAAGAATCTTCCAGCTATAGAAGAATTATGTAAGCCAATCCCTCACTCATCACCCATTGAGGTACACTCTCTCCAATATTTTGATAGTAGAGATATTCCCTATAGAAAACCTCCTGATCAATGCTTAGATGAATTTGATAATTATGTTATTAAGCAAGATAATTTTAATATGAGAGTGCAAAATCACATAATGGAAAACTCTAAAGCTATTAATGATTTGCATGGTATTATAGAAAGAACCTCTAATGATGTTAAAATGCTTGTTAAACATTTTCAAATGGTTCAAACTCAAATTGATCAACTTGCTAAAGTGCAAAAAGATTTGCTAGTTAATGCTTCTAAAGAAAAACATGCTTATGAGATAAGAACTAGAAGTGGTATTGCTACACAAGACCCTTTATATCCTGAGGGACATCCTAAAAGAATTGAATAGGATTCTCAGCAAACTAATAATGATGTTATTCATACCAAGAAGAAAAAGAAGAAGGAACATAAAACTGTTGTAGAATACTCCGAACTTGCTAAAGATCCTAATAGTATATATGTCTCTCATGCTGAAACTGAAAGTGGTAATGAAAAGAATGATGCTTCTGATAAAGAAGAACCTGTAGCTGAACCTGAAAAGCAAGCTAAAACTGCAAAGTACACTAAGGAAGATTTTATTGCTAATAAACATGGTAATGAAAGAGAACCTTGGGTACAAAAACCAATGCCTTTTCCTAATAAGAAACACAAATCTAAGGAAGAAGAACACTATAACAAGTTTTGTGAATGGATGAAACCTTTGTTCTTGCAAATTCCTTTAACTGATGCTATTAAATTGCCTCCTTATGCAAAATATATGAAAGATATTGTCTCTAACAAAATGAAGATTCCTAATGAGGAAATTTCCACTATGCTTGCTAATTATTATTTTAATGGCAAGGTTCCTAAGAAACTTGGAGATCCTGGTATACCAACTATTCCCTGTTCTATTAAAAATAATTATGTTAGAACTGCTTTGTGTGATATGGGAGCTGGAGTTAGTGTCATGCCTTTTACTTTCTATAAAAGACTCCTCCTAGAAAAATTAACACCAACTGATATATCTTTGCAAATGGATGATAAATCTACTGCTATTCATGTGGGTATATGTGAGGATGTTCCTGTTCAAGTTGCTAATAATTGTCTGATATTAACTGACTTTGTTGTGTTGGAAATGCCTGAAGATGATAATATGTCTATTATTCTTGGGAGACCATTTCTTAATACTGCAGGGGCTGTTATTGATTGAAACCAAGGAAAAGTTACTTTTAATGTTAATGATAAAGAGCACACTGTTTATTTTCCCAAGAAGATTGATAAGAAATATGGTCTAAATTCAATTGAAAATATTGAGACCATCAAGATTGGAGAATTTTATTGTCCCATTCCAGTACCACCAAAGGAATATGAAATTATTGTGATTGGGACTATGCCTATCAAGGTTGAGGTAACATAATTATTTAGTGTTTAGCAAAGTTTTTCTTCATATGAAAATTATTCTGGTAGCAAGACTTGATCACCCTTGTTAACAAAATGATTTTTAATGAAGAGGACATTTTTTTCACTATGTTTTCACCTTCCCCACTATGTTTTCACCATGTTTACTTCTGTTATTACATTTCTAATTGAGTACACTCATGTTTTCCATCATCCTGATGCATGTTTTCCTGTTATTTTCACTTGATTTATGAGGTTATGCATGTTTTCACCATCCATACTTTTGGTTTCACCACTATCACCTTTGTTTTCTTTGGTTATTCTTTCATTAAAGTGTCATAGAACCTCTGTAGTGTTGGTTTTGTTTTCCACATTTTAACTTTTGTTTTCCCGGTTTTTATTAATTATTAAAATTCTGGAAATACCTCAAAAATAAAGTTTCTCGAAAAATTCTAGAAAAAATATAATAAATTTTTACGTAAAAAATGAGGCAGAAAGCCACCCGGGAGATCCCAGGGGGAACCACCAGTCAGGCACACCCTAGGGTGGCGCGGCCAGCCCCTGGTGGCGCCAGCACATGGTGTGGGCCCCTGCCCTCCACTTACTCTCTCCACTGCCAAAGTCTTCTCTCTCACCCCAAAGCTGAAAACATTTCCTGGAACCCGTGTTCTTGCTGCTCTTGCCTCTGGATTTTCGATCTCCTTCTTCAGCCTATCATTTGTGCTGATATTTGGTGTGTTTGATCTCCGGTATGTGACTTGCGCCACCGCTCGTTTCCAGAGCCTTGCGCCACCGCTCAAGTCTTCCCCATCCTGGCCTGCGGCGTGCACCGCCGGTAGGGACAGTAGGCCTCCGAAACTGCGCTACTTCGAGTCCTGTACGGGAGAAGGGCGATAAGGTTTTTGGGGAGAGCTCTGCGCGACTACTGGCTTCTTCATCACGGACGACAACGACATCTTCCCGAACGACGACTTCTTCCCGGAAGTCGACGATCTCTTCGACGATATGGGCGACAACGTCAACAACGGCCCCGCTACTGCACCAGTTCCTGTCCAGTATGTGCTCATATCTTCTCTGTTCATTCTCATGTTTCAGATCCTACTAGAGTTCCTAGTTCTAGCATTTGGAGTAGATTTGTTTTCCCCAAATTTTAAACTATGCATGCCTTTTGTCTACTCTCTGAAAATTCTAATGACTAGTTTGACTATTGTAATTGTAGTTTTGCTTTACCTACTGTTTCTATTAATTAAATTAAGTGGTAAATTGCTCATATTTCCAACAATCCAAAAACCTTATTATAGGTAATTTACCCCCAACTGGCTTTGCTGCGTCTATGAGGCCACCTGTGTTCGAGGGCGCCAATTATAAGAGATGGTGCGTGAGAGCAGTTCTCTGGTTCCAATCCATGAACTGCTATGACGCCACTCTTGGCAAGCCTACGGGTGATCTCGACCCTCAACAGGAGGCAAACTATGAGAAAATGAATACCCGCTTTAAGTTTGCTCTGATCAATGTTCTTGGAGATAACATTGTTGATGCTTATGCGCCATTTTACAATGGCAAGGATATGTGGGATGCACTTGAGGCAAAATTTGGTACCTCAGATGCTGGCACTGAACTGTATGTCATGGAGCAATTCTATGACTACAGGATGACTGATGAGCACTCTGTGGTTGAGCAAGCTCATGAGATTCAGTCACTCGCCAAAGAACTTGAGCACTTCACTTGTGTGTTACCGGACAAGTTTATTGCCGGAGGCATCATTGCCAAACTTCCTGCCTCATGGAGGAGCTTTGCTACGTCTCTGAAGCACAAGAGACAGGAGTTTTCTGTCTCGAATCTCATTGGGACTCTTGATGTCGAAGAAAAGGTAAGAGCAAAGGACACACGTGCTCGAGGTGCTGATGGAAGTTCTAGTGCCAACTTGGTACAAAAGAGAAACTTCCAAACCCACAAGTTCAGGAACAAGAACAAGTTTGAGGGTAAAGGAAAGTTTGATGTGAAGAACAAGACATCACATTCTACCAACTTCAAGAAGAAGTATGAGAAGAAGAAAGGAGTCTGCCATGTTTGCGGTGATCCTGAACACTGGGCTCCCAACTGCCCGAATCGCTCTGACAAGCGTCAAATGGGAAAGGCGGCAAGACCGTCAATGTTGTCATTGGTGATACTGAGATGAAGGACGCGGGGTACGGTATATTTCCTACTGTTCTTTCATTATGTCATTCTCCTGATTGGTGGATTGATACGGGCGCCAATGTACATGTATGTTCTGATATTTCCATGTTCTCTTCTTATCAGGCAGCAGGAACTTCTTCCGTGTTGATGGGAAACGGCTCACATGCTTCTGTTCGCGGTGTTGGTACGGTCGATCTGAAGTTCTCTTCGGGGAAGACTATACGACTGAAGAACGTGAATTATGTGCCTTCTATAAATAAGAATCTTGTTAGCGGTTCTCTTCTATGTAGAGATGGATACAAGCTTGTCTTTGAGTCGAATAAATTTGTAGTGTCCAAGTTTGGAACCTTTGTTGGTAAAGGATATGAATGTGGTGGTTTGTTTCGCTTATCTTTGACTGATGTCTGTAATAACGTTGTAAATCATGTTTGCAACAATGAATCAAATTTATGGCATTCACGTCTTTGTCACATCAGTTTTAGCTGCATGACACGACTATCCAAATTGAGCTTAATTCCCCACTTCACACCTATTAAGGGTTCTAAGTGCCGAGTGTGTGTGCAAGCAAAGCAACCTCGCAAGTCCCATAAATCTGCAGAGGCGAGAAATCTGGCACCACTAGAGCTCATACATTCTGATCTCTGTGAAATGAATGGTGTGTTAACAAAAGGTGGAAAGAAATATTTCATGACGTTAATTGATGACTCTACCAGATATTGTCATGTGTATCTTCTGAAATCAAAAGATGAAGCTTTGAGTTTCTTCAAGATCTATAAAGCTGAAGCAGAAAACCAACTTGGTCGAAAGATTAAGAGGCTAAGGTCTGATCGGGGTGGAGAGTACTTTTCCAACGAGTTTGATTCGTTTTGTGCGGAACATGGTATAATTCATGAGAGGACGCCTCCCTATTCACCTCAGTCAAATGGGGTGGCTGAAAGAAAGAACCATACTCTAACAGATTTGGTTAACGCCATGTTAGATACATCGGGCCTTTCCAAGGCATGGTGGGAGAGGCTATTATGACTGCATGTCATGTCCTAAACCGAGTTCCTACAAAAGACAAAGAGATAACGCCATTTGAGGAATGGGAGAAGAAAAGATTAAAACTCTCTTACCTACGACCCTGGGGTTGTTTGGCGTTAGTCAATATTCCATTCCCTAAGAAGCGCAAGGTTGGACCAAACACCGTGGATTGTGTTTTTCTGGGATATGCTTTTCATAGCATTGGCTATAGATTCTTGGTCATAAAATTCGATGTGTCTGATATGCGTGTTGGTACAATTATGGAGTCAAATGATGCGACTTTCTTTGAGGACATTTTTCCTATGAAGGATATGTCTACCTCATCACATCAGGAGATGCCTAATTCATCAAGTCAAGAATTAGTCCCTTCTCTTGAACCTACCATATCGATGGAACACGGTGAAAATCCTATGGAGGACAATAGTGAAACTCCTAAAAGAAGCAAGAGACAGAGGACTGCAAAGTCCTTTGGTGATGATTTCATTGTATACCTCGTGGATGATACTCCCAGTTCTATTTCAGAGGCCTATGCATCTCCAGATGCTGACTACTGGAAGGAAGCCGTCCGCAGTGAAATGGATTCCATTTTGGCTAATGGAACTTGGGAAATCACTGATCGTCCTTACGGGTGCAAACCTGTAGGATGCAAGTGGGTGTTCAAGAAGAAGCTTAGGCCTGATGGTACTATTGAGAAGTACAAGGCACGGCTTGTGGCCAAGGGTTATACTCAAAAGGAAGGTGAAGATTTCTTTGATACTTACTCACTTGTAGCACGCTTTACCACCATTCGAGTACTACTTTCGCTGGCTGCTTCACATGGTCTTCTCGTTCATCAAATGGATGTTAAGACCACTTTCCTAAATGGAGAGTTGGAAGAGGAAATTTACATGGACCTGCCAGATGGATTTGTGGTAAATGGTCAGGAAGGAAAGGTGTGCAAATTGCTAAAATCTTTATATGGCCTTAAACAAGCGCCGAAGCAGTGGCATGAGAAGTTCGAAAGAACTTTGACTGCTGCAGGTTTTGCTGTAAATGAAGCTGACAAATGCGTGTACTATCGCCATTGTGGGGGCGAAGGAGTCATTCTTTGTTTGTATGTTGATGACATACTAATCTTTGGAACTAACCTCAAAGTGATTGAAGAGTTCAAGATTTTCCTATCTCACTGTTTTGAGATGAAAGATCTACGAGTGGCTGATGTTATCCTTAACATCAAGTTACTAAGAGATGACAATGGTGGGATAACACTGCTTCAATCTCACTATGTGGAGAAGATCTTGAGTCGTTTTGGGTATAGCGACTGCAAGCCTTCACCAACTCCATATGATCCCAGTGTGCTACTTCGTAAAAACAGAAGAATTGCAAAGGATCAACTTAGATACTCTCAGATTATTGGGTCGCTTATATATTTAACTAGCGCTACGAGGCCTGACATCGCGTATGCTGTGAGCAAACTTAGCCGATCTGTTTCAAATCCGGGCGATGATCATTGGCGCGCTCTTGAGAGAATCATGCGCTATTTGAAAGGCACTACGAGCTATGGGATTCACTATTCTGGGTACCCAAGGGTACTTGAGGGTTATAGTGATTCAAATTGGATATCTGACGCTGATGAGATAAAGGCCACGAGTGGATATGTATTTACACTTGGTGGTGGCGCTGTTTCTTGGAAGTCTTGCAAGCAGACCATCTTAACGAGGTCAACTAGGGAAGCAGAACTCACAGCATTGGACACAACCACTGTTGAAGCAGAGTGGCTGAGACAACTCTTGATGGACTTACCTGTGGTTGAAAAACCTATACCCTCTATCCCGATGAACTATGATAATCAAACTGTGATAATCAAAGTAAACAGTTCTAAGGACAATATGAAGTCATCAAGGCATGTGAAGAGGAGACAAAAATCTGTCAGAAAAATGAGAAACTCCGGAGTTATTGCATTGGATTATATCCATACATCTAAAAATTTGGCAGACCCCTTCACAAAGGGTCTATCGCGTAACATGATAGATAATGCATCGAAGGAGATGGGTATGAGACCCACAATATAAGTTGTTCACTGTGGCAACCCACTCTATGTGATCAGAGATCCCGTGAATTAGAATTGGGAGACAAGCTGTTGATCAACTGAGAGGAGAGTATCCCTACCTTTTATACCACTCTATGAAGATGCAATACTCTCCTACTCTGCAAGGCAGGTTGATGTTTATCTTAATGTGTTCTAAGTGGCTTATTTAAGCAGAGATGTTGTCCTGCAGAACATCTTTTGAAGAACACACCTATATGAGTCTGACTGTCAAACGTCGCAGTCCATGAGAGTTGGGTGCTCTCTAATAAACTCATGAAAGGTCAAGGAGTATGACGCATAAGCTCCACCCGCGGGGAAGTCCTGCGGCATCCTAGTATCGGTCAAGGCTTTGTGTGAAACTAGATTCGCAAAAAACTTGCATTTCAAGGCGCAGTCCAATGTCCAAGTTGCTTACTAGTGTAGCATAGAGTTCTAGGTGGAAGTTCAACTTCACAGTCTCCACTGAAGCATCGGTATATAAAACAATGTTTTGGAACCAAAGGCAAATTTCGTGTGCCTCTGGGATCTGGTGGGGGATTGTTGGAATTTTGGCCCAGATTTGACCAGCCCATTTAATATTCCAGAAATTCCTAATAAATCCTAGAGGCCCACTTGGCCCATTCATGCAAGGCAAGGGGTGGGACAAAACTTTAGTCCCACATTTCTAGTTGAAGGAGAGTTGGAGCAGTTTATAAGGGGAGGTTTTCACACTCCTTGTAAAAGAGAAAAGAATCGGAGGGAATAGGAGCTGGACACACGCGCGCTCCTCCTCCGACGACGCCGCTGCTCGCCTCGCCACGCCACGCCACGACGCGCTGCGGGTTGCGGGAATGCCTTGAGCCGAGAGACTCTCTCTCTTTATTTTGCCACATGCATGAATTAGAATTATGAACAGGCACAAGAATGTGAAACATTTTGCCCAGTTTTGCCCAGTGGGTTTTTTATTACGGAGGCTGCTCAGCTTCGGCTGATCGTTTCCAGAGCCTTGCGCCACCAATCAAGTCTTCCCCATCCTGGCCTGCAGCGTGCACCGCCGGTCGGGATAGTAGGCCTCCGAAACTGCGCTACTTCGAGTCCTGTACGGGAGAAGGGCGATAAGGTTTTTGGGGAGCGCTTTGCGCGACTATTGGCTTCTTCATCACGGACGACAACGACATCTTCCCGAACGACGACTTCTTCCCGGAAGTCGACGATCTCTTCGACGATATGGGCGACAACGTCAACAACGGCCCCGCTGCTGCACCAGTTCCTGTCCCGTATGTGCTCATATCTTCTTTGTTCATTCTCATGTTTCAGATCCTACTAGAGTTCCTAGTTCTAGCATTTGGAGTAGATTTGTTTTCCCCAGATTTTAAACTATGCATGCCTTTTGTCTACTCTCTGAAAATTCTAATGACTAGTTTGACTATTGTAATTGTAGTTTTGCTTTACCTAGTGTTTCTATTAATTAAATTAAGTGGTAAATTGCTCATATTTCCAACAGGGGTCTTGTGAGAAAATAAGTGGGCAGCCCAAACCACTACTGGATTTATATGGAGAGATTTGCCAAGGCAGAAGCTTCACAGGGGAGAATGGTAAAATTCGTGAAATTCAACTCCCTAGCATTCGATACTTTGCCTACTTCATTTCTAAATGTGTATTAGCTAGGAAAACTGCCAGCAAGTTATCTGTTTATGATTTGGCATTTATTGCTGTTGCTTTGAGATACGATAGGTCTTATAACTTTGGCGCTTTGATTGCTTACCGTCTCTCACATAACCGTGAGAAGGGCGGAGTTTGTGGAGGTCTTATTGCCTCGCGCTTGTTAGATTTACATGGTTTGGAGCTACACCATCTAGACTTTCAGTTTGCTATAGAGAGGCTTAATATTGTTTCCATGGTTCAACATAAGTTTCTTTCTACCCATGCTCACTTACATAAATTATCTTTTGAATTAACTTTCTCCAAACGATCAGGGTGGAGAGTTGTTAAAACTGCTAGAGAAGTACTTTTGCCTGCACACCCTTTGTTTGATCTTAATGGCAGGCATGGATGGGAGCTTTCTGAGAGTGAGCTGGACACATACCTTGAGCATCTCCCCCAACAAGGGGAGGAAGCCGGAGACGGGGACGATAGTGATTTCGTCCAGCCCTACGACACCACGGGGATTCCATATCACCACCCCGACTATGACTATGCGCCCGCTGCATCATCTTCCTCCTATGCGCCCGAGTACGACCACACAAGGGATGACCCACTGCAGTGGGGATACTTCACACACCATGATTGATCTCCACTTAGGCCAACAGCCTAAGCTTGGGGGAGGTATACCGACATCACACTCATTTATATACCATGATTCGTCAGTTCTTTGTATATCCATGTTTTCTTTTCTTTCGCTTATTTTCGTTTCTTTCATTTCTTTTGTTTTTATTGTTTTGTTTTCGCTTTCCAAAACACAAAAAGACCATAAATATTTCTGTTGTTTCTTTCTATTTGTTTCTTTAGTTGGTTTGCTTCATTCTTTAGTTGCACTTTAATATTCAGAAACCCAAAAATATTTTTGTTTTGCTTGTTTTGTTTGCTTTCCTTTATTCTTGTTTTCTTTCAAAAAAACCAAAAATATTTTTGCTTTGTTTGCTTGTTCTCGTTTGCTCGTGCTATAATTGAAAAAACTAAAAATATTTGTTGGTCTTCTTTGGTTTTATAAAGTTTGCTGCAGAGTTCAACAGTCGTTCGTGATTTCATTGGAGCTTGGTTTTCATTATATATTATTCGAGCCACAAGTGAAGAGGAATAATGACGATCTACGACAATTCAAGTGTGGTGAGAGGCTGTTATAAATTCTATTTGCTTTCATTTTTGTACATATATCCATCTATGTGAACATGCTTAGTTTGTTCATATAAGATATATGTGACTTAATGGCTGCTTAATAGTTCGTGCTCTCTCATGTTTTGTTCTAATTTATTAATAGTAAATGACATGTCGCATAAATATTTGTTTGCATTGCTCTATTCATAAGAAGAGTATGTCATTGTGGTAGCCTCCTCTGACTGTTTCATTTGAATCGACTTGGCACATGCTCACGCATGCTAAGACCGAAAACAAAAAGTCAATAAGCCTCGATGATTTATTTTTCCTCAGAGTTCTAGTATCAATTTTATGCCTCAGTCAATTTTACTTTGTCGCAAACATGATTATGATAGTTGTTGCTCTCTTGATTGTCGCTCCCTGTCTATTGATAGCCTTCACTTGTACTGAGTATGAGCTCTACTCGTGCATCCAAATCCCTGAAAAACAAAGTTTGCCAAAAGTGTCCACCATACCTACCTATATGTGGTATTTAACCGCCACTTCAAAGTAAATTGCTCATGTGCTACCTTTAAAATATTCTAAAAATTACTTCTGTTTTGTGCCACTGTTTTAGCTCATGAGGACGTAAATAGATAATATTTATCTCACTTATTGATTGGATTTCACACCCTGGACTAGTGGCTTCATCCGCTTATCCAAATGATAGAAGAGCTGGCAGCGGGGTGCCCAACCCCAAATTAATACAAACAAATTCTCTTCACTATTTTTGCCCCTGATTTTATCAGTCAAAGCATAATTGTGTAAACAAAAGAGAAAGAGGGATGACCTTCTACACCAGTTGCGTCCTTCACCATGGGAGCCGTTCTTGTGATTCCAGTTGGCTTGTGACGTACTGTATTGTCTGTTTACCATTCGTTGGCATAAGCATACACCACTCTTAAAAATGTTTTCAATATCTCTGTTTAACAAAATAAAAAGCTCTAGCACATGAGTGATCCATGTTTCCCTCTGCGAAGGGCCTTTCTTTTACTTTTATGTTGAGTCTCCGCCATATTATTTGAGAACTTTCTTGAGAGCATAGTTATCATTCTTAGTGTAATATGTTTGTCCCAAAGCACGGTTGATTGTGGTATAATCTTGATTCTTGTATCTTTGATATCTTTACTTCTAGTCTTCCCTTGAACTTCAGAGGTGCTCTGGCATTTATGTTTTGCCCCACACTTAAGGGCAAGCAAGATACCACTTTATCAGACCCTATTATGAATACTTCAATCTTGCAAATAGTTATGCTTCATGTTGTTTATTATTAATATGTTGTTGTTGTCTCTCCATGGTTTGCATAGCTATTAAGTGACAGTATTTTGCATGTATCTTATCACGAGCATAGCTAAGTAGCTGATCATATAGTGAGTATATTTACATCATATGAAACAAATGTGTTTGTAAAAGTCTTTGATCGCACTCAGTTGTCACTGAATTGCTTGAGGACAAGCAATAAGCTAAGCTTGGGGGGAGTTGATACGTTGAAAACGTATCTCCTTTTCCGAACACTTTTCTTATTGTTTTCCTCTAAACTTGTGTGTTTTGGATACAACTAACACAGACTAACGCTATTTTCAGCATAATTACCTTTGTGTCTTGTTTTTTTGCAGAAAAAATCAACTTTTGGGAAAATGCCCAGAAAAGAGCACATTGGTGTTTTCACCCCGGAAGACCCAGGAGCCCTGGCCGCGCTAGCATAGGGTGTGGGCCCCCCAGAGCCCCCCTCGGACTCCCCTTTCGACTACAAGTACCCTACAACCATAAAACCCGAGGGGGCTCGTCATATTCCACAGAAACACAACAGAACGCCGCCGCCATCCCGAACCTCGATTCGGGGATCAGAAGTTCCTATTGTGGCACCCTGCCGGGACGGGAATTGGAGGAGATCATCGCCATCGTCATCACCAACGCCTCTCCATCGACCATCCATGTTTCCCCCATCCATGTGTGAGTAACTCCCCGCTGTAGGCTGAAGGGGATGGTAGGGATTGGATGAGATCATTCATGTAATAATGTCGTGATTGTTAGGGCATAGTGCCTAGTATCCTCTATTAGTGCTATTGACATTGTTGCAACTTGTTATGCTTAATGCTTGCCACTTTGGGCCCGAGTGCCATGATCTCAGATCTGAACATGTTATTGAATCATGATGATAATTATTGTTTCTTGATCATACCTGCAAGTTGTTTACACATATCGTTGTCCAGAACCCGAGGCCCGGAAGTGACATAAATTGGGAAAACCGAAGGGAATGGCTGTGATGTGATGATCACATGTGTTCATGGAGTGTTAATGCTTTGCTCCGGTGTTCTATTAAAAGGAACACCTTAATTACCAGTAGTTCCCTTGAGGCCCCGCTGACATGGGCTGGTAGGACAAAAGATGTTGTGCAAATTCTCATTGCGAGCACATACGACTATTTACGGAACACATGCCTATGGTTACTTAGTGCTTGGATGCTTTTATCTTATTTATCTGCAATGCCCCTGACATGATCATTATTTGAACTTTCTTATCCATGCAACGCCTGTTCATCCATCCCTATGCCTACAGTATTTAATCTCGTTGTTTACCTCAATCACCACCGCTTCTGTTTTCATACTACTGCTGTTGTTATTTCACTACAGCTGCTGCTATAAAATTGTTACTACTGATAAACCAATGCAAACTAGTCAAATTTCAGGTGCAAGTGAATTCACAACTCACTTGTTAAGGCTCACAAATGTTCTTTGGCTCCCCTTATGTCGAATCCATAAATTTGGGTTTTACTTCCCTCGAAGACAGTTGCGATCCCCTATACTTGTGGGTCATCAGTCCATAGTTCACTAGTGGTTTCTCTCCATATAAAATAAATAACATGTGTGGTGAACGAATTACAGCTAGGCAATTGATAGAAATGAAGGTTGCACCGTAGTGCATATGAAATACATAAAGAAGACTATGTGATTCATGCGGGCATTACAACAAAATACATAGACCGTCATCTAACTACATCTATGGCTAATAATCCACCCTCCGAATATCAGCCGAACAAACATTGGGTATTAAGTTGCAAGCAAAAGATAATCGCAATAAGCAAAGTGTGTAATGTAAAAATGTAAACGAAGTAAACATAGTTGTTTTGTCCCTAATGGCAACACCACATCCTCCATCCGTCTCGTTTCTGTCACTCGAGCACATGTGCAAAGGAGGCATGAACCCACTATCGAGCATAAATACTCCCTCTTGGAGTCACTAGCATATACTTGGCTAGAACATCTACTAACAACAGAGAGCATGCAAGATCATAAATAAAATACACATGAAGATAACATGATAGCTTGATAATCAAGAGACATATCATTCAACATTCATCGGATCCCAGCAAACACAACATGTGGCATTACAATAAGATGATCTCGATCATGTAGGGCAGCTCACGAGATCTAAACATAAGGCATAAAGTGGAGAGAATAACCATCTAGCTACTGCTATGGACCCGTAGTCCAGGGATGAACTACTCACGCGTCACTTTGGAGGAGGGCATGGTGATGTAGACCCCTCCGGTGATGAATTTCCCTCCCGACAGGGTGCCGGGGAGAGCTCCAGAACCCTCCCGATCTCGGGTTGATGATGACGGAGGCCTCGGGTGTTTCTCGGGAAAAAGTGGTATATTTTTAGGGTTGACGTATTGGGGGAATAAATAGGTGAAAGGGTGATGGCGGTGGACGGCCGAGGGGCCCACACCATGCCCCATGGCGCGGCCAGGGGGCGCGCCGCCCTATGGTGTGCCCCCCCGTGGCCCACCTCCGGGCCTCTTCGGGACTCCGTGGAACCTTCGGGATTTCTAAGACTTCCGGGCTTCGAATTTTCCAATTCCACGAATATTTCCAGAACAACTTTTCTGAAACTAAAAATAGCAGAAAACAGGGAACTGGCTCTGTGGCATCTTGTGAATAGGTTAGTCCCGGAAATCTATAAAAATGACATAAACTGTACAACAAACATGTACCAAATAACATGAAACCAACATGGAACATCAGAAATTAAGGATACGTTTACGACGTATCAACATCCCCAAGCTTAGTTCCTACTCGTCCTCGAGTAGGTAAACGATAAAAACACATAATTTCTGAGGTGACATGCTACCAACATAAACTTGATCATCATAGTAATGTAAAGCATGTAAATTAGGATCAAATGAATAAAGGTTGTGGTTTATAATTGATATCAAATAGAATAATGTATAAACCATTAGGAGGAACAAAGTACAACTTTTTAATGAATCAATACTAAAAGACAATCCACTGTGCAAAGTATATTAAAGATGATTTAAGCTTGAAGAACAACAATATAATCATCCAAGGCATCAAACTCTCACAACAACTCCTGTTAGGATCGAGTCAAGTGACAACAATATGCACGTAGTAAAACCATTCAATTAATTGTGCACTCAAAACAAGCCAGCGTTATGTATTGGTTCTTGGCACCGGGATGTTGTGGCTAAAAGAACATTATGGGGAGTTTGGATGGTCAATGGAAGAAAGTCTCACACAACTGAAACTGATCATTAGACAAGAGGAAGTCTTATAATCAAAGTTATGCAAGGAGTAGTGATTGTCACACAACGGATGCACATAGATCTATAAGTTTATGAAAGCTCTCCAATGGAACTAGTGGGGGTGCATCCAACCTGCTTGCTCATGAAGAACTAGAGCTCTTTTGAGGAGGCTCGTCATTGGAATATACAAGCCAAGTTCTATAGTGTAAATTCCCCACATAGTTATGAAAGTCATAATATGAAAACTCTCTCCAAAATGAAGTAATGATGCTAAACAAGCACAAGTGTGGAATAAAAGATAGTAGTGATGCCCCCTCTCTCTTTACTTTCTCTTTTTTTTTGCCTCTTTCTTTTTTTTGGTTTTTTTTGATATATAACCTCACTAGTAGGGGCAACACTCTATTTTACAATGAATCATCACACTTTTAGTACTCATAACTCAAACGGAAATATCTCTGATGTATATAAAACTAAATGCTCATGCCAGTGTAGCAGTAAGCAAAATAGAAATGAAGCATGAAAAGTAACATAACGATGGTGGATGTTGTATGGCAATATATCTCGGAATGTCTATGGAAATGACATGGTAGGTAGGTATGGTGGCTGTTTTGAGGAAGATAATTTTTGGTTTATGTGTAGAAGAACAAAGTTCTCCCACAAGGTTTTCAATGCACTGGAAAAGTTTACACCAACTCTCATTGCGAGAATGAGCAAAGCACAGTACCGAAGAGGCCAACAAATATGGATGGTGGAAGTGCCAGAAACCCGCAACATAGAACTCACAAGTTAAAAGATTCCAAATAAAATCATGATCTTAAAAGGCATAATGAAAATCACTCCAAGATGGTTCGTGGCAGTGATAAGTCGATGTTAGCTACCCTGACCGTAGCGCATAACAAAAAGCCATTACGATCGCTATCAGCAAAGGAAGTCATATACCATTATCCTATCCACTGGTTATTTGCGTGTGGCACGGTTTCAATCTTTTAGACCAACCATTAATTGTTTTTACTCTAATAAACCAGAAAGTTTACCATTAAGCATATTAATATCTCAAAACAACAACAAATAATCAAATGAAACAGTTTAGTGATCTACAAGAATATGCAAGATTTTTTCGTCATACCATCTACCACATGTAGCATTTTCTAGTTCCAATAAGCACCATACAAAGTATGTTTTAAAAAAACTCTCTAAATAATACAACAAGAAAGAAAGAGAGTACTCATATAACACTACTAAAACTAACATCTCTGAATAAGAGATGCAATGAAAACATGAGCTAAACAGGAATTTTGCGGCAGCTAGAAGAACAATTAAGAATACGAGCATAACGAGTATTCAAATGAAAAAGCGGAGCGTGTCTCTCTCCCAAACAAGGATGCTAGGTTCCAATGATGTTTATTTCAGCAAGGAAACAAAACTAAAACAAAATAAAACAGAATAAAACAGAATAAAAACAAACAGACGCTCCAAGTAAATTTCATATGATGTGACCGAATAAAAAAATAGTTTCCCTAGAAGTAACATGATAAATTGTTGATGAAGAAGGGGATGCCTTGGTAATCCCAAAGCTTAGATGCTTGAGTCTTCTTAAAATTTTCTGGGATGAACACAGGGGCATCCCCAAGCTTTGACCTTGCACTCTTCTTGATCACATTATATCACCCTCTTCTCTTGACCCTTGAAAACTTCCTTCACACCACACTAAAAGAGTAATTCGCATTAGAGGGTTAGTGCAACAATGAAAAATTCATGGGTTCCGTATAGGAAAAAGTGCTACTGATACTTTTAAACATTAGCTACATCCACTTATGTTTCGTGAAGCAACAAATCCACTTCACATCATAAAATAGCAAATGCAAGAAAAATGGCAGAATCTTCCAAAACCAGAACAGTCTGTAAAGAAGAATTTTTTCGGGGCGCTTACGTTGATGAAATAGAAAAACTTAAAGAACAAAAAAGTTTCGTAATTAGCTGAGGAATAAGCACAAATTTTTCCAGGTCATTTCGATCTTCCAGTGAATTGTACGATTTTTACGGTGGACAGTAGAAATCCAAAACCAACTCCAACTTTTGTTAGAAACTCTACCTGCCACAACTAATACATGAAAATAAAGATACACATGAGTTTCTATAGAAGTATACAACCCCTTGACTCAAATAAAACAGAGAAAAATAAAGCAAAAAATAAAACCATGGGTTATCTCCCAAGAAGTGCTTTTCTTTAACGCCTTTTAGCTAGGCCCAAAAAAGTAGATTCACGTGTTTTCAAGTGGAGAAGCATCCAAATTATAATTTGTTCGAATAATAGAATCAAAAGGAAACTTCATTCTCTTTATAGGAAAGTGTTTCATACATTTCTTGAGTGGGAATTGAAATTTATTATTCCCCTCTTTCATATCAATAACAGCACCAACAGTTCTAAGAAAAGGTCTTCCCAAAACAATTGGACAAGAAGCATTGCATTCAATATTCAAGAAAACAAAATCAATAGTGAAAATATTATTATTAACCATGATAAGAACATCATCAACTCTCCCCAAAGGTTTCTTTCTAACATTATCAATAATACGAACATCCAAATAACAAGGTTCCAATGGTGGTAAATCAAGCATATCATAAAGTTTCTTAGGCATAACAGAGATACTAGCACCAAGATCACATAGAGCATTGCAATCAAAATCATTCACTTTCATTTTTATGATGGGTTCCCAACCATCGTCTAACTTCCTAGGGATAGAGGCTTCACACCTTAATTCATCCTCTCCAATTTCATGAGAGGATTTGTAGTATGTTTTGTGAAAGCCATATTCATAGCACTAGCATTAGGACAACTAGAAAGTTTTTTTAAGAACTTAATCACTTCAGTTATGTTGCAATCATCAAAGTCAAGATCATTTTTTATCAAAGGTAATGGGACCATTGTTTCCCATGTTTCATGGTGTGGGGCCTCGAGGGGCCCCCTCCGGGTCCCCTCCGGACTGTGTGTACGTGAAAGATTTCTAAGACTCTGGGATTTTGTTTTGTCCAATTCAGAGAATATTTCCAGAACAACTTCTCTGAAACCAAAAACAGCAGAAAATAGGAACTGGCTCTGTGGCATCTTATCAATAGGTTAGTCCGAGAAAATCCATAAAATGACATAAAGTGTATAGGAAACATGTAGCATATGGCATGAAAACAACATGGAACATCAGAAATTATGGATACGTTTGAGACGTATCAGGCATTCAACTTTTCTTTGGTTTCACCTTCAAGGTTAGCCAACCATGAGCCTATATCCTTAGACTCATCATCCCCATGAACACATTTTCAACACAATCCAATAATTAAGGATGGTTAGTTGCAATAGTCTTGTATGTGGAAGAGTTTACCAAGGTGGCTTTTTCCACAAGACATGTAGGTCGGATAGGCCCTTCTCATTGGGGGATTCAAATAGATAGACCGATGAAGAGGAATACGTAGATATGGCGACATGGGCCACACCTACGACATCACCTTCTCCTTCATCTCCAGATGTGTATGTTTCCAAGTTGACGCTTTCTTGAACATATAAAACCCTTGGAACTCTTCTTGCAAAGTTCTTATTTTGAGGAGCTTTGGTCTTGTATTTCCAAACAAGCTTGTCTTCATTCTCTTCTCTTGGCTCAAAAGGACACTCGTTAACAAATTTATTTGCACTTCCACAATTATAGCATGTCCTTGACCGCTCCCCCTTCTTCTCGTAGTTCTTGTTCCTTGGGGGTCTTGGAGCACCATCTTATGAGCTTCCAATCTCTTCCAATAGCCATGCATAGCAAGAGAAATTCACTTACGATCACCCTTGTATGTGTCCTCATAGCCCTCCTCCTCCTCATCATACTCTGCGACTTCTTCTACTCGAGCAACCGCATTTGACTTTAAGGCTAGGTTGGGAGACTTTCCCATTACTCTTGAGCGAGCAAGAGCATCATCCACACTCTTGCGAGACAGATATATAGCGATGAACTCACTAAGAACACCAATGGAGTCGAGGGTATTGTAGCCCGCTCTTGTCCGGATGGTAGTGGTCAGGTTCTTCTTTAAAGGTGTTATTGCTTTAACAAACTTACTCTTGATCCACTCATCGGTGATCTCCTCTTTTCCAGAGTCCCTCAATTGATTTGGCAAGGATGATGGTTCTTCTATATAGCTCTTCGGGGGTCTCATCCTCTTGCATGAAAAAGTTTTCAGCCTTGTCTAGAGCAACATCATACTTGGAGGATTGGATGCTTTGATTTCGTTGGAACAAAGTCTCAAGGCTATCCAAAGCCTCCTTGGCGGTCTTGCATCCTCGAATGTGAGTGATATGCTCCCATGGGAGAGCCTTTTGAATGATGTTGAGAGCGGTCTTCTTGAGTTGAGATTCAATATCCTTTGTTGGAGTCAAATTTCTTGCATCATGAGGACGGAATATATGAACAACACTTCTCCACAAGGCGGTGCAAGAGCCGGAAATGTGAGACTCCATTTTAAACTTCCAAGAAGAAAATGTTGGGAATATGCCCTAGAGGCAATCATGTATGATGTAATTCCCACTGTATTCATAAAGTTATTAAGTTGTCCTTGTTTTGAACATCTGATATATGTCATTGAATATGTGATTCGATTGTGGAACTATATATTCATGTTGTTCATACTAGATTGTCCTTGGTCATTTAGGTTGTACTGGACACACTGCCTAGACTAATGTGAGTGTTGGCTGATGACACGGTTCCACTTGTCATGGGCATGGTGATGCCATTCCAACGTTCACGGACTTGGCTAAAGAGTTTAGCAAGTCAGACTGACCCACATTGAGGTGCAACGATCAAGTCGTCATTTGCATGTCTCAATCATTGTAATCCTTAGACCTGAGGTTGTCGCACAATCCGAGTTGTGGATCACCGACTTAGGTTCTGTCAAACGTTGTTCTGTGACAAGGCAACTATAAAGGCAGAGTTCGGGTCGAATGAGAAGCAAGTTGCGTGATGTGGATAATCAAGATGGGATTTCGCCCCTCCGAATGGAGAGATATTCTTTGGGCCCTCTCGAGTGATATGATTCAGGAAGCATGGCCATGCGCGACTCAGTTAAGTGTTAACTGTGTCGGTTGACTAAGAGTTAGTCAGATGAATCACATGTCACAGATCGAGAAGAGAGTTGAGCTATTTAAGGGATGACGATAAATCGCCTATAGCTCGACAAGGTATATCGTGAGGCAAAAGGGACTAAGATGAATATCACATTGAAAGGTATGTCGTCATGACTCAATGGTACTTGGGAGTCGGCACGTTCTGCTAGGAGCCGCTACCGATTGATCGATTGGGAGTTGGACTCCAATCGTGTCCAAGTCGCCATGAGCCTGCATGGTCACACACTTAAGAGCGGGAGCAAGTATTGGTCGGGTTGGACCCGAACCAGAAATGGACTGGTTTTGTGAGTCGGACTCACAGAGGGAATGGGCCACAAGTGTTGTGAAGCCCATTACCATACGCTATATAAAGAGGGGCGCAGGTTGCCCATCGGGCACGTTATTCCACTCCCATGCGTTGGGAACCCTAGCCCCACTCAGTCCAGCCGTCGCACCGAACCTAGCAGTCCGCCGTCGGAGCTCCTCCTCGTACGTGTGGATACCGGCAGAGGTGCTGTATGTTCAGCACTTCGACGTTCGAGGGATTGGATCGGCCGGACCGGATCGTGGGACTGCACTGCCCCGACGCGCTGCATCGATAATCCGCACCTGCGCGTCTAGTGGTAATACTCGTGGCCTTCTACCTCGGCTAGATCTTGGAAGTACCGCGTAGGAAAAGTTTTTGTTATCTCTACGCGTCCCAACAGTGGTATCAGAGCGGTAGCTTCTGGTATTAGGCCCGAGATCCGTACATATGTGATATGTAGTTAGCGTTAGATGTGATCTAATTGTTGTTTTGGTGGTCGGTCTATGAGATAGATCGGTTTTGTACAAGGTTGATTGGATCAATCGTACTCGGGGTTACTGGATGATCTGGTTTCCGTGATCATACTGCTAAGGTCGTGGAACAACTTACCCCTACCGGTCGGTTTCCGCCATCGGGGTATACCGTGACACATAAATCCAGTTGCGGTGATCGAAGATCAAAGAGTTTGATCGAATCAGAATATGGATCAGATTTGGGTAAAATCGTTTTATCCGATGAAGAAATCCATGATCGGGATACAAATGAGATCTGCGTTTTCCATGATCGGGACCGTCGGCTTCGCCCTGTCGTAGCGCCTTAGATGTCGTTGCGAGTTTCACAACGCCGGTAGATATCGTATCTATGCATAACTTGTTTTTGCAGGAAGTTGTGAATGGTATGGCTTATGTGCATGTGATGTGTGTAATCCATACATGATCTGCGTATCATGTTTATGTCAGCCGGCTGGAGCCTAGGTGCTCTCATTTTATTGTATACCGGCCTGCGTGTCGGATTCTCTATGTAAATTTTCATTTACTAGCTAGTGTAGCTTGTTGGAGAACCCGGAAGGCATGCAAGTCGATGTACAAGTCGGCTACATGGAGTAAGATGGCACGTGACAAGAGTTGGCACGAGTCGACTTACAAGCTTCGTGGAGATGGAGATCACCATGAAGAGAGCCATACCATTTCACATTATAATTGCTTTATTTGTGTTGTTGTTATGTCTCTATTTACCTCTATTTAGATAGTTGGTAGATTTTAATCCCTCAAAGAAGGTCTAGTCGGTCGCCCCGCCAGTGCTGCACCATCACAAGTCGGACATTCTTGGTAGTGGGCTCATAAAATTGAGGTGCTGCCAATTCTTTCCGGTTAGGTGGGTTTGAGTCGGACTCTTACAAGCAGAAGCACTTGGTAATCTAGACGAGTCCATCACAACAGTTGTGGGGCTCGGGGCGAGGTAGGTTGGGAGCCGGGGCATGTGATGGCACCCAACTAACAGGAGTCGTATAGGGATACGATTGGCAAGGTGTTTCCTACCTAGATCACTTGACGGCTAGCGGTGATGCTAAAGCTCACTAGTCGACTTGCTTATTTGGGATCTTGAATCACTTAGCAACCATCGGAGGGATGTTGGTTCTAGTGGGAGCATAAGTATTAAAGCGTTTAATATGCCTGCTCTTTTATGAATACATGTCTTAAGTGTTTTTGCGTATTTTCTGTTGAAGATCAATGGCACCTAGCAACCTTCCTCAGTTGTCCACGTTTGCGTTGAGGTCAATCCTAGAGAAAGATAACCTTAATGGAACTAATTTCACCAACTGGTATCGTAATCTGAGGATAGTCCTCAAGCATGACAAGAAAGAACATGTTCTAGAAACTCCACTTCCAGATGAGTCTGATGACGATGCGACTGTCGCTGTCATGAATGCCTACCGTAAGACTAGAGATGAGTCTACGTAAATTAGCTGTCTTATGCTTGCACACATGGAACCGGACTTGCAGCAGCAGTTCGAGAATGTTGAGGCCTACGATATGATCGAAAGCCTCAAAAGTATGTTCCAGGCTCAGGCAAAGACCGAGAGGTATCAAGTCTCTCAAGCTTTGCTGGGCTGTAAGCTGAAAGATGACGATCCACTGAGTCCGCATGTAATCAAGATGATTGGTTACATTCAGTCTCTGGATCGGCTGGGCGTCCCAATTAACGAAGAGTTCGCTACTGATATAATTCTGAACTCTCTTCCTAGTGCGTATGCTTCGTTCATCTCGAACTACCATATGCATGGTATGGATAAGAGTATCACTGAATTACATGGGATGCTCAAAACGGCAGAGGCTCATATCAAGAAAGGCGTCAGTCAAGTGTTGATGGTGCAGAATAAGGCTAAGTTCAAGAAGAGTTCTTGGACTAAGAAGAAGAAGGATAAGTCAGGAGGTAGCGCCCATGGCCCTTTCCAGAGTGCTTCCTCAAAGACTAAGCCTTCTCCTACAGCCGGGGCCAATTGCTTCTATTGCAAGCAGGATGGCCACTGGAAGAGGAACTGCACCAAGTATTTGGCTGACAGAGCCAAGAGTGGAGGTATGACTTTCGACTCAGGTACACTTGTGTGCAATGTTATAGACATTTATCTTGCTGATGCACCTAACAGTTCTTGGGTATATGATACCGGATCAGTCATTCACATTTGCAACTCCTTGCAGGGACTGGTAAGAACTAGGAGCTTGGCGAGAGGAGAGGTTGATATTCGGGTCGGCAACAAGGCGAGAGTCGCTGCGTTGGAAGTCGGCACGATGCAACTTCATTTACCTTCAGGATTTATTTTGGAACTAAATAATTGTTATTATGTTCCAGCGCTTAGTCGAAACATTATTTCCGCCTCATGTTTGATGAGACAAGGTTATGAGTCGAATATTAAGAATAATGGTTGTTCTTTATATTTGAAAGATATGTTTCATGGCTTTGCACCCGTTCAGAACGGGTTATTTATTTTGAATCTTGATAGTGAATCGGTCTATAACATAAATGTTAAAAGGTTGAAACCAAATGATCTGAATATGACTTACTTTTGGCATTGTTGGCTTGGTCATATAAGTTGGAAGCGCATGAAGAAGCTCCATGATGATGGACTTCTAACTTTGTTCGACTTAGAGTCGTTCGAGACATGCGAATCATGCCTACTAGGCAAAATGACCAAGACACCTTTTGCAAGGAGTTGTGAAAGGGCGTCTGACTTGTTAGAACTAATACATAGTGATGTATGTGGTCCAATGAGCACGACAGCCAGAGGTGGTTATGAGTACTTCATTACCTTCACTGATGATTTGAGTAGGTATGGATATATCTATTTAATGAAACACAAGTCGGAAGCCTTTGAAAAGTTCAAGGAATTCCAGAGTGAGGTACAGAATCAGCTTGGCAAGAAAATAAAGTTTCTACGGTCGGACCGTGGAGGCGAGTACATGAGCCATGAGTTTGATGACCATCTAAAGAGTTGTGGAATAGTTCCTCAACTCACTCCGCCGGGTACACCGCAGAGAAACGGTGTATCGGAACGGAGAAATCGGACCTTGTTGGACATGGTACGATCAATGATGAGTCGGACAGATCTACCTTTATCATTTTGGGGTTATTGTCTAGAAACTGCAGCTTTCACACTAAACAGAGTACCATCAAAGTCAGTAGAGAAGACACCACATGAGATGTGGACTGGTAAAAAGCCAAGTTTGTCTTTTCTTAAGATTTGGGGTTGTGAAGCATTTGTCAAGCGACTTCAGTCGGACAAGCTCACGCCCAAGTCGGATAAGTGTATTTTCGTGGGGTATCCGAGGGAAACCTTGGGGTACTACTTCTACAACCGGGAAGAGGGCAAAGTGTTTGTCGCTCGGAATGGTGTCTTCCTTGAAAAAGAGTTTCTCAGTTGGGAAGTCAGTGGGAGCACGGTGCAACTCGAAGAAATTCGAGAAGAACCAGCTAGGGGCGAGTCGGCAATGGCCTTGGAGGCTGAGCCGGTCGTGGTACCTACACCGGTTACAGCACCTGAACCTCGGAGATCTGCCAGATTACAGAGTGCTCGAGATGTTTTACTGTTAGACAGTAATGAGCCGGCAACTTATTCGGAAGCGATGGTGGGATCTGATTCCGAGTCATGGCTTGGAGCCATGAGATCCGAGTTAAAGTCCATGGATGAAAACCAAGTTTGGAATTTGGTTGATCTGCCTGACGGTGCAAGACCCGTCGAGTGCAAATGGGTCTTTAAGAAGAAAACTGATATGGATGGAAATATTTCTGCCTATAAAGCACGACTTGTCGCGAAGGGGTTCTGACAGGTTCAAGGAGTTGACTATGACGAGACCTTCTCGCCAGTAGCGATGCTTAAATCAATTCGGACCATGTTAGCCATAGCAGCCTATTTCGACTATGAGATATGGCAGATGGATGTCAAGACGGCTTTCCTTAATGTAAATTTAACTGAGGACGTGTATATGATACAACCCGAAGGTTTTGTCGATCCAGCTAATGCTGACAAGGTATGCAAACTTCAGAAATCCATTTGTGGGTTGAAGCAAGCATCTCGGAGTTGGAACATTCGCTTTGATGAGGTAGTCAAATCGTTTGGCTTCATCAAGAGCGATCATGATTCTTGTTTAAAAGAAGTTTTGTGGGAGCAAAGTAAACTTTCTAATCTTATATGTGGATGACATATTGCTGATTGGAAATGATGTCATGATGTTGCAAGAAACCAAAGAGTCATTGGAAAGGAGTTTCTCAATGAAGGATTTGGGTGAGGCGACTTACATATTAGGAATCAGGATCTATAGAGATAGATCCAGGCGGCTCATTGGATTGAGTCAGAGTACATATCTGGACAAGGTTTTGAAGAAATTCAAAATGGAAGAGTCCAAGAAGGGATTCTTACCGATGTCCCATGGCATAAAACTTATCAAGACTCAGTGTCCTTCGACGACTGATGAGCGAAGTCGGATGAGTGTGATCCCGTATGCTTCGGCAATCAGATCCATCATGTATTCCATGATTTGTACTAGGCCAGATGTTTCCTATGCTCTAAGTGTTACGAGCAGATACCAGGCTGACCCTGGCGAAGCCCACTGGGCAGCGGTTAAAAACATTCTTAAGTATTTGAGAAATATTAAGGAAATGTTCCTAGTTTATGGAGGTGATGAGAAATTCAGTGTAAAGGGTTACACGGATGCGAGTTATCTCACCGACTCAGATGATTCTCGTTCGCAATCTGGATACGTGTTCATAATGAACGGAGGGGCTGTGAGCTGGAAGAGTTCCAAGCAAGATACGGTGTCTGCATCTACAACAGAGGCTGAGTATATTGCTGCCTCAGAGGCGGCAAAGGAAGCTGTTTGGATCAGGAACCTCCTGATAGATCTTGGTGTGGTTTAGGGCGCGTCCAATCCTTTGGACGTATATTGTGACAACAATGGTGCTATCGCACAAGCCAAGGAACCTACACAACACCAGAAGAACAAACATATACTCATGCGGTACCACCTCATTCGCCAGTTTGTCGAACAAGGTGATATCAAGTTATGCAAAGTACACACGGATGCAAACATTGCAGATCCGCTGACAAAGGCGCTACCACAGCCTAAGCACGAGGCGCACACGATAGGTATGGGCATTAGATGCCTAGGCATATGATGCCAAGATGATTGACTCTAGTGCAAGTGGGAGACTGTTGGGAATATGCCCTAGAGGCAATCATGTATGATGTAATTCCCACTGTATTCATAAAGTTATTAAGTTGTCCTTGTTTTGAACATCTGATATATGTCATTGAGTATGTGATTCGATTGTGGAACTATATATTCATGTTGTTCATACTAGATTGTCCTTGGTCATTTAGGTTGTGCTGGACACACACCCTAGACTAATGTGAGTGTTGGCTGATGACACGGTTCCACTTTTCATGGGCATGGTGATTCCATTCCAACGTTCACGGACTTGGCTAGAGAGTTTAGCAAGTCGGACTGACCCACATTGAGGTGCAACGATCAAGTCGTCATTTGCATGTCTCAATCAATGTAATCCTTAGACCTGAGGTTGTCGCACAATCCGAGTTGTGGATCACCGACTTAGGTTCTGTCAAACGTTGTTCTGTGACAAGGCAACTATAAAGGCAGAGTTCGGGTCGAATGAGAAGCAAGCTGCGTGATGTGGATAATCAAGATGGGATTTTGCCCCTCCGAATGGAGAGATATTCTTTGGGCCCTCTCGAGTGATATGATTCAGGAAGCATGGCCATGCGCGACTCAGTTAAGTGTTAACTGTGTCGGTTGACTAAGAGTTAGTCAGATGAATCACATGTCACAGATCAAGAAGAGAGTTGAGCTATTTAAGGGATGACGATAAATCGCCTATAGCTCGACAAGGTATATCGTGAGGCAAAAGGGACTAAGATGAATATCACATTGAAAGATATGTCGTCATGACTCAATGGTACTTGGGAGTCGGCACGTTCTGCTAGGAGCCGCTACCGATTGATCGATTGGGAGTTGGACTCCAATCGTGTCCAAGTCGCCATGAGCCTGCAGGGTCACACACTTAAGAGCGGGAGCAAGTATTGGTCGGGTTGGACCCGAACCGGAAATGGACTGGTTTTGTGAGTCGGACTCACAGAGGGAATGGGCCACAAGTGTTGTGAAGCCCATTACCATACGCTATATAAAGAGGGGCGTAGGTTGCCCAGCGGGCACGTTATTCCACTCCCATGCGTTGGGAACCCTAGCCCCACTCAGTCCAGCCGTCGCACCGGACCTAGCAGTCCGCCGTCGGAGCTCCTCCTCGTACGTGTGGATACCGGCAGAGGTGTTGTACGTTCAGCACTTCGACGTTCGAGGGATTGGATCGGCTGGACCGGATCGTGGGACTGCACTGCCCCGACGCGCTGCATCGATAATCCGCACCTGCGCGTCTAGTGGTAATACTCGTGGCCTTCTACCTCGGCTATATCTTGGAAGTACCGCGTAGGAAAAGTTTTTGTTTATCTCTACGCGTCCCAACAGAAAATTCATTAGTGTTAAGCATGGGAGGAAGTTCAACATTCAAAGTATGTGGCATAGAAACAATGGGATGGATAGAGTCCTGGTTGGAAGGTGGTGGAACTTTTGAGTTACTCCTCGGCCTTAACATTTCTAGCGGCTTTTGCCTTGGCTTTGGCAATGTTAGCCTACATTTCGGCAATGTACGGAATAGATTCATCTTCCAAACTTTTCTCATCGGAGAAAATTGGAAGTTCCTCGGGCCCCTTAGGTCTACACATCATGACCTCCAACATCTTCTTTATGTCGGAAACCTTCGAACCAACACTAGAGCTAACCTTAGATAGTTCGGCTTGGATGGTTCCAACCGTTTCTTGTAGGTTAGCTATAGTGTCGGTCATTTTGGCGATTTCCTCCTTAGAAGACTCAGGGTCATCTTCGTTGGCCATATTGCACTTAGGAATTTAAGCCTTTAGTAAGATCCGAACCAATTGAAAGTACGATATGGTCAACTAGAGGGGGCGTGGGGTTATAGGTGACTAACAAATTTTCTTCTTTTCATTTTTAGCTTCGGCTAAACAAGTAAACACAATGCTATCTAGATGTGAAACTAGGTGAACAACCTATGTGATACGATACAAAGTATGCAACGGAAAACATATGTAAAGCACAAGATAAACCACAAGTTTAAACAAGGAGACAAAGATATGTTTCCAGTAGTTCCTTCCCAAGGGAAGTACGTCCACGTTAGAGAGGTGTGGATCCACCTATGCACTCCAATAGCACGGATGTGCACACTTTATTCTTCATGAGATTCTCCGGTGAAGGAGATTCTCATTTCTACTATGAGGTCGACTTGAATGCGTTGACCAAACCTTTACACAAGGTTGAGTCTGCTCCACAAGATGGATGGTGGCTCTCAACGATACGAAGCTTCTAGAATCGAGGTGGAAGTTACAAGCACTAGGGTTTTCTCTAGGGTCACAAGGTACCCACGAGATCTCAAGATCCGCTAGGATTTTGTGGATGGATTTGCAATTCCCTTGGTGGAATAACGGATCTAGATCTCCTCAAGCACTCCGCAAAGTATTGGGACGTTTGGGTGGTTGGAGTGGTAGATGTAGTAGATTAAAGCTTGCATTAATGGAGAAGAGAGAATAGGAGTGAAGCTTATCCAACTAGGAGGAAGATGGGTTCCTATAAATACCCTCTCTTCAAACGGTCAGCTGTGCACATATCGCACATGCGGTACTACCGGACTCCATCCCGGTAGTACTGCGGCTCTCCGTTTAGCAACGGTCAACAAAGCTCGACGCTCCTTCTTTCGCTCCCCCGGTAGTACTGGAGGTTGCACCGGTAGTACCGCAAAGGCAACACTACTGTGCTACTACCGAACCTACTACCGAGTCGATTCGAGTACCTCACTGCGCAGTGGCCACCCGTTCCCGGTACTGGAGCCAGAAGTACCGCTGTCAGCGGTAGTACCGAAGTCGTCATTGGTAGTACCGCGAATGTAGCACTACTCCGGGCTACTACCCGACCCACTACCGGGTCTATTCCAGTACCCATCTGCGAAGTGGCCACTCAATTCCGGTAGATACAGTAGTAGTACCGTCAGACCGGTACTACCAGGACAAGTAGTGGTACTACCGCGGTACAAAGAAAAAAGCTTCTTCCAAAAGATTTTGCGCTCCTTCTTTTCGGTGAGGAAAGACATGATGGATTCATGTAGACTTAAGAGGCACAAGCACACAGTTACATACCCTAACCGTGTCGTCGTCAAACCCCAAAACAAATAAAGTTCGCTAAACACTTTCACCCCCCCTTGATGGGCCCTAAGGGCCCATGCGGCTAGGGATGGTGCGGCTAGGGCCTTTGGCTAGCTGCGCCCCCTTTCCCCCTCCTTTGATTAATCCCACATGGAGGAGCCAAGGGGAAGGGCACACCCCCTTCCTCCCTATATAAAGAAAGACATATTGATTGTTTTAATCAATTTAGATTGCAGAATTAATTCAACCGTTGAGGCGCCCCTCTCCATGCACTTCCACCTCTCCCTCTTCCATAGTCCGTGTCCCAAGTTAGGACCGTGCACGTGAGATATCACTTCAAACCGGCACAACTTAATGTCACGGGAATTCCATCAAGAAGATATACTTCCGCAATCTTTGTTGAATCGGAGAGACCGGGAGTCATTGTCAAGTACCGTATGTGTGCGAGTACTCGGGGGATCTGCACTTGTGGCGTCAGGACCATCGTCGTTTCACCAAGGTCATTGTCGACACGCCAAGTTCTATACGACCTTGAGGTCGGCTACGTCATCTGCCTCCTTAATGCTTGTGCGGGAGCCTAATTCCCTCTTTTCGGTCTAGAAGGGTATGTCGCTGAAACTTGCACGTTACCGCGTTACTAGTAGATAGATCCTTGCTAAGTTTTGGCGCGCATTAATTAATTTTTTTTGTTTTTTTGATACGAAACCCTTCATGGTGGCCATGGGAGGTGAAGGAGCGGGGAGGCCCTCGTTAATGACGAGGTTGTCGCCGCGGGTGCGCCGTCGGAGCGGCGTGTCCTACGGCTCGGGCTTGACGGGGGAGAGTTGAGTCCTATGGGCCGAGCCCGAGTAGTGAGAGGTTGTCTCCGCCAAGGACGATAAGGACCCAAACCGGCGGAATTTGGTCTTCCGGGGACGCAGCTGAGCGAATTTTTTGCCGGAAAAGAAAGCGGCCCGAGGGGCTATCGGGAAGATGGCTAGAGATTCTCTTAGTACCGTCCATAAAATAAAAGCCCTAGCCATACAAATTTTTGTCTAGGACACGTAGATCTAAAGATTAACCACTCAACTAATTTGTACGTTTCCATGAATTGTGTTTTTATTTAATCAGAAACATTTAAAACAGTAACCCATACACGTCCCTACACTCTCGCATCTCAGGGTAGAATCACGTCCTTCGCTGTAATTTGTACTCGCGCAACTTATAGGCTTGCAGATCTGGCTGACATCCCGCTTGGATGTTAGAAATGGACTCCGAATTCGGGATTTGGAATTGTATATCGCAGATACCTGCTGCTTAGGTGGACAGAATTTCAGAGCTCAAATCTGGCATACAACTCAATTCAACTCCGGCAACCTGTATGGAGTACCCCATGGTCTTCCTGAACAACCCCTGTTCCAGCTCTCTCGTTGCACTGTCGTCAACACGATCTTCCCCAATTCCGGCTGCAACAGCCTGATGTCTTGTTCCCCTACTCCGTCTATCCAGGCACACGTGACCCCTCCTTCTGTCCACTTGGTCAACCATGGTATTAGGCCATCTCTAGTTTCTTAGTCGATAATTATGGACATACGGACGGGAACTCATGGGAGTCCAGCAGAACAACCCAGGCAAGCAATGGCATGTAGCAGAGGGGATCGAAAGATGTTACAAAGCACCGATAAGTCAGATGTTGTATCCACGTATCAAAGCAAGCAACACAGGACACACAGGGATACACTTATCCCCAGTTATCCCTTTTCTTGTTTTATAGAAGATAAATAAAGCGACTGCAATGCTGGGTGGCGCCTCATGCTGGTCTTACTGTGCAGCAAGGATTTTTTTTAGAAATGGGAGCCTAGGCCCCGTCCTCTGCATCAAAACGATGCACACAGCCGGTTTTTTATTATTAGAAATGAAGAAAATTCCAAAATACAATCCGAATTACAGTCATGGATCTGATAACGTGGCCACAAAGATAAGACACACAAACATCGACGAATTACACATCAATTTGTCTAGAATTAAGCCACCCAGCCTGGCTGTAAATAGCCCGAACGACCGCCATCAGTCGAGCACAACCTGAATCCATACGTCCTCTTTGATCCACGGGCAGCAGAAAAGCCCACATCTGGATAAAATAGACCGCCTTGTTTACAACCTGCAAAAAGTGAATGTTCGTTTGTTTGTTAAAAACCACATCATTGCGGCAATTCCAAATCGCCCATAGGAAAGCAGCCACACCAATTCGTATTCGTGCTTTTGTTTTCCTATCAATGCCATTTAACCAGTTACCAAACATATTCGCAATGCTAGTAGGTGGATAAATGCTATATGTAAAGTGTATAAGACGCCAAATATCACGGGCAAAAGGGCATGTTATAAACAAGTGTTCTACAGACTCATCTGTATCGCAAAAAACGCATTTTTTTTACAACCATGCCAATTTCTCTTAATCAAGTTGTCTTTAGTGAGAATGACTTTCCTGTTAAGAAACCATAGAAAGATCTTAATCTTCAATGGCACTTTTAATTTCCACAAATATTTTCGTAAAAATCTTGTGGATCCATGCATCAAGTCAGCATAATACGATTTGACTGAAAACGCCCCATCCATAGTCAGTTTCCAACGAAACACGTCACTATCATTAGATAACGAAACTCCCATCAACCTTTCTACCAAATGCAACCAACGATCCCTTCTGTGACCCACCAAATTCCTCCGAAACCGAATGTCTAGAGGGTTATGTGTGAGCACATCCGCAACCGTCACGTGTCTATATGAGGCGATATTATATAATGATGGATAGGATTGTGATAACGGTTCATCACCTAACCATGTATCTTCCCAGAACCGCACATGCTGACCGTTACCTAAAGAGAATTTGCCGCGTGAAAAAAAACTCATCCTTAACTCTCATCAACCCTTTCCAGAATGGAGAATCCGAAGGCTTACTCTCTACCTGAGATAATGTTTTATCCACAAGATATTTATTAGAGAGTAACTCTTGCCAGACCCCCCTCTTCAGTCAATAATTTGTAGAACCATTTAATCAACAAACACATGTTTTTAATTTGTAAAACTTCAATCCCTAAGCCTCCTTGATCTTTCGGACGGCACACAATGTTCCATTTTGTTAGGCGGTATTTTTTTTTCACGTCACTTTGCCAAAAGAATCTTGACCAATAGTAATCCAAACGTTTCCTGACCCCAACAGGAATTTCAAAGGAAGATAGCAGGAACATAGGTAAACTTGATAGGACAGAGTTAATCAGAACGAGGCGGTCCCCATACGACAACAATTTTCCTATCCAAGAACTGGGCTTCCTGTCAAACCTATCTTCAATTGGTTTCCACTCTTTATTAAGAAGTTTTCTATGGTGGATTGGTATGCCTAGATACTTAAAGGGAAGACTACCTATTTCGCAGCCAAAGATAATACGATAATCTTCTTGGGCCTCTTTAGCCTTACCAAAACAAAAAATCTCACTCTTATGGAAGTTAATTTTAAGACCTGACAGAAGCTCAAACATCGCAAGTATAAGCTTCATATTCAGAGCCTTTTGCACATCATGTTCCATGAAGATAATCGTATCATCGGCATACTGGAGGATGGATACCCCTCCTTCGACAAGGTGTGGTATCAACCCTCCAGCTTGACCATCCTCCTTAGCTCGATCTATGAGGATAGCCAACATATCAGCTATAAGATTAAAGAGAATAGGTGATAACGGGTCACCCTGTCTCAATCCTTTTAGCGTTTGAAAATAATGACCGATGTCATCATTAACTTTAATCCCGACATTTCCCCCTTGAACAAAACGAGCAATCCAATCGCACCAAATAGGTGAAAAACCTTTCATTCTCAACACTTGCTGTAAGAAAGACCAATTCACCTTATCATAAGCCTTTTCGAAGTCAATTTTAAACAAAACCCCATCTAGATTTTTCTTTTTCAGCTCATGAATAGTTTCATGGAGAACCACTACCCCCTCCAGAATATTTCTACCGGGTAGAAACGCTGATTGAGTTGGTCGGATAACTCTACTCGCAATAGAGGTTACCTATTGGTACCCACTTTGGTGAATATTTTGAAACTAACATTGAGTAAACAAATGGGTCTATATTTCTCAATACGACTCGCATCCTCCCTCTTTGGAAGTAACGTAATAACCCCAAAGTTCAACTTGTGCAATGGTAAATTCCCGGCAAACAACTGAGCAAACATAGCCATTAAGTCTAGTTTAATCACTTCCCAAAATCTCTGATAAAATTCAGCCGGGAACCCGTCCGGCATTGTGCTCCATCTGAGAGATTGCTTCGAACACCTCCTTTTTCGTAAACGGAGATGTAAGAATACAATTTTCCTCCTGCGAAATCTGAGGCATATCCGCAGTCATATCCTCTACTAAAGAAACATTACCCGGCGCCGGTGCCCCGAATAATTTCTTATAGTATTCGGAAATAAAAGTCCGAAGGTTAATATCGCCTATGATCGTACCTTCATCCTGCTCTAACTGGAAAATCCTTTTTTCCCTATGTTTGCCGTTTGCAATTAGGTGAAAATATTTCGTATTATTTCCCCCTTCTTGTATATGTTTAACTTTTGCCCGCTGCGCCCATTTGGATTCCTCATCTCGTTTCAACTTTCTTAGGTAATCATCGGCCTCCTTTTTTGCAGCCCGCTCGGCCACAGTCAAAGGAGTCGATTCCGCCTTAATATCTAACATATCAATAAGGGACGTTAATTTATACTTCAGCTTCCTATGTTCTCCGCTTTGGTTTTTCGCTCAACCCCTCAAAAATTGTCTCAAGTGCCTTATTTTATTTTGCCACCTGTCAAGCGGATTATCGCCAATATTAACCGACATCCATTCTTTACGCACTAACTCAAAAAAAAACTTACTGACGTATCCAAGAAAGTTCAAAAGAGAATTGACTCTTGTTTCCGACATGAGCCTGAACCCCTGAGTCTAAAAGCAGTGGTGTGTGGTCTGACCCCGTACGAGTCAAAGCATGCACCGTAACAAGAGGATATTTCTGCTCCCAATCAATGCTATTAAGGAAACGGTCAAGTTTTTTATAAGTGGGATTATCACCCCAACTAGCCCAGGTAAATTGTCTACCAGACAAAGTAATTTCTTTCAAATCCAAGATCTCAATGATGGCATTAAAGATAAACGGCCATCTCGCATTAAAGTTATGATTACTCTTTTCTTCCTGACGCCGAATAATGTTGAAATCCCCCTCTACCAGAATCAGAAGTGTTTCGTTATCACAAATACGAACCAACTCAGCAAGGAAGTCTGGTTTCTTTGAGTCTTGTGCAGCCCCGTAGACTACGACAAAAGCCCAATGAAAACCATCCGCTTTAGTCTTAACATGGAACTTAAGGAAAAAATCTCCAGACACAACGGTTTGTGCCGAAAGAGTAGTACCATTAAAACCAACTAGCATCCCACAAGAGCGACCATGAGGAGGTAAACAAAACCACGTAAAGTCTCTACCCCCAGCAAGGAAATCCAAAAAATGTGCTGTAAAGGAGGATCTACCCGTTTCGATTAAAGCAATGAAATCAAGTTTATGTTCTTTAATAAATTCATGAACCGCTAAGTGTTTCGCATGATCACCAAACCCATTACTATTCCAAATTAGGCCTCTCATCTCACTTCTTAAATTGTTTTATTCTAGAACTTCTCCTAGGCTTAGAAAGAGTGCCTAAATTCTTTTTGCGGTTACGCTTAACCGTCTTAGAGAGCGTTGGATAATCCGTTTGATTATCCTCAAGTTCGACATCATCATCTCGGAGATCCTCACTAAGATTAGACGCTTTCGTAAGAGCGAAACTAGAATGAGAATAAAAAATATCATCGTCTAACTTTTCCTTCATATTGTTCTTTAGAAAAGTGAGAGACCTAACCCTTTCCTGTTCTAACAAACCAAGGATGATGAGTCGATTTAGGGTAGCGACTCGTAGCCTACCCGTGACTAGTCATGATGCCATGACTAGCAGCCACCTGTGAAGGAGGGTTTGGGAGGAGCCTGGGAGTAGCAGCAAACGGTGGAGGAGCAGACCAGCAATAGCAGCATTTGCTGGCAGAGGAGCAGACGATCCCTGTATAAGCATCACTTTCATCTAAAAACATCTCTGATATACTCTGCTGTATCTCCATATATGGCTCTTTCTAGAAAATATTGTATCCCTTGTCCCTGTGATTGTATTCATGTATCTGTGCTATGTAGGTTAAATGTGGAGTTTCTAGTTCCAGGTTAGAAGTGAATATTTGGCCACCAAACATGATTAGGCTCTTTTGCTGCAGTTTCCTTTCCATGTAGTGATTTCCTTGGACAGTCAAACAAAACTTGAGTCGTTGCTCATTTCCAATACCATTTGACATTGAACTGAGATCTCAGCTCAAAAGGGCAGTTATGTCTAGTTAGTTAATTATCTCAGCTGAGATCTAAATCTAATCCTGTATACCGTACCGTATATACCCGTGTATCGCGTATGCATCCTCAACCACGTACATATCCCCTGACCCGTCATTAGATGCAGCGGAAATAACGCCCCGAGACCCGAGCCCCGTCGTTGCCGTCTCCGGCGGCAACCCTGCATCAAGGAGTGAAGCCTACAGAAGGAGGCGTCGTCGTCGCCAAGAAGTGGTTTGTTCGCGAGGGTGGCCGATGACGGCAGTGCGACGAGCGGCCGAGTTGCGGTAACGCCGGGAAATCTATAAACACGCACACGCCGAGGCCCAGGATACGCACCCACACAGTAGCTAATCAGCACCGTGCGTGGCTAGCTTTGGCCCGGTGTGCTGCTTACGTGCATGCATGATCGTGGACCAAGGCAGGAGCTCTGCGCGCGGCTGCTAGGTTGGCGAGCGTCTGGGGAAGGCGTGCTGGCTCACTGCTGGACTCGCTGCTGCCGACGGCCACACGCGGGAAGCAGGACACGCCGCTTGCCCGCTTCGTTGATGCGCAACCGTTCGCCATTGTTTGTGCCGGTCACGCCGCTCGCAGGGACGGAGGGAGCAGAGCAACCACGAGCACTAGGCTACGAGGACGAGGCTAGATGCTACAAGACCATTCCGATTCATACAATACGGTTATACGTAGCAGTGTAGCACGTAGTGTATAATACTGTGGCATACTCCTACTTATTAATTAATGACGACTAAATATTTCTTTAATGACCACCATGCCCTTCATTACGAAGGGGTATGATGGGATCTTAACCGTTAATGAGTTTGAGTTTGAAGAGGGGGGGTGTACGGAAGCAGAAGCCCATGATTGGAGAAGACCAATTAGTTTCCAACATCCACATGGACGCTTGATGAATTTCTCAAAGTTGTATCTTCTTTTCAGATTTACTCATCTTATCATGTCACGTTTCTATTGTTTCAGAGAGGCGAAGCTGATCCCCTCGCACTCGAAGAGCGAATAAGAATCTGCAAAAGAGCTGCTAATTTGATCTTCAGGGGAGCGAAAGCAATTTCCACCATTGTGGCCTGCGGATTCGCCATCAAGTTCTCAGTCACTGAGTTGTTCTATCCTGGATATCTGTGGGGCGAAGCGATATCGTTTCTTAGGGAATATCATGATGCGGTGAGGAGTTTTTGGTTGTGGTGTATTTAATCAGCTAATGTGCACTGTTGTTTGTAGTTTATTTTAATGGTTGTTTTATCTGTGTCTACCTTGTGACGGTTCGCCAGAGAAGGGAGATTGAGTCTGCGAAGCGTGAAGCTTTGGTGGCGGCGAAGTTGGAGAAGCTTAAGGAGGAGCTTAAGCGCATGTTAGAGGATGCAAGAAGGGAGGAGTTGATGGAGGTTGAGTCGAACGAGTAATCTGGTGTCAACAAGGAACAAGTTTATTCCCTTGTCTGAGTCTAACGAGTATTTTGTATGTACAACCTCTAGTGTAGAGATGGCCGTTTGAATAACTATGTTTCTTTCAAAGACCCGGGTTGTTCAAGTTAGAGGATGCAGACTCAAGAAGAAACTAGAAGGTTATGGAGGTTGAGTCGAACGAGTAATCTGGTGTCCACAGGGAGGAACAAGTTTATTCCCCTCTTTTGAGCCAAAAGAAGTACTCCGTAGTAATTTTATATCTACAACTTGCTGGGTAGAGATGGTCGTTTGAGAAACTATCTTGCTTTGAAAGACCTGAGTTGTTCAAGTTATGTTTCATGTGTAACTATGTGTTCTGGATGAAATCTGTTTTGGCATCTGTTCTACAAATTTTAGTTTGGACATACCCTTTTCTGGGCTAAGAGCATCTCCACTAGTGCCCCGTTAATATGTTCCTTCAGCTTCTTAAAATATTGTCTGCTATGGGGGTGTCGTTTGGGTCTTTGAAATATTTTCCACTATGGGTGGTGTCTGGAAATGTTTGAACCTGTAGACGGACGACACACACTATCGATCGAGATCTTCCAACGTGCATGGCACGGCAAGAACAATCAATGCAGAGGCAGCTAAGCTAGCTACCGTCTACTGGCGGCTGCTGCCGAAGAGCCTCGTTTTGTCTCCCGAGCTTAGTCATTTAATTTGAACTTCCAAATACGTATTTCAAAGTTCTATTAAAAAAGCGTAATGTACAGATCAAGCATGCAAAGCTTGAATTAGAAATAATTTGAATTTTACGCTACACAAAAAATAAAAAATTCTGGCATGTTCACACATCTTGATCCATAATTTTGTCATTTTTATGTAATGGAGTATCTCTGATTGATACATTGCATATCTATTGTTGGCGTCCCATCCCACTCCCCGTCCCCACTCCAGATACGCAAGAAAACCCAAAGAGGTAAATATCGCCTATGGAAAAGAAAGCCCCAACAAATGGAAAGGCAAACGCGCAGAAGGAAGGGAAGCCATATCCTACTCTAAGAAAGAGTGGGATAAAATTCGAGGGGAACCTTGCATACACCATGCGAACTTTGGGAAGGCAAACCATACAAACCAGCAATGTCGGCTTAATAAGCATATGAGAAGCAAAGATGGAGCTGGGAACAAAGGGAAGAATCCCAAGACGAAATTCAACAAACAAAAGCCGCAAGATGAAAAAGACGAAAGCGAGTCCGACACCAACGATCGGATTCAGGAGCAACAACGGAAAGGCGAACCCAAGTTCCCAAGGGTCGAGGGAGAATCCAATCTCACCTTCCTCGTGACACCATCAGCCAAAAAGTGAAGCAGTCATGGAGAGAGATCAATGCCGTTGTTCCACCAAATCCATAGTACCTCAAGCATGCAAAAACACCAATTACCTGGGAATATCCTGGAACCAGGCATGCATGCCCTGATAGTAAGTCCTATAGTGCAAAATCATAGGCTCGGGAGAGTGCTAATGGACGGAGGACCTAGCATCAACATCATGTACTTGAGCACTTTGAAGAAACCGCACCTGTCACAAAACCAACTCAGGCATAGAAATGTACGTTTTCACAACATTGTTCCTGGAAGACAAGCATCTTCTATAGGAGAAATTTTCCGAAAATTTTCCTTCGGAAAGCCGGAACACTTCCGGCAAGAAATGATTTCGTTTGAGGTAGTACCGTTCGAAAATGTATACCATGCAATACTCAGACGGCCGGCTTTTGCCAAATTCATGGCTAGGTCATGGAAAAAAGGCGGAGTAATCACCACTGAAGGGGACTTCATGCTTGCAAATGAGTTTGAGTTGGGAAACGCCCTTTGTGCTGAACTGACCATCACCAAAGGAGGAGCTGAAAGAACTGGCAATGGAGGTATCACCGACAGAATTGCTGGCAGGAAAAGAAACCAGAAAGACGACTGCTAGCTTCAAGGCATCAGAGAATACAAAGCAGGTCATCCTGAACCCCAAATATCTGACTAAATATGTCGTTATGGGAAGCAGAATGATTGACAAATAGGAAAGTGAGCTCATCAAGTTCCTCCGTGAGAATAGGGACATTTTCGCCTGGTGTTCCGCTGATATGCCAAGAGTACCCCGGGAGCTTGCTGGGCACCAATTGAAGGTTATTCGAGGATCAAAACCTGTCAATCAAGATCTCCATCGATTTGACGGAATAAGACGGAAGGCTATAGGCAAGGAAATAATCCGGCTTATAGCAGCTGACTTTATTCAAGAAGTAATTCATACTGATTAGTTTGCCAATCCGGTATTAGTCCCAAAGAAAGACACAACTGTCATTAGAATGTGTATAGATTATACCGGCCTGAACATATTATGTTCGAAAGATAGGTTCGCGTTACCGCGAATCGATCAAATAATAGATGCCACTGCTGGCTCTGAGATTTTATGCTTTTTGGATGCTTATTCCGGATATCATCAAATACGCTTAAAGGAAGAGGATCAAATTAAAACCTCTTTCATAACGCCCTATGGGACATATTACTACAAAATCATGCCTTTTGGCTTGAAGACGTTGGAGCTACGTACCAGCGTTGCATGCAAAGATGCTTGTATGATAAAATAGGTAAAAACGTCCATGTCTACGTGAATGACATTACCGTGTACACTCCTTGAGTATTTATAGAAACCTTTGATAATTTGCGTACTTACATAATGAACTTAAATCCATTAAAGTGCGTATTCGGGGTTCCCTCAGGAAAACTTCTAGGTTTCATTGTTTCCCACAGAGGAATCGAGGTAAACCCGAAAAAGATTAAAGCAATCTTAAACATCAAAAAGCCTACATGCTTAAAAGATGTCCAGATATTAACGGGTTCTGGAGCCGCCGTAAGAAGGTTTATAAGCTGACTAGGTGATAAAGCTCTGCCATTATACAAATTGTTGAAGAAATCCGACAATTTTTTTGGACAGAAGAAGCACACAAAACGTTAGCTCAGCTAAAGGAAACTTTGATGAAAGCCCCGACTTTGGCATCCCTGATGCGTGTGAAACACACGTTCGTTGGGAGACCCCAAGAGGAAGGTATGAAGAGTGCAGCAGCAAGTTATACCTTAGAAAAGAAACCAAGGTTGAATCAACTAGTAGAAGAAAGGGGTAACTTCAGAAGGTTGATGCAGTTGAGATAGTAGGGCGCACTACTGGTTCGGCAACAACGTGGAACCTACACAACACAATCAATTCACTTTGCCCCAACAAAGCAGTAAGGTTGTCAATGTCACTGGTTTTGCTGATAACAAAGAGGTTAAATGTATGGTGTGGAAAACAGTAGTAGACCAATATGAAAACAGTAGTAGCAGTGTGAAAACAATAATTGAAGTGGTTGTATTATTAGTATGAGAAAATGGACCGGGGTCCACAGTTCACTAGTGGTGTCTCTCCAGAAAAGATAGATAACATGTGTGGTGAAAAAATTACAGCTGGGCAATTGATAGATATTGAAACATGCATGACATGATGATTACTATTGAAAGTTCATGGTGCCCCATATGTGGTTTTGGTAATTAATGACAATCCTTATGGACTAATGTTTGCATTGAGTTATCCTTGTAGATCTTGTCCATAGGAAATAATGGAGTTCATATGTTGAACTCTATTAGCTTCCTTGATGGCCATTGTTATATTCAAGGATTTATATGAAGAATGGTCATGGTTTGAGGTCAGCTTATTGCTAGCGTGTCTTGAAGAAAAGTATTAGGTTATCCTTCATGGTTATCTTCAAGACATCATCATTTGAAGTGAGAAGAAAAGATACAAGGTTTATCAAGCTAGTGATCAACACACAAAGCTACACGATGTACCAAGTGGGATTGTGTATCTCATGGTATGGTAAGCCATTGTCGATATAGCTTTGTGATCTAACCCATATATGTGTGTGTGGCATCTCTATGTGTGGTTAGGTATCTTTCCATGGGCATGAACAAAGAGGAAGATTTCATATTGCCCATGGTCTATGTCATTGTCAAGCGGTGTTCGTCACCTAGCTTGACGTGGAAGCTCAAGTGAAGCATCTAGAAGAAATCCTATGCTTGATGCTTGCCACCCTTTTGGAGTTTGTGGCCTCGTGAAGATTTTCCATTAAGGGTCTCTCCCATAATGGTGTATGGGGGAGCATCCTCTCCCATAGTGGTGTATGGGGGAGCAACTTGCAAGTCTTCATCAAGCGGAGCATGTGCTAGCAAGCACGATTAAGAAAGAAGATCCAACTTGAGAGAGTCAAAATCGTCATCATCTAGCTCAATTGGATTGCGCAAGGAAAAGGTATGACTTAGATAGGGTTTCTATTTTACCGGTCTCATTATGCTAGTTGGGAGACCGGATTATAGGATAGATAACCGTACTATCAAGAGGGGCTCTTGAATGCATATCTTGATCGTATCTATCGTAGAGAGCTCAAACCTTTGCATACTTGGCATCATCCTTCTTGGTTCTTATTTGGGTTTTCTCCATGTAAGGTTTTAGTCTTGTCATTTTCTTCATGTCAAGCTCAAGTTCATCAAAAATGGATTTCGTATGAAAAACTTATCGCATTTTTGTTGTTGGAGGTTTCTACCGATTGTCCTTTATTGATAGGCCAAACCTTTTATCATTTGGTTTTATATTCCCATTTTGTACTATGATGTTTCTCTGTATATTCTTGTAGTGCTCGTCGTTGTGATTTCAACGAGCCCAAGAACATCAAAAACGGAGTCCGGATGCAAAAGTCACGACCGTTTTCATATAGGGCGTTCTGCAGGTTTTTCCACCAGCGGAGGCTCCGGTGGTGGCTCCGCCGGAAACCCCTTCGGGTTGATGTTGGCGGAGCCTCCGGTGAAACCACCGGAGGCTCCGGTGGTTGGGGCATTTTTTCAGCCATTTGGTGTCCTAACTCATCCGGGGGGCGGAGGTTCCGGTGGTTTCACCGGAGGTTCCGCCCCTGCGCGATTTTTCCTCCAACGGTTGGATATTTGGGTGACCTATTTAAGGGGCCTTCTTCCCCAATGGTTCCCCAACCTTTTGGGCAAGTTTGACCTCCATTGTTGACCTCCAAAATCTTGCTATCTCTCAATCCCTCCAATGATTCTTGCTTCCACTTGAGGGAAAAGAGAGAGGAGATCTAGATCTACCACTTCACCAATCAATCCCTCCTCTTTGTGAGAGGAATCTATTGAATCGAGATCTAGGGATTCATTTGTTGTTTTCCTTGTTCTTCCTCCTTCCTCCCTCCATAGCATTAGTTGCTTTGGTGGGATTTGAGAGAGAAGTTCTTGACCACTTTGTGTGTTCTTGCCATTGCATTAGGTGCATCGGTTTGAGTTTCCCACGAGATTCGTGAAAGAGAAGTTCGTGAGCTTGTTACTCTTGGGTGCTTGGTCACCGGAGAGATCGTTCCTCTTGGGGTGTATTGAGCACCCTAGACGGTTAGTGCTTGGGGCTTCCAGCTTGTTGCAAGAAGCTTCGTTGAGAGCCTCCAATTGAGTTGTGGAGATAGCCTCAACCTCGTGTAAGGTTTGGTCAACGCCTTCAAGTCGACCTCATAGTGGAAACGAGCATCTCCCTCACCGGAGAAGCTCAAGGAGAATAAGGTGTGCACATCCGTGCTATTGAGGAACACCTAGGTGGCTCCCCACCTCTCCAACGAAGACGTACTTCCCTTGGGAAGAAACTTCGGTAATCACACCGGTGTCTCTTTGTGCTTCGGTTATCTCTATACTCTAGCTCGTTACTTATGCATTTACCTTTGTGATAGCCACCGTGCTTGAAGTCATCTATCTTGCTATCTCATAGTTGTATATCATGCCTAGCATAAGTTGTTGGTGCACATAGGTAAACCTAGCTTGCATAGGTTTTGTGCTTGATAAATTAAACGCTAGTTTTATTCCGCATTTACTCAAGCCTAAACCGTAATTATTTTAAAGCGCCTATTCACCCCCTCTAGGCGGCATCCTTATACTTTCAACTATGTGATTCATGCGGGCCTTACAACAAGACTCATAGACCGTCATCCAACTGTATCTATGACTAATAATCCACCCTCAGAATATCATCCGAACAAACGTTGGGTATTAAGTTGCAAGCAACGGATAATCACGTTAAGCAAAGTGTGTAATGTAAACATCGTTGTTTTCTCCCTAATGGCAACATCACATCCTCCATCTGTCATGTTTCTGTTACTCGAGCACAGATGCAAAGGAGGCATGAACCCACTATCGAGCATAAATACTCCCTCTTGGAGTCACTAGCATATACTTGACTAGAGCATCTACTAACAACAGAGAGCATGCAAGATCATAAATAACATACACATGAAGATAACATGATAGCTTCATAATCAAGTGACATAGCATTCAACATTCACCGGATCCCAGCAAACACAACATGTAGCATTACAATAAGATGATCATGATCATGTAGGGTAGCTCACGAGATCTAAACATGAGGCATAAAGTGGAGAGAACAACCATCTAGCTACTGCTATGGACCCGTAGTCCAGGGATGAACTACTCACGCATCACTCCGGAGGCGGGCATGGTGGTGTAGAGCCCTCCGGTGATGATTTTCCCTCCCGGCAGGGTGCCGGGGAGAACTCGAGAACCCTCCCGATCTTGGGTTGACGATAACGGAAGCTTGGGGTGTTTTTGGGGGAAAAGTGGTATATTTTTAGGGTTAGAAACCTCGGGGGGGGGGGATAAATAGGCGGAAGAACAATGGCAGTGGGCGCCCGAGGGGCCCACACCACCTGGTGGCGCGGCCAGGGGCGCCACCCTATGGTGGCCCATGTGGCCTCCCTTCGGCTCTCTATGGGACTCCGTGGAACCTTCGGGAACTCAAAGACTTCTGAGTTTCGAATTTTCCAATTCTGAGAATATTTCTAGATCAACTTTTCTGAAACTAAAAACAACTGAAAACAGGGAACTGGCTCTGTGGCACCTTTACAATAGGTTAGTCCCAAAAAATCGATAAAAATGGCATAAAGTGTATAGCAAACATGTAGAAAATAACATGGAACATCAGAAATTATAAATACGTTTATGACGTATCAACATCCCCAATCTTAGTTCCTGCTCGTCCTCGAGTAGGTAAACGACAATTGTTTTTTCCTGAGGTGACATGCTACCAACATAAACTTGATCATCAATATTGTGAAAGCATATGTAAGCTGAGATCATAGTACTTTAAACACAAGCATGATAGATATAATTTTGACAATGAAACATAGCAATCACTTTGCATTGAAAGTTATACGTTTGTCCTTAAGAGTGGGGCGAAACATAAATGCCAGGACACCTTCAAAGTTTAAGAGGATGAATATAAAACATAATTTGAGAGCAAGTAATAACAAGGTATGAATCAAACAATAATGTTTGGGGACAAATGGACATTAAACTCAGAATGACAACTATGCTCTCTCAACCGGGCATAAAGTTAGAATATGGAGACTCAACATAAAAGTAAGAGAAAGGCCCTTCGCAGAGGGAGCATGTATCACTCATGTGCTAGTGCTTTTTTATGTTATTAAACAGAGGTATAAGATGTTTGACACTCCTCCCAACCTTTCTTACACAAACCATGGCTAATTGAATCCTCGGCGCCTGCCAAGAATCACATACCATGGAGGAGTATCTATTTTTAGAGAGGTGTGTATGCTTATGTCAACGAATGGTAAACAGAAAATACAGTACGTCACAAGACAACTAGACTTCACAAGAGCGGCTCCCATTGAAGGACGCAACTGGGTAGAAGGTTGATACGTCATAAACGTATCCCTAATTTCTGATGCTCCATTATCATATTATGCCAATTGCTACATGTTTTCTCCCTTATTTATAGCATTTTCATACGTTTTCCGGGACTAACCTATTAACAAGATGCCTAGAGCCAGTTCCATGTTTTCTGCTGTTTTTTTCCAGAAAAGTTGTTTTGGAAATATTCTCGGAATTGAAAAATTTGAAGCCCGGAAGTCCTATTTTCTCCGGAAGCATCCAGAAGACCGAAGAGGAGTCGAAGAGGGGCAGCAGGGGGCCCACACCATGGGCTGGCGTGGCCCCCTGGCCGCGCCAGCTAGGGGTGTGGGACCCCTAGAGCTCCACCGCCTTTGCCCTTTCGCCTATTTAACCCCCCCGGATGGAAAACTCTAGGTACCTGATCAAAATCCCCGAAAAAGTTCCGCAGCCGCCGTCACCGTCAACCCTAGATCAGGAGGGTTCTGGAGCTCTTTTCCGGCACCCTGCCGGAGAGGAAATCATCACCGGAGACTTCTACATCACCATGCCTGCCTCCGGAGTGATGCGTGAGTAGTTCATCCCTGGACTACGGGTCCATAGAAGTATCTAGATGGTTGTCTCCTCCTCATATGCCTCCATATTTAGATCTCGTGAGCTTCCTATCATGATCGAGATTGATCTTATCTAATTCTATATGTTGTGTTTGTTAGGATCTGATGAATATTGACCTTATGCCAAGTTGATTATAGTCTTTATTGCATATGTTATTTGTGATCTTGCATGCTTTCCATTGCTAGTGGTTGCTCTGGCCAAGTAGTTTCTATTGACTACAAGAGGGAGTATTTATGCTTGATAGTGGGTTAATGCCTCCTTGTTGCCTTGCTTGAGTGACAGAAACATGAAGGGGAGGATGTGCTGTTGCCATTAGGGAGAAAACAGCGGTGAGAGTACCCGCGTGTATAATCATTGCTTACATTACACACTTTGTTTAATGCAATTATCTGTTGCTTGCAACTTAATACCTAAGGGGGTTCAGATGATAACCTGAGGGTGGATTATTAGTCATAGATGCAGATGGATGTCGGTCTATGTATCTTGTTGTAATGCCCGCACTAAATATCATTGTAATCATCATGTTATAATGTGCACTACGGTGGAACCTTTATTTGTCAATTGCCCAGCTGTAATTTGTTCACCCAGTATGCTATCTTTTATGGAGAGACACCACTAGTGAACCTATGAACCCCAGTCCATTTTCCACACTGTTAAACCAACCACAACAATTTCCTGCTCTCTCTACTTTCTGCAAGCATTCAACTGTTTTCCACGCTATATGTCTAATCTTTGTTTTCAGAAAAACCGGTGAGATTGACAACCTCACTGTATCGTTGGGGCAAAATATTTTGGTTGTGTTGTGTGCAGGTTCCACGTTGATGCTGACACCGGTGAAGCGCCAGCACCACCGTCAGTGGCATCAACCTTTCGAAGATCCTCCTTTTCCTACTGGATTGATAACCCTGGTTCTTAACTAAGGGGAAAATTTCCTACCGATGTGCTCATCACACCCTCCTCTTGGGGTATCCCAACGCAAGCACCAAGGATTTTTTCTGACGCCGTTCCCGGGGAGGTATGGTAAAAGGTTCTCACATCCTCGGGTGTGAGTGGTCGAAGTTATTTCCTTTAGACCCTGCAATTATATCTTTTTTTGTTTTTATTTTCACCAGTTAGGCTTAATGGAAAACAAAAAAAATGAGAGAACTTTATAATCTTTATCTTGAGTTAGGACATGAAGTGTTTCAAGAGAAAATTAAAAAACCTATGGAACTTTATTTGTATGCTAATAGCAATGTTATTAGTATGAATGCTTTGAACACTATTATTTCTAATGCTATGGAAAAATCTAAGCTTGGGGAAGCTAGTTTTGATGAATATTTTATTTTTAGTCCCCCAAGTTTTGAGGAGGAAATTTTCTTCGATGATACTTTGCCTCCAATATATGATGATTATAATGATTGTGGTATTCTAGTTCCACCTTTTTACAATGATAAATATGATATTTTAATTCCACCTGCTATTGAGGAGAAAATTAATTATGATTGCAAAATGCCTCCTATATTTAATGATTATGGTGATGATAATAATAATTATATCTATTTTGTTAAATTTGCTCCCACTACTATTAATAAGAATGACTATGCTTATGTGGAGAGTAACTATTCTTTTATGCATGTGGCTCATGATAAGAATATTTCATGTGATAGTTATATTGTTAATTTTATTCATGATTCTACTGAAAGTTATTATGATAGAGGGAAACATAATTTTATGCATCTCAATGATATCAAGTTTCCTCTCTTTATGTTTAAAATTTTGAAGTTGCACTTATTTTGCTTTCCTATGCTTGTTGCTTTGTGTTTTCATGACTTGTTTTTCTACAAGATTATTTTTCATAGAAAGTGGGTTAGACTTAAATGTGTTTTATATTTGCTTCTTGATTCTCTCTTATTGTGCTTCAACTCTTATTCTTATGTGAGCATCTTTTAAATATCATTGTGCCTAGCTGAAAGGCGTTAAAGAAAAGCGCTACCGGCAGACAACCCGTTTTATTTCTCTGTTTTCATTCAGTTTTCCTTTGTTTTCTTTTGTGTGATTTTCACCTGGGTGTTGTCTATTTTCTTAGCAACCCCTCTGTATCTTTTCTTTTGTGTTTTTGTTAACCCAAGTAAAGCCTCTAGTGTAAAGTTGAGACTATATTTCGGATTTATGCGCAGGAAACAGATTTCTCCTATCCACTGTTAATTACGTATAAAATCACGGAAAATTCAAAATGACCTAAACTTTTTTGTGCTTAATCCTGGGCTATATGCGCAACTTTTCTTAGTTGACCACTTTTTTATTTGAGCAACAGAAGATTTTCGAAAAAATCGATCTTTACCTGATGTTCTATTTTTACAGATTTCTACCAATTATTGCATTTTCATCTTAATCTCTTTCTATTGGTGTTATTTTGAGAAAAAAAGATTTAAAAGAAGTTGTGACAGTAGCTAATGTGTTTTTGAGTGTTAGGATTGTGTTGAAACTGAACCAGGTGAGTTTATTACTTCGATTGCACTAACATTGCTAATGAAGATTGTGAGAAGTTTGGTGTGAAGGAAGTTTTCAAGGGTCAAGAGAAGAGGATGATATGATGTGATAAAGAAGAGTGAAAAGTCTAAGCTTGGGGATACCCCGGTGGTACATCACAGAAAATTTCAAGAATACTCAAGCGTCTAAGCTTGGGGATGCCCAAGGCATCCCCTTGTTCGTCAACAATTTATCAAGTCACTTCTAGTGAAACTATATTTTTATTCGGTCACATCTTATGTGCTTTACTTGGAGCGTCAGTTATTTTTGCTTTCAGTTTGTTTAGTTTTTCTTTGATGTAGTTTATGGTTGGATCTTATCATACTTGTGTGGGAGATAGACACACTCCGTTTTCATTGCTTAGAACACTCTAGTTTTCATTCTTATTGTTCTGTGAGTGTTCACCTTTTGCTAGTACTGTGTTTAGCCTTTGTTTTCATGCATCTATTATTCATAGCTGTTAGTTTTAGTAATTTTAAGTGAGTACTCTCATGTTTTATTGCTGTATCATAAAGATTATTTTTGTTAAAACATATCTTGTATGGTGCTTGTTGGGAAAAGAAATTGCTGCTTGATGTAGAATTTATAACAGTGCAAGTAGAAGCTTGTATAGACCGTGGCTAGAACTTTTTCATGCCATGCTAAATGTTATTTTAGTTTTAAAGCCTTGTTGTTATTGAGTAGCATGAATAGCCTTAAATAGCTGAGAGCGTTTAATATGCCATTGAAAGATTCATGAGTTGTTATTGTCATAGTAAATCATAAATTTATGGTAGTCTCTTTCGAATGATTTATTTGGTTGACTTGGCGCATGCTCACACCATGTTTATGACTACAAAACAGTCATGAATAGCCTCCATGACCACTTAGTTTTTGAACTTGTGATGCTGCTTATGTTTTAATTAATGATGCTTATGTCGCTATGCATGATTATGACTCTTATGCTTTCTTGATATGTCCCTCTCAGTCTTTTGCTAGCCTCCACCTGTACTGAGTATGGAATTCTACTCGTGCATCCAAACTCCCTTAAACCAAAGTTTTTCTCATTGTGTACACGATAGCTACCTACATGTGGTATTTAACCGCCATTCTAAAGTAAATTGCTCATGTGTTACCTTTAAAACCTTCAAAATTATTCCTGCTTTGTGGTCTTGTTTTTGCTCATGAGGACGTCAATAGAGAATCTTTATCTCACTTGTTGATTGGATTTCACACCCTGGACTAGTAGCTTCATCCGCTTATCCAAATGATAGAAGAGCTGGCAGCGGGGTGCCCAGCCCCAAATTAATACAAACAAATTCTATTCACTATTTTTGCCCCTGATCATATCAGTCAAAGCATAATTGTGTAAACAAAAGAGAAAGAGGGATGACCTTCTAAACAAGTTGCGTCCTTCACCATGGGAGCCGCTCTTGTGAATCCAAAAGAGCTCTGGCCAAAAGGTACCGTCTCGAGCTCAACAAGTTTGATACCTTGCGACCAAAAGGTACTGTCTAAGTAGATTCTTTGAGAAATAAATTGTCCAAAAGAGCTTCAACAAGTTGGTTCAAGGTGTGTCTCGAGCTCTCGGCTGATTCCAGCCTGCCTCTCATGCATGTCTCGGGCTCTAGGCTGATCGTAGCCTGCCTCTCACACTCCTCGCTAGTTTGAGATGGACGCGGACGTGGGGAAAAGAGCAACGCTTCCTAGAGCACCGAGGGAGGCTGATCCTTCTCCTTCAATGCAGGACGTAGGCTCTGAGAATGGCAGCTTTGGTTGGAGTAAAGAGGCGACTAGACAGCACACTGAGATGCCTACCCCTACGCGGCGACTCTCGTGCAGGGGGCGACTCATACGAGGTGTAGGTGTTAGTGACTCGTACGAGTGGTAGGTGTTCAAAGGGTTTGTGATTAGGACTTTAGGGTGATGAACAAGCTAGGCAGAGGCTCTCCTTTGGTACAAAAAAAGGCTCTCCTTTAGACCGTGTTCTCTGTCCTCCGACCGCCTTCGCACATACCTGGATCTCTCATTCTCCCTGCTAGGTAACATCGAGCATCATCGCTATGATCGCTCTCTCTCAACTCACCCCCTTTCCTCTACCGGCTCCAATCCCATTCCCCACATCCATGGCCACGCTGCCACCCTCCACAGAAGATTTTGAAGATGAAGACGAAGAGACCGAGGGGGATTGTGAAGAAGTAGACGACGATGTTGAAGAAGAATACAATGAAACCGATTTTGTGTAGGAGCAAGATGAACTTGCAGACTTGGAGATGGGGGAAACCGCCGGAAGTGGCAGTCCGCCGTGCAAGCTGCAGAATGTTGGAACCATGGACGAACTTCCGGACTTTGAGATGAAGGCCCCCATTGTACAGGCTCCAATCCCATTCCCACCATCCATGGCCACGTCGCCTCCCTCCACGGGGATTGTGACGATAAAGACGACGACATCGAGGGGGATTGTGAAGAAGAAGACGACGATGTTGAGGAGGTGGTCGAAGTGGAATACAATGAAACCAATGTTGTGGAGGAGCAAGACGAACTTGCAGACTTGGAGATGGGGAAACCGCCGGAAGTGGCAGGCCGCCGTGCAAGAGAATTTCTAATCTTGTATGATTCCCCACAAAAATGTGGTATAAGAACACCAAGATTGGTAGACATAAGTTTCGGGCCAATTTGAACCTATATTATCTGTGTTATTGTGCCTGTTTTGCTGTCAGGTGCGAGGAAATGATGTCCAATTTTTAAAAATAGGCTAAGTTGGTGGGGATGGTAGAAACCGTATCATAGCACATAGAAGTAGATATTTTTGAGTGGTTCCGATTCGGCTTCGGCTGCTTGCTGGAGTCTGCCTCTTTTTTTCGTCGAGCCTTGGGCTCCGGCTGCTTCCTCCTCCTATTCATTCGTGAGCGCCTAGGGGTAGATATAGGGAGCGCACGTCTTCTGACCACCACGCGCGTTCTTGCCATTGCCACAATGAAGGGGGTAGACGAGGCCTCATTACTGCCATGCCATGGGAGTCTGCAAGACGACTTGAGCACTCCACCCTGTCGGCGACACTTCGCCGGCTCCGCCGATGCATGATCGTGTTTCCTCCTTCTACTCCTCACCAACGACCGGTGCATGATCGTGTTCGACCCTGTCTCTGGCTCACGGTTGAGCATGTCGGCTCCTGGCTGGATCACCTCGATGACACTGTGAGACTGCTGAATGAATCTGATCCGAACTGGTGGCTGTGGCGGACTATGAACCGCGGGTGATAGCGTGTTTGAGCAAAGTAAACCATTTGTTTGTCGCACAAAACATAATATTTTTTTGGGGGGGGGGAGCAATAGGTTGCACAGAACACAAATATTTATATTAGCAGTTTTGACACTGAATTAAGCTAGTTGGGTCCACTAGCATCTTTCCATGTTGACCGTTGGTCTTGATACCGTGAGCCGTTCATCAACTGAAGACTAAATCTTTTCATTGACACCTCGTCAGTGTAGTATATGCAAAGCACTTGACTGAACCTGAACCGCATAGTGACTGCAGTAAACTGAACCTAACTCATCCAAATAATCATCATGTGGTCACAAACAAAACTTGAGCATGACAAGAGCAAGAAACTACAACCATACCAGCACTAAAGAACCATCAAACTTAAGCATATCATATGTTCTTACATCAATGCATCAGCCTTTGCATCATTGGCTGACCAGGTTCTGAAGTACACATTACAAATAGTTCCTTACACTTACACATAGACATAGAGCAGTACTGATGCCGGCTTTATATTAATAAAGCCCCACGGCTGACGGGGTATATCTTCTCAAACAACCCACAAAGTTTTACAGACCTGGCATAGAAGCCCAAATGTTCAACGATAAGCTACATACGGCACACTCGCTAGAGGAAGCAGACACAGCTGCCCAAGATAAAGAGCTACTTATTAGCCGGAACAACACTCGACCTTCACTTCATTATCTTCGCCCTCTTTCCATTCTTTTCTTCTGACACCATTTGCTTAATCTCTGCAGGCATTGCAGTGTTCTTCTCATGGGCAAGAAGGTTCCCTAGAAACCATTGCTTCTCTAACTCAGCCCTGTTCTGCACATTGAAATTAAAAGGACATAATGTAGGTCAGTATTTTTGAAACTTCATGTACATTCAAATAATAAGATAAGAATGGTTGGGGAACACACACTAACCGGGTTACGCATGATTTTGGGCATCACTATTCCATTGAACTGCTGCATCCAACGCATACATGCAAATGCACTTATGTCTCTATGACATCTGCCAAGAACAGTTGAATGCCTTATGTCGCAAAGGCATGTAAATGGCGACGCGTAGCCACAACTCTGAAAGGCTTCTTGTACCATTCCCGCAAATTTTTCACTGATGATTTTAATCTGATCACCGCTTATCTTACTTTTAGTGGCATGCAAGGCAGTGACCTCTTCTTTTTTCTCACTATCAAGGAAAAGTACTATGCCTTCTTGTTCTTGAGTGATAGCACAAAATAGCTGCAAAAACTAACGTGTATTAGAATGTTGATGTATTATCATTGAGTGTATATTATGAGTAGAATACTGGACTACTTACGAGTCTCTGCTCTGGTTTCCCTCCTTGGGCTTCCCCAATCTCTTTCTTAATCACTTGCACAAATTCTTCATCCAACTGCACTCAAAAATAATTTGCTATCAGACCAGCTTTTAACTGACAACCAAGGCTATGTTTCTTGCACAAAACTTACCTGATGTTGTGGTTGGATAATGATTCTTTTTTCATTGTTGCCGTTCTTATCATCATCCCACTTGAGGCATTCAACAAAAGCACCGAGAAGATTCAGGGCACTATTAGGATCCTCTATACACTTCAGCAGCTAAGCCCCGGTCATGATAGTCCCACCCACATTTAACACTTCATCATCATTGCTTCACCAATTAAAAACAATATATGAGTTTACTGATAAAACTAAACAGGCGAACCCCTGTCTCACCGAATGCAATGCCTAGGCTGTCAATATAAACATCTAACGGAGCCTAGTAGAGTCAAAAGTTGAGTGAATAAATGAATAAACTTACTATTTCTCTTTGAGAAGTTTACAGATCTTCCCACAGTCTGCAGCATGCAATAATTCCTCTACCACAAAAGTAACGTCAGGCACCGTTTTGAAGGAAGTCTTCCTCTTCCTCTTGCCATTCAACAGTGATGGTGTCTTTACTGTTGTATTCTTATCAGCACTCTTGTTATTGCTGGCACTCTTCTTATTGCTTGTGCTTGCTGGTGTATGAGCAGTATTCTTATCAGCACTACCTTCCTGAGCCTTTTCCTTGTCATCTTCCTTTGTATCGGGGACCTCTTCTTCTTTTGCTTTATCGGAGCTCACAGGAGTCATCCATCTCTCAGTCCTCCAGGTCAACCTTCTCCATCTCTGAGTCATCCAGGTCAACCTTCTCCATCACTATATTTTCTGTTGTATTGGAGATCACAGGAGATTCTTGAACCAGGACAGTGTGTCGAGGAGAAACGTGGGCTTCGGACTGATGGACAGTGTCAGCTACAACGAATATAGTGTTGTCCTGGACAGCGTCAGCTCCCTTGGAGATCACAGGCACAGGAGAGTCTTCAACCACGATAATGCGAGCTATGTTAGCTACACCCTTGGAGATCGCAGGGGAGTCTTCAACCACGATAATGCCAGGAACGGCACCCTTGGGGATCACAGGCACATGAGAGTCTTGAACCAGGATGCTGTCCTGGACAGTGCCACCAGCTGCAACGGCACCCTCGGAGATCACAGGCACAGGAGAGTCTTCAATCAGGATGTCGTCATGGACAGTGCCAGCTGCACTCGCAGGAGAGTCTTGAACCAGGACAATGTCTCGAGGAGAAACGTAGGTGCTATCCTCCCAACTAATAAACTGAATAGAACATACAGAAATAATTAAAAAAAGGTAACAGATAATTTGTAAACTTTTTTGTACTTACATTAATTGCCTCTAGCGGCTTCAAGTTCTTCTCCTGAAAGGGACCTTGAGAAATATAAGAAGTTGCATCAAGATATTCGAGAAATACAAGAAGTTGCTACAGTTTCTTACCGCCCCATGCTTTCCTTTCCTATCCTTATATTCGAGAAGCTCCCTGAGGATTTTATCAGTATAATGTTGGATCCTTCCTGATAATCCCCTTCCCACAGGATTCTCCTCAATGCAGTCCGCAAAAACTATCTGCGAACCAATAACACAAAATTTAGACACAAAATGAGCACAAAATGAGCTAGTAGTACTTACCAAAATGACAGCCACGCAGCACCTCATATAAACTGTGTCCTTCGTGAGACAAGCTTTCTTTATAGCATTGAAGACAAGATGTTTCCAGTCAAGCTTGCAAAGTTTCTCAAGATGATACACATTTGCAACTGTGCTTTTGGTTACATAAGTTGTCGTTTGTGGCGGTAGCATTCTGTCATGCAATGTCGCAAAGTAAAGCCTCACCAGCATCCCTGTTTCAACATGTTGCCTGATATCGTCTTTATCACAGTGTTCAAACAACAAAGCAATGTTGTTCGGTGTCATGAGCGTTCTGCTACACATGGTGTGGCCCTTTTCTCTGTCTTTTTTTTGCGTAATTTACATATGAGAGCCTAACTGCAGTGGCCATCTTCTCGTATTCTTCTGCTGCAACATGTGCATCTGCAGCTTCGAAGCCCATATCAGTGCCTTCCACCATGTCAAGAACATGCTGAACAACTTCTGGATTGATAAATGCTGATTTATCATCTTTTATTTTAAGCTCAATTTGATTCGTGTGTATATGAACAACACATTTTCCCAAAATCTCTGCACAAGTTTGTCTATAATGAAGGCATGTTAGCTTCATGTCCACCATCGCCATCTTACTGAGATTTAAGTCCTCAATGGATTTTCACATTCTGGGTTGAAACTTCGCAATTAATTTTCTTGGAAAACCTGTTAGCTTGCACGGAGATTTAAGTCCTCAATGGATTTCCATTGAGGACTTAAATCTAAGTAAGATGGCGATGGTGGACATGAAGCTAACATGCCTTCATTACAGACAAACTTGTGCAGAGCTTTTGGAAAAATGTGTTGTTCATGAACACACAAATCAAAGTGAGCTTAAAATAAAAGATGATAAATCAGCATTTATCAATCCAGAAGTTGTTCAACATGTTCTTGACATGGTGGAAGGCACTGATATGGGCTTCGAAGCTGCAGATGAACATGTTGCAGCAGAAGAATACGAGAAGATGGTCACTGCAGTTAGGCTCGCATATGTAAATGACGCAAAAAAAGACAGAGAAAAAGGCCACACCATGTGTAGCAGAACGCTCATGACGCCGAACAACATTGCTTTGTTGTTTGAACATTGTGATAAAGACGATATCAGGCAACATGCTGAAACAGGGAAGCTGGTGAGGCTTTACTTTGCGGCATTGCATGACAGAATGCTACTGCCACAAACGACAGCTTATGTAACCAAAAGCGTAGTTGCAAATGTGTATCATCTTGAGAAACTTTGCAAGCTTGACTGGAAACATCTGGTCTTCAATGCTATAAAGAAAGCTTATCTGACGAAGGACACCGTTTATATGAGGTGTTGCGTGGCTGTCATTTTGGTAAGTACTACTAGCTCATTTTGTGTCTAAATTTTGTGTTATTGGTTCGCAGATAGTTTTTGCGGACTGCATTGAGGAGAATTCTGTGGGAAGGGGATTATAAGGGAGGATCCAACATTATACTGATAAAATCCTCAGGGAGCTTCTCGAATATAAGGATAGGAAAGGAAAGCATGGGGCGGTAAGAAACTGTAGCAACTTCTTGTATTTCTCGAATATCTTGATGCAACTTCTTATATTTCTCAATGTCCCTTTCAGGAGAACAACTTGAAGCCGCTAGAGGCAATTAATGTAAGTACAAACAAGTTTACAAATTATTTGTTACCTTTTTAAATTATTTCTGTATGTTCTATTCAGTTTATTAGCTGGGAGGATGGCACCTACGTTTCTCCTCGAGACATTGTCCTGGTTCAAGACTCTCATGCGAGTGCAGCTGGCACTGTCCATGACGACATCCTGATTGAAGACTCTCCTGTGCATGTGATCTCCGAGGGTGCCGTTGCAGCTGGTGGCACTATCCAGGACATCATCCTGGTTCAAGACTCTCCTGTGCCTGAGGGTGTCGTTCCTGGCATTATCGTGGTTGAAGACTCTCCTGTGATCTCCAAGGGTGTAGCTGACATAGCTCGCATTGTCGTGGTTGAAGACTCTCCTGTGCCTGTGATCTCCAAGGGAGCTGACACTGTCCAGGACAGCACTCTAGCCGTTGTAGCTGACACTGTCCAGGACAGCACTCTAGCCGTTGTAGCTGACACTGTCCATCAGCCCGAAGCCCACGTTTCTCCTCGACACACTGTCCTGGTTCAAGAATCTCCTGTGATCTCCAATACAGCAGAAAATGTAGTGATGGAGAAGGTTGACCTGGAGGACTCAGAGATGGAGAAGGTTGACCTGGAGGACTGAGAGATGGATGACTCTCCTGTGAGCTCCGATAAAGCAGAAGAAGAAGAAGAAGAAGAAGAAGAAGAAGAGGTCCCCGATACAAAGGAAGATGACAAGGAAAAGGCTCAGGAAGGTAGTGGTGATAAGAATATTGCTCATACACCAGCAAGGACAAGCAATAAGAAGAGTGCCAGCAATAAGAGTGCTGATAAGAATACAACAATAAAGACACCATCACTGTTGAATGGCAAGAGGAAGACTTCCTTCAAAACGGTGCCTGGCGTTACTTTTGTGGTAGAGGAATTATTGCGTGCTGCAGACTGTGGGAAGATCTGTAAACTTCTCAAAGAGAAATAGTAAGTTTATTCATTTATTCACTCAACTTTTGACTCTACTAGGCTCCGTTAGATGTTTATATTGACAGCCTAGGCATTGCATTCGGTGAGACATGGGTTCGCCTGTTTAGTTTTATCAGTAAACTCATATATTGTTTTTAATTGGTGAAGCAATGATGATGAAGAGTTAAATGTGGGTGGGACTATCATGACCGGGCTTCAGCTGCTGAAGTGTATAGAGGATCCTAATAGTGCCTTGAATCTTCTCGGTGCTTTTGTTAAATGCCTCAAGTGGGATGATGATAAGAACGGCAACAATAAAAAAAGAATCATTATCCAACCACAACATCAGGTAAGTTTTGTGCAAGAATCATGTCAGTTAAAAGCTGGTCTGATAGCAAAGTATTTTTGAGTGCAGTTGGATGAAGAATTTGTGCAAGTGATTAAGAAAGAGATTGGGGAAGCCCAAGGAGGGAAACCAGAGCAGAGATTCGTAAGTAGTCCAGTATTCTACTCATAATACACTCAATGATAATACATCAACATTCTAATACATGTTAGTTTTTGCAGCTATTTTGTGCTATCACTCAAGAACAAGAAGGCATAGTACTTTTCCTTGATAGTGAGCAAAAAGAAGAGGTCACTGCCTTGCATGCCACTAACAGTAAGATAAGCGGTGATCAGATTAAAATCATCAGTGAAAAAATTGCGGGGATAGTACAAGAAGCCTTTCAGAGTTGTGGCTACGCCTCGCCATTTACATGCCTTCGCGAATAAGGCATTCAACTGTTCTTGGCGGATGTCATAGAGACATAAGTGCATTTGCATGTATGCTTTGGATGCAACAGTTCAATGGAATAGTGATGCCCAAAAATCCTGCGTAACCCGGTTAGTGTGTGTTCCCCAACCATTCTTATCTTATTATTTGAATGTACATGAAGTTTCAAAAATACTGACCTGCATTATGTCCTTTTAATTTCAATGTGCAGAACATGGCTGAGTTAGAGAAGCAATGGTTTCTGGGGAACCTTTTTGCCCATGAGAAGAACACTGCTATGCCTGCATAGATTTAGCAAATGGTGTCAGAAGATAAGAATGGAAAGAGGGCGAAGATAATGAAGTGAAGGTCGAGTGTTGTTCCGGCTAATAAGTAGCACTTTATCTTGGGCAGTTGTGTCTGCTTCCTCTGGCGAGTGTGCCGTATGTAGCACATCGTTGAACATTTGGGCTTCTATGCCAGGTCTGTAAAACTTTGTGGGTTGTTTGAGAAGATATACCCCGTCAGCCGTGGGGCTTTATTAATATAAAGCCGGCATCAGTACTGCTATATGTCTATGTGCAAGTGTAAGGAACTATTTGTAATGTGTACTTCAGAACCTGGTCTGCCAATGATGCAAAGGCTGATGCATTGATGTAAGAACATATGATATGCTTAAGTTTGATGGTTCTTTAGTGCTGGTATGGTTGTAGTTTCTTGCTCTTGTCATGCTCAAGTTTTGTTTGTGACCACATGATGATTATTTGGATGAGTTAGGTTCAGTTTACTGCAGTCACTATGCGGTCCAGGTTCAGTCAAGTGCTTTGCATGCTTTGCATATACAACACTGACGAGGTGTCAATGAAAAGATTCAGTCTTCAGTTGATGAACGGCTCACGGTATCAAGACCAACGGTCAACATGGAAAGATGCTAGTGGACCCAACTAGCTTAATTCAGTGTCAAAACTGCTAATATAAATATTTGTGTTCTGTGCAACCTATTGCCCCCCCCCCCAAAAAAAATTATGTTTTGTGCGACAAACAAATGGTTTACTTTGCTCAAACACGCTATCAGCCGCGGTTCATAGTCCGCCACAGCCACCAGTTCGGATCAGATTCATTCAGCAGTCTCACAGTGTCGAGGTGATCCAGCCAGGAGCCGACATGCTAAACCGTGAGCCAGAGACGGGGTCGAACACGATCATGCACCGGTCGTTGGTGAGGAGTAGAAGGCGGAAGCACGATCATGCATCAACGGAGCCGGCGAAGTGTCGCCGAGAGGGTGGAGTGCTCAAGTCGTCTTGCAGACTCCCATGGCATGGCAGTAATGAGGCCTCGTCTACCCCTTTCATTGTGGCAATGGCAAGAACGCGCGTGGTGGTCAGAAGGCGTGCGCTCCCTATATCTACCCCTAGGCGCTCACGAATGAATAGGAGGAGGAAGCAGCCGGAGCCCAAGGCTCGACGAAAAAAAAGAGGCAGACTCCAGCAAGCAGCCGAAGCCGAATCGGAACCACTAAAAAATATCTACTTCTATGTGCTATGATACGGTTTCTACCATCCCCATCAACTTGGCCTATTTTTAAAAATTGGACAGCATTTCCCCGCACCTGACAGCAAAACAGGCACAATAACACAGATAATATAGGTTCAAATTGGCCCGAAACTTATGTCTACCAATCTTGGTGTTCTTATACCACATTTTTGTGGGGAATCATACAATATTGGAAATTCTCTTGCACGGTGTCGTGGGATAATCACGGCAGATGTTACCGGGGGTAACTGATCTTGGGGCAAGACGACACAGGTATTTGGGAGAGGGTTTAGCCCAGAGGAAAACATGGTGCAATTCGATCTGGTAACCGGCAATCAAAGTCGCCGAGTCTCCGATCTTGATATAATAACACAACTCTGGGATTACACTCGATGCTCGATATCACACGATATTTCTAGGGTTTCTTAGATCTCTGTCTAAAACTAGACTTGGGGGGTCGGTTTATAAAGCACCCGTACCCCCTGGCTTATTCCCCAAGGCGCACCCTGGTTCCTACCCGGATACGGCACACAAATCCTAACTTTCCTTTACAACAACCCACAACCCGGGTCGCCGGGCCTGCAAGCTTGGGCCTTTACAGGTTTCCTTATCCTTAGCCGGATCTTGCGCAGTGTCCTTTGGGCCGGGTTATTCCCTGGTATATGGCCTACCGGGTTATCATCCCCCCGTCAGTAGTCCCCAGAATAGCCTGGGCTTCATGGATCCTCCTTGAAGCGCTTGCTATTCCCTGCAAGGATATCAAACATACGGGCATATAGAAGCCGGGTTAAGATGTTTTGATATTCAGCTAGGCCTCACTCCATGGTGGCCATATAGTAATCCGGCTCTTTCCCAATTACCCAACTTACTTTCCCAGATAAAATCCCAAAATGCCAAGGTTTCGCACTCGATAATCGACCCTGATATCGCGGGGTTAATCTCCTTCTTTCTTTTATCCAGATGCCCTGCTCAATATTTGGCGCATATCTCGCAAAATCCACGTGAACAACCGTCACCCCACGATTTCCGGCTTCTGGCCATCGGGATAAGCTCACCCTTACTCTATAAATAACACTCATAGGGTAACCCTAAATTCGTCACCACGCCTTAACTTCCCCTTTCTCTCCTTGCTCCTTACTTTCTCGCAGCACCGCCGCCAGAGGCTCGCGCACACCATCAAAGCGAAATTGCTTCGAGCCGCGCTCGCCCTCAAGCCGTCCCGCGCCGCCGCCAAGCTCTGCCATCACATCTTCATTCCTCTCGCCAAGAATCGTGAAGGGGCATTCGAGCCACGCCGCCCAACACCGTCGCTTCCAAACCTCAATCTCTTCAGTAAGCCTCTTATATCTGCCTAATTTATCCTTGCAATTTTTCCAATTTCAACCAGGATCGGATCTAGGCCAACCCGCGAACCATTCTTCTGACTACATCAAATTAGATCGATTCGACATCCACCATCTCTTTTAACCACCTGGTATATAGTCGCAACTCATCCCCTACCAATATCAACCATCAAAACTCTTGTAGGATCGCTCGCAAACTTCCCCATCTAGATCCGTTCCTCCTCGACTTTCCGCTCTCCGCATTAACACCCGGAAAATCCTCCTTTTCCAGCTACTTTACTTGCAATAGATACATGGGCAACCACCCATCGACCCCAAATGCTTTTCCACACGTAAGTGCCCTATAATTTCCACAGTTGCACTCAACACCCGGATACTTTGTAATTTCCGCTCCATAGCATGATACCCGGATAATTCTCAGCTTCATACTTTCTTGACACCTTACACTCGGATACTTCAACACTCTCGGGTCTTATTTCATACACTTCTTTTTCTTGTGCTTTGCAGGTTGATCCCATGGCTCCCAAACGACAAGGAAAACAACCGACTCAGGCGAGAAATACCCAGACCATATCCGCCAACTGGGGGCGTTCCACAACTACGAAAACCAAGTTAGAGGAGCTAGCCGAATTAGGAACTCTCCCTTCTCAGAAGGACATTCACTGGAGGGCGCCGGGCAACGAGACCCGGCCCACACCCACAGAAAGCGAGGTAATCTGCTTCGTAGAGCACGTGACCCGGGGATTCCGTCCTCCGGGTCACCCTTTCTTTAGGGAGGTCTTAGATCACTATGGACTCAGAATGTTCGACATAGGGCCTAACTCTATGTTGAACATCACCCACTTCATCGTTCTCTCTGAGTCGTACTTGTGCATGCCGCCGAGCTTAACTCTCTTCGTTGAGTTATTCCAATGCAAGCCGTGCCGCGAAAGCGGCGACGGAGCGCTCCTAACCTGTGGCGGGGTATCCATCCAGCGCCGCAGGAATTCTCTGATGCCAACCCTCAACCTACACTCCCACGTCAAACACTGGCAACTGTCCTTCTTTTATTGCCGCGATACCTCCCCTGACAGTGAAAAGAAACTGCCGGGTTACTCAGAGACTCCCCTCGAGCCCTCCGAGTCTTTCAGTGCTTTTGCATCAGATTCGGACAGGGAGACAATCCTTCCCTTGCTAACCAAGATGGCCATTCTCTCAGCCCAAGGCCTCCTCGGGCTCAATTTAATAAAAACATGGGTTGATTTCCGGATCCAACCCAACTCCGTTCGCACCAAACTGATGTGCGAGTACTCGGGGCACACCACAGATACGCTCCGATACTCCACCAAAAGCTTTGCAACCGGCGATACTAACAAGACCATCAAGGGCTTCTTAACGGAGAAGCTAGAGGTGATAAAGGGCATCACCGGGTTACCCCCGTTTACTCGGGACAACCCGGCTCCAGCGGTAATACCTGATATCCATAACTTACTTCCACATCTTGACTCGATACAGCTTCTAACCCTTAGTCTCATTCCTTTGTCTTAGGCTGATGACCCTTTCTGGAGAGTTGAACCCTTCCCCCCTTCCAGAGACCCGGAAGACGAGGACGAGCCGGCTGATGGTAGTGAAGGTATTTGCACAGGATCTGTATATCTTTACTTGCATTACTTCCCTTTCGTTTATCTTTTCTCCAACTAACACACACCCGATTCGCAGGACTGGAGGACGAAGGTGAGGCCAACGAGGATGACCCGGAGGCAACTGAATCAGACCAAGAAACAACAGTCGGAGCCAAAAGGAAAGCCAGAGGAGCCGTGTCCAAGGTTCCTTTTTCCTCGTTATCCTCTGAACCTTACTCCTTTGACGCCATGCGACGACTTAACCATCAATTATCAAATTCGTCGTGCTTGAAGGACTCTTCCCCAGCCAAACGCAGAGTAACTCGGAGTTCCCCGGGTGAAGATCCCCTTAACCCGGGCATCTCTATTTCCTCGGTTCCTCGTGGCGGCGCTCCTCCGCCTCGTTCTTCCGACTCTCCTCAACGCCACCCTTCTCCTAACCATCCACGTGCCGGGCAATTCCGGGTCCCGTTGGTAGTTCCCGTGGCGACCTCATCTGCTTCCAGCGGCGAGCTCCCGCCTGATTATACCGTGAACGCCGGGTAAGTTTACGCTACATGATTTCCTTTTATGCTTAACAAGTTTCCACTCAAGCCACCATCATCACTAATAACCGCCTTTTCTCATCTTTCTTTTAGCGCTCAAGCCGTCGTCAGTGACCCGGAGAATATAGAAGCAGATAACCATCAGGCGGAGAAACCGACTGACAATGCAGACGCCGCGACTGGCGATGATACAACGAATAACCAGGAACAAGGCCCTCTGAACAATCCACTTCCCCGAGCTGCCGGATCTCCTTCCTCATCGGAACCAGTAGACGAGGAGATCGAAGTTCTAGATACAAGGATGGGTTCTCCCAACCCGGCCACCCAAACTGTCCGGGTCTCAACTCCAAGGGCGGGGAGAGCCCCCCCACCAAACGACCAAGCTGCCGGCTCTTCCGGTGCTCGATCCGAGGAACTGACCTTTGCCCAGATGCTAGAAACCCTTCGCACTTTAAGGTCTAATGAAGAGAACATCTTGGGAGCTTTGATAGCCAAACACGAGGTAAATCCGACTAATGTTGCTTATGCCTTTGTCCAGTCCCCAAGTTCCGAGTGAATTGGTTCATAATTTACTTGGGACTTTATTATACAAGCGACTGATAACTTACTCCTCCACCCAACTGATCCTTTGTTTGCATGCATGCAGGCTTTCGTAACTCAATCCGAGGAAAAACTGGCGGACGCCACCAAGCTCATCGAAAATGAGGTAGCTTTACGTGAGGCAGCCGAGGCCGAGTCTAGGAGGAATAAGTTGATAATGAGAAAATATAGGAAAAGGGCTCACCGAGCAGAAGATGACCTAACAAGCCTTTCCGTCCAAATATCGGACACATATCGTGCTTTACTTGGTACGTTTCCTCCTCCGGTTTATCTTTTTGATAGATAGCAACAGTTTCCCGACTTATGTCTCCATTTCCTCAGGCCCGGATGAAATCATGCCGGAAGAGGATGACATGGCCAAGCTGAAAACCATGAATAGCGTTATCCGCAACTATGTGCCGGAACCAGATGGATCCTTGATGAGTTGCGGTGTCCAGGCAGAGGACATGTTGATCTGAAGAGGATGCTGGACGCCTTATCCACTGTTTCCGAGTGGATTCGGCACTGGAAGCGCTCGTCTTGCCGGGTTGGAGTGACCCGGGGGCTTGCACTTGCCAAAGCTTATCTCCCCAAGCTCGAGCTAGAGAGGCTTATGAGCGGCTTCCCAGAGTTCAAGCTTGACGGATCCAAGTTTTCGGTGAAGGATTTTCAGGCCGTCCAGAAGGAGTTCCGTTACCCGGCCAGCGTAATTGCTGATGAACTGGACGTTAATATACTTGTTCCAGCATATGATTCTGCCGGTAAAGTAATTAAGTCGGATCTTCCTGAGCCGTATGACATGCTGGCTCGGTGGAAGGAGGAAGCTGCTGCGATAAGGGCGGAGGCTGCCAAGAAGCAATCTGAAGCCGGCTCTGCTCCTGCTACCTCAACACCAGTCGTTCCGCCCCCTGCAGGGGCTGGTACCGCTGATCCGGGTGCTGCTGCTACCACCAATGATGGCAAGGGTAAGGCCAAGATGAACACCGAGTGATATATGGTTTCCAATGCCTCTTCTTAAGCGCCAGTCGGTCAACATACTTTTTGAAACAGTTATATTTTGGGTGGTGCGCCTGTGCACCTATAATATTTTTTCACCAGGATTTTGTAATGCACTCTAAGGCCCTGATATACTCGATGCCTGTTCCGGCCTTTTTAAGTTTATCCATTATTAAGCTCATCTGTTCTCGATATCTGGTTTTATTTATTGTTCCGTTTGTGAAAACTCAGTTTCCGGGTTTCATGGGTATTGACAAGCGGATTTTGCTTTGAAGTCCCCAAGTCCCCAAGACTTGGATATTTGGGTTTTTGCAATTATACAAGTAAGCCACTTTTTCTCTTTTCAAGATTTCAAGCCACCGGGCCCGGATAGCCGAGTCTAGGACACTTGATCTTGAAAAGGGAACAAACTGCCTACTGCTAATTTTCCAAAGATCCCTGAGTTGTTTCACATAGGTTTTGAAGTTATGCTTAATAGTCGTTGAGTTTCCAGCTATTCAGCCTTGTACTCTGCATAACTTGTGGTTTAGATGACCCTTTTGACTATCTTGTGCTGTAAGCCGGCTTTCGCGTGGATACCATGTTGTTACATCCATACGAAGACGTAGCCAGCGAATCCCCGTCGGGTTTCATGACTAACTGCCATCGTAAGCGAACAAATCATGCCACTTTAATGCGAGTCACATCGAGGTTAAGTAAGAATAGCCAAGATTTTTGGACTTCTTTGTCCGGTTATAAGATTGTAGCCGTACTCGTTTGCAAGTAATCGGCCCTTATAACTCATAGGCATCATGGCCGGGTCTTTGAGTTTGTAACTGTGCTATTCAAGCGACCAGCCCCCAAGACCTAGATATACGCATCGTACTGAGAGTACATAACCTGATAACAACCATCTCTTTTCTTGATAACCATCTCTTTACTTGATATGAAAAATCTAGGTCAGCAAGCCGCCTCATTAAAAACCCGTCCAGTCCCCAAGGATACCCTGGATAGGAAAAGAGTACGTCTGAAAACCTGCTGCCTATTACATCGTGCAATTCCACTTGCCAATATAGTCTTTACTAAGTATAATATGGACGCAGCTGAGCCACGTTCCATGGTCTATCTCTTTCTTGCATAGATGAAGTGGTGTGTGCGGTGTCGTTGACTGTAGCCGACTCTTCCCTTGCATCTATCAAGTAATATGATTCGTTATGCAGATTCCGGCTTATGATAAATGGTCCTTCCCATGGTGGTGATAATTTGTGTTTCCCTTTGTTTGACTGTACCAGGCGCAGAACCAAGTCTCCTTCCTGGAATACCCGGGTTTTCACGCGCCGGCTATGATACCTCCGTAGATCTTGCTGATATATGGCTGATCTTTCCAGGGCTTTTCTCTTTGCTCTTCTAACATATCTACGGCGTCCTGCCGGGTTTTTTCGTTCACCACTTCGACGTAAGCTGATACTCGCGGTGAATCGTGAATAATGTCACTCGGTAACACTGCTTCCGCACCATAGACCATGAAGAAGGGTGTCATCTGAGTGGATCTGTTAGGTGTAGTGTTGATACCCCAAACCACAGAAGTGAGTTCTTCGACCCATGCACCAGCGGCCCTGACACAGGGAACCCGCAATCGTGGTTTTAATCCGCGAAGCAATTCTTGGTTTGCCCTCTCCACTTGTCCATTGGCCTGCGGATGAGCCACCGATGCAACATCGAGCCGGATTCCATTGTTGCCACAGAACTTCTCCATCTCACCAAGGGACATGTTGGTTCCATTGTCGGTAATTATGCTGTGGGGATACCCGAACCGGTAGATAATCCTTTTCAGGAACTTGACGGCTGTACCTGCTTCGCAATTAGTAACTGGCATAACCTCAACCCACTTGGTAAACTTATCAATAGCCACCAAAAGATGTGTCTTCTTGCATGGTGACATATGAAAGGGGCCAACCATGTCCATACCCCAGACAGCAAACGGCCAAGTTAACGGGATAGTCCGCAATTCCATAGCCGGCACATGGGTTTGGCGAGCGTACCTTTGACATCCGTCACACCTTGCTACCAATCGTTCCGCATCCGCTAGGGCCGTGAGCCAGAAAAACCCGTGTCGATAAGCTTTAGCCACAAGAGACCTTGTGGACGCATGATGTCCACAGTCGCCTTCATGGATTTCCTTGAGAATCTGTCTGCCTTCTTCCGGCGTTACGCAGCGCAAAAAGACTCCTGCTGCACTTCTCTTGTACAATTCCCCATTGATGATAGAATATCCCTTTGCACGCCTCAAAATTTGCCTTGCTAATACCTCCTGTTGTGGTAACTCGCCTCGTGATAGGTATGCCAAAAACGGTTCTGTCCACTCGGGAATAGTACGTACAGTGGCCACGAGTCCTGAATCCGGGTCTTGATTTGCCAATTCCTCCTCTGACTCGATTTTAACTGATGGTCGCCATAATTCGTCCAGGAAAACGTTAGGCGGAACCGGCTCTCTGCGCGAGCCGAGTCTGGCGAGGGCGTCGGCTGCCTCATTCTTTCTTCTGTCTATATGCTCCACCTCATACCCGGAAAAACATCCTGCAACCCTGTCAACTTCCCTGCGGTATGCTGCCATAGTTGCGTCCTTTCTATCCCACGTTCCTGACACCTGCTGTACCACAAGGTCCGAATCTCCGAAGCATCGTATCCTCTTGATGTTCATCTCTTTGGCTACCTTTAAGCCATGCAATAGGGCCTCATACTCGGCCACATTGTTGGAACAGTCGAAGTGAATTTGTAGCACGTAACTCAATTTGTCTCCTTTGGGTGATGTTAGCACCACCCCAGCTCCTGATCCCTCGTACTGCTTTGATCCATCGAAGTGCATGATCCATGACTCGGAATTTGGAACCGTTGTAGTCATGCCTGTATGTGTCCAGTCGTTAACGAAATCAATTAAAGCTTGAGATTTGATTGCTGACATGGGTTCGTAGTTGATGTGATAATCCCCATCTCTATCGCCCATTTGACTATTCTTCCCGTCGCGTCCGAGTTTCTGATGATATCCGACATTGGTATTGAACTAACCACTGTTATGGGATGTTCTTGGAAATACGGCTTCAGCTTCCGGCTGGCCATAAAGACCCCGAACACCAACTTTTGCCAATGTGGATAGCGCTGCTTTGCTTCTGATAATACCTCGCTGACGTAATAAACCGGCCTCTGAACCGAGTATCCTTTCCCATCCTCTTTGCGTTCCACAACAACTACTGCGCTGACGGCTCGGGGGCCGGCTGCCACATATAGTAACATAGCCTCTTTAGGACCCAGCGCCGCTAGTACTGGTGCTTCAGATAACTGCTTCTTTAGTGCCTCAAATGCCTCGTCCGCCTCTTGATCCCACACGAACTTATCTGATTTCCGCAAGAGCCGGTACAAGGGTATTGCTTTTTCTCCGAGTCTGGATATGAATCGGCTCAAGGCTGCTACGCAGCCCGTGAGCTTCTGAACATGCTTCAAATTTTCCGGTTTTTTCAGACTCTGGATGGCCTTGATTTTATCCGGGTTTGCCTCGATTCCTCTCTCGGAAACTATGAAGCCGAGTAATTTCCCAGCTGGAACTCCAAACACGCACTTTGTCGGGTTAAGTTTCATCTGGTACCTCCTCAAGTTTTTGAACGTCTCCTTTAGATCATCGATAAATGTCTCCGTCTTCCTGGTTTTGATGACCACATCATCCACATAGGCATGGACGTTACGTCCGATTTGGTCCTCAAAGCACTTTTGAATACACCGTTGGTAAGTTGCGCCAACGTTTTTCAACCCAAACGTCATGGTTTTATAACAAAAGGCCCCAAAAGGGGTTATGAATGATGTTTTCTCCCAATCCTCCCTTTTGAGCATAATCTGATGATACCCGGAATATGCGTCCAGGAAGCATAACAGATCACTTCCCGCTACTGCGTCTATAATCTGATCTATCCTTGGTAGTGCGAACGGATCCTTTGGGCAATGTTTGTTGAGACTCGTAAAATCAATGCACATCCTCCACTCATTGGTCTTTTTCATCACTAGAACCGGGTTAGCCAACCAATCCGGGTGAAATACTTCCATGATAAAGCCGGCTGCCAATAGCCGAGCGATCTCTTCGCCTATAGCCTTCCTTCTTTCCTCATTCATTTTCCTCAAACCTTGCTTCACGGGCCTGGACTTAGGATCCACATGCAAGCTGTGCTCAGCCAGTTCTGTAGGGATACCCGGCATGTCGCTAGGTGTCCAGGCAAACACATCTGCATTCGAACGAATAAACTCCACGAGCGCTTCCTCCTGCTTTTTTCCCAAGTTAGACCCTATGGTAAACTGCTTAGTGGAATCCCCTTCGACAAAATCTATCTTCTTGGTGTCTTGCGCTGCCTTGAATTTTGCTCTCTCATCCTCGGTATTCGGCTTTTTCAAGGCTATTCTATCGTCCGGATTTACTTGAGACCGGTAATATTCGAGTTCTTTCTTTCTGCATGCTTGCTCGGCCATAACCGAATCTCCTTCGTCACACTCGGCCGCTATATCCCGGTTCCCATGTATAGTGATGGTCCGTTTAGGACCCGGGATTTTCAGTTGCAAATACACGTAGCATGGCCTAGCCATGAATTGGTCGTAAGTCGGCCTCCCAAACAACGCGTGGTAAGGACTGCGCAATTTGACCACCTCGAACGTGAGCCACTCAACTCGATAATTATCCGTCGATTCTCCAAAAGCAACTTCCAAGGTGATCCTTCCCTCGGGGCTCGCCGAGTGACCTGGCACGATCCCATGAAAGATTGTCGAACTTTTAAGTAACTGAGACTCTTTGAGACTCATCCGTAAGAAGGTTTCCCAATAAAGGATGTTGATGCTGCTTCCACCGTCCATCAGGACCCTCTTCAATTCGTAACCATTAACCTGTGGAGCAACCACCAATGCCAAGACTCCTGGACGCTCTACTTTCTCCGGATGGTCTTTTCTACTCCACGTTACCTCTTGTTCCGCCCATCTGAGATATCCCGGCGCGGCCAACGAAACCGAGTTTGCCGCTTGCTTTAATGTCTCCTTGTTCCTGCTGGAAGTTCCTGTAGTATGCACATGATATTGTCCTTTTAAATTAGTCGTTCGTACCGTGCCGATGAAGATGTTGATCCGGCCGATCGTCACCATAGATCCGGACTCGAGGTGCTCCGATTCTGGCCCCCAGCCGGAATCGTCCACCATCTTTTCTCCTTCGTGGTCGATGTAGATTTTGCCAATGACAAGATTCTCCATGCCCTTCCGAGCTTCTCCCGTGATGTAAACACCTTTGGACGCAGGCCCCACGGTGGGCGCCAACTGTCGTGGGATAATCACGGCAGATGTTACCGGGGGTAACTGATCTTGGGGCAAGACGACACAGGTATTTGGGAGAGGGTTTAGCCCAGAGGAAAACATGGTGCAATTCGATCTGGTAACCGGCAATCAAAGTCGTCGAGTCTCCGATCTTGATATAATAACACAACTCTGGGATTACACTCGATGCTCGATATCACACGATATTTCTAGGGTTTCTTAGATCTCTGTCTAAAACTAGACTTGGGGGTCGGTTTATAAAGCACCCGTACCCCCTGGCTTATTCCCCAAGGCGCACCCTGGTTCCTACCCGGATACGGCACACAAATCCTAACTTTCCTTTACAACAACCCACAACCCGGGTCGCCGGGCCTGCAAGCTTGGGCCTTTACAGGTTTCCTTATCCTTAGCCGGATCTTGCGCAGTGTCCTTTGGGCCGGGTTATTCCCTGGTATATGGCCTACCGGGTTATCACCCCCCGTCACACGGCGGCCTGCCACTTCCGGCGGTTTCCCCATCTCCAAGTCTGCAAGTTCGTCTTGCTCCTCCACAACATCGGTTTCATTGTATTCCACTTCGACCACCTCCTCAACATCGTCGTCTTCTTCTTCACAATCCCCCTCGATGTCGTCGTCTTTATCGTCACAATCCCCGTGGAGGGAGGAGGCGACGTGGCCATGGATGGTGGGAATGGGATTGGAGCCTGTACAATGGGGGCCTTCATCTCAAAGTCCGGAAGTTCGTCCATGGTTCCAACATTCTGCAGCTTGCACGGCGAACTGCCACTTCCGGCGGTTTCCCCCATCTCCAAGTCTGCAAGTTCGTCTTGCTCCTACACAAAATCGGTTTCATTGCATTCTTCTTCAACATCGTCGTCTACTTCTTCACAATCCCCCTCGATGTCTTCGTCTTCATCTTCAAAATCTCCCGTGGAGGGAGGCAGCGTGGCCATGGATGTGGGGAATGGGATTGGAGCCTGCAGAGGAAAGGGGGTGAGTTGAGAGAGAGCGATCATAGCGATGATGCTCGACGTTACCTAGCGGGGAGAATGAGAGATCCAGGTATGTGCGACGGCGGTCGGAGGACAGAGAACACGGTCTAAAGGAGAGCGTTTTTTTTGTACCAAAGGAGAGCCTCTGCCTAGCTTGTTCATCACCCTAAAGTCCTAATCACAAACCCTTTGAACACCTACCACTTGTACGAGTCACTAACACCTACACCTCGTATGAGTCGCCGCCCCTGCACGAGAGTCGCCGCGTAGGGGTAGGCATCTCAGTGTGCTGTCTAGTCGCCTCTTTACTCCAACCAAAGCTGCCATTCTCAAAGCCTACGTCCTGCATTGAAGGAGAAGGATCAGCCTCCCTCGGTGCTCTGGGAAGCGTTGCTCTTTTCCCCAGGCCCACACCCATCTCAAACTAGCGAGGAGTGTGAGAGGCAGGCTACGATCAGCCTAGAGCCCGAGAAATGCATGAGAGGCAGGCTGGAATCAGCCGAGAGCTCGAGACACACCTTGAACCAACTTGTTGAAGCTCTTTTGGACAATTTATTTCTCAAGGACTCTACTTAGATGTCCATTTCCTCCTTTCACATTTACAAGTGCACCATGATCAAGAAAAGAGAAAAGAAAAGAACCTGGTGATCCACATAGGCTAGTCCCTTCCGTATTAATTCAACTGCATGCTCATATAAAGCTTGGAAATAATCACTTGTATATGTAACTTTGTAGGGCTCCCATCCCATCCACTTGACTATCTCCTGAATGTGATCAATATATTCCTTCTTTTCAGCTTCTGGATTTGTGTCATCAAACCTGTTGTTCATAGCGTCATGAATGAGTACAAAAAGAACCGGAGCAGCAAGCATTTCTAGACCAAACAAAATAATCAGAACTCTGGATTATAAAATGAAATATATAATTAAATAGATGCAGTATATAATGTAAGCAAAGAAGCATACTATTTTCAAGGGGTATTTATTCCATGGCATATTCAAGGCAGATATGAGTTGATAAATAAGTAGTTGGTAAAAATTGCCCTTGAAGCAGCATGAACAGGCCAGGAAAGGATATAAATGGCAAGCACGAGAAAACTGTTTGAAGTGGGAAAATATGTTTACCTAAGGTAACAATGACCATTCCGTTCTTTAGCCAGTCCAAAATCAATAAACATAGCCTGAATCAGATGAAGAATGTAAGCATAATTCCAATTTCATGCAAGTGGTATAATATGGAAATGCTCTCATAAAGATTATAAACCTTAGCATGACCGATATGAAGATATCCATTAGGTTCTGGCGGGAAACGGGTCATCACTTTTCCACCCGTTGCCATAAAGATGTTTCTCTAAAATCTCCTTTGTGTTATGCGCCCTCCATATGTCCCCATTGCTGAAGAATATTTCTGTATGAACCTAGCTCATGAAAAGAAATAAAAAACACTTCAGTTGATTTTTTACAAGTGATAACCAAAACTCAAAAAAACAACCAATGAAAGTGCTTAGATGAATAACAGTGACCACATGGGGATATCAGAGTAGTGTGCAGAATTAGAATACTAACAGAAATTTAATAAATTTAACTCACAGTTTATGATACCTTGTTGTTTTCTGCTGGCTGAGGAAATATAGTGTATGGATTCAGTTCCTCCTCAGATGGCGGGGCAGCAGCTGCTACTGCAACTTTTTTCTCATGTTTCACAGAAAGGACAGCTAGCTAATTTAATAATCACAATAACCAAACCGTCAAACTTTAACGAAAGGGTCCACTTCAACTCACCAACCTCAACTTTTGCTGGTTTTTCCTTCTTCTTCTTCACTGGTTTTACATTGTCAGCTTCCGTCTTTGGGCCTAGTATCTCTGCCAGCCTCTTCTCAATCTCCTCCCGCATGCACAAAATATTTAGAGGTTCAAAATAGTTAATACAACAAAAAGAAGTCGAGTGCTGCATTTAGCACTGTTCTGCACCTTTGTCGCCTTGGCATCACCCCAGGGATGCTTCTTCCTAACCTGGCCGCATAGGCTACCGACTGGAAGAATGATAAGCAGGATAAAGGATCAGTTCCAGCGAGTAATTAATCACAAAATCGAGCATATAAAAGTGAATTGAAAGCCAACCATTTATATGATAACGCTGCTCTAATATAGCTTCCATATTTTCCTTTAGAACCCCGGCGACAGTTGAATGAATCTCTTCAATCGAAACAACCACACCTGCAGTTAGACATCACGCTCGAACCAATAAGGTGGTCTGTTGAAAGAATTGGCTGAGAATATGCTACTCCAAAGAAATGCGTTTCTTTCATATCTGATCATAAAAAATGTGAAATTATCCTATATGGCTTATATTAGCATCCAAACAACCATATTACCAAGTCTCCGTTGTAAATTCTCTTTAGCATCCAGTTAGTGAATGTGGCATATGTCAGTTATAATTTGCAGAAGCACATATACTTGTATGGAAAAAAAGACACACCTACACCACAGGCTTCTTCAAACTTTCCAATATCCAAGGACTCAGGACCAACATTAGTAAGAAATGACAGAGCAGCATCTAGCTGTGCTGGGCTCTTTATCTGAATAGTGAGATAAAGAAATACATCAGATTGACAGAGACAAATGAGCTTTGAAACAGAGTTCATTATTCATCTATGCTCCCGAAAAGGAAGACATAATGCAAACTGATTGCTGAAAGTAGATTGGAGAACATAAGAGGTAGTACATATACCTTTGTTGACACAATATAGTTGACGAGAGCAGGACGATGGACAAGGGCATTGTTTGGGCATTTAGTGGCAACCTATTTCATCCAAGAGCAAGTGCACCCTCGTAAGTCACACATAAAAAATCTCAAATGTATAAACTACAGAAAAATGACGGTACTCACTGCATAGAGAAGATTTCCTACTGACTTGTCAGATTCAGTTATACCAGCCTGTTCATAGATAGATCCAGTTAAAAGGAAAACCATGGTATGCTTTGAATAGATAGATGTCACTGTTTTGGTATAGTAATTTAATGCAGCTTGCAACACGAAATAGCACAGAAATAAAATAGTAAGAAAGCAACACTACAAGCGATAACTGAAATAAAATAGTAATTTAATACAGCTTGCACGGTCAGCTACGCTATGAAAAGCACTATATTGTAAAAGCAACTCATGTAATACTGAAGATTCAATGAGGCATCCCTTTGAAAATCATGACAGCACTGAAAGACTGCAGATAGGGCAAACATCATCGTTCCATATTTTCAGATGCATAATAATAAGAGAGTTAACATTGAAACATGGGGTCAGCCCGGACAAAAATCTCACTAAGCTTCAAGGAGATCAGTCATAGACATGTACTGGTAGGAAAGACCGTTGATGAAACTGGAGAGCGATAATTCCATTTTATCGGCTAGAAAATAGGATACTATTAGAATTCAGTCATAGGTGTTAGATTTAGGCATCTCTAGATCATACCTACTGTTCAATTGCCACAGGCGAGCTGGGACGAGCTAATTAGGAAAGCAATAGTACAGGTTTCACATAGATCTCGGTAAAACCAGACATCTCTTAGTCCCTTCGGTAAGAATTCTAGCACCAGAACGACTAAATCCCACGCCACACTAGGAACCAGCTAAACTCAAAGTAATCCCTAAGCACGGCAGCGAGCACACAAAGCATCCCTCGTCCAGTTCGAGGAGGCGTGCGTCGTTACCTCGGCTATAACGGCGGCTAGGTTGGCCGTGACCTTGCTGTTGACGAGCGCGTTCTCCGCCGTGCGCTGGTCGAGGCCGAGCGCCAGCAGTGTCTCCAGCTTCAGGGCCGGGGCCTTCTTCCCATCGACTCCGGTAACCATCGACTCCGCCGGCGCCTCCCGCTCCGGCAGAGAGAGGGAGGGGGGCACGGGAACCGGAGGAAGAGTAGTGCGAGGCTTGTTGTGCGCTCTCCGCGTCGGTTGGAGAGCTCGTGGAGAGGCGGGCGGCAGGAGCGGAGGTGAGGCCGGCGGCGGAGGGAACCCTTGCTGGACAGGGAATAGGAGCGACGCAGGTCGGGGCTCGGGGAGTGACTCGGGGTCGATGCGTTCTGAGGGCGCGCTCGAACTCCGCTTCGTCCTCGTTGGCGGGCCCCATTGCTGGCGCTGCGTCTTCAGCCGTTCCGCCTCGGCGAGGAGCCGGCGCTGGAGCTCCAACTCCTCCTGGGTGCTCTCGCGCAGACTCCAGTCGATGGCGACGTCGTCGGCGACCGGCTGGAGAGTGTTCAACGAGAGCTCCTCGGCGGCCTTCATGTCAGGCAACTCGTCCTCGTCGCCCTCCTCCATCTCCTTCTTCGGGCACACAACGCGCTCGAAGCCTGTAGCGGGTCGCTGGCGCGGCTCGCCGATGCGCAGGGTGCCGCTGTTGCGCCTGGGGGCAGGACACCCAGAGTTGAGGAGGGGAGGAGTGAGCGAAAGAGAGGCCGCGCCGGAGGAAGAGGATGTGTCCGACGAGGACCCGCCCATCCGTCGCGGTGTCCACGAGGGGTGCGGGCGGGGCGACATCTGCAGCCGGGGCTCGTTGCCGTCTTCGATGTAGTCGAGCACCCACTCGACCGTGCGGTGCTCGCCTCACCGCTACCGCTTGCGGCTGATGTCGTTGGCACGGCCCTTAATAGGGCCGTTGTTGCCCTCGGCGGCGACGTCCTCGTCGTGGCGGCGTCGGAGGTACTCCCACCAGAAAACGTCGTTGCCACGCAGAAATCTCACGATCCCTCTAATGATTTTCGTGATGATAACAACGCGGATATCATCTCTCTAACAATGTTGTTTGAGTTTATACAGCTGGCCTCTCAGATGATTATTGCTAAATGCATACAAAAGTTTAAAGAGGAGTTCTGAAAATTATATTTACTGTCACCGGATTTTTCAGTTACTACCCCGGAATTTCCAGTGCATATGGGCCGGAATATCCGGCCCTTGCACCAGAATATTCCGGCCACTCTGGCCACTTAAAAACGAATAAGTACTTCTCCCACTACCCACGCACAGAAGGTGGGGCGGATATTTGCCCGGAATATTCCGGGGCAAATTTCCGGCCCTCTGGTCCTTAGCAGATTTTGGAGATTTCTCATATGCCCGCGCGCAGAGATGGGGGCGGAATATTGGGCGGAATTTTCCGGCCCTGGATTATTCAAATATCCGCCCCCCGGATTATTCAAATATCCGGCCTGGTCCTTAGCAGTTTTTCGGCGCGGTGCTGCTGCCCGCGCGCAGAGATGGGGGCGGAATATTGGGCGGAATTTTCCGTCCCCGGAATATTCAAATTGCCGCCCCCCCCCCACCCCCCGACTTTTCAAATATCCGGCCATGGTGCACCGGAAATTTCCGGTACTAACACCGGAATATTCTGGCCCTGGCGCACTGCAATGGTAAGAAATTGGAGGAGCCTATAAATAGTTGTCTTCTTCCTCTCTAGATAGCTAGTTCGTCCATTCCTCTCTCTCCTCCATTGCTGAAGAGATCAAAACGCCCCGATCTCCCTCCTCCTCCAACCAAACTCGATGCCCTTCAAGGATCTCATGTAGGAGGACTAGATCTACCTTTCTACCAAGCCAAAAAAAAGTGTGTTCCCACACCATATCTCTTGGGATCTTGTAATATCTTGGTTGCCTTGTCATCCAAGGGAAACCCTAGTGCTTGTAGCTTCCACCTTGTAGCAAGAAGCTTCAGATTGTTGAGAGCCTCCATCTCACTTGTGGAGTAGCCTCAACCACTTGTAAAGGTTTGGTCAACGCCTTCAAGTCGACCTCATAGTGGAAACGAGAATATCCCTCACCGGAGAAGCTCAAGGAGAATAAGGTGTGCACATATGTGCTATTGAGGAGCGCCTAGGTGGCTCCCCACCTCTCCAACGTAGACGTACTTCTTTTAAGAAGGAACTACGGGAAACATATCCTTGTCTCCGTGTTTTCACTTGTGGTTATCTTGTGCCTTGCATTTACTTCCGTTGCTACTCGTTACTTGTCACATATGGTGTCTACTTAGTTGCACATCTAGATAACCAAGTTATTAACTTCCCAAAGCCCCCACTAAAATTGAAAAAGACTTAAAATTTGTAGGTCACCTATTCACCCCCCCCCCCCTCTAGTTGGCCTTTGTGTACTTTCAATTGGTATCATAGCCTCGGCTCTTTTATCGGACTTAACCGCCTAAGAGTATCATGGTCAACGGAGATGATCCCAAATCTTCTAAGGAGGAGTTCTCCAAAATGGTCGACACTATAGCTAACCTAGAGGCAACGGTTTGTACCATCCAAACCCAATTGTCCAAGGTTAGCTCTAGTGTAGGTTCGGAGGTTTCCTCCATCAAGAAGATGATGGAGATCATGATGGGTAAACCTAAGGGGTCCTCGCACTCTCCCCACATCTCCGATGAGGATAGTTTGGATGAGGGAACGATTCCGGACGATTCCGAACTCGAAGAGAACATTGCCAAAGCTAAGGCTAAAGCCGCACAAAAGGCCAAAGCCAAAGCAAAGGAGAGTGTCGGTGGCTCCAAGTCTCAAACGGCTAATGGTTCGGGGTCCAATTCAAAAGTTCCACCACCGCAAAACTATGACTCCATCCACCCAATTGTTTCCATGCCACACATCCTTAATGTTGGAATTCCTCCCATGCTTAACACTAATGAATTCTCTTATTGGAAGTTTGAAATGGAGTCTCACATTTCTGGATCGTGTACCGCATTGTGGAGGAGCGTGACTCATGGATTTCATCCTCATGACCCAAGCAACTTGACTCCGAGGGAGGATGTGGAATCTCAACTCAACAAGACTGCACTTGTCATCATCCAGAAGGCTCTCCCAAGGGAGTATTTCACTCACATTCGTAGTTGCAAGACCGCTAAGGAAGCTTGGGACAAACTTGACACCTTGTTTCAAGGAAATGCTAGCATCCAATCTTCCAAGTACGACGTGGCCATTGACAACTCTGAGAACTTCGTCATGCATGAGGATGAGACTCCCGAAGAGCTATATAGAAGAATTGTCACTCTTGCCAATCAATTGAGAGACTTTGGAAAGGAAGAGATCTCCGATGAGTGGATCAAGAGGAAATTTGTCAAAGCCATTACACCCTTTGAGAAGAATCTCTCCACTAGCATCTGGACAAGAGCGAACTACAATACTCTCAATTCTATTGGTGTGCTTAGTGAGTTCATCGCTATCTCTCTATCACACAAGAGTGCGGATCATGCTCTAGCTCTCTCTAGAGGAATGGGAAGGTCACCCAACCTCGCTTTGAAGTCAACGGCAATGGATCGAGTCGATGGAAGTGAAGAAGATGATGATGATGAGGAAGACTATGAGGACACTTACACCGGAGCTCACAAATGCATTGCTCTTGCTATTCATGGATACTGGAAGAGATGGGAAGCTCACAAGGCCGGATCTCCAAGACCTCCACGAAACAAGAACTACAAGAAGAAGGGGGAGCGACCAAGGACATGCTACAAGTGTGGTAGCGCAAACCATTTCGTGAAGGAGTGCCCTTTTGAGCCAAGAGAAGAAAATGAAGGCAAGCTTGTTCGCAAAAACAAGGCCAAGGCTCCACAAAACAAGAACTTCGCTAGACGAGTGCCAAGGGCCCTTTATGTTCAAGAAGGGGCAGTTCTAGAGACTTATATCTCCGGAGTTGAAGGAGAAGATGAAGTGGTAGGAGTTGCTCACATCGCCATGGATACCGCGTCATCTCCTTCGATCTCTCTATTTGAATCCCCCAATGAGATTGTGGCTACCCGACCTACATGTCTTATGGCAAAAGCCACTTCGGTATGCTCTCCTAACTCCAAGACCATTATCACTAACCCTCCTTCATTATTGGATTGTGTTGAGAATGTTTGTGAGGAGGATGGTGAGGCTAACGAGTTAGGCATTTGGCTAGCTAGCCTTAAAGGTGAGACTAAGGAAAAAGTGAATGCCCTCTTGAGGCAACTTGATGAGGCTAACTCTCTTGTAGATGAAAAGGAGGAGATTATCATGACCTTGGAAAGCCATGGAGGTCACACTTGCAATGAACAAGAGCTTGAAAAAGCACTTGAGAATGAGCGTTCCATTCGTGCCTCTCTTGAGGAGAAAGTATCTAGTCTTGAAGAAAACTTTGCCATGAGTGTCTCTAAGCTTAGGAAGGATAATGCACAATCTCTTGCTATCATTAAAACACTTGAACATGAAGAGTTGAAGCTAGGAATTGCTCACGAGGAACTTGGTACTCGTCATGAGAAACTAGAAAAGGAGTTCATGTCTCTTAAAGAAATTCATGACAAGTTAACAAATCTCGTGACAATCTTCTAGCTCAACAATCAAACAAGCAAGTTATGTCTACCTCATCTACTAGCTTGAATGTTTTGCCTAGCAATGCTTGTAGTGTGACTAATCTTGTAGGAAGTGAGAAGAATCCCCATGAGGTTGCTTCTCAACGAGTCAACAATGGAAAGGAGGGACTTGGCTATGTAGCCAAGTCAAAGAAGAAGTACAAGAAGAAGAACAAGAAGAAAGTCACCTCTCCCTCACAAGAAGTAAGATTTGTGAAAGAGGGAGAGGTGACCAAAGAAAAGGAGACCAACACCATTGTGGGTGGTGAGACCTCTAGGGGGAGCACCACTCATAACGAATTTGCCGGGAAATACAACTCATCTTATGTTCTTATGAAATCTAGAGATGGTCATGTATATGCTAAATATGTTGGTACTTCTTATGGTGACGATTATCATTGGAGTATTTGGGTTCCAAAGACCCTTGTCGCTAACAAAAGAGGACCCATTCAAAGATGGGTACCTAAATCAAGAAACTAATCTATTGTAGGGGTTGCTTCCGGTTCGAGAAAATGGACGGTGGATAGTGGTGCATCCCAACATATGACCGGAAGCAATGACGCAATGAGTGATCTTCATCCTCCATTACCTCATCTCAATTGCGTTACTATTGGTGATAACTCCGAACTAAAGGTATTGGGACGAGGCAAGGTGGCAATCTCAAATGACTTGTCAATTGAGAATGTTCTTCTTGTTGAGTCCCTTGGCTATAATCTCATCTCGGTTCTTCAACTTGCTAAAAGCGCTTTTACCTCGTTCTTTAACAAGGAGAATGTGATTGTCACTTGGGAAACGACTCTTAAAGTAGCCTTTGTTGGGCATGTCGATAATGTCATGTATGTAGTGGACTTCTCTAAAGGAGACACGTGTGCCGCGACATGCCTAATGGCTAAAGTTGATGTGGGTTGGCTATGGCATCGCCGGTTGGCCCACACCAATATGAGGATGTTGCATGACCTACAAAGTGGCAATCACGTTCTAGGACTAACGAATGCTAAGTTTGCCAAAGATCGTGTGTGTAGCTCTTGCGTTCTTGGAAAGCAACATGGAGAAGCTCACCCAACCAAGACAAACATCACCACCTCTAGAATCCTCGAGCTCATTCACTTGGACCTATTTGGTCCCCTATCATATGATAGTCTTGGAGGCAAGAAGTATTGCTTAGTGATTGTGGATGACTACTCACGATATTGTTGGGTGTACTTCTTCAAGAGGAAGAGTGAGACTCAAAAGCGGGTCATCGAGTTCATCACTTTGGTGGAGCGCCAACACAATACGAGCATCATGGCTATCCCAAGTGATAACGGATCCGAGTTCAAGAACTACACCGTGGAGGGATTTCTTAGCGAGGAAGGAATTGCTCATCAATATTCCACTCCCTACACCCCTCAACAAACTGGTGTGGCAGAGAGAAAGAATCATACACTAATTGATGCGGCTCGAATCATTATTGCGGAGTTCTCTTCTCCTTATAATTTTTGGGCCGAGGTCGTCTCCACCGCTTGTCACGCTAGCAACCGATTGTATCTCCGCAAGATCTTGAACAAGACCCCTTATGAGATTCTCACAGGCAAGAAGCCGGAAGTTTCATACTTCAAGGTCTTTGGGTGCAAGTGCTTCATTCACAAGAGAGGTAAACGCTTGTCGAAATTCGAGACTAAATCTTATGAGGGTATCTTTGTTGGTTATGCCACAAACGCTCACGCCTATAGAGTCTACAACAAATCCACCAGACAAGTTGAACAAGCTATAGACGTGGTGTTTGATGAGAATAATGGGTCCCAAGGGGGTCGTATAGATCATGGTATTGTAGGAGATGCAATTCCTCCCATCGTCATAAGAAGAATGGGGATTGGTGAAATAATCCCCATTGAGGGCTACCAGATGACGGAGGGAGAAGGACTATGCTCCACTCAAGTGGAGCCATTGACTACATCCATTGATACTCAAGCTACTCAACAAGATGCATCAAGCCCTCATGCTTCACCACAAGGCCAAGCTAACGATCAAGATCACTCGATCAATCAAGGCCAAGCTAACAATCAAGGCCAAGCTCATGATGAAGGCCAAGCTCATGATGAAGGACAAGAACAAGATACTCATGGTGATGATACAACTTGAAACATAAGGGATCCACCTCCCGTTGATGAAAAAAAATCAAGGTGGACAAGACTCCGATGATGAAGGTGATGATCAAGTGCTATCCAAGGAAACTTTGGACGAGATGCTAGCTCGTAGGGCAAAGAGAAGGATAGATAATCTTGCTCGTGCCGGTCACACAGAGGACATGATTTTTGGACAAGTTCGTGGAAGGGTCGTCACAAGGAGGCAATTGGCGGACTTTAGCAAGGCTCATGCTTTTGTCTCTCATATTGAGCCCAAGAAGGTCTATGAAGCTCTTGAAGATCAAGATTGGCTTGACCCTATGCACGATGAACTCAACAACTTCGAGCGCAACAAGGTGTGGAAGTTGGTGCCAAGACCCAAAGATTGCAAGAAGTTCATCGGCACCAAGTGGATCTTCAAAAACAAACAAGACAAGGACGACATCGTCATTCGCAACAAGGCGAGATTGGTAGCTCAAGGTTTGTCTCAATTCGAAGGTGTCGATTTCGGTGAAACATTCGCTCCCGTAGCTTGTCTTGAATCTATTCGTATCTTACTTGCATATGCTTCTCATCACAACTTTAAATTGCAACAAATGGATGTTAAAAGTGCATTTTTGAATGGTCCTATCCACGAGTTGGTCTATGTCAAGCAACCTCCGGGTTTCGAGGATCCCAACCACCCCGATTATGTCTACAAACTCGATAAGACACTCTATGGACTTAAATAAGCTCCGCGTGCGTGGTATGAGCACCTTAAAGAGTTTTTAGTGGATCGTGGGTTCAATGTTGGTTTAATCGATCCCACCCTTTTCACCAAAAAGGTTGGAGGTGACTTGTTCATATGCCAACTCTATGTGGATGATATCATCTTTGGTTCTACTAACATCGCATTCAATGATGAGTTTTGCAAGCTTATGACGGATAAATTCGAGATGTCTATGATGGGAGAGTTAGAGTATTTCCTTGGCTTTGAGATCAAGCAACATCCCGAAGGCACATTCATCAAGCAAGCCAAGTATACTCAAGACATGCTCAAGCGGTTCAACATGCATGATGCCAAACCTATGAAGACTCCTATGTCCACGACTATTGACTTGAAACCCGACCCGAATGGTAAAGAGGTAGATCAAAAGGTATACCGCTCCATGATTGGCTCTTTGCTCTACCTATGTGCATCTAGACCCGATATTATGTATAGCATAGGTAAATGTGCAAGGTTTCAAGCCTCTCCGAGACAAAGTCATTTTGAAGCGGTTAAGCGCATCTTTCGATATTTAGTTCATACCCCAAACTTCGGTCTTTGGTATCCCAAGGGTTCAAGCTTTCAGCTCATTGGGTATTCGGATGCGGACTATGCGGGCGAGAAGACGGATAGGAAATCTACATCTGGAGGTTGTCAATTTCTTGGCCGCTCATTGGTGTGTTGGTCTTCCAAGAAGCAAAATTGCATCGCTCTCTCTACCACCGAGGCCGAATACATCTCCGCGGCGAGTTGTTGTGCTCAATTACTTTGGATGCGGCAAACATTGAGAGATTATGGCATCGACTTCGACAAAGTTCCCCTCTTGTGCGACAATGAGAGTGCCATCAAGATCGCCTACAATCCCGTTCTTCACTCCAAGACGAAGCACATTGAGATACGGCATCATTTCATTCGGGATCATGTTGAGAAGGGTGATATTGATCTTTCCTATGTGCCGACCAAGGATCAACTCGCGGATATCTTCACGAAGGCCCTTGATGAACCAAGATTTCGGGGTTTGAGGAATGAACTAAATGTTATCGATGCGTCTAACTTCTCTTGAACTCTTGCATAATTACCTTCACTATATGTGCTATCGAGTTTAGATGTAGGCATGGACATAGGGGGAGCGTAGTTCAATTCATGAACCAACACTCCACCTATCATGCGCAAAACAATCAAAGCTTCATGCATATCTAGTCATTTTGTGACTTATTGTGCTTAAACGTGAGTCATACTTTTGGGCCCAAGATACATCTTCGCGGCTCCTTGGTATACACTCAAACACGGTGACTTCGGCCACCAACATTTCTCTTTGTATTGAGTTTTTGCTTTTCGTTAGTGTTTGTGTGATCATTGTCGTTGATTCATGTTTTGTTTTGGAGGCTCACTTCTTGTATCATTTTTCCACAAAAACCTCGGAAGGCATGGGAACCCCGGAAATTCCGGCCTAGGGCCCAGAAATTTCCGGCCTCCAGACATTTGCCTCAGAAATTTTCACCCATTTCCAAGGTGCCCGCTCACAGAAGGCACCCCGGAAATTTGGGCGGAAATTTCTGGTGCAAATATCCGGGGGCCGGAATATTCCGTGTCTTAAGCCCCGGAAATTTCCGGGGCTCGAGATTGACCAGAAAATTCCCCCAAATATCCAGCGTGCCCGCTCGCAGAAGGCACACCAGATATTTGGGGCGGATATTCCGGCCTCAAATCTCTGGCCCCCGGAATATTCCGGTCCTAATAACGGAATAATCTGGTCTGTGCGGCTGGGGGCTATAAATAGGCGACGGGAGGGGCAGTTCCAGACTGTTTCCCCTCCCCTCGCCTCCACTCCGCCCCCAACCGCAGCCGCCGCCTCCGAGACGTCCGGGAGGCCCCCTTGCCTCCCCTCCTCATCCTCTGATTGCCTTTTGAGGATCAAGAGACCGCACATCCCTTCCTCCCCCATGGATCCCAGTATGTGCTTCGTTTTCTCCGCAATCTAGGGTTATCGGTTGATTTGATCTCATGTTCTTTGATATTCCATGTGTTTTTGAGAGGAACGTCCATATACTAGTATCACATATCCCCTAGTGTTCCTCCCATTGCACTTCCTCGTTGTTTTAGATTCGTGGCAGGCCCTAGATTCAGATCTGGTTCGAAAATTTCGAAGGCCGGAAATTTCCGCCCCAGGACCGGAATTTCCGCCCCCGGAAATTTCACCTGAGGCCGGAATTTCCGCCCCAGACCGGAATTTCTGGCCTGCCCTGAATCTCTAACTGAGATCTGTTCTTCCACTTCCACGAGTTGTGAGCCACCGTTTTGATCTGTTTTTGTTTGTTTTTCTTTGCGTTTTCTCTTGCTTTTCTCGCAGATAGTTCAAGCTCTAGGCCTCCCAAGATGACTAGCTCGCGCAAGAGACTCCGACACTTGAGGGAAGATGCTGAGGGCACTTTAGTGGATGAGGCGGAGACTCGCCATCGTGAGAGGGATGCTGAGAAGGCATATGAGCGTGAACGTGATGCTACCAGGGCAGCTCGCAAGGCCAGTAAGCAGCAGGGGAAGGCAGCTCTTAACTTGGCCACCATGTCTATCACTGAGTTCAAGGCATGGAGGGCCAAGGCCTGGTACACTGAGGGTCCTCAAGACCCAACCATTGACTCATGCTTCTGGCACGTTGAGCAGGAGACTCTCTTCAAGCAGGTGTACACTGTGATGAGCAAGCCAGTTTGTCCCATGAAGTTCATCAACTTTGCACACATGGCTGCCAATCCCGCATACTTCAACCACTCTGTCCAGCTGGCTGAACTTCTGGGTCTGCGTCACCTCATGGAGACCCAATGCTCCTACAACATCACTTTCATCCAGCAGTTCTACTCCACTCTGGTCTTCGATGAGTCTGAGGATATTGGGATGTCCTGGATGTCTAGCCCTCACTTGCTCACCGCCAACTTCCATGACTTTGCTTGCGAGCTCGGATATCCCTTTGCTGGTCTTCACACTCCTCAGGGTACTCGCATGCACATTCACGGGATGGAGTATGAGAAGAACATGCTTGCTGAGCTGTATGGTTCTACTGGTGTTATTGGCTTTGCAAAAGGTCTCTACCCCATCCATGACATCCTGCTGCGTATGTTCATAGAGACTATTGCCCCGAGCGCGGGCAATAATGATGCTATTCGTGGTGGCCTAGTGAACCTCATGTACCACTCCTTCCTGACCTTCACTGAGGGCGACATGACTGATACTGAGCGTCACAAGATTGATGTGATGGACTTCATCTTCAACGAGATCCACTTTGCTCTCTTCAACCGCAAAGTGCCCCCATATGCTCCTTACATCATGAAGCTTATCAAGTCACGCTATCCTATTGAACTCCGTGAGGACCTGGAGTTAGAATGTGATGAGCACAAGGATGTCACGCTGTATGTAACAGCCCAATTTTTGAAAGACAGGAAAAACTTGTTTTCAATAACCCAAAAATCAGGGCCAACAAAAACTTTTTAATATGTTTGGCTAATGCTTGTGTTTCTTTTCTAATTGCTTGTTGATTGTGTTCTTGTTTGAGTTTGCTAACAACTAGCATTAAAACCAATGATCATAACTTTCTTAAAAACACAACCTTTGTGATCAAGTCATGACAAGAAAGCTCATCATCTTCATCCATCACACTCTTTTGGCAAAAACCTTTTTGAAAATGTTTTGATTTGAGAAGAAACCCCAAAGGCCAAGTTTTGAGAAAACAAAAGATAATTTCCAAAACTATATGAAAAGTATTTTGGAGCTAATCATCTCCAACATGTTTTCAGCCAAGATGTTTTTGCAAGTATTTCAAAAACTCCTTCTCACTTCCTTCCTTTGCAAAAACAATAATAAGGGACTATGTTACCTCTGTGTTTTACCTCAATTATATTCTTTTGGAAATAACAAGATTTGAGATAAACCTTTTTACAAACTCCTCTTTTCATGGTATGTCTTGATCACCACCTATAATTAACACTTGAGAAAAACATCCTGGAAATTAATTTGAAGAACTCAGTTGTTTGAGTGATCTTGTGTGTCTTGTTATTTTTATCTGCTTGTTGTGTGATCTTATCTTGTGTTTGCTTGAAGTATTTATTTCTGTTTGTGGATGAATGTGTGTTGCTCTAAGTAAATAAAACCTATTAATAACAAGATCAAGCATCTATATCATGTTCCATCTCATGTCCATATCATCCTTTGTTTTCTTAAAAATCTCCAACTTTGGAGACATGCTTCTATGAAAAATCTTGAGCTAATCATCAATGCACCATCATACATCTCATTGTTTATACCTATGCTATATATCCAAGTTGTTATTCTGGATATTGAAACCCTTTGACATCATCCTTCAAAGTCCTTTAGAAGGCATCCCTAAATATTGATCATATGTCTGTTATCTTGATGCACTTTTTCTGTGTTGCTCAAAAACACTCCTCTTTGTTTTCAGGCCAAATGAACCTACACTTGTCATATACTTGACCTATGCATCACCTCCATATGGTCCATTTATTTTCCAATGGCCATTTAATTATTCTTCTCTCATGGTTTTTAACCTATTAAATAAACTCCTGTTTTCACCCTTTTTCCACTTGGTGTCTCAAATATTTTCAGAAGAGTTATTTATTAAAAATCACATTTGAGACCTATATTATATACTCTATCATCCCAACTCAAAAATATGTGTTTTAAAAGAAATTTACTATTTATTATTTTCCATTTTCCAAAAGGCCAGAAATGGACTTTAAAATATTTTGTGAAGAAAAGTATTTCCTAAAATCTTGGAAAAATTACCCAAAATGCCTATAGTGATGTGGGATCATTTTCTACAAAAACATTTGGAAGTTGTGTTGAAAATTTTGGATAAAATATTTAAAAATAGATTCAACACTTTTGGAATTTCCAAAATTTTGTGAAAGAAATATTTTTCAAAACTATTGAGGCCACCATCTCTAGACTCCATTTTTTAGCCTCTATCCATTGGACAAAATTTCTCACATATGTTCTATTCATATTATTGGTGAAAACTTTCAAAAACAACTCCTGGTCTTTTTGGACATTGATGAGTTCATCCATGTGTTGATCAATTCTTGCACTCTCTCTGCCTCTCTCCTGCTCTGTGAGGTAGAAAACCTCCCCCTCACTCTCCTAGACATGGTCTACCTGCTTCTCTCTCTCTCTCTCTAGCTCATCCAACCACAAATGGACAAGGATGGTGCTCACCCTCTCTTTCTCAATCCACCACCCCAGTCCATTCCAGGCAAGTCCCTTGCGCCACCAGGCCTCTATCACACACGTGAACCCTCTGGAACGACCCCTAGCTCTCTCCTTGTCTTCTTCTTTCCTTGCCCATGAGGTGTCCATGGCGCCCATGGCACGCACGACACGTCTCCCGCGTTCCAACACGTGGGCAGCGAACCTCGCCTCCACCTCTTGTCTGTGAGCTTCACGGGGTCACCAAGAGCTCACCCGTGCACTCCATCTCCCTCCCTCGCTCTCCTTCCTCCTCTTGTGGCTGTCGAACACCTGCGGGTGGGAGCTCGGAGCTCAGGCTCCCGCTCGCTACAAACCCCCTCCTCTCGCTCAAGCTACTCCTAGAGGACCTCCTGGTCATTCTCCACCACCCATGCAACCATTGCTCCTCCCTTGAAGCCTCAGTGCGAGCCGCCATGGTCGCCGTTGACCTTGTACGGCTAGCTCCGATGCGCGGCCGATCTGGACCACCCCCGTGCTCAAAACCATGTCTCACAACTTCCTCTCCCACTCAATCGATGCCAGAGCCAAAAATCCCCGTCTCATTCCCTCAGAATCTTGGGAATCGAGCTCGACCTCACCGCGTCCAAGCTTCACGTCGAGCCGCCACCACAGGCTGCCCCCTTCCCTCTCTTTGTTTCCCTTGAGCTCCCTGCTACCCTAAGGGACTCGTGCCTCTCTTAATTTTTGGTTTGATCCCTTGCAGGAGCGGCGCCATCTCCGACCCCGCTCGGCCGCCGCCATCGTCCATGGAAGACCATCGGGTTGACTCTCCCTGCTTGCGCTGACGGCACGGAAAGCTTGGCGGAGCCTCTCTGCTCCTCCTGGTGCAAGCTGCGCTTGCTGGAGTGCCTTAGCGCCACCGGCGGCGAACTCGCAGCCTCCTGCCGCCGTCGGGGACGGACTCCGCCGCGTCAAATGGTCGACGCCGGCGCCGGTCGACGTGGCTCTCTCTCGGTCGTCGGATCTTGATCTGGCGGCAGCGTACCCCTTCGCCCGCGCCTCGTTGACGGACAGGCCTAGTTACGGCCCACCTCCATTTTTAAATCCTCCACCGAGCGGGAGAACGCCTGGCGGGCTGGCCCAACCCGCAGATCTGGCCCGTGTGGTTTTTCTGAAGGTTGTTTTTCTTTTTCCTGCATATCTGTTTCTGGATGTTTGGTTTAAATCCAAATAAAAATGTTAATAAGAAAATCTTGCCAAACCAAAAATCACAGATGTATATCTACTAAATCTTAACCATGTCCAACTTGTAGATCTGGGTTTTGTGTTGTATTTTTGGAGAAATAAAATAAATGGCAGAGACACTAATTAACACCATTTATTTAGTAACTTGAGTTTTAAGTATCCAAATCTTGCAAACTCAACTGTTCTGAGTAGCACTTGACAATATCTATCTGTTGCAGTTGGCCTTGTGTTGACTTGAGTTGTGGTGTGAAAATGACATGCATGTTAGTTTTTAGGCCAGAGGGCACCTCTGTGAATTGTTTTATTTTATTGGTGATGATTTTTGAAGCGAATCCAATTGGGTTGGTTTGCTAGTGACTAGGAGCACCTTATGCTAGATTTTCATGATGTTAGGAGTTACAGAATAGGATTGGTGCAATATTTAGTGTTTAGCTCTTTTCTGCATTTTATTGCCTTGCCTTTATTAAAATGTGTGTTATATTGTTTTGTTATAAAATTGATTCCTAGCATGTGTATGGTATCATTACATGTTTTATTTGTGTTTGGAGTGTGTCATTATCATGTTAGGAAAATGTGTGTGAAAAGCATGTTGTTGTAGTATATTTCCATAGGGTTGTTTTCCTGGTAATATTAGGATAAATCTTGTATTTCTTCTTATGGGTATGATGACTTTCATAAATGCTTTAGTATTGTTTTCCCTAGAATAGCTACTTTCATTCTACCATATTCTACTTGCTTGCATGCTTGAGTGAGCTCTTGATAATTTTGGCATGCCATGCTAGATTTAGGTGATTTCTGCCATAGTAGTTATTTGCATGCTTAGTTTTTGATAAATTGTTTAGGTTGTTATTTTGATATTACTAGCATGTCTAGATGTTGTTTTCTCTGATATGTGGATGTCATCTTACAGATCTATCATGTTAGAATAAATCATGGTTAATGATCTCTTATGGTTATGCATGTCTGCTTGTCTAAATAGCCCTTTTTCATGTCTAGTTTTAATAGTTATTTTGCTCCATGATTATTTTCATGCATTGAGTGATGCCATGGTATTTTTGGTATTGTTTTGTCTCTGTTATTAGGTTGCTTAGGTACTGGTTATATTAATTCTCCATGATTATAAAAGCATGTGTTACTATGGGCTTGTAGTATTGCTTGATAATATTTTCCTATGCATGTGTATGCGTTCCTAAGTTGTTTTCTTGTTATTTTGCTCATCCTCATGAATGACCAGAGAGTCATTTAAACTTATTTGAGCATGCTATGAGAGTGGCACACCCACTGGACTCATGCCATTTTGGTTGAGGATCCATAACATCAATTCTAGTGCTATTCATGTGTGTTGTGTGTGCATGTTTTGCTTGATGGTGTGCACCCTAGTAATTTTGTTTGTGGGTGTACTTGTTTGATGAAATGCTTGCTGTATGTTTACATTTTATCAAGTGCTTGCCTTTGTTTGGTTCTGATTGGGTGTTTTTCCTTTTTTGTATTTACGACGTTAGATAACGAAGACGGTATTATTTCCCAGAGAGGTTTTTATTGCAACTCTTGTTTATTTCAAGAGCAAGACCAAGACCAGTGCCAAGGCAAGCCATTCTAAATGCTTGCTGTTGTTCTACTTATCATTATCTATCATGCATGTTTTACTTCTGAAGTTTTACAAAAGTTTGATTCAAAAACTATCCTTTTAAGTGGACTATACCACTATTTATTTTATGTATCTAATATGCTATATCCACTATATAATCTTGGTATTACCAAGCCCTTTAGATATTTTAGTATCATCACTTAATCAACTTAAGTCCCCTAGTGGAAATTTTAACTTGATGTTTTGGAAAAGAAAAAGCTTGGAAAAACCCCGAGGAAAGGTGGGACCTTGTCCAAGGGAGGTTTGTGAAGAAGGAAATGTTTTCGACTTGTTTTCCAAAAATGACACATAACCTAGTCTTCGCCGGACAACCAAGCCGCGCTGCCACATTACCCCAATATGGGAACGGGGTCTAGCTAATTGCTTGTCGGTGTTAGTCCGTGTCTACCTCAATGTGCTACAGGGGTTAGAGTCCCCCGAACCGAATTGTCGCCAGGAGAGAGAATGGGACATTCACAGTGTGGGATTAAGTTCACTACCGGTTGCAGCAATTGGGTCTCCTGCCATGGCGGTGTGTTGTCAGGGGAAACCGGATCGATACGGCTGACTCACTCGGTGTCGGGGAGAACAAACCCAGTTGAAGAGGTAGTCATTTACTAGCACTGACATAGTGGATGGTTAGGACCAGTTATCCGATGTTTGCATACTGTCTCGGACAGTCCGTGGTTGTTCACGGCGGATGTACTGGATCTTGTGGATTGTGTACACCTCTGCAGAGTAAAACTATTCAGAATAGTCGCGTCCTCGGATATGGACAGTTGAATGGCCATGTAGCTAGCATTGTGTCAATGTTTTCAAAAAGCTGGAAAAGTGTTTTGGAACTTGTACCTGGGAGGTACGTCGAAAGGGAATGATTGTACCTTTGAGGTACCGGATAAATGATGATCTTAAAGATGTGTTTTTCCAAGAAGTTTTGCAAAGAGAAATGTTTTCTTTCTTTGGAGTGCTTTATCAAAACCTTGTGGACATGCTATATCTACAAGAGGAATGCAATATCTTTTGAAGTATCTTCTTCAACAAAGCAAAAATAAAACTTGTGCAACTATGATGGGTCTTAAATTCATCATGGCTAGCTGAACCTTAATTACAACCTTCCTACCACCTATATATATGCATACTTGCATTATTAGCTTTCATTTGGGGTGTCTTGTGGAGTACATTCAAACGTACTCACATTGGTTTCGTCCCTGGCTATTGTCTTAGCCAGACTTTGAGCAGAAACCCAGAGAACCTGAAGAAGATGGTGTCGCTGACGGCTATGCGAACTAGGAACGTCTGCGAGTCAGTAGCCTGTAGGTAGTCAAGGCGTGACTTGGGTTTACCGCGAGTGTGTTTTGTAGTCTTCCGCTGTTTTTAGTGTGTGTTCCTGTCCTGCGTGGCAGTTGTTTTCAACTGAGTCAAGTGACCAGTTGTGTAAGCCGTGTATTCGTGTAGTGGATGTTGTAATCTGCAATGCCAACTCGAGTATGGTGTTCACGACTAACTGATCATGGGATCGTGAATGTATGCATACTAGAGGTCTCGGACTGCTAGTTTGGGGTCCCCACACTGTACAAGAAGGCCGCCCACACTCAGCAGGCTGCTCATGATGTTGGCGCCACGGGTCAAGGTCACCGTGATCCTCGCATGCGCCCACCTCCTCCCGGCACCAAGAAGCGCTCATGGCTCGCTTGTGCCATTGACAAGGTGATGTGCATGAATGTGTGCATCCACAAGGAGAACTACAATGCCTATGTTGAGCGCCGCAACATCCAGGAGAACCAACGCTCTATCATGACTGCCCTCAACATTCCCAATGTGCCAGCTCCTCCTCCTCCCAGGATTCCATACAAGAACTGGAACAACCGCGACGTTGACTAGGATCTGGGAGTGGATGATGATGAGGACATTGCGTCTGCTAGCGAGGAGGAAGAAGAAGAAGACACCCAGGCCTAGAGTTTGCTCTATGGGACGTAGTGCTCTCTTTTCTCTTTTTGGTATCTTGATGCCAAAGGGGGAGAAGATCTAGATGATCGCGGGGATTTTCTAGGGTGGGTTTCGTTCTTTATCGCCTTTTTATCATTTCGTGCGTCTTTTCGAACTTCGTCTCATCGTACTCGTTATTCGTGGATTTGCTTGTGTGAATTATTATTATTAGGAGGCATGTCTCCTATATATGCTATCTGTGGTGTTTTACTTTCCATCGCATGCATTGTTAGTTTATCCCCTTGCAAATACCCGTGTTGTCATCACTCACCAAAAATGGGGAGATTGAAAGCTCATGATCCCTCTAATGATTTTCGTGATGATAACAACGCGGGTATCATCTCCCTAACAATGTTGTTTGAGTTTATGCAGCTGGCCTCTCAGATGATTATTGCTAAATGCATACAAAAGTTCAAAGAGGAGTTCTGAAAATTATATTTACTTTCACCGGATTTTTCAATTACTACCCCGGAATTTCCGGTGCATATGGGCTGGAATATCCGGCCCTTGCACCGGAATATTCCGGCCACTCTGGCCACTTCAAAACGACTAAGTACTTCTCCCACTGCCCGCGCACAGAAGATGGGGCGGATATTTGCCCGGAATATTCCGGGCCAAATTTCCGGCCCTCTGGTCCTTAGCAGATTTTGGAGATTTCTCATATGCCCACGCGCAGAGATGGGGGCGGAATTTTCCGGCCCCAGATTATTCAAAGATCCGGCCTGGTCCTTAGCAGTTTTTCGGCGCGGTGCTGCTGCCCGCGCACAGAGATGGGGGCGGAATTTTCCGCCCCCGGAATATTCAAATTTCCGCCCCCGGACTTTTAAAATATCCGGCCAGGGTGCACCGGAAATTTCCGGTACTAACACCGGAAAATTCCGGCCCTGGCGCACTGCAACGGTCAGAAATTGGAGGAGCCTATATATAGTTGTCTTCTTCCTCTAGATAGCTAGTTCGTCCATTCCTCTCTCTCCTCCATTGTTGAAGAGCTCAAAACGCCCCGATCTCCCTCCTCCTCCAACCAAACTCGATGCCCTTCAAGGATCTCATGGAGGAGGACTAGATCTACCTTTCTACCAAGCCAAAAAGTGTGTTCCCACACCATATCTCTTGGGATCTTGTAATCTCTTGGTTGCCTTGTCATCCAAGGGAAACCCTAGTGCTTGTAGCTTACACCTTGTAGCAAGAAGCTTCGGATTGTTGAGAGCCTCCATCTCACTTGTGGAGTAGCCTCAACCACTTGTAAAGGTTTGGTCAATGCCTTCAAGTCGACCTCATAGTGGAAACGAGAATCTCCCTTACTGGAGAAGCTCAAGGAGAATAAGGTGTGCACATCCGTGCTATTGAGGAGCGCCTAGGTGGCTCCCCACCTCTCCAACGTAGACGTACTTCTTTTAAGAAGGAACCACGGGAAACATATCCTTGTATCCGTGTTTTCACTTGTGGTTATCTTGTGCCTTGCATTTACTTCCGTTGCTACTCGTTACTTGTCACATAGGGTGTCTACTTAGTTGCACATCTAGATAACCAAGTTATTAACTTCCCAAAGCCCCCACTAAAATTGAAAAAGACTTAAAATTTGTAGGTCACCTATTCACCCCCCCTCTAGTTGACATTTGTGTACTTTCACACGCGCTCTCCAGCGCAACTGCGCGGCCTGGTCTGGCGTCAGCCCTCGACGGACCTCGTCGATGGCTTGCCTGAATTCCGCCTCGCTGGAGGGGACGGGGGCACGGGGATCCCGCCCACGCTGAGCTGCCATCGCGGTTGCCAGGCGGAGGCGCTTGGGACGCACATATCGGGCGGGAACGGATACCCCGCCCGATACAGCGCCCATGCCTCGTGCTTGCGGAGGTGGCGGCGAGGGAGAAGAACATCGAGAATGGGGAGAGAGGGAGCGGAGAGGGAGAAGAACGTCGAGAATGGGGGAGAGTGGGCCGGCGGGGGAGCCTTTTGTAGCCCTGGCGGGGAATTTACTGCGCCGCATGCCGTCGCTGCCGCTCGCCACGCCATTACGCCGGCAGCCTTTGAACGGGCGCATGCACTGGCCGCCCGCCACGCCATAAACGCCAGCAGCCTTTGACCAACGTGGGAGCCGAGAAGAAGCTCACAGGCGGGGGTTTCTGTTCCCGCGTTTTTCCCACGCGTCGCTGACAGCGCTGGCCCGCGTGGCCTGTCCCGCCTTTTCGCCCCCCAAGCCGAACCCAGCGGGCTGGGTTTCGCCTGGGTGCGCCGGCGCAAAATAGTACCGAAACGGCGCTATTTGGGCTTCTGGGGGGGCGAGTGGTGCAAAAACGACGCTTTTTGCTTCCGCCGGCGCTAAAAAGGCCCCTTGGGGGGGCTATGGGGGGCGGCTGGAGATGCCCTTAGCCCTATAATTTTACATAGAGAACCATTATGGGCATGTGTAGGCAGATTTTCTTTAGTCCAACACGACTACTTTTTTACTAACATCAACCCTATCTAAACTGATAAACCTATTCTACATTAGGCATAAATGGTCCAAACCTTTGGGACCAAGAAGATCAATCTACACATTTGTTGGCATGACCAATATTGAATACTTTGCATGCTTTTTCATGCTTACTAGTTTTATTTTTTCGCCACCATTGACCAATTTATGGACAATCAAACTCTTGGCTAGCCAATTTTTTGGTAGATCAAACACATGATTTAGCTGACCAACGCGCGAGTGAATAGCTTTTCTTCTCGGCGCGCTCGACATAACGTGCACTGTTTGAACGGAAGGTGGGGCTTGACGGGGCTTAACGTGCACTGTTTCAGTCATCCCCAATCTTGGGAAATGCTCTCTCCATCACGAGGCCAAAATTTATAAATGTAATTCCTATCTAAATACAGTTCATGAGACGGATAAAATTTGGAGTAAAAGAGAAATTCAAGCTCCTTTCGTTCCAAATGATGAGGATCATCTAATAGCTCATACCACTCTCTTGCTTTGTCCTTAAGTGACAAATAGAATAGCCTCCTCTTAAATTGGTCCATTGAAATACCTGCACACCTAAACAACTCGCATAATTCATGTATAAAGTGTAAATGATCACTAGGATGGACAGTTCCCTCTCCAAAATAGTAGATATTCATAACACGTTCAACAATTTTCATAGATATTTTGAAAGGAATACTTTTAGTAGGAGGATTTAAAATATCACAAGCATCATTAGAGTTATCACATACGGGAGATAAAGTATCATCAGAGCAAATTTTCTCCTCTAAAGCTGAGGAACTAAAAAGATCATTTTCATAAAAACTATCTTCCACAAGATTAGACTTTTCCGTAGCATTAGAAATAATGGTGTGCAAAGAATTAATGCTAATAACATTACTATCAATATTATGCAATCAAACTTCCATAGGTTTTTTTAATTTTCTCTTCAAAAACACAATGTCCTAATTCAATATAAAGATTATAAAGTTCTCCCATATTTTTGTTGTTTTCCATTAAGACTAAAGATAAAAATACGGAACAAGTAAAAATAAGATTAACTAGTGAAAATAAAAACAAGAAACAAAAAGATATAATTGCATAATCTAAAGGAAATAACTTCGAGCACTCACATACCAGCAACAGTACTAAGACGTGAGTACCTTTTACCTTACCTCCCCGACAACGACGTCATAAAAGATGTTGATGTCTACGCACGCTTCTATTCTTGTAGACAGTGTTGGGCCTCCAAGTGCAGAGTGTGTAGCTAGTGGCAAGCCTTCTTCCCCACGAGGGTGACTCGAGGGTTTATATCGAACTCTTGGGGAGCCAGTATTTCAGCAGTTGTCTTCCAAGCTTCCTCCAGGATCCTACAAACAAGTAGAGAATTTTGTGCCCTCAACCTCACCAAGTGGTTGTCAAGCACAAGGTGTGAGACTTCTAAATAGCAATGCAAAACTGAAAGTAAATGTGCAATAATTAAATCTACTACTAAATGCAAATGAGAAAATAAATATGCAATGGATTGTTTTTGTATTTTTGTGATGCAAGTGGTGATGGAGATAATGTAAATTCGAATTGGAGATGCAAGTAAAGTAAAGTGCAAGTAAAGTAAATTGCAGCAAAGTAACTAGAGTGTTTTCTTATATTTAAAATAGGACCGGGGTTCATGGTTTCACACTTGCATTCTCTCAAATAAAGTGGTAGACGGTGGACATAAAGAATTACATGTGAGATTACAATAACATGTTTAACATTGAGTACTTTCATATGGGCATCACGTCCTAGCATAGAGATCTCTACGATCATATTGATCCCTCTTATACTCCAACAAGATGCGAAATAAATCATAACACCTCGATAATTAAGGAAAAACCAGAGTATAGCTTTAAGCAATGTGACATGAAGTTGAAGTAAGAACTTGCTAGATCTAGTCATGGAGATTGATTAGTGTCACTTCAAATCCCCGGTAACAAGGTACTCCTTTTTATCCCTAGTGAGGTAACTAAGAAAGGTTTAACAAAACCTAAGTGGATTGCTGAACTTCTGTCACTTTCACAGCACTAGCCACCCCTCGTTACTCCAACTAATGCACCCATCACCCCACACACGCTCTCAAGAACTAGATTGATCAAAGCTAGCAAATAAGAACGGGGTACATAAGATACATCTACTCAAATAACTCAAGAGAAACAATTGCAATCTCAGATTCAATAACTCATAGAAAAGATCCACCACATAGGAATTACAACGGTGCCCGTAATCATGTGAGGCAGCTCATACGGATCTAATTAGTGAAGCACATAGAGAGAGAGATACAAGTGCTACTTCCACAAACCCATAGCTCTGGGGTGGACTACTCCCTCTTCATGGAGATGTCGATGGAGATGACGTTGGAGGGGTAGGAGATCACACTGGCGGCGCCCCGCCGGAGTTTTCCCCCTCCAATCTGGAACTTCTGGTCTCTGTTTCGGTGTTTCGGCGGCGCTCTTCTCCGTAAGAGTACGGGGGACCCTTTTTATAGTCGGTTTTAGGTCAAGACGGAGTCGGTAGGTCGAAGATGGAAGGAATTGGGGCCACAGGGGCCAAAAGGGGGCCTCTCACGCGGCCAAGGAATCTGGCCGCGTGGAGGGTCCTCTTTTGGGCCTCCTTGCCCAATTCTCGTGGATCCTTCGCCCGCAAGTCTTCTCCTTCCAAGAAAATGACCCCCGCAGATTTTCAGGTGATTTCGCGGAAGTTTGCCCCCTGAAACGTCAAAAATATAGAAAACGGGGTTTCTGACAGGTAGGGTTAATTCCATAAAAGTTGGGGGACTTTGTAATTTAACCCCGAAATACTATAAAACATTGAATTATACCCTTATATGATGCAATACGTAATAGAAAATCATGTGAAAATATGCAAAATTCATCTATGCATTTTACATGCATCAACATCCCCAAGCTTAACCCATGCTCATCCTCGAGTATGAAGGTGACAAAACTAAGATGGGTTTTGCATATTGAAACAATCATGGGATATCAAGGAGGATTATTCATGCTACATATAATCAAATGATTAAGACTAGAAATGAGTAGCAATATACATGTCGGATATATACCGTATAGGGGTATATAAGATGGTAGTGAAAGTGCCTGGTTACCAGGGTGGCCCAAGTGGTAGTGGGTTGTGGTCCATTGGGCGGCCCAGTAACCTGACGCATAGAAGCCGGATTCTAGAAGAACCCGGATCACGGCCCATGTGATCTGGCTTGGAGGAGAAGACGGATTCCTTACTTTCCAAGTTATTGCTACCGTAGTCTTCTAGGTTTCCTATTCTGTAAGCCCTAATCCGGCTATTATATAAAGCCGGACGGGAGATAAACAAACCAACGAATAACAGAGAAGATATATACCAACTCGCCGAGAAGTTGATCCTCTGCGAGTAGCTAGATCCAAAACCTCACATTGTAATCCTGTTTCCAGGCTTTAGTCCTGATTAGTGAGAAGTGCAGGAGTAGACACGTCGTACTGTCGCGACGTACCGAACCTGGGTAAATCCTGTGTTTACTGTCTGCCACGCGATCCCGTTACCCCACGTCTCTACCGTAGTCTCATGGCACCCCCGTCTATGAAAACTATAAAACATTGAATTATACCCTTATATGATGCAATATGTAATAGAAAACCATGTGAAAATATGCAAAATTCATCTATGCATTTTACATGGATCAGTCGTGAACAACATACGAAAGTGGCACACAGATACATTATCCATTACACGAATAACAACAGACTTACAAGCCAATGGTCACATGACCAAGTCTTTATTTACCGCCACGCAGGGCATACAAAGCCTTACAACTCACTAACACAGCGGAAGACAAACAAACGTAGATAGCCCATGTCACGCCGTCACCGACAGGCTGCTGACCGGGAGCCGGGCCTAGTTCGCGTAGTCGTCAGAATAGTATTCCTCCTCGTATTCCTCCTCCGGTGGTATCTCCTCAAAGTCTGGCTAAGTAAATAGCTAGGGGCGAAACCAATATGAGTACTTTTGAATGTACTCAGCAAGTCATCCTTTATACACTTATGAAATGCATTATGCTTATATGGTGGATAGGTAGGCCATAATTAGGGCTCACTACCAATGGTATTCATATAAGATGACACCATAGTTGCAGTCATGTTAATCTGTATCTTCATTGAAGAAGATACTTCAGAAGAAAATAGTATAGTTTTTCTTTCTCTTGTAGATATCGCATGCACAAGAGGTTTTATAAACTTGTTTTATAAAAGGAAGTTTTCTTTGCAAAACTTCTTGGGACATCATGTCCAAAATCTTCATCAGTACCTCCCAGGTACAAGCCTTCTGTTTAAAAACATCTTTTGAAAACTTAGCACAATGCTAGCTATATGGCCTTTCAACTGCCCATATCCGAGGGCTCGGCTATTCTGAATAGTTTTACTCTGCAGAGGTGGTACACATTCCACTAGATCCAAAACTCTGCCATGGACCACCCATGGATCGACACAGCGATATGCAAGCACCAGAGGAATGATCCTAACTGTCCACTCTGACACAAGCTAGTATATGCTCATTCCTTCAGGTGGGTTGTTCTCCCCAGCATCAGGTCCCACCCTGCCTATCCGGGAGGCCCAACTGTCTCTTCCGGAGGAGAACTTAATCCCTCACTGTGTATGTCCCGTTTCTCCCTCCTGGCGACACTTCGGTTCAGAGAATCATCCTCTCTATAGCATTTTGGAATGAAGCACACACTAACAAGTTCAAGTATCTAGATAGGCCCCATACCCATGTTGGGGTAGAGTGGCAGTACTTCTTGGTTGTCCAGCGAAGACTAGGTTATGTGCCATTTTGTAAATCATTTGAAACCAACCCCTTAGTTCCACCGGTGAACAAGGTCCCGCCTTTTCACCGTGGACTTCTCATAGAACCATTTTGTTTGCAAAAGCACATTTTTAAAAGTGTCCACTTAGGGACTCAAGATTATTATCTTAGGCGGTGTTTATATACCTTATGGTGGCTAAAGGCTTGGTAACACAAAGTTGATTAATGGAAAAGTGATAATATACTATATAATATTATTAGTAGTATTCACTCAATAAAAATAGTTTTTTGGTAAACAAGTTTTTTGAAAACTTCAGAAGTAGATAATGCATAATTATAAGTGGGGAAATAACAACAAGATTTAAGGATGTCTTGCCTTGGAGGAAACGAGGGTCTTTCTCTTGCTCACAACAGGAGTGGTAGTAATAACCTCCTTCTCCAACTATCTCTTCGTCGGTTTCTATCGTCGTAAAAATAAAAGTAAAAACACCCTATCATAACCTTACTAAGAAACCATCTAGACTCAACTATAACATACAGCAAGCAATGAACACCCAAAAATAACACATAAGTTCCTAAAACAATCTCACACAAGCATGCATCAAAAATAATAATATTTACTATTATTACTACAACTACCATGGTTGAAGTAACCTATTCCTCAACCAAATGAGATGGAACCAGTGGGTGTTCCACTAGGTTTTCCATGTCATTTAAGAGGTATTATGCCTCTGGTCCAACTTGTGGAAACAAAATAAATTCTTAACAAAGATACTACTAGCTATTCTAGTGAAAACAATACTAATAGTAATAAATATTAAACCTATACATGCATTCCTAAAAGAAACCATTGTAACCTTACAGAGATGAAAACATGTAATAACCAGTACCAAAATGGTATTGGATCCATGTGAAAATACTCATAATAACTAGGACAAAAATCTAGCTAATCATTTCCATCACAAATTAAATAGAAATAAACTAGGTATTACTCCTATGCTCATACTAGTTCCAAACAAATCCTAAACTTGCACAAACTTTACAACATGGCATATATGTGATAAAAATACATAATAACACTCAACACATCATTTACACATGCTAGAAAACAGAATGGCACTAGCAAGCAATTATTTATAACTCAAAACTATTCCTTTTATTCTTAACAGAAAAGTGCATTTTCTTAGATCTGTTGCCAAATTAATTCTAGAGCTCTAAAAATCACGCAAAGCTAGGATAACATAGATCTATCTAATACCTAACAGATACAATTGGATTCACATCAAAAGGTGTTGTAAAATAAATCCTAAAATTCACAGAACAGACTACTGGACTTTTACAAAAGTGGATGCCATTTCCAAATGGTAGCTCACCTTGAGGTTAGGTCAAGTTCTACTGGTAGATCCAGTCAAGGGCTACTCTAGGAATTTTAGTTTGCACATTTTAACCATTTCAATCGAAAGTTATATCATTTTTGCTCTAACAGACAGTGCTCAGTTCATCATTTTTCATTCATTCTCAAATCGTCCAAATCCCGTTCTGTCAGTTGCATTCGTTCAAGAATTTGTTCATGCATCTCGGATAATTTTTGTTCATTTTATTTTGGAGTTTAACATTTTCGCTTTCGATTAAAGTAAAACAACAATTTCTGTGTATTTTCGAAAAGGAAAAGAAAGAGGGCAGCGGGCTGAGCAACGCACGGGTGCGCGGCCCATCTGCGCCTGGCGGCCCGCCTCGCTTCCGCGACGTGCGCGGAAACGCGTACCGGTTCGAGATTCAAGCGTGGCCGTAGATCTTGAGATATACGGCGCACGGCCGTCATCTCTCTCTCTCTCCCGTCTTTCTTCTCTCCGACGAGGACGCGAGCGGCCGGCGGCGAGCTCGGGCAAGAAAGCTCACCTAGGGGGCTTGTAGGGCAGTGGTGAGTTTTCGGGGAGGTCGCAGGTGGTCGTGGCCGTGCAGGGGCGTAGAGACCAGGGCTCAAGGTGGCTCCAGTCAATGGCGCCGTGTAGACGTCCCGCGGCGGCTCCGACAAGCTCCCCGGTGTTCATGCAAACGAGGAGCCACGGGAAGGGTCAAGCACGGTCCACGGAGGGTGTGGGTTCGTTCTACGGTGACAAGAGAGGCTAGGGTGGACGAGGGTGAGATTATTTCACCTCGATGACCCGCGGTGGCCGTGGCGATCTTTCCGGCGATTCGAGCTAACGAGAGCAGCTCGGGTTCATTGGGGGTGGCTAGTGAGTGAGAGTGGGGGATTGTGAGGGGGTGCGCGGAGGCAGGGACCCTGGGCATGGTTTTATAGGGCGGGGCAACAGTGCACACGCCCGGGTGGCCACGACGTCAGCGGGACACGCTCTGGCGTGCCCATGCCGCACACCCTGGCTCTTGGGCGAGTCCAAGGCCGCTAGGGGAAGGGTCAATGCCCACTTGTGCGGTGTGAGTCGAAGAAAACCCGGAGGGGTGCCATTGTGGCACGAGGCAGGGGCGGGGCTGTCAGGCCTGCCCATCCCTCCCCTCCCGTTTCCCTCTCTGAAACCTTCTCTCTCTCTTCTATCCTGGTCAATCCACTTGGGGGCTAAGGCATGGAAAAGTGAGGGTGCTGACTAGGCTTCTAGAAGCACCAAACAGTGCAGCAACTGGTTGATCCAATTAAAAGATATGTCCATTTGAAAATTGAGCAATCTCACTGTTTTTTGAAAAAAATCTAGTTAAGTTTTTCAGTTTCAGAAATTTTCTAATGTTGGACTGCAGTGTGGATTAGCCAAAAGTTTGGTTTGTTTTCATGCCTCAAATCTTTTCCAAAGTTTGTTTTCCAAGCATGGTTCTGTTAAGAAACATTTGTACTTACTAAAACAGCAAAAGAAATTAATTTTGAAACTCAAATGCTTCATGAAAACAAGGTGAAAAAATGGTTACTTTGAGTTTTCTCTGTTTTCCAAAAATCAACAATTCTACCTTATTTTCTTAACACCAAAACAACAAGCAAACGATTGCTTCTGTGATTCAAAATTTTAAACAAGGTTAACCAAATTGTAGTCCATATAATAGAGATCACATCCATGCCAAGAAAACACAAAATGTGAATCTCTAGCATATAGATAACAAGGGTGGAAAACACCTAATTGACTTGTTTTTCAGAAATGATTTTTATTAGAAAAACTCAAGGAAAACCTTGGATTTAACTTTTGTCAAATTGTTTTCTTGATTCTCTTCAACCCAAATATTAATTGTAAGTTGATTTCAACATTGCCACATGAATTTTGATTTAGGATAGCAAAGGCACTAAAATGGGAATAATCCAAAAATGATAAAAAACACCAGAAACAAGCTGAAAGAATTTTGAATCCAATTTGCTTGCATTGCATAGTCAACCATGGTATAATACATAATGTGGATTACACAAGGGCATTAAAAGTTTTTGTTGTCTCACAAAATTGGTCTCCCTCATGTGTTACAAGTGTCCCAACTCTGGGGTGTGACATCAGCCTCGGGGGAGAACTACTCCCTCCTTGTCATGGGAGTCAGCAACAACGATGAAGATGGCGGTGGAGTCGATGGAGATGACTCCGGGGGAAATTCCCCGTCCCGGTAGGGTGCCGTAACAGAGAATTCTGTCCCCTAAAACTTGTCGTCAGTGGCGATGGAGGTACGGATATTTTCGTGGATGAGGCCGATCTTTCAGGGTTTATGCATCGGGGGGGGGGGGATTATATAGGCGAATGGGGGATGGCGGTGGGCATTCGAGGGGCCTACACCACCAACTGACGCAGCCAGGGGGCGCCGCCCTATGGTGTGGGGCCTCGAGCCCCCCCTACGGGTCCCCTACGGACTGTGTGTACGTGAAAGATTTCTAAGACTCTAGGATTTTGTTTCGTCCAATTCCGAGAATATTTCCAGAACACCTTCTCTGAAACCAAAAACAACAGAAAATAGGAACCGGCTCTGTGGCATCTTGTCAATAGGTTAGTCCAAGAAAATCCATAAAATGACATAAAGTGTATAGGAAACATGTAGCATATGGCATGAAAACAACATGGAACATCAGAAATTATGGATACGTTTGAGATGTACCAGGCATTCAACTTTTCTTTGGTTTCACCTTCAACGCTAGCCAACTATGAGCCTAGATCCTTAGACTCATCATCCCCATGAACACATTTTCAACACAATCCAATAATTAAGGATGGTTAGTTGCAATAGTCTTGGATGTGGAAGAGTTTACCAAGGTGGCTTTTTCCATAAGACATATAGGTCGGATAGGCCCTTCTGAAAGTGCATTTGCATTTTGATCTCTCTTAGATTTTGGAGTTGATAACAACACTAGTAAGTATCTAACAGTGCGTCAAAGTATTTTAGGAAATATTATCTAGACGCAAAAAGGTGAAGAGTGTTCAATGAAAAAGCCACCAAATCAACTTAATCCAGCGGTAGTACCGGGCGCCCCAGCGGTAGTACCGCTCTGCACAGCAAGTGGTAGTACCGCGCCAGTACCGCCAGAAGTACCGCCAGAGTAGATTTGGGTACTTCATCCAACGGTACTGGTTCGGTAGTACCGTTGTGATTAACTTGGTTAGGAGCAAAGCCTTGCCATGCGGTAGTACTGCTACCGCCAGCGGTAGTACCGCTGCCTCCATGAAGCGGTAGTACCGCTAGCCGTACCGGTCAAAGTACCGCCAGCGAGATTTTTCTCACGGTAACGTTTACGGTACTAGAGCGGTAGTGCCCTAGTACTACCGCTAGCCACTTCGATTTATTTCGATGAAGTGGTGATGCGCTGTGTTGGGAACCCCAAGAGGAGGGTGTGATGAGCACAACGGTAGGAGTTTTCCCCTTAGTTAAGAACCAGGGTTATCAATCCAATAGGAGAAAGGGACCTTAGGAAGGTTGATGCACTAACGGTGGTGCTGGCACTTCACCGGTGTCAGCAACAACGTGGAACCTACACACAACACAACCAAAATACTTTGCCCCAACGGTACAGTGAGGTTGTCATTCCCACCGGTCTCTATGAAAACAAAGATTAGACGTATAGTGTGGAAAACAGTGTATGCTTGTAGTAAGTAAAGAGAGCAGGAAATTGTTGTGGTTTGTTTAACAGTGTGGAAAATGGACCGGGGTTCATAGGTTCACTAGGGGTGTCTCTCCATAAAAATAACATGCTAGGTGAACAAATTACAACCGGGCAATTGACAAATAAAGGTTGCACAGTATTGCACATTATAACATGAAGACTACTACGATATTAATGCGGGCATTACAACAAAATACATAGACCGAAATCCATCTGCATCTATGACTAATAATCCACCCTTAGGTTATCATCTGAACCCCCTTAGGTATTAAGTTGCAAGCAACAGATAATCGCATTAAGCAATGTGTGTAATGCAAGAAATGATTATACACGCGGGTACTCTCACCGCTATTTTCAACCTAATGGCAACATCAATTCCTCCCCCTTCACGTTTCTCTCACTCGAGCAAGGAAACAAGGAGGCATGAACCCACTATCAAGCATAAATACTCCCTCTTGGAGTCACTAGCAACTACTTGGCCAGAGCAACCACTAGCAACGGAAAGCATGCAAGATCACAAATAACATATGCAATAAAGACTATAATCAACTTGGCATAAGGCCAATATTCATCGGATCCCAGCAAACACAGCATATAGAATTACATAAGATCAATCTCAATCATGATAGGCAGCTCACGAGATCTAAACATGGAGGCATATGAGGAGGAGACAACCATCTAGCTACTGCTATGGACCCGTAGTCCAGGGATGAACTACTCACACATCACTCCGGAGGCAGGCATGCTGATGTAGAAGCCTCCGGTGATGATTCCCTCTCCGGTAGGGTGCCAGAAAACAGCTCCAGAACCCTCCTGGTCTAGGGTTGACGATGACGGCGGCTTCAGAACTTTTTTCGGGATTTTTGATCAAGTGCCTAGGGTTTTCCATCCGGGGGGAATAAATAGGCGAAAGGGCAGAGGCGGTGGAGGCCAGGGGGCCCACACCCATAGCTGGCGCGTCCAAGGGGACCCACGCCAGCCCATGTTGTGCCCCCTGTTGCCCCTCTTCGACTCCTCTTCGGTGTTCTGGATGCTTCCGGGGAAAATAGGCACTTCGGGCTTTGTGGGGTCCAATTCTGAGAATGTTTCCAGAACAACTTTTCTGAAACCAAAAACGGCAGAAAATAGGGAACTAGCACTTGGCATCTTGTTAATAGGTTAGTCCCAGAAAACGTATGAAAATGCTATAAATAAGGGAGAAAACATGTAGCAATTGGCATAATATGATCATGGAGCATCAGAAATTAGGGATACGTTTATGACGTATCAAGCATCCCCAAGCTTAGTTCCTACTCGTCCTCGAGTAGGTAAACGCTAAAACAATAATTTCTGAGGTGACATGGTACTATCATAATCTTGATCATCAAAATTTAAAAGCATATGTACGTTGAGATCATAAAACTTCAAACACAAACATGATAAATAGAACTTTAATAATAAAGCATAGCAATCACTTTGCATCACGAAGAGTATCTTAAATAAAGGACCATGGATAATAATGCAAAGAAAGATAAACGTTTGTTTCAAGTATAGAGAGAGCATGGCAAAGTGGTATTTCGCTAGTCCTTAAGAGTGGGACAAAACATAAATGTCGGGACACTTTCAAAGTTAAAGTGGAAGACTAGAACAAATAATATCACATCATGAAGTAATTGTTGATTTTTATGGGATAAATGCACATAGAACTCAGAAAGGCAAAAATGCTCTCTCAACTGTGCATAAAGTTAGAAGATGGAGACTCAACATAAAAGTAAAAGAAAGGCCCTTCGCAGAGGGAAGCATGGATCACTCATGTGCTAGAGCTTTTTATTTTATTAAACAGAGGTATTAAAAGTTTGACATTGTGGAGGAATGTCTATATTTTAGGAGAGTTGTATGCTAGCGTCAATGAATGGTAAACAGACAATACAACACATCACAAGCCAACTAGATTCACAAGAGCTTTGACTGATATTATTTGCGAAGGACGCAACTGGTGTAGAAGGATGCAACTGGTGTAGAAGACAGACAATACAGTACATCACAAGCCAACTACATCACAAGCCATGGTGAAGGACGCAACTGGTGTAGAAGGTCATCTCTCTTTCTCTTTTGTTTACACAATTATGCTTTGACTGATATGATCAGGGGCAAAAATAGTGAAGAGAATTTGTTTGTATTAATTTGGGGATGGGCACCCCGCTGCCGGCTCTTCTATCATTTGAATAAGCGGATGAAGCCACTAGTCCAGGGTGATAAATCCAATCAACAAGTGAGATAAAGATTCTCTATTGACGTCCTCATGAGCAAAAACAAGAACACAAAACATGAGTAATTTTGAAGGTTTTAAAGGTAACACATGAGCAATTTACTTGGAGTGGCAGTTAAATACCACATGTAGGTAGGTATGGTGTACACAATGGGAAAACTTTGGTTTAAGGAGTTTGGATGCACGAATAGAATTCCATACTCAGTACAGGTGGAGGCTAGCAAAAGACTAGGAGCGATAAATCAAGAGAGCATAAGAGCCATAATCATGCATACCGACATAAGCATCATTAATTAAAGCATAAGAGGCATCACATGTTCAAAAACTAAGTGGTCATGGAGGCTATTCGTGACTGGTTTGTAGTCGTAAACATGGTGTGAGCATGCGCCAAGTCAACCAAATAAAACATTCGAAAGAGAATACCATATATTGATGATTTACTATGACAAGAACAACTCATGAATCTTTCAAAAAATATTAAACACTCTCAACTATTTAAGGATATTCATGCTACTAACTAACCATAAGGCTTTAAAACTAAAATAACATTTAGCATGGCATGAAAAAGTTCTAGCCACGGTCTATACCAGTTTCTACTTGTACTGTTATAAATTCTACATCAAGGAGCAGTTTTCTTTTCCCAACAAGCACCATACAAGATATTTTTCAACAAACATACTCTTTATGATACAGCAAGAAAACATGAGAGTACTCAAATAATACTACTAACAGCTCTGATAAGATATGCATGCAAAACAGGAGCTAATTAAATGCAGCAGCCAAACAGAGACTAAGAATACAACGTATTCTCATGAAAAAGCGGAGCGTGTAACTCTCTAATAAAAGAATGCTGGGGTCCAACCAAGCTTATTATGAAAATAAAAACAAAGTGAAAACAAAAATTAAAGACGCTCCAAGTAAAGCACATAAGGTGTGACCGAATAAAAATATAGTTTCACTAGAAGTGACCTAATAATTTGTTGATGAAGAAGGGGATGCCTTGGGCATCCCCAAGTTTAGACGCTTGAGTATTCTTGGAACTTGCTGGGATGTACCACCGGGGCATCCCCAAGCTTAGGCTTTTCACTCTTCTTGATCACATCATATCATCCTCTTCTCTTGACCCTTGAAAACTTCCTGCACACCAAAATTCTCACAATCTTCATTAGCAACCTTAGTGCAATCGAAATAATAAACTCACATGGTTCAGTTTCACCACAAGACTATCACTAAAAAACACATTAGATACTGTCACAACTTCTTTTAAAACTCTTTTTCTCAAAAGAACACCAAAAGAAAGAGATTAAGATGCAAATGCAATTATTGGCAGAAATCTGTCAAAACAGAACAGCAGGCAGATATCGATTTTTTCGAAAATCTTTGTTGCTCAATAAAAAAGTGTTCAAGTAAGAAAAGTTGCGTATATAACCCTGAATTAAGCACAAAAAATCTCAGGTCATTTTGAATTTTCTGAGATTTTATACGTAATTAACAATGGACAGAAGAAATCTGTTTCCTGCGCAGAAATCCGAAATATAGTGTCAACTTTCCACTATAGGCTTTACTTGGCTCAACAAAAACACAAAAGAAAAGATACATAGGGGTTTCTAAGGAAATAGACAACACCCAGGTGCAAATCACATAAAAGAAAACAAAGGAAAACTGAATGAAAACAGAGAAATAAAACGGGTTGTCTCCTGGTAGCGCTTTTCTTTAACGCCTTTCAGCTAGGCATAGAAAGGTGGAATCAAGTAGATGCTCACATAAGAAGTATGAATTGAAGAAAAAGAGAGCATAAAGAAGCAAGTATAAAACAAATTTAAGCCTAACCCACTTCCTATGCATAGGAATCTTGTAAATAAATAAATTAAAGAAGCTCAAACTAGAGATCATGGGAAGGTAGAACAACAACAACTTCAAAACTTTCAACAAAAAGAGAGGTATTTTAGTAACATGAAAATTCCTACAACCATATTTTACTCTCTCATAATAATTTTCAGTATCATCATGAACAAACTCAACAACATAATTATCACATAAAGCACGTTTGTCATGGTCTAAAAGCACACAATTCATATCAAGCTCAAAAACAGTGGGATCAAAATTTAAAATAATATCTTCTTTTCCCCACTTTTAGCAATAGCAAAACAAGATAATTCATCACTATTAAAAGGTATAGGACACATAATATCAATCCTATTTTCAGTAGCATTATTATTTATAACATCAAGTAACATAGGACCATCATCAAGAGCATTATCATAAGATTTATCCAAGTAGCATGGATTATCATAAATAACAGTAGCAATATCATTCTCACAAGTTTCATTCATAGTAGTATCAAGGTCACAAGTATAGCAAGTATCAATTTCATAAAATAATGTATGAGTTAAAGAGTTACTATCATTGGTAGGTTGAAATGGGTAGCTCCATTCTTCCTCCTATTGATCATCACTCTCCTCCTCTTTTTCATCCAATAAGCTTCCAGATTCAGCAATTTCTTCTTCCATATGTTCCTGTAAGGCACTAGTCTCTTCCTTAGGTTTAGAGCATTTATTATGATATTCCATTATGTAGTAATTATGATCCTTGTAGTTATCAAAGCAATATTCAAGTATAGCATAAATCTCTTATTTATAAGGTGCATCATCAATACTTTCAAGTAAATAATCAATTTCGAATGCACCCTTCCAAGCAATAAAATCTTCAATTTGTTCCACATCATATAATTCATAATTTCCCTTAACATAAGAAGATATGGTAACATCATCATTACACTCACATCGAAAAGGGAGCTGTTTATACCTCCTACAGCAGCAAGATTTATCATACCAATAATAACATTATAAGTAGAGCACAAGTTTTTAGCATAGTCATGCAATTTATTAATTTTCTCCCATAAGTGTATCCCTTTTTGTGACAAGCGGTGTTCCCTATAATGTTTTTGTTGTTCATCCGTGAACCCACTTTGCCTATAAGATCTAGTTTCAATAACATCAAACATTGATAGCAAGCATGATAAAGCAAAAAAAAAACTAGAATAAGAACTTCACTTGAAAATACTTGAGTTGCTTTCTATGATATAAACTAAACTAACTTTTTTTGTGTGTTTTTGATAAAGAGAAGTAAAACAAGACAAAAATAAAAACAAGACAATAAACAAAATAAAGAGGTTGAGAGTGAGAGACTCCCCTTGCCAGGAGACTTCCTTCTCCCCGGCAACAGCGCCAGAAAAATCCTTTATGCGCTTTGTTGGGAACCCCAAGAGGAGGGTGTGATGAGCACATCGGTAGGAGTTTTCCCCTTAGTTAAGAACCAGATTTATCAATCCAGTAGGGGAAAGAGGACCTTCGGAAGGTTGATGCCACTGACGGTGGTGCTGGCGCTTCACCGGTGTCAGCAACAACGTGGAACATGCACACAACACAACCAAAATACTTTGCCCCAACGGTACAATGAGGTTGTCAATCTCACCGGTCTTGCTAAAAACAAAGATTAGACGTATAGTGTGGAAAATAGTGTATGCTTGCAGTAAGTAAAGAGAGCAGGAAATTTTTGTGATTTGTTTAACAGTGTGGAAAATAGACCGGGGTTCATAGGTTCACTAGTGGTGTCTCTCCATGAAAATAACATGTTGGGTGAAAAAATTACAGCTGGGAAATTTACAAATAAAGGTTGCACCGTAGTGCACATTATAACATGATGACTACTATGATATTTAGTGTGGGCATTACAACAAAATACATAGACCGAAATCCATCTGCATATATGAATAATAATGCACCCTCAGGTTATCATCCGAACCCCCATAGGTATTGAGTTGCAAGCAACAAATAATCGTATTAAGCAATGTGTGTAATGTAAGCAATGATTATACACGCGGGTACTCTCATCGTTGTTTTCTCCCTAATGGCAACATCACATCCTCCCCCTTCACGTTTCTGTCACTCGAGCAAGGCAACAAGGAGGCATGAACCCACTATCAAGCATAAATATTCCCTCTTGGAGTCACTAGCAACTACTTGGCCAGAGCAACCACTAGCAACGGAAAGCATGCAAGATCACAAATAACATATGCAATAAAGATTATAATCAACTTGGCATAAGGTCAATATTCATCAATGCCAACAAACACAACATATAGAATTACATAATATCAATCTCGATCATGATAGGCAGCTCACGAGATCTAAACATGGAGGCATGTGAGGAGGAGACAACCATCTAGCTACTGCTATGGACCCGTAGTCCAGGGATGAACTACTCACGCATCACTCCGGAGGCAGGCATGGTGATGTAGAAGCCTCTGGTGATGATTTCCTCTTCGGCAGGGTGCCGACAAACAGCTCCAGAACCCTCCTGATCTAGGGTTGACGACAACGACGGCATAACATTTTCGGGATTTTTTATAAGGTGCCTAGGGTTTTCCATCCCGGGGGAATAAATAGGCAAAAGGGAAGATGCGGTGGAGGCCAGGGGGCCCCACACCCATAGCTGGCGCGGCCAGGGGGGCCCGCGCCAGCCCATGGTGTGCCCCCTTGTTGCCCCTCTTCGACTCCTCTTCGGTATTCTGGATGCTTCCGGGGAAAATAGGCACTTTGAGCTTTGTGGGGTCCAATTCCGAGAATGTTTCCAGAGCGACTTTTCTGAAACCAAAAATAGCAGAAAACAGGGAACTGACACTTGGCATCTTGTTAATAGGTTAGTCCTGGAAAACGTATGAAAATGCTATAAATAAGGGAGAAAACATGTAGCAATTGGCATAATATGACCATGGAGCATCAGAAATTAAGGATACGTTTATGACGTATCAAGTGGCCAGCGGTAGTACCGGTGGGCACTCGCGGTAGTACCGCTGCTATAGTACCACAGTACTTCTGCGGTGGTACCGCTCCCCTGTCTCTGGGTCGCTCCAGTACCGCTTACGTTACCAGGCAGTGGTAGTACCGCTGACCCCAACGGTAGTACCGCTAGGCACGGAAAAGGGTCAAACGGCTAGTTTGGGGAGGGGGCTATAAATACCCCATCCCCTTCTTCTCCAAAAGGTTGCTCGAACCAGCATTGAAGACAAGCATTTATTGAGCCTCCAAAATTTAGATTTCTCCCAATCCCTCCACCCAATATCGTTGATACTTGGAGGATTGAAGGAGAAGACCCCGATCTACATCTTCACCAAGCCGATCTTCACCCCCCCATATTCTAGAGGGATCTAGTCTAGGGTTTCCTTGTGGAGAACCTAGACTCCATTGCTACACTTGTTGGTGATTGGTGATTGTTGGGAGCCCCCAATTTGGTTGTGGGTGTGTGCCCCAAGCTTGTTTGTAAAGGATTCGATTCCCGCCTCAACGGGGATCAATAGTGGAAGGTGGACTAGGCCTTTGTGGCGGGGTTCATCAGAGAATAGGGTGAGGCCTTTCTAGCGTTGAGTAGGCCTTCGTGGCGAGCTCACACCCCTCCAACAAGAAGTACTCCCTTAACAAGGAGGAACTCGGGAATACATCGTGTCTCTGTGTGCTTCATACCGGTTACCTCGTTCCCTTCCCTCTTTACTCTTGCTTGTATTGTTATTCTGCTTGTCCTTGTCATATAGGTAAATTCACCGTAGTTGCATCATCTAGAGAATTTACCTTTGTGTCAAGCCTAATTGTGAAAGAAAAAATAAAATTGGTCGTAGTACCTATTTACCCCCTCTAGGTGCCCATACTTTACTTTCACCTTCTCATTGAAGGATTCAAATAGATAGACCGATGAAGAGGAAGACGTAGGTATGGAGACATGGGCCACACCTATGACATCATCTTCTCCTTCATCTCTGGAGGTGTATGTTTCCAAGATGACGCTTTCTTGAACATATAAAACCCTTCGAACTCTTCTTTCAAAGTTCTTGTTTTGAGGAGATTTGGTCTTGTCTTTTCAAACAAGCTTGCCTTCATTCTCTTCTCTTGGCTCAAATGGACACTCTTTAAGAAATTTATTTGCACTTCCACAATTTTAGCATGTCCTTGGCCGCCCCCTTCTTCTCGTAGTTCTTGTTCCTTGGGGGTCTTGGATCACCATCCTTATGAGCTTCCCATCTCTTCCAATAGCCATGCATAGCAAGATAAATTCACTTATGAGCACCCTTGTATGTGTCCTCATAGTCCTCCTCCTCATCATCATACTCTGTGACTTCTTCTACTCGATCAACCGCTTTTGACTTCAAGGCTGGGTTGGGAGACTTTCCCATTAATCTTGAGAAAGCAAGAGCATCATCCACACTCTTGCGAGACAGAGATATAGCGATGAACTCACTAAGAACACCAACGGAGTCGAGGGTATTGTAGCCCGCTCTTGTCCGGATGGTAGTGGTCAGGTTCTTCTTTAAATGTGTTATTGCTTTAACGAACTTACTCTTGATCCACTCATCGGTGATATCCTCTTTTCCAGAGTCCCTCAATTGATTTGGCAAGGATGATGGTTATTCTATATATCTCTTTAGGGGTCTCATCCTCTTGCATGACAAAGTTTTCAGCCTTGTCTACAGCAACATCATACTTGGAGGATTGGATGCTTTGATTTCCTTGGAACAAAGTCTCAGGGCTATCCAAAGCCTCCTTGGCGGTCTTGCATCCTCGAATGTGAGTGATATGCTCCCATGGGATATCCTTTTGAATGATGTTGAGAGCGGTCTTCTTGAGTTGAGATTCAATATCCTTTGTTGGAGTCAAATTTCTTGCATCATGAGGACGAAATATATGAACAACACTTCTCCACAAGGCGGTGCAAGAGCCGGAAATGTGAGACTCCATTTTAAACTTCCAAGAAGTAAATTCATTAGTGTTAAGCATGATAGGAAGTTCAACATTAAAAATATGCGGCATAGAAACAATGGGATGGATAGAGTCATAGTTTGAAGGTGGTGGAACTTTTGAGTTACTCCCCGGCCTTAGCATTTCTAGCGGCTTTTGCCTTGGCTTTGGCAATGTTAGCCTCCATTTCGGCAATTTCCGGAATAGATTCATCTTCCAAACTTTTCTCATAGGACATAATTGGAAGTTCCTTGGGCCCCTTAGGTCTACACATCATGACCTCCAACTTCTTCTTTATGTTGGAAACCTCCGAACCAACACTAGAGCTAACCTTAGATAGTTCGGCTTGGATGGTTCCAACCGTTTCTTGTAGGTTAGCTATACTGTCGGTCATTTTGGCGATTTCCTCCTTAGAAGACTCAGGGTCATGTTCACTGGCCATATTACACTTAGGAAGTTAAGCCTTTAGTAAGAGCCGAATCAATTGAAAGTATGATATGGTTAACTAGAGGGGGGCGGGGGGTTAATAGGTGACTAACAATTTTTCTTCTTTTCATTTTTAGCTTCGGCTAAACAAGTAAACACAATGTTATCTAGATGTTAAACTAGGTGAACAACCTATGTGATACAATTTAAAGTATGCAACGGAAAAAATATGTAAAGCAAAAGATAAACCACAAGTTTAAACAAGGAGACAAAGATATGTTTCCCGTAGTTCCTTCCCAAGGGAAGTACGTCTACGTTAGAGAGGCGTGGAGCCACCTAGGCACTCCAATAGCACAGATGTGCACACTTTATTCTCCACGAGCTTCTTTGGTGAAGGAGATTCTCATTTCTATTATGAGGTCGACTTGAAGGCGTTGACCAAACCTTTACACAAGGTTGAGTCTGCTCCTCAAGATGGATGGCGGCTCTCAACGATACGAAGCTTCTAGAATCCAAGTGGAAGTTACAAGCACAAGGGTTTTCTCTAGGGTCACAAGGTACCCACGAGATCTCAAGATCCGCTAGGATTTTGTGGATGGATTTGCAATTCCCTTGGTGGAATCACAGATCTAGGTCTCCTCAAACACTTCGCAAAGTATTGGGATGTTTGGATGGTTGGAGTGGGAGAACTAGTAGATTAAAGCTTGCATTAATGGATGAGAGAGAATAGGAGTGAAGCTTATCCAACTAGAAGGAAGATGGGTTCCTATATATACTCTCTCTCCAAATGGTTAGTTGTGCACATACCGCACAGGCGGTACTACCGAACTCCATCCCGGTAGTACTCCGGCTCTCTGTTTAGCAACGTTCAACAAAGCTCGACGCTCCTTCTTCCGCTCCCCCGGTAGTACCGGAGGTTGCACCGGTAGTACCGCAAAGACAACACTACTGTGCTACTACCAAACCTACTACCGGGTCGATTCGAGTACCTCACTGCGCAGTGGCCACCCGTTCCCGGTACTTGAGCTAGAAGTACCGCGGTCAACGGTAGTACCGAAGTCGTCATTGGTAGTACCACGAATGTAGCACTACCGGGTTACTACCGGACCCACTACCGGGTCTATTCCAGTACCCATCTGCGCAGTCGACACTCAATTCCGGTAGATACAGTAGTACTACCGTCAGCCCGGTACTACCAGGCCAAGTAGTTGTACTATCGTGGCACAAAGAAAAAAGCTTCTCCCAAAAGATTTTTCTCTCCTTCTTTTCTGTGAGGAAAGACATGATGGATTCATGTAGACTTAAGTGGCACAAGCACACAGTTAGATACCATAACCGTGTCGTCGTCAAACTCCAAAACGGATAAAGTTCGATACACACTTTCACCCCTTGATGGGCCCTAAGGGCCCATGAGGCTAGGGATGGTGCGGCTAGGGCCTTTGGCTAGCCGCACCCCTTTCCCCTCCTTTGATTAATCCCACATGGAGGGCCAAGGGGAAGGGCACACCCTTCCTCCCTATATAAAGAAAGACATATTGATTGTTTTAATCAATTTAGATTGCAGAATTAATTCAACCGTTGAGGCACCCCTCTCCATGCACTTCCACCTCTCCCTCTCCCATAGTCCGTGGCTCAAGTTAGGGCCGTGCACGTGAGATATCACTTCATCCCGACACACCTTAATGTCACGGGAATTCGATCCAGAAGATGTACTTCCGCAATCTTTGCTGGATCGGAGACACCGGGAGTCGTCTTCAAGTACTGTATGTGTTGAGTACTCGGGGGAGCTGCACTTGTGGTGCCAGGACCATCTTCGTTTCACCAAGGTCATCGTCGACACGCCAAGTTCTATACGACCTTGAGGTCGGTTACGTCATCTGCCTCATTAACGCTTGTGCGGGAGCCTAATTCCCGCTTTTTGGTCTAGAAGGGTATGTGAAAGTGCAAACGCGCTTAAATCACCTTGTTTTGGTGTTTGTTAACAACACATGTACTCTAATGAGTGTTGATGTATTTCAGGGGTTTACTTCAACTTATTTATCGATGGTGGTGCTGTGGTACAAAAAGGAGCTAGATATCCAAGTCTGTTCACTGGAGTTTTCTTCAGGCCGGAGTCTCCGGTCCACCAGACCGGAGTCTCCGGTGTGGAGATTTCTCCCTGGATTATTCTGCTATGGACTTGTGGTGTCGCGTACTGTACCCACACCGGAGAGTGTCCGGAGACTGTCCGGAGTCTCCGGTGTGGGATTTTGCTCCAAGAATTTCGCTAAGGAACTTTGGTGTCGCGTACTGTACCCACACCGGAGAGTGTCTGGAGACTGTCCGGAGTCTCCGGTGTGGGATCTTCTTCAAGAATTTCGCTAAGGAATTGGTGGTGTCGCGCACTGTACCCACACCGGAGACTTGCCGGATACTTACCGGAGTCTCCGGTGTGAGTACATTTTTCCTATAACCGCAAGACCACAGACTCCCTCTGTGCCCATTCGAAGCGCCAAGACCGGAGTATCCGGTCCGCCAGACCGGAGTCTCCGGAGTGGATTTTCTCTGAAGAATTGGGACACCGGAAACTGTCCGGAGTCTCCGGCCCAGACCGGAGTCTCCGGTCTTTACACCGGAGTCTCCGGTGTGATTTCGACAGAAATGCTCCAACGGCTCTTTGCATTGATGAGGGGTATAAATACCCCCTCCCCTCCACCTACCTCCAGCCAAGCTCGACCAGACTTATAGACACCATTGTTGGAGCTCAATCACCTTGCTAGATCTCCCAATCCAACCACCCAAAAGCCTAGATCTTTGGAGGATTGAAGGAGAAGGCCCCGATCTACGTCTTCACCAACCGGATTTCATTTCCCCTCTCCTTTGCTTGAGGAATCTTGGCCTAGGGTTTCCTCATGTGGAGAACCTAGGCTTCTTGCTACTCTTGGTGATTTGTGAGTGTTGGGAGCCCCCAATTAAGTTGTGGGTGTGTGCCCCAAACTTGTGTGTAAAGGATTTGATCCCCGCCTCAAAGGGGTTCTATAGTGGAAGGTGAACTAGGCCTTTGTGGCGGAGTTCATCGGAGAATAGGGTGAGGCCTTCGTGGCGTTGAGTAGGCCTTCGTGGCGAGCTCACACCCCTCCAACGAGACGTACTCCCTTAACAAGGAGGAACTCGGGAATACATCGTGTCTCCGTGTGCTTCCATCGGTTATCTCGTTCCTCCCTATTTACTTACTAGTACTTGTTACATTTATTGTTGTACTAGTTGTATTAAGTGTTGTTCTAGTTGCCTTAATTGCTTGCCTTGTCATATAGGTAAATTCACCCCTAGTTGCATAATCTAGAGAATTTACCTTCTTGTCAAGCCTAAATCTTAAGAAAAATTAAAATTGGTCGTAGCACCTATTCACCCCCCCTCTAGGTGCCTATACTTTACTTTCAATTGGTATTAGAGCCTCGGCTCTTCTATCGGGCTTAACCGCCTAAGAGTTTAAGTATGGGTGATGAGGATGACGCTCCGTACGAAGGAAATGTGTCCATGAATGATCTCAATGCTTTGAGAGAATCATTGACCTCATCCATAGACACTAAATTTGAGGAGTTGCGTCTACTCATGACAACACTCCTCAAAGCCAAGGAACCGGAGGTGGTCGACTCATCCCCTCCGGAAACGGAGGGTGCCAAGAAAGGGGTTGATGGTGAACCACTTAAAACTGCTTCCGCCGAACAATCCGCTAAGAAGGGTGCGAGTGGAAAGGAAGGATATCATGCCGTTGAAGGCCAATATTCTCCCGATCCTCCCATCCCTTTTCCTCATATAATTCCTAGGGGAGATCCACCTAAAATTGATGCATATTCTTTTCGTGAATGGCAATACTACATGGAGACTCACTTGAACTCTTCTTGTATAGATCTTTGGAGAATCACTCGTGATGGATACAAGCCATATGATCCCAAGAATCTCACAAGAAGAGAGGTTGTAGATTGCCAACTCAATTACACCGCTTTATCCATCCTTCATCAAGCCGTGGGCCCCAATCACATGCCGCATCTTCAACACTTCTCCACCGCCAAAGAGACATGGGATGCACTTGTCCTCATGTTTGTTGGGAATGAAAGCATGCAAAGAAATCGCTATGACACCTTGACCAATGAGGCCGAAGGATTTTTCATGCGTGATGGAGAAGATCACGTTGACATGTATCGGAGGCTCAAATCTCTTGCCACCGCTTTCTCTAATGCGGGTGCGACACATATTGATGATGCTTGGATCAAGAGGAAGTTCATAATTGCCGTGATGCCTTTTGAGGGCACGGATATGAAGAGCATTCAAGGGAGACATGATTTCTCCACCATGACCTCTACTCAAGTCATGCAAGAATTGAGCTCCTACAAAGTGCAAACCAAGAATGCTCTTGACAACCGTGCTAGGGCCATTGGGATGCATCAAGGAGCTTCCGTTGCTTTGAAGGCCAAGGTGTTGGCAAGAGAAGTTGAGAATGATGAAGATGGTGAAGAAGCATTTCCTCCATTGAAGGAACAAGAATATGATCCCGTTCTAAAGGATCTAATAGCTCTCACCGTGCAAAAGTTTTGGAACAATCCCCCAAAAGGCAAGAAATTTGTTGAGGATAAGACCAAGTCTCGTTATGGTAATGATGGGGCTCAAAAAGTGAGATCTTGCTTCAATTGCCAAGACAAGTAACATTTCATTGCGGAGTGCCCCTATGATAATAGAGAGAACCATAGCGGCAAGCTCATCCGCAAGGACAAGTCCAAGGTTGAATACAAGAAACCTCATTTCAAGAAGAAACCTTTCAACAAGAAGACCCCCACCAAGTTTGTGCTCTTGACTCAAGAGGAGTATGATTCCGGGAGTGATGAAGAAGAAGAAACCACAAGTGAAGTGGCCGCTCTAGCTATTGCTTCCACTCCATCTTCGTCATCTCTCTTTGAATCCCCAATGAAAATCTTCCTCAACGCAATGCCAAGTGCTTCATGGCCAAGGCCACGGAGGTATCATCTTCTCCTAACTCTAAGACCCCTAGTGAACTAGAACATATTGCTAGTCTTAGAGAAGAAGAGGAAAGGGCCTCTTTGGACCGATTTATGTCTAACATGCAAGGGGAGACCAAGAAGTACTTTGAGCATCTCATGAGGCAATTGGGAGAGGCCCAAGAGGCCCTTGAGAAGAAAGGTGAGATTGAGAGAAGGGATGCGGATGAAATTGCATCCCTCTCAATGACTCTTGAAGAAGAGCATGATGGTAGAGTTTCTCAAGAGGATGAACTTGAAACTATTGAAACTACTCATAATGAACTTGTCTCTAAAATCATTAAGGAACGTGATATTGCTATTGCTAAATATAAAAAGGCTAAAAAGGATAAAGTAGAGTTTGGGGTTGGTCATGGTAAACTAACCGAGGAGTTTGAAAAGCTAACAATTGCTCACAAAGCTTTGGAAAGCCAACACTCATCCCTCAAAGAGTTGCATGAACAACTTCAAACTCAACTTACTCAATCTAACCATCCTAGCACTTCTACTTCTTCTTTTGATCATGCAAAAATTATTGAAGAAAATGCTAGGTTGAAGGATGAGCTAGCAAGGCTCAAGGGAAAAAGCACTCAAGTTGAAAAGGTGGTGCTCGCCACCCCACAAGTGGTTGCCCCAAGCACCAATGCGGTCATTTCTAGACCACAAGTGAGTGCTCCAAGGCAACAAGTGGGCAAACAAGGTCTTGGCTATGTAGCCAAGAAAAGGAACAAGAAGAAGAAGAACAAGAAGAAGAACAAACATGGTGCTTCGGGTGGTATTGTCATGAGGGACAACACTACTCGTAGCTCCTCCGCGGGAACTAACAACCCACACCATTTCTTATATGTTGATTATTATGGTGTTGTGCAAGCTAAATATGTTGGTCCTATTGAGGGTTTTATTGACTACACTATATGGGTTCCAAAGACCCTTGTTGCTAACATGAAGGGACCCAACTTGGGTCCTAACTCTAGTCAATGATCTCTTGCAGGACTATGCTTCCGGTGGGACTAAATGGATTCTTGATAGTGGATGCACTAATCATATGACCGGAAGCAAAGAACTTGTGACGGAGTTGCAACCAAATGACATCCAAGCAACCGTCACCTATGGGGACTCGTCCAAGTCTAAGGTATCCGGATTTGGCAAGGTTGTGGTGGCTCCCGATATCACTATCGTGAACGTCATGCTTGTCGAATCCCTTGGTTACAATTTACTTTCCGTCCGCTCTCTTAGTAAGATGGGTCTCTCCGTCTTCTTTGATGGTGATATTGTGTTCCTTTTGAGAAGCAAGACTCTTGACGTCGTTCACGTGGGACATGTTGAAAATGAGTTGTATGTGGTGGATTTTTCGAAGTCAACCAACACTCAAGCAATGTGCCTTTTCGGGAAGGCGGACTTGGGATGGTTATGGCATCGCCGCCTATCCCATGTCAACATGAGAACTTTGCAAAGTCTTCACAAAAGTGGCCTTATTGTTGGACTAAAAGAAAATGTTTCCTTTGCAAAGGATCGTGTTTGTAGGTCGTGTGTTGAAGGGAAGATGCATGACATTGTGCACAAGGCCAAGACTATTATTTCATCAAAGAGGATCTTGGAGCTTCTCCATGTTGATCTCTTTGGTGCCGTGCCCGAGGCAAGTCTTGGCGGCAAGAAGTATTGCTTGGTGATTGTCGATGATTACTCAAGATACACTTGGGTTTATTTCTTCAAGTGCAAGAGTGAGACCCAACAAACCATCATCGACTTCTCCAACGAAGTGCAACGTCAACACAATGTGCAAATCATGGCTATTAGGAGTGATAATGGATCGGAGTTCAAGAACTATACATTGAATGAATTTCTTAGTGAACAAGGCATTCGCCACCAATACTCCGCCACTTACACTCCTCAACAAAATGGTGTTGCCGAAAGGAAGAATCGCACTCTCTTGGATATGGCAAGGACCATGTTGGCGGAGTACTCTTCTCCCCAATATTTATGGGCCGAGGCCATATCCACCGCATGCCACTCCTCCAACCGCCTCTACATCCGCAAAGGCTTGTGCAAGACCCCATATGAGATCCTCATCGGCAACAAGCCCAACGTATCCTACTTCCGTGTATTCGGTTGTAAGTGCTTTTATTTGATCAAGGGTATTAGGTTGTCAAAATTTCAATCCAAAACTATTGAGGGTATTTTTGTTGGTTACGGTGCCGAATCCCACACTTATAGAGTCTATGACAAAGCCTCACGGATTGTCATAGAATCTTGTAGTGTGGTTTCCGAGGAAAATGACGGCTCCCAAGTGGCGCAATTTCATGTTTCAAATGTAGATGTTGAAATGCCTCCAGAAGCCATAGGAAGGATGGGTGTGGGATTCTTTCGCCCCATCGAGGGACACCTTATGGCGACTCGAGAAGGACTATGCTCTACCCAAGTGGAGCCCTCCTCTACATTTGAAGATCAAGCCAAGGAGCCAACTACTTCACCTAACCGAGAACATATTCAAGACCCTCCTCTCATTGATCAAGTGACTCCGCAAGTCGTACCCACTCCTCTCACTAATGCGAGTCAAGATCAAGGCCAAGATCAATCATCCTCTTCTTCCTCTTCTAAAGTTGAAGCTATTATTGAAGATATTGTTGATGACGATGTTGATGATCAAGGCCATGTTGGTCAAGATGGGGACCCGAATGATCAAGATGATCAAGTGATTCCTCCTCGCAATAATGAGGAGATCGAAGCCCGTCGCATCAAAAGGATAAGAAGAGCTTTGAAGCAAATTGATGCCCAAGATGACAAGGTCTTGGAGGATGTTCAAACTAGAAGGTCCACTAGAAGGCAATTGGCTCATTTTTGTGAGCATCAAGCTCATATCTCTATGGTGGAGCCTAAGAAAGTGTATGAAGCTCTTGAGGACTCCGATTGGGTTGAAGCTATGCATGATGAGCTCAATAAATTTGAGCGCAAGAAAGTTTGGAGATTGGTTGAGAAACCCAAGGATTGCCACAATGTTATTGGCACCAAGTGGATTTTCAAGAACAAGCAAGATGAGAATGGCATTGTCATTAGGAACAAGGCAAGATTGGTCGCTCAAGGTTACACCCAAGTTGAAGGCATTGACTTTGATGAAACCTACGCGCCCGTGGCTCGCCTTGAGTCCATCCGTATCCTCCTTGCTTATGCATCCTCACATAATTTCAAATTGCAACAAATGGATGTGAAAAGTGCTTTCTTGAATGGTCCACTAAAAGAGGAGGTATATGTCAAGCAACCTCCGGGGTTCGAGAATCTCAACTTTCCCAACCACGTTTACAAACTTGACAAGGCTCTCTATGGTCTCAAACAAGCACCTCGTGCTTGGTATGAGCACCTTAGGGAGTTGTTAGATGATCGTGGTTTCGAAGTTGGGAAGATTGACCCCACTCTCTTCACCAAGAGAGTAAAGGGAGAGCTTTTCATATGCCAACTCTATGTGGACGATATCATCTTTGGCTCAACTAACCAAGCTTTCAATAATGAGTTCTCTAAGCTTATGACTGACAGGTTCGAGATGTCTATGATGGGTGAGCTTAAATTCTTCCTTGGCTTTGAGATCAAGCAATTGGCTCGTGGGACCTTCATTTCTCAAGCCAAGTATACCCAAGATATGATCAAGAGGTTTAACTTCCAAGATGCTAAGATCAAGACATCTCCCATGCAAGTCAAGTGTCATCTCTCTCGTAATCCAAAAGGGAGTAAGGATGTGGACCAAAAGCTTTATCGTTCTATGATTGGTTCTTTGCTCTATCTTTGTGCATCTAGGCCCGATATCATTTTGAGTGTAGGTGTGTGTGCAAGGTATCAAGCGGCTCCTAAGGATTGCCATCTAATGGCGGTTCATAGGATCTTTCGTTATTTGGTTCATACCTCAAGATTTGGTTTGTGGTACCCAAAGGGGGCACAATTTTCTCTCAATGGATATACGGATTCCGATTGGGCGGGTGATCAAGATGATAGGAAGTCAACTTCCGGGGCTTGCCAATTTCTTGGTAGGTCCCTTGTAAGTTGGTCCTCGAAGAAACAAAATTGCATTTCACTCTCCACCGCCGAAGCCGAATATGTTGCCGCCGCAAGTGCATGCACTCAATTGCTATGGATGTGGCAAACTCTCAAGGAATATGGAGTTCATTTGGACAAAGTGCCTCTTCTATGTGACAATGAAAGTGCTATCAAGATTGCATACAATCCGGTGCAACACACAAGGACGAAGCACATTGAGATTCGCCACCACTTCATCCGTGATCATGTAGCAAGAGGAGACATTGCACTAAGTTATGTGCCCACCAAGGACAATCTTGCGGATATTTTCACGAAGCCACTTGATGATGCAAGATTCTTGTTCTTGAGGAATGAGCTAAATGTGATTGATTCAAGGAGCTTGACTTGATTATCTTGCACACACCCCTATAGATGAAACGTTTTCGAGTCTAGGTGTAGGCATGGACATAGGGGGAGTGTTATCCTAACACATTGGGTTCTCCCTCCCCCCATTATGCCCAAAGCAAAAATTCATTGTGATCTCTCTTTTTCTAATGTTGAATTGTGAGCTTCAATGTTGAGTAATGGCAATGCCCCCAAGATATATCTTCGCGGTTGCATACCATGAACTCTTACATGGTGGCCTAGGCCACCAACCTCTTCCGTGAAGAATTGGTTCTTATTTGCGAGCTTTTGGCATTTTTTTGTTAAGGGATGTACTCACTATTTGATGTTCTTCGTTTCTTTCTCGTTGTTTTTGAGTACATTTTTCCCTCCTTGTGTTGCTTCTGTTTTTCCTGCCAAAATCTCATGTTTGTTGTTTTTGAGCATTACATGTTCTTTTGGGTAGTGTTTCTGGCGAACGACCGGAGACTCCGGTGTACCATACCGGAGACTCCGGCCAGACCGGAGACTCCGGTGTTAACACCGGAGACTCCGGTGTGCTGCGGGTGCTATTTAAGCTGGGGGCTGAGGGAAGTTAGGGTTTCATTCCCCACTTCCCCCACGCCCCCCAAAGCACTGTTGCGCCGCCGCCATCGCCAGGAGCCGTCCCGGGCGATTTCCTCCGCCCAAAGTCGTCCCCCAACCTCCCCCTTGCCTCTCCCATCCGTGGGAGGGACAATGGCAGGCCAAGGAAGCAAGGGTACAACATCTCCCCACGTTTTTTTCTCTGTTTCGCATCTAGATCTGAACAACTAGGTGATTTCTTTGGGGATGTTGCACTTACTGTTGGTAGAACTTCCTCTGGCCAGTTTTTGTGTAAAGAACATGCTTAGATTCACCAGTAGTACCCCCTGTTAAGAACCCTGCACTTTGCTGTTTATCAGACCGGAGACTCCGGTGTCTCAGACCGGAGACTCCGGTGTCTCGGACCGGAGACTCCGGTGTGGTTCTTTCAGCTGCGTCTTCTGGTGCATCTGTAGTATTTCTGCACCTCGTTGGACATGTATGCTCATTTTTTTTGTTTTCTCTGTTGTTGTTTCGTTTGTGTTGGCTTTCAGGAACAAAGCAGAAGGCCGTGGTCAAGCGTAGTTCTCGTCCTCACTCCCGCAACTATATGGTTATTGATGAAGCCACCGGTCTTTATGGTCAGAGGGGTGCCTTTGAGAGTGAGAGACGTCAGAAAAACAAGCACGAGCACAGAGTGAATGCTGAAATTGCAAAGAAGGCAAGATATGATTCTTTATCCTCAGTGGTATCCTTGAGCAAGAAGGAGTACAGGCTTATGAGGGGTCGTCCTTTCTTCGAGATGCCCCGCACTACTCATACAGCCCACTATTGGAGGAGGGAGTCCGAGTTGATCATGGATGAGATCTATACTCGGTTCAGGCAGCCCGTGTGTCCACAGAAAGTCCTTGACTTAGAGGCACTTGGCAGCTCTGAGTACTTTGAGGAGGCAGTCTGGATCACTAGGAAGCTGGGTCTCGAGCATCTTGTGGGCATTCAGCAGAACTACAACCCTCCTATTATTCAGCAGTTCTTTGCCACTGTCACTCTTGCTGAAGATGAGAAGGTCACTATGAAGTGGATGTCTGGGACAGTGGAGTGCGAGTCGTCCATGGAACGATTTCCTGAGCTTCTTGGTTACCCTTGGGGAGAAGGGAATGGTGAGCGTATGCACGTTCATGGAGTTGCTTATGATAAGAAGCGCATGGCTCCTATGTGAAAGTAAAGTATAGGCACCTAGAGGGGGGGGGTGAATAGGTGCTACGACCAATTTTAATTTTTCTTAAGATTTAGGCTTCACAAGAAGGTAAATTCTCTAGATTATGCAACTAGGGGTGAATTTACCTATATGACAAGGCAAGCAATTAAGGCAACTAGAACAACTCTTAATACAACTAGTACAACAATAAATGTAACAAGTACTAGTAAGTAAATAGGGAGGAACGAGATAACCGATGGAAGCACACGGAGACACGATGTATTCCCGAGTTCCTCCTTGTTAAGGGAGTACGTCTCGTTGGAGGGGTTTGAGCTCTCCACGAAGGCCTACTCAACGCCACGAAGGCCTCACCCTATTCTCCGATGAACTCCGCCACAAAGGCCTAGTTCACCTTCCACTATAGAACCCCTTTGAGGCGGGGATCGAATCCTTTACAAACAAGTTTGGGGCACACACCCACAACTTAATTGGGGGCTCCCAACACTCACAAATCACCAAGAGTAGCAAGAAGCCTAGGTTCTCCACATGAGGAAACCCTAGGCCAAGATTCCTCAAGCAAAGGAGAGGGGAAATGAAATCCGGTTGGTGAAGACGTAGATCGGGGCCTTCTCCTTCAATCCACCAAAGATCTAGGCTTTTGGGTGGTTGGATTGGGAGATCTAGCAAGGTGGTTGAGCTCCAACAATGGTGTCTTTAAGTCTGGTCGAGCTTACTGGAGGTAGGTGGAGGGGAGGGGGTATTTATACCCCCCATAAATGCAAAGAGCCGTTGGAGCAATCCTGGCGAAAATCACACCGGAGACTCCGGTGTAAAGACCGGAGACTCCGGTCTGGGCCGGAGACTCCGGACAGTTTCCGGTGTCCCAAATCTTCAGAGATTATCCACTCCGGAGACTCCGGTCTGGTGGACCGGAGACTCCGGTCTTGGTGCTTCGAATATGCACAGAGGGTGTCTGTGGTCTTGCGAATGAAGGAAAAAGTACTCACACCGGAGACTCCGGTAAGTATCCGGTAAGTCTCCGGTGTGGGTACAGTGCGCGACACCACCAAGTCCTTAGCGAAATTCTTCGAAGAAAAGCCCACACCGGAGACTCCGGACAGTCTCCGGACACTCTCCGGTGTGGGTACAGTACGCGACACCAGAATTTCCTTAGCGAAATCCCTGGAGCAAATATCCACACCGGAGACTCCGGTCTGGTAGACCGGAGACTCCGGCCTGGAGAAAATTCCAGAGAACAGAGAATTGGACAACAGCTCCTTTTTGTACCTCAGCACCACTAATGATAATACGTTGAAGTGAACCCCTGAAATACATCAACACCTATTAGATTACATGTGTTGTTAACAAACACCAAAACAAGATGATTTAAGCGCGTTTGCACTTTCAATCTCCCCCTTTTTGGTGTTTGATGACAACACACATAAATTGGCAATTAAATCATAGCTAGGCTAAGTTTGTAAAAGATAGAGCACTCACAAAGTGAGCTCCCCCTATTTTTCACAAACAAAGCCCCACTTGAACAATCATTAGTGAACAATTACAAGTAGTAGAGACAAGGATAAAGCATACTGGATAATGATAAATATAAGATAGCTTCACCACAAGGTCTCTCACAAATAACAACCATAGTTCACTAAACACGTAAATCGAAATCAACTAAGATAGTGGGAACACAAGCCACAAGAGGAAAATCAAGTTCAACGACTTGTGTTCCGAAGCAAATAAAGCAAAGTGGAGAAGCCAAGCCAAAGCTACTTCTCCCCCTTTGGCATCGAGACACCAAAAAGGGGCGAAGAGAACAACGTGGTCCAAAAAGCTCAGTCCTCATCCTCGTAGTCCTCATCATCATCCTCCCCTGGTTCTGTGTCACCATCATCATCATCAGCTCCACTCCCAGCATCATCATCATCATCATCACCGGAGGCAAAGTCACCAAGGTCCTCATCCTCTGGATCATCCTCAGGCTGATCATCAACAAATTTTTCCTCAATCTCCGGGGTCCTAGCACGGTGAGTCGAGGTAGAAGGAGCCGAGGTGACATCCTCAAAGTCACCCCATGGAAACTGATCAATGTTCCACCCCTCATAGGACATAGTCACAGAAGCGGTGGGAGGGGTGGGTGGAGTAGTGGGAGGAGTACCCATAGGAGGTGTAGCACCAAGGCCCGCATGGTCATGCAGCTTGGTGATCATCTTCTTCAGCTCGCGTCTCTCCTTATAAGCAGCATGGTTCTCCTTGTGCACAGCCACAGTCATGCATAGAATGTTACGCTGGAACCACGTGAGCTTCTTCATCTCATCCTGAGTCTCCTCCCTGCTAGAGCGGCGAGAGGGAGGATCGGCATTCTTCCTCCTGGAGCCAGAAGGTGCCTCAACATCCCCCATGGGAGTGTCATCATCACGAGAGCGTCCGGTCAGAATCTGGAGAGAGCCAACAGGGTGCACAGTATCGTGGGCTAAGCCAGGCAGCTGGTCAAGAATGAGCCTCATCACATATGGAGCATAGACAGGCACCTTCTTGATCTCAATCATAGCACAGTAAATCTCCTCCTTAATAAAGTGCATCACATCAATCTCAAAACCCTCTCCATCAGGGCCAGCAAGGTGACACTGGAAGGCCTGATAAAGGAGGTTCACTAGGCCACCACGAATAGCATCAACATTCCCCACCTTGGGAGCAATGTTGCAGCGAAAGAGACGAAGGCAAATGTTGTAGACCCTCTTCAGATTCTTGGCAGTGCCGCAACTGGAGAGCTTGTCATACATAGGAGCCATGCGCTTCTTATCATAAGCAACTCCATGAACGTGCATACGCTCACCATTCCCTTCTCACCAAGGGTAACCAAGAAGCTCAGCAAATCGTTCCATGGACGACTCGCACTCCACTGTCCCAGACATCCACTTCATAGTGACCTTCTCATCTTCAGCAAGAGTGACAGTGGCAAAGAACTGCTGAATAATAGGAGGGTTGTAGTTCTGCTGAATGCCCACAAGATGCTCGAGACCCAGCTTCCTAGTGATCCAGACTGCCTCCTCAAAGTACTCAGATCTGCCAAGTGCCTCTAAGTCAAGGACTTTCTGTGGACACACGGGCTGCCTGAACTGAGTATAGATCTCCTCCATGATCAACTCGGACTCCCTCCTCCAATAGTGGGCTGTATGAGCAGTGTGGGGCATCTCGAAGAAAGGACGACCCCTCATAAGCCTGTACTCCTTCTTGCTCAAGGAAACCACTGAGGATAAAGAATCATATCTTGCCTTCTTTGCAATTTCAGCATTCATTCTGCTCTCGTGCTTGTTTTTCTGACGCCTCTCACTCTCAAAGGCACCCCTCTGACCATAAAGACCGGTGGCTTCATCAACAACCATATAGTTGCGGGAGTGAGGACGAGAACTACGCTTGACCACGGCCTTCTGCTTTTTTCCTGAAAGCCAACACAAACGAAACAACAACAGAGAAAACAAAAAAATGAGCATACATGTCCAACGAGGTGCAGAAACACTACAGATGCACCAGAAGACGCAGCTGAAAGAACCACACCGGAGTCTCCGGTCTGAGACACCGGAGTCTCCGGTCTGAGACTCCGGAGTCTCCGGTCTGAGACACCGGAGTCTCCGGTCTGAGACACCAGAGTCTCCGGTCTGGTAAACAGCAAAGTGCAGGGTTCTTAACAGGGGGTGCTACTGGTGAATCTAAGCATGTTCTGTACACAAAAACTAGCCAGAGGAAGTTCTACCAACAGAATGTGCATCATCCCCAAAGAAATCACCTAGTTTTTCAGATCTAGATGCAAAATAGAGAAAACACGGGGGGAGATGATGTACCCTTGCTTCCTTGGCCTGCCATTGTCCCTCCCACGGATGGGAGAGGCAAGGGGGAGGTTGGGGGCGGAGAAAATCGCCCGGGACGGCTCCTGGCGGTGGCGGCGGCACAGCAGTGCTTTGGGGGGGGCGTGGGGGAAGTGGGGAATGAAACCCTAACTTCCCTCAGCCCCCAGCTTAAATAGCGCCCGCAGCACACCGGAGTCTCCGGTGTTAACACCGGAGTCTCCGGTCTGGCCGGAGTCTCCGGTATGGTACACCGGAGTCTCCGGTCTTTCGCCAGAAACACGACCCAAAAGAACATGTAATGCTCGAAAACAACAAACATGAGTTTTTGGCACGAAAAACAGAAGCAACACAAGAGGGGAAAAATGTACTCAAAAACAACGAAAAGGAAACGAAGAACATCAAATGGTGAGTACATCCCTTAACAAAAAAAATGCCAAAAGCTCGCAAATAAGAACCAATTCTTTACGGAAGAGGTTGGTGGCCTAGGCCACCATGTAAGAGTTTATGGTATGCAACCGCGAAGATATATCTTGGGGGCATTGCCATTACTCAACATTGAAGCTCACAATTCAACATTAGAAAAAGAGAGATTACAATGAATTTTTGCTTTGGGCATAATGTGGGGAGGGAGAACCCAATGTGTTAGGATAACACTCCCCCTATGTCCATGCCTACACCTAGACTCAAAAACGTTTCATCTATAGGGGTGTGTGCAAGATAGTCAAGTCAAGCTCCTTGAATCAATCACATTTAGCTCATTCCTCAAGAACAAGAATCTTGCATCATCAAGTGGCTTCGTGAAAATATCCGCAAGATTGTCCTTGGTGGGCACATAACTTAGTGCAATGTCTCCTCTTGCCACGTGATCACGGATGAAGTGGTTGCGAATTTCAATGTGCTTCGTCCTTGTGTGTTGCACCGGGTTGTAAGCAATATTGATGGCACTTTCATTGTCACATAAAAGAGGCACTTTGTCCAAATGGACACCATATTCCTTAAGAGTTTGCCTCATCCATAACAATTGGGTGCATGCACTAGCGGCGGCAACATACTCGGCTTCGGCGGTGGAGAGTGAAATGCAATTTTGTTTCTTCGAGGACCAACTTACAAGGGACCTACCAAGAAATTGGCAAGCCCCGGAAGTTGACTTCCTATCATCTTGATCACCCGCCCAATCGGAATCCGTATAACCATTGAGAGAGAATTGTGCCCCCTTTGGGTACCACAAACCAAATCTTGGGGTATGAACCAAATAACGAAAGATCCTATGAACCGCCACTAAGTGGCAATCCTTAGGAGCCGCTTGATACCTTGCACACACACCTACACTCAAAACGATATCGGGTCTAGATGCACAAAGATAGAGCAAAGAACCAATCATAGAACGATAAAGTTTTTGATCCACATCCTTACTCCCTTTTGGATTGCGTGATAGATGACACTTGACTTGCATAGGAGTGGTTTTGATCTTTGCCTCTTGGAAGTTAAACCTCTTGAGCATGTCTTGAGTATACTTGGCTTGAGAAATGAAGGTACCACGGGCCAATTGCTTGATCTCAAAGCCAAGGAAGAATTTAAGCTCACCCATCATAGACATCTCGAACGGATGGACTCAAGGCGAGCCACGGGCGCGTAGGTTTCATCAAAGTCAATGCCTTCAACTTGGGTGTAACCTTGAGCAACCAATCTTGCCTTGTTCCTAATGACAATACCATTCTCATCTTGCTTGTTCTTGAAAATCCACTTGGTGCCAATAACATTGTGACAATCCTTGGGTTTCTCAACCAATCTCCAAACTTTGTTGCGCTCAAAGTTATTGAGCTCATCATGCATAGCTTCAACCCAATCGGAGTCCTCAAGAGCTTCAAACACTTTCTTAGGCTCTACCATAGAGATATGAGCTTGATGTTCACAAAAATGAGCCAATTGCCTTCTAGTGGACCTTCTAGTTTGAACATCCTCCAAGACCTTGTCATCTTGGGCATCAATTTGCTTCAAAGCTCTTCTTATCCTTTTGATGCGACGGGCTTCGATCTCGTCATTATTGCGAGGAGGGATCACTTGATCATCTTGATCATTCGGGTCCCCATCTTGACCAACATGGCCTTGATCATCAACATTGTCATCAACAATATCTTCAATACTAGCTTCATCTTGAGAAGAGGATGACGAGGATGAATGATCTTGGCCTTGATCTTGACTCGCATTAGTGAGAGGAGTGGGTACGACTTGCGGAGTCACTTGATCAATGAGAGGAGGGTCTTGAATATGTTCTCGATTAGGTGTAGTAGTTGGCTCCTTGGCTTGATCTTCAAATGTAGAGGAGGGCTCCACTTGGGTAGAGCATAGTCCTTCTCGAGTCGCCATAAGGTGTCCCTCGATGGGGCGGAAGAATCCCACACCCATCCTTCCTATGGCTTCTTGAGGCATTTCAACATCTACATTCGAAACATGAAATTGCGCCACTTGGGAGCCGTCATTTTCCTCGAACACCACACTACAAGATTCTATGACAATCCGTGAGGCTTTGTCATAGACTCTATAAGTGTGGGATTCGGCACCGTAACCAACAAAAATACCCTCAATAGTTTTGGATTGAAATTTCGACAACCTAATACCCTTGATCAAATAGAAGCACTTACAACCGAATACACGGAAGTAGGATACGTTGGGCTTGTTGCCGGTGAGGATCTCATATGGGGTCTTGCACAAGCCTTTGCGGATGTAGAGGCGGTTGGAGGAGTGGCATGCGGTGGATATGGCCTCGGCCCATAAATATTGGGGAGAAGAGTACTCCGCCAACATGGTCCTTGCCATATCCAAGAGAGTGCGATTCTTCCTTTCGGCAACACCATTTTGTTGAGGAGTGTAAGTGGCGGAGTATTGGTGGCGAATGCCTTCTTCACTAAGAAATTCATTCAATGTATAGTTCTTGAACTCCGAACCATTATCACTCCTAATAGCCATGATTTGCACATTGTGTTGACGTTGCACTTCGTTGGAGAAGTCGATGATGGTTTGTTGGGTCTCACTCTTGCACTTGAAGAAATAAACCCAAGTGTATCTTGAGTAGTCATCGACAATCACCAAGCAATACTTCTTGCCTCCAAGACTTGCCTCGGGCACGGCACCAAAGAGATCAACATGGAGAAGCTCCAAGATCCTATTTGATGAAATAATAGTCTTGGCCTTGTGCACAATGTCATGCATCTTCCCTTCAACACACGACCTACAAACACGATCCTTTGCAAAGGAAACATTTTCTTTTAGTCCAACAATAAGGTCACTTTTGTGAAGACTTTGCAAAGTTCTCATGTTGACATGGGATAGGCGGCGATGCCACAACCATCCCAAGTCCGCCTTCCCGAAAAGACACATTGCTTGAGTGTTGGTTGACTTCGAAAAGTCCACCACATACAACTCATTTTCAACATGTCCCACGTGAACGACGTCAAGAGTCTTGCTTCTCAAAAGGACCACAATATCACCATCAAAGAAGACGGAAAGACCCATCTTACTAAGAGAACAGACGGAAAGTAAATTGTAACCAAGGGATTCGACAAGCATGACGTTCACGATAGTGATATCGGGAGTCACCACAACCTTGCCAAATCCGGATACCTTAGACTTGGACGAGTCCCCATAGGTGACGGTTGCTTGGATGTCATTTGGTTGCAACTCCGTCACAAGTTCTTTGCTTCCGGTCATATGATTAGTGCATCCACTATCAAGAATCCATTTAGTCCCACCGGAAGCATAGTCCTGCAAGAGATCATTGACTAGAGTTAGGACCCAAGTTGGGTCCCTTTATGTTAGCAACAAGGGTCTTTGGAACCCATATAGTGTAGTCAATAAAACCCTCAATAGGACCAACATATTTAGCTTGCACAACACCATAATAATCAACATATAAGAAATGGTGTGGGTTGTTAGTTCCCGCGGAGGTGCTACGAGTAGTGTGGTCCCTAATGACAATACCACCCGAAGCACCATGCTTGTTCTTCTTCTTGTTCTTCTTCTTCTTGTTCCTTTTCTTGGCTACATAGCCAAGACCTTGCTTGCCCACTTGTTGCCTTGGAGCACTCAATTGTGGTGTAGAAATGACCACATTAGGACTTGGGGCGGCAACCACTTGTGGGGTGGCAAGCACCACCTTTTCAACTTGAGTGCTTTTGCCCTTGAGCCTTGCTAGCTCATCCTTCAACCTAGCATTTTCTTCAATAATATTTGCATGATCACGAGAAGAAGTAGAAGTGCTAGGATGGTTAGATTGAGTAAGTTGACTTTGAAGTTGTTCATGCAACTCTTTGAGGGATGAGTGTTCGCTTTCCAAAGCTTTGTGAGCAATGGTTAGCTTTTCAAACTCCTCGGTTAGTTTACCATGACCAACCCCAAACTCTACTTTATCCTTTTTAGCCTTTTTATATTTAGCAATAGCAAGATCACGTTCCTTAATGATTTTAGAGACAAGTTCATTATGAGTAGTTTCAATAGTTTCAAGTTCATCCTCTAGAGAAACTCTACCATTATGCTCTTCTTCAAGAGTCATTGAGAGGGATGCAATTTCATACGCATCCCTTCTCTCAATCTCACCTTTCTTCTCAAGGGCCTCTTGGGCCTCTCCCAATTGCCTCATGAGATGCTCAAAGTACTTCTTGGTCTCCCCTTGCATGTTAGACATAAATCGGTCCAAAGAGGCCCTTTCCTCTTCTTCTCTAAGACTAGCAATATGTTCTAGTTCACTAGGGGTCTTAGAGTTAGGAGAAGATGATACCTCCGTGGCCTTAGCCATGAAGCACTTGGCATTGCGTTGAGGAAGATTTTCATTGGGGGATTCAAAGAGAGATGATGAAGATGGAGTGGAAGCAATAGCTAGAGCGGCCACTTCACTTGTGGTTTCTTCTTCTTCATCACTCCCGGAATCATACTCCTCTTGAGTCAAGAGCACAAACTTGGTGGGGGTCTTCTTGTTGAAAGGTTTCTTCTTGAAGTGAGGTTTCTTGTATTCAACCTTGGACTTGTCCTTGCGGATGAGCTTGCCGCTATGGTTCTCTCAATTCTCATAGGGGCACTCCGCAATGAAATGGTACTTGTCTTGGCAATTGAAGCAAGATCTCACTTTTTGAGCCCCATCATTACCATAACGAGACTTGGTCTTTTCCTCAACAAATTTCTTGCCTTTTGGGGGATTGTTCCAAAACTTTTGCACGGTGAGAGCTATTAGATCCTTTAGAACGGGATCATATTCTTGTTCCTTCAAAGGAGGCAATGCTTCTTCACCATCTTCATCATTCTCAACTTCTCTTGCCAACACCTTGGCCTTCAAAGCAACGGAAGCTCCTTGATGCATCCCAATGGCCCTAGCACGGTTGTCAAGAGCATTCTTGGTTTGCACTTTGTAGGAGCTCAATTCTTGCATGACTTGGGTAGAGGTCATGGTGGAGAAATCATGTCTCCCTTGAATGCTCTTCATATCCGTGCCCTCAAAAGGCATCACGGCAATTATGAACTTCCTCTTGATCCAAGCATCATCAATATGTGTTGCACCCGCATTAGAGAAAGCGGTGGCAAGAGATTTGAGTCTTCGATACATGTCAACATGATCTTCTCCATCACGCATGAAAAATCCTTCGGCCTCATTGGTCAAGGTGTCATAGCGATTTCTTTGCATGCTCTCATTCCCAACAAACATGATGACAAGTGCATCCCATGTTTCTTTGGCGGTGGAGAAGTGTTGAAGATGCGGCATGTGATTTGGGCCCACGGCTTGATGAAGGATGGATAAAGCGGTGTAATTGAGTTGGCAATCTACAACCTCTCTTCTTGTGAGATTCTTGGGATCATATGGCTTGTATCCATCACGAGTGATTCTCCAAAGATCTATACAAGAAGAGTTCAAGTGAGTCTCCATGTAGTATTGCCATTCACGAAAAGAATATGCATCAATTTTAGGTGGATCTCCCCTAGGAATTATATGAGGAAAAGGGATGGGAGGATCGGGAGAATATAGCCCTTCAACGGCATGATATCCTTCCTTTCCATTCGCACCCTTCTTAGCGGATTGTTCGGCGGAAGCAGTTTTAAGTGGTTCACCATCAACCCCAATCTTGGCACCCTCCGTTTCCGGAGGGGATGAGTCGACCACCTCCGGTTCCTTGGCTTTGAGGAGTGTTGTCATGAGTAGACGCAACTCCTCAAATTTAGTGTCTATGGACGAGGTCAATGATTCTCTCAAAGCATTGAGATCATTCATGGTCACATTTCCTTCGGACGGAGCGTCATCCTCATCACCCATACTTAAACTCTTAGGCGGTTAAGCCCGATAGAAGAGCCGAGGCTCTGATACCAATTGAAAGTAAAGTATAGGCACCTAGAGGGGGGGGGTGAATAGGTGCTACGACCAATTTTAATTTTTCTTAAGATTTAGGCTTGACAAGAAGGTAAATTCTCTAGATTATGCAACTAGGGGTGAATTTACCTATATGACAAGGCAAGCAATTAAGGCAACTAGAACAACTCTTAATACAACTAGTACAACAATAAATGTAACAAGTACTAGTAAGTAAATAGGGAGGAACGAGATAACCGAAGGAAGCACACGGAGACACGATGTATTCCCGAGTTCCTCCTTGTTAAGGGAGTACGTCTCGTTGGAGGGGTGTGAGCTCGCCACGAAGGCCTACTCAACGCCACGAAGGCCTCACCCTATTCTCCGATGAACTCCGCCACAAAGGCCTAGTTCACCTTCCACTATAGAACCCCTTTGAGGCGGGGATCGAATCCTTTACAAACAAGTTTGGGGCACACACCCACAACTTAATTGGGGGCTCCCAACACTCACAAATCACCAAGAGTAGCAAGAAGCCTAGGTTCTCCACATGAGGAAACCCTAGCCAAGATTCCTCAAGCAAAGGAGAGGGGAAATGAAATCCGGTTGGTGAAGACGTAGATCGGGGCCTTCTCCTTCAATCCACCAAAGATCTAGGCTTTTGGGTGGTTGGATTGGGAGATCTAGCAAGGTGGTTGAGCTCCAACAATGGTGTCTTTAAGTCTGGTCGAGCTGCTTGAGGTAGGTGGAGGGGAGGGGGTATTTATACCCCCCATAAATGCAAAGAGCCGTTGGAGCATTCCTGGCGAAAATCACACCGGAGACTCCGGTGTAAAGACCGGAGACTCCGGTCTGGGCCGGAGACTCCGGACAGTTTCCGGTGTCCCAATTCTTCAGGAATATCCACTCCGGAGACTCCGGTCTGGTGGACCGGAGACTCCGGTCTTGATGCTTCGAATATGCATAGAGGCTGTCTGTGGTCTTGCGAACGAAGGAAAAAGTACTCACACCGGAGACTCCGGTAAGTATCCGGTAAGTCTCCGGTGTGGGTACAGTGCGCGACACCACCAAGTCCTTAGCGAAATTCCTTGAAGAAAAGCCCACACCGGAGACTCCGGACAGTCTCCGGACACTCTCCGGTGTGGGTACAGTACGCGACACCAGAATTTCCTTAGCGAAATCCCTGAGCAAATATCCACACCGGAGACTCCGGTCTGGTAGACCGGAGACTCCGGCCTGGAGAAAAACTCCAGAGAACAGAGATTGGACAGTAGCTCCTTTTTGTACCTCAGCACCACACATGATAATATGTTGAAGTAAACCCCTGAAATATATCAACACCTATTAGATTACATGTGTTGTTAACAAACACCAAAACAAGATGATTTAAGCGCGTTTGCACTTTCAATGGTTTACGTAGACGATGAACAGTAGGGGTTGGTTGTCACACATACGTGTGTTGGCCTACTCGTAAGAGATGCGGGTGCCGGTAAGCCCCGTAATCCAATCAACTACTGTTCAACGGAACTGCGAGTATCCTCTAGAAGTCCGGGTGCGACAAATGGTATCAGAGCCTGTCTGCCTGTAGGATCCCTTTTACTGGCCGCAGTTGAGTCTAGAAACTATTTTGTAGCTATATAGGAAAAATGAAACGCGAGAGTAGGAATTCTGTTCTTTTTTCTTCTTTCCCCACCCACCCTCCCTTTTCTGGTAAGGAAGTGCAACGTTGTTTTCCCTTCTCATCTAAACTTTCAAGTTAGGATTTCACGAATCCTGGTTTCTCTAGGATAGTTATATCTACTAGACCATAGGAATGGAGGTGGTTGTGACATGATTTATCATGTTGCCTACTCACGATTGAGAACGGAGGCGTGTAAGCCCCGGAAGCAAATCCTCTATTCCTTAAGCAGTAGATATTGATCCTTTAGAAGCCCGGATGGGTTTTTCCGTAGTACCTCAGGAGTGTTTTGGTCTCGTGTTTCCCGATGTTGCTTCGATATCCTTTTCTTCTCAACATCCTTATCGTCCGTTGAAACCTTGTTGTTGCTTTCCACTTCAGTTCTTCTACCGGCGTCTAATCAAAACTTCCCCGATCATCTGCAGATGGATCTCAGGTTCTACCCGCAGGTGGTTCGGATGACTCGTTTTGAGAGCACTGCCGGTTATCCGGAGATGCTGAGGGACATGGTCACTTATCTGGGGTTCCGTTGGGCACCAGAGTACCAGGTCTACGAGCAGCAGCGAGAGTTTGATCAGACCTACTACCAGGCTATCGTCTACATTCTGTCAGATGATGGCATGAGCGTTGTCCACCGCTACGAGGCCGTAGGTTCCACAGTGGATATGGCTGTGCAGCAGGCAGCTTATGTGAGTCTCACCGTCCTTCGTGCTGACTACTAGGGATTTGACGATTCTATCTATCGCCACATCCCCCATGGTTACATCACTTCGGAGGGAGCTCACTTCACTCTCTACGACAACTTGGATGTCTACGAGCATGATAACTCCAGGCTGCACACCACCGCTCAGTTTGTCAGGCACAGTGACGCAGTTGCCAGCACACTATCTCAGGAGTTGGCTTCAGTCAGAGAGCAGCTCTACCTTGCTTTGACTCGTCTGGCGACGTACACCATAGACTTTGTTGGAGACGAGCGCTTTGCACATTTCAATCAGCCAGTTGGTCGTCGTCTGCCAGATGCTGGAGGTTACGAGCCGATCAGAGGTCCACTTCTTAACCTCGGTGCTGGTTACACTGGGATTCCTCGCTTTGGAGCACAGGGAGTCGACGCTATGTACTTCACCACACCTAGAGTCGCTCTCAGACCACGTCAGATCTATGTGGATCGTCGTTCTACCTACTTTCGTGGGCGTGCTCCTCACCGTACCTCTCGCCGTACTCCTAGTCGCCGTCCTGCGTGATGAGCATGGGAGTACCGATGTATCCATTCTTAGCTATGTTTAGTTATCCTTTGACATTCGAACCATTTGTGGTGTGTGGGAAATTCTGATGTATTTGAACATGTGATGATGTACCTGTTGGTTATCTATTCATGCGTCGGAATAATCTCTCTTTCGGTTTTCAAGTCTATCCTTTTCTGTTGTTGTGCTAAAATGCATGTCTATTCAGGATGCCGCCAACAAGGAACACCCCGCCTGAGCCACCGCCAATCACGGAGCTGTTGACTCAGATGACCCAAGTCATGGCACAGATGGCCCAGTTTCAGACTAACCAGCACAACAACCAGAATGCTCCATGAGTCAGTATCAAGGAGTTTCTCAGCCTGGGCCCAAGAGCTTTCGTGGCCACACGCGAGCCTCTGGATGCTGATGACTGGATCCGTGAGATAGCTAAGGCTCTGGAGATTGCTCACATTGCTGAGGAAGACAAGGTCAAGTATGCCTCCTATCTCCTGAAGGGTCAGGCAGCTACTTGGTTGGAAAACTACCAGACCATGAGAGCTGGCTATCCAATCACCTGGGGTTGTTTCAAGGAAGCCTTCCTGAAGCACCACATTCCAGATGGTCTCATGGAAAGGATGCGTGAAGAGTTTTGCTCTCTCAAGCAGGGCAAGCTGGACGTCATTGGCTATCAGAGTGAGTTCAATCGCCTCGCTCGTTACGCTGGTGATGAGGTGTCCACTGAGGCTAAGAAGATGGCAAGGTTCCGCAGAGGTTTTAACCCGGAACTCAAGTACGCCCTCACCAACATCAAGGCCAACAACTTCGAGGACCTCATTAACACCGCGCTTAATGAAGAAAATGGGCGCAAGGCGTTCGAGGAGTCTCGCAAGCACTCGCGTGAGGGTGGTTCCTCCTCCAACATGACCACCCCTCCGCAGAAGCGCCGCATCTGGGTGCCAAATGGTGCTGTCACTCGGGCTCCATATGCCCAAGCTTCTCCAGGCTTCGCTCCCCGCCCACCCAACCCTGTTCAGATGCATGATCAGAGGGCTTCGATGCGGCAGCCAAGGCCAAGGCCTCCTCGTGTCGTCACTTGCTACAAGTGCAAGCAGACGGGGCACTACGCTGACAAGTGCACGCAGAGGCAGCTACCTCCACCACCACCTCGTCCCAACACATACCAGGCAATGGTGCGTGCTCCCCCGGCTAAAGCCTTCAACTCCAACAACAGGCCTGTCGGGAGGACCGCAAGGGTGAATCATGTCAAGATCGACAAAGATGAGGAAGCTCCTGATGTCGTTCTCGGTATATTACCCGTAAACTCTTTTCCAGCTAAAGTGTTGTTTGATACCGGAGCATCGCATTCTTTTGTGTCAAAGATTTTTGCCGCAACAAACAACCTAATGGTGGTTCCACTAAGCAATCAAATCACTGTTCACTCACCGGGATCTCAAATGTTGACTTCCAAGATAAGTAAGGATAATCAAATCCTAATTGGAGGCCACATTTTCCTTGCTTCTCTCATGTTGCTGGGAAATTCTGACATTGATGTCATTCTTGGTATGGATTGGCTGAAGGCCAATAAAGCTAAAATTGATTGTGCTCAAAAGTCAATAACTCTGTTCCACCCTTCTGGCCAGATAGTCTATTCTCCAAATGAATCAAGTTCCATTCAGCTATGCACCCTCGATGCAAAACCTCTACCTCTACTTGAAAATGTTCCGATGGTTTGTGAATTCCCTGACGTCTTTCCAGAAGAGTTGCCAGGGATGCCTCCGGACAGAGCAGTTGAGTTCGTGATCGAGCTTGAACCAGGTACTGCTCCAATCTCTAAGCATACATACAAGATAGCTCCTCCTGAACTGAAACTGTTAAAGGAGCAAATCGATATGTACATAGAAAAAGGTTACATTCAACCTAGTTCCTCCGCTTGGGGTTGCCCAACTCTGTTCGTTGCAAAGAAGGATCAAACAAAGAGACTCGTTGTTGACTATCGTCCTCTTAACGAGAAAACCATCAAAAACAAGTATCCAATTCCTCGTATCGATGATCTTTTTGATCAACTTGCTGGAGCCTCAATATTCTCCAAGTTGGACTTGAGAATGGGTTACCATCAAATAAAGATCAGAAAGGAAGATATTCCAAAAACAGCTTTCACCACTCGGTACGGTCTATATGAATACACCGTCATGTCCTTTGGTCTCACCAATGCACCGGCGACGTTCTCTCGACTCATGAATTCTGTCTTCCATGAATACCTCGACAAGTTCGTTGTGGTATATCTTGATGACATTCTGGTCTACTCAAAATCTGAGGAAGAGCATGAAGAGCATCTTCGTCTCACTCTCATGAAACTTCACGAGCATCGTCTATATGCCAAGTTCTCCAAATGTGAGTTCTGGATTCTAGAAGTTGCTTACCTTGGTCATATCATCTCCGCCAAGGGCATAGCCATTGATCCAGAAAAGGTTAAAGCAATTGTTGATTGGAAACCTCCAAAGACGGTGAAGCAAGTAAGAAGTTTTCTTGGCTTGGCTAGCTATTGCCGTCGTTTCGTCCAAAACTTCTCCAAGATTGCTAAACCTCTCACTGATCTCACAAAGAAGGACAAGAAGTTCGTTTGGTCTCCACAATGTGATGAAAGTTTCAATCCCCTGAAGACTAAACTCACTTCTACACTAGTTTTGGTTGGCCCAGATCCTACCAAACCTTTCCAGATATTCTGTGATGCATCTCTCCAAGGTCTAGGTGCAGTTCTTATGCAAGAACGTCAAGTTGTCGCTTATGCTTCACGTCAGTTGAACGCACATGAGCAAAATTATCCCACACATGACCTTGAACTTGCAACAGTTGTGTTTGCCCTCAAGAAATGGAGGCAATACTTGTTGGGTAATCGCACTGAAATCTTTTCCGATCATAAGAGTCTGAAATACATCTTCACTCAACCAGATCTAAACCTCAGGCAAAGGAGATGGATTGAAAAGATTAAAGACTTTGATCTCACCATTTCTTACACTCCATGCAAGGATAATGTTATGGCCGATGCTCTCAGTCGCAAGTCGTATTGCAATAATCTCATGATTATGGAAAGCCAACCTCCACTTCATGAAGAATTCCAGAAGCTCAACCTTGGTCTTGTCCCTCAAGGTTATCTTGCGAACTTGACAGCCAGTCCAACTCTCGAGGACAAGATTCATTCTGAACAACTTTGTGATGCTGAAATCAAGAAGATGGTAGAACACATCAAAGAAGGCAAGGAGAAATTTAAGTCCTTCTCAATTGATGACAAGGGAACTGTGTTCTTCGAAGGACGCATTGCAGTTCCTCAAGTTCAAAGTCTCAAAGATGTCATTCTCAAGGAGGCTCATGAAACTCCTCTCTCCATACACCCTGGAAGTACAAAGATGTACCAGGATCTTAAGACACTGTATTGGTGGCCTGGCATGAAACGTGAAATTGCTCAATACGTTTCTGAATGCGACGTTTGTCAACGTGTTAAGGCAGTCCATCAGAAAACAGCCGGTCTACTACAACCTCTGAAAATCCCTGAGTGGAAGTGGGACATGATCGAAATGGACTTCGTCACTGGTTTTCCAAAGTCCAAAAGGGGCAACGATGCAATCTTCGTTGTCATTGATCGTCTCACTAAAGTAGCTCACTTCTTTGCTGTCAAAGAAACAATCTCAGCTAGCCAGTTAGCAGAACTCTACACAGCAAAGATTGTTCCTCTTCATGGTGTTCCATTGGAAATAAGCTCAGACCGTGGAAGCATATTCACTTCTCATTTCTGGAAAAGCTTTCAAGAAGCATTGGGCACCAAACTTCTGTTCAGCACAGCTTATCACCCTCAGTCTCAAGGGCAAGTCGAAAGAGTCAATCAGATTCTCGAGGATATGCTCAGAGCATGTGGTCTCTCCTTTGGCATGAAATGGGAGGAATGTCTTCCATATGCTGAATTCTCCTACAACAACAGCTTCCAGGCAAGCCTAGGCATGGCACCATTTGAAGCTCTCTGTCGTGGTGGTGTCACGGCAGATGCCATAGGATGGCTAAAGATGTGGGAACGATGGACGCTGGAGGTGTCCGGGGAGGGATCACGCGACGAGTAGCCGCGTAAGGTAAGATCCACACAACACAAACAACACGATGTACCCAGGTTCAGGGCCCTCGTGAGGAGGTAAAACCCCTACTCCTGCCTTTCTCTATGTATTACGATGTCTCTCCGAGTAGCCACAGTACAATTGGTATCTCTACCGAGTAGCCTCTCTCTCCTCTCCGAGTAGAGCTAGGTCAAGAACTTAGGGTTTCTAGGGCTCCAAAATGAACGTGGAGCAAGATCCCTCGCGCAGGAGGCGGCGGGGCACCTTATATACACGGTGCCCAGCCGGATACGTCCAAATCTAGACAAGTGTCGACATAGTGTGCACATCGTCCTTTCTCCGAGTACCCGCTGACAGCTTTGGTTCCTAATCTTGGCTGCTTCCGTAAAGTCGTTGGGCAAAACTAGGGGACAGACTGGTATCACTGTACCTAGGCACAGAGTAGGCCCCCCTTATCCTGCCACGGCCTGCTTCCATGCTGTCACTGTCAGGCAGGCCGGTCCCATATGAAGAGTAGTTCGAATGCTGCCAAGTACGGACCCAGGATACGCGGGATCCTGTGTCAGAACGGCTCCTTTGACTTTCTGGCCCGAGTAGGTTCCCGCCAATTGTACTCGGGCCAACTCTTCTACTCGAAAGGATAGAACTTGATTGATATCTCCTTCTGGTCATCTTGAGGTGAGACCGAGTAGCAGTCGACCGGGTAGCGAGTACCAGGTAGTCGGCTACTCGACCAAACCTCTCTTCTGTAAGCCGCCTTTACCACTTGCCTTTACCCTACTCGGGGGTAACCCCCCGACAGCAGTCCCCGAAGCTGGTTGAGTCTTGCGAACTCGTTCACTAGGCTCTGCCAGCTTAAAACCAATTTCTGCCTCTCAGCCCTTGAACCTCAAGATGCCGAGTAAACGGCCTCCGAGTAGCACTCTGACAAGTATCTGCTGTCTCTTGTCTTCCGAATAGCACTTGCTTTCTACTCTGTAGCCGAGTAAAAAGACTTAGAGAATTTTCTGGAATTGAGCCGTTGCGGCGCAGAGCACAATCCGGCCCTTCGCGCAGCAACTGCACACGTGTCAAGCATCCACGACCTTGTCGTTTCGTTGCCCAGGACACGACCTGCCACGCGTCCAGTTTTCACGCAGTGGGCCCACCGGCCGTCATGTCCCATCAAGTGTAGTTATAGGCCACGATCCGGTGGTGGGATCAACTGCGGCCGTTACGCGCGCAACCGGCGCTTGTGTGCGTTTCTAGCCGGCCACAGGATCCACCACACGCCACAATCGATCCCACTCCCACGACGGTAACGGTAAACTCGCGGAGGAGATATAAATACCTCCGCCGGTAACTTCCTTTTCCCCTTCCCCTGCACTATTCTTCTTTCGTCTTCTGCCCTTCTCCGCCACCGAGCTCTCCGCCGCCGCGCACGCTCTTGCGCCGCCGCGGACTCAATCCACCGCCCAATTCCCCTCGAAATCTTCCACTCCTTCCACCCGCAGCAATGGCCAAAGCTGGCTGGGCCGGCTCCTCCGTCACCGCCGAAGATTGCGCCTGGCTCGTCAATACCAGGCGAGTCCCTCCCGGCGTGGAGTGCCGGGCGCCAGACGGTGAAATCATGCCATCCCCGTGGGAGGGTGAGCGCGTGGTCTTCATGTCGCATTTCGAGCGCGGCTTCGGATTGCCGGCCTCTGATTTCCTCCGGAAGTTCCTCAATCACTTCGGCATCCAGATGCATCATCTGCCCCCCAATGCCGTCGTTTTCCTCGCCTACCACGCCGTGGTCTGCGAGGCCTTCCTCGGCATCCGGCCCACGTGGGAGACGTGGCTCAGGTACTTCCACTTGCGCCAGCAATCCACCGGGAAGAAAGACTCCGCGGGTGTCGCCCGCGCCACCGACACCGGCTGCGCCATGATGGTGCAGCGGTCCGGGACGAACCACCCCCGCATCAAGGGGCTGGACTCCGTCAAGCTATGGCAGAAGACGTTCCTCTACGTCAAGAACGTTGCCGCCGCGGAAGGAGCCCAGGTGGACGATCGAATCAACTTGCCCGTTTGGAGCAATCGCGCTCCGATCGGGTTGTACTGGAAGGAGAAGCCCGCCAATGACGAGGACGCCATCGAGATGGAGAATAGACTTGGCTGGCTGAAGGCGCAGGGCCTCAAGAATGACGATCCGGTAGCTTGCTGGATCCAGCGCCAAGTGCTGCCCTTGCAGGAGCGCTGCCATCTCATGTGTTACATGGGAGGCCCCCGCGACTGCACTAGGACCACCACCATCGAGATCGACAACATCGACGTTCCCTGGCACGCAAGGAACATCTTGTCGACGAGTCTTGGCGACCATTGGCAATACGGGTTCGTCCCGTACAGCCGTACAAAGCCAATTGAGCGGGTACGCCTTTCTCACTTTGCTCTCTGCATTTACTTTCCGAGTAGATAACTCCTCCTCTTGCCGCGAGTAGCGATCGTCTTCTGCACCGAGTAGGGTACTTAGCCGAATTGCGTAGGCTTAATGCGCTTCGTGCTTGCACGCCTTGCCGGATAGCCTACTCGAGAACAATTCTTAGGCTCGATGTGCTTTATACCTGCACACCCTTCCGAGTAATACCTTTCAGCAAACATGCTTAGGCTTAGTATGCTTTGTGTTTGCACGCCTATCCGGGTAGAATGCTTAGTAAACTGCCTAGGCTTTGTGTGCTTTGTACCTGCACGCCTATCCGAGTAGAATTCCTTCCTGGTACTCGGCTAGTCTGTGATCCTTCTCTGTTTTTCAGGTTCTCACTCGCCAGATAATCGAGAGCTGCGAGGTTTTTGAGGGCAACTGGTCTCCTGATCGTGAGGAGGACGATGTGCCCTCTTTTGATGCCGCGGAGCAGACCAACCTCTCTCGTTCCCCCATTACTGACAAGCGCGACGCTCTCCGCACCTGGTCTGATGAAGACTTTGACGGTAACTACCCTTTCATTCTGTTTGTTTCCGAGAAGCACCAGTCCCTCGTTTGCTGTTTCTGATTCTTTTCTCTGTTCTCTTGATTTCTCAGATGAGGTAGCCGTGGAAAAGGATGACGAGGACGAAGACGAGAACGAGGGCGATGCGCCCCTAGTCGTCAAGCCTCTGTCCGTCGCCGCTCCTGAGACCCGCAAACGGACTGGTAGCGGAGCACCAGCGCCTCCTGCCAAGAGGAAGAAGCCCGCCGAGAAGAAGGAGATTACCGAGAACAAGAAGAAGGTGGTCGTGAAAAAGCCCAGACGACAGCTCAAGTCCACCACCGCGTAAGCCCTCTTCTCGGTCGCCTCCCTTCTCGCGCTGTGCTATTCTCCCCAAATTCCTTCTAATTTCTGGTTTCTTCCTTCTCTACAGACCTCCCATGGATGCGAGCGCAGCTCTCGCGTCCGACCAAGCTAAGGAATCATCAGTACCTCTGATCAATCTGGATGATGATGAGGACCACACCGTCGACGTTGCTGCTGCCAACGCACAGACTGCTGCAGCACAGGACACTATCGTCCACGATGAGAGACCCCCTTCTCCTCCGGCTAGCAATGCCGAGGAGAACCAAGATCAAGAGATGCAAGACAACACCGCCGCCGAGCGGCCTGAAGCAGAGCAAGAGCAGCCCACCACAGGGGCTGCTGCACAAGAGAATCTCGCTGTCGAGCAGCGAGTAGAAGACATCACCGCCACGGATGCCACCATGACGGATGCTTATCCATTGAGCATCGTCCAGCCAGGCGACGCACCGAGTAGCGCCCAGCCAGGAGCCGCACAGGGCGACGGATCCGCGGCGCCTCCAACTGCGCAAGGCCCTACACCGCCGACTTCTTCCTCGTCGCCGCAAAGTAAAGACACATCCAGCCCTCCTGCCGGGCGAGTAACCAGGCAACGAGCGCTGGATGCTCTGAGGGATGAGGTTGCGAGAAGAGCAGCCGCTAAGAAGGAAACAGTTGAGAAAGGCCCTTCCGAGAAGGAAACTGCTGATAAGGAAATTGCTGAGAAGGCCAAGGCTGAGCAGAGGATAGCCGAGAAGGAATCTGCCGAGAAGGCAGCCGCCGAGAAGGCAAAGGCCAAGACTGACGGAAAGAAGGCCGAGGACCCCGAGAAGCAGAGGGTCGAGAAGGAGAAAACGAAGAAGCGAGCCAGAGATCCGATACCGCCGCCAGCCTCAGGTGGAGCACTCGTGATCCACGAGTCTGGCCCGATTCCCGCCGCGCTCTCAGCTGATGCTCGCGCTGCTGGCCAGCCTTGCTACCCGGAGTACATGATTGAGGTTAGCCATCAGCACTCAATCGGCTTCCCTCCCAAGGACAAAGCTTTAGCTATCCAGCAGGGAAGGAAGGTTGTAGCCATGAACTCCCCTCCTCCAGACCCAAGCCAACATCAGTCTGTCAACATTGCTTCTCGTGGAGTCCAAGACAAACCAATAACTTCAAAGGGCCTTGAGCAGGTACTGGATACCATTGGCTTCATCGACGCCAAATGGGATAGCAAGGTTCTCGGCGTGGAGAAGTGGCACGGTCTTGGCCTTGGCGGCATCGACCACATGCGCGTGGACTGGAACAAGGTCGACCTGGGACACAAGCCCATGTCCGTCTCCACCGAGACCGCGACACTCGCAGCCAAGATGTTCCTGCACCGCAAGAATGCCGAGGACATCGAGCAGGCCTACGCAGTAAGTTTTCCTTATCTTTTCCGAATTGAATTTTCTTCTCTTCTATTCGCCTTTCTGCTCCTTTCCATCACTCCCAGTCCCCGAGATTCTAGCCGAGTAGATGGATACTCTCCGAGTAGCCTCCTACTCGGGTTGAATCTACTCTGCTTTTTCTAACTCGCTTCTTCTCGCTTCTCAGGATAGCGTCCTGAAGCGGACCAACCTATACCGCCATCTTCTCTGGAACCACTCTATCGCCAGGAGGCGAATTGCTGCTTTAGAGAAGGAAAAGGCAGTTGCGGAGGCAGCCAGCAAGAACGCCAACGACAGCACCCAGCAGCTGACTGAAGTGCAAGGTACGCTTTTAGCTGTGCGGTTCATGCGTTTTTTGTTTACGCTCGCTTATGCTTTCTTTTGCGCTAACCTTTTCTACTCTGCAGAGAAACTGAAGAGCCTAGCCGAAGAGCACGAGAAAAGCCGCACTTTCGTGAAGAACGCCGAAGCCACCATCAAAAGGCTGGAAGGTGAGTTTGTTGTTTACTCGGTTTGATCTTGAATCTGTTTCTTCGCTGCTTCTCTATTGACCTTGTCTGGCTCTTCGCAGAAGATCACAAGTTATTTGCTGAGGCACACCAAGATTGTGTCAAACCAGCAGAGGTGCAGAACCAACTGTCCAACCAGGCCGCTGTGTTGCTGAAGGATCACGCCACCGAAACCGAGAAGCTGTAACTCCAGTTGCAAAAGGCACTCCAGGATGCCATCAACATTGGCGCCGAGAGGGACAGGGCAATCGCCGAGAAGGCCAAGGCCGAGACCACTTTCAGAGCCAAGGAGAGGGCCCTTGAGCAGGAATGCGAAACTTTAAAGAAGACCAACGCTGATCTCTTCGCTCAGATGGATTCCTTGCGCCTGATCCAAGAAAAGCACATAGCCAATGAAGAGTCCTGGAAGACCCAGCTGCAGCGGCTGCGCAACGAACTGTCCGGTAAGTCTTTTCTTCGCGGCTTCTTTTCTTCTCGGTCGTATTTCTTCTCGGTTTTCCTCTACTCGGTTCTTCTCTTCTCGGTTCTGAAGTTACCACATGCTATTTCAGAGATCTGGCCTCATCTTGACTCCCCTTCTGCGCCTACGGTGGCCAAGGCCAAAGCAGCTCGCCTTGCGAAAGGTGAGGCAGCAGATACCAGAGCCGAGATCGAGGACAGCTTGCTGGTGCTCAAAGGCTATTTCGAACAGCTGGCTGGCGTCGGAACTGACTTGGTGCACGAGGGCTTTGAGATCCACAGGCTGTTTTGGCCTCATGATCTTCAGCCAACCACCATGAAGGGCCTAGCCTTCAAGCTGAAGAATGTGAAGAAAGAGTTGAAGAAGTGGCATGCTTCGGGAGCCCGGGCCGGTGCGGACGTGATGCTTCTCTGCATAGCATCCTGGTATGAAAACCTCAACATGCAGCTCATCCGCGGGAAGCGCAATAATTCCAAGTGGGAGGTAGATCCCGACTGCGTGGCCACACGCAAGCAGATCGCCTACGAGGTCGCGGAGTGCGCTGAGACGGAGACCTTCATCGAGGGCCTCCCCGAGCCCGACACCGAGTACGAAGAGGAAGAGGAAGAGGACGACGAAGTAGAATCCGACTTGGAAGGCCTCTTCGAATCTCCTGAGGGCAAGGCCGGGAAGGGGAAGAACGTCGCCGTCGCAAGTAGCGATGAGGACGAGTACGCCCACATCGACACCGCCGCACTCGACTTTGGCACCTCCTCAGGTGCTGCTCTCGACGACACGGTGCCCCCTCCTGGCCAGGCTTCAGGCTCCTCTTCGGCTCCAGGACTCGTCTCGGTGGCCACGGCCACTTCTGAGCAGGCGGCCACCCAGGATGATGCCGAGATGAAGGAATCCGCCACCGTCCAGACGGAAGCGGATGCCACCCATGCCAGCACCGAAGAAACAGCTGCCACGACCGCCACCGAAGAAGCTGCTGCCAAGACCACCGCCGAAGAAACAGCAGCCAAGGCCAGCGCCGAGAACACTGCCTCCTCATCTTGAAGCAACCTGCAATCTCTTTCAACTCGAACACTTATCAGATCCCCGGGATGCCGGGAGCAGATGTAATAGACTATCTTTGTTTTGCTTGCTACTCAGTTTTTATGCCCACTCTGTTTATTTCGACATTAATCAATTTGAATGACGCTGGCTTAATGCCGAGTTGCGTTTCCATGCGAGTCCCCGAGTTGCATTTCTTATTCACCCTATCTTTTCATCTCTGCTCTACCCGCGACTTGTCGCTTTTTTGGTATTCGAGTCACAAGAATCAAGTAGTAGGGCTGCAAATACTTAGCCGCTAGAAACAATCATGGTAACGCAGCCCACCACTTAGCCGAGAAGACGAAAACAGGGAACCAAAGTAACAAACAATCTACTCGGTTCCCGCACTCTTTCTCCCTTAGCGATTTTCGTGTGCTCATTGACCTTTTGCTTGTTCTCTTGCTTGCCATGAAGCCGGGTTTCGGACAGCAGCAGAGTCGAAGAGTTGGCATATAGGTTTAAACACAGTACTCAATGAACTTATGAGTTCTGAAGTGGAGCAACCGAATAGACAAAGGATCAAGCCGAGTAAAAACACTTAGAGCAATTTTGGACGAGGGCAGTCCCCGAGAACAATTTCAGATTGCAGAGTAGAATTTCAACTCGGATAGGAGGGTACATACACATCTTTGCTTACGAATGAAAACGACGAAGTAGAGCTACATTCCAAGGGCGCTTGGTTTCCTCTCCAGCTTTATCTGCCCTGTTCGCCTGCGATGGGCGCACATCTACAAGGTAGTATGCATCATTGTGCAGCGCTTTGCTCACGATAAAAGGCCCTTCCCAAGGAGGAGACAACTTGTGCATCCCGGCTGTGCGCTGCACCAGCCTAAGGACCATGTCTCCTTCTCGGAAAACCCTTGGGTTCACCTTTCGGCTATGATAACGCCGCAGGTTTTGCTGGTAGATAGCCGAACGTGACAGAGTCAGCTCTCTTGCTTCTTCAAGCAGGTCAACGTCGTCTTCTCGAGCTTCTCTCGCCTCCACCTCAGTGTAGAGGGCTACTCGGGGGGAGTCATGCTCTAAGTCTATTGGCAACACGGCCTCAGCCCCGTATACCAAGAAGAATGGCGTGTAGCCGGTTGACCGGTTAGGGGTAGTCCTTAGACTCCACAACACCGCTGGCAACTCTTCTAGCCAACACCCAGGTGTTTTCAGCAATGGCTCAATCAGCCTTGGCTTTATGCCTGCCAGTACCATCCCATTTGCTCTCTCAACTTGCCCATTGGAGGCAGGGTGCACGACTGACGCAACGTCTAGTCGGATATGCTTATCTCTGCAGAATCGCACCATTGCCCCCTCTGCAAAGTTGGTGCCGTTGTCGGTGATGATACTGTGCGGGTAGCCATATCTCATGATCACATCCTTCACGAACTTCACAGCTGTGACCCCATCGCACTTCCGAATAGGTTTCACCTCGATCCACTTGGTGAACTTGTCCACCATGACCAATATATGTGTCATATTGCCTTTAGCCGGCTTGAAAGGACCAACCATATCCAAGCACCAAACAGCAAATGGCCATGTGATAGGAATTGTTTTCAACTCGGAAGCAGGCATATGAATCTTACTTGCGAACATCTGGCAGCCGTTGCACTTCCTCACGATATCTTCGGCTTGTTGCAGTGCAGTGAGCCAGTAGAAGCCATGCCGAAAAGCTTTCTTGACCAATGCCCGAGAAGAGGCGTGATGCCCACATTCCCCTTGATGTATCTCCACCAGAATTTCTTCTCCTTCCTCTGGGCTCACACAGCGTTGCAGCACGCCGGTGGCACTTCTCTTGTGCAGCATATCTCGGACTATGGTGTAGCCCTTGGATCTTCTCTGAATCTGCCTCGCAGTCACCTCATCTTCAGGTAAAGTGCCGTCCCTTAGAAAGGATAATATGGGCATAGCCCAACTCGGTGTCTCTCGTATGGGAAACACTGGTTCGTCCAGTTCCATTGGGATAGGCTCTTGCGGTTGCACAGGAGGAGTAGGAGCGCTTCTTTGCAGCCCAGACCGATTGGCGAGAACTTCTTCAACGAATGCAACAGCCTCTGGGTTGAGGGCGGCAGTCCCCGAGTACGGAGTGGCAGTCCCCGAGTAAGGAGTGGCAGTCCCCGAGTAAGGAGTGGCAGTCCCCGAGTAAGGAGTGGCAGTCCCCGAGTAAGGAGTGGCAGTCCCCGAGTAAGGAGTGGCAGTCCCCGAGTAGAGGACGGCAGTCCCCGGGTTCCCAGCAGCACTCTCCCAGTCAATTTCCATCGGGTCAGATTCTTCACTTGGCAGAGAAGGAACAAATATGGATTCCGAGTTGGGGGAAGGCTTGATGGATGGCTTCCTCAAATGCTCCAAGGCAATCCCTGCCGGGATGGACTGCCGAGAAGATCCCAACTTGGATAGCTCGTCTGCTGCTTCGTTCTCTGCTCGGTGAATGTGCTGGAACTCACAGCCTTCGAAAAACCCAGTCATTGACTGCACCAGGAAGCGATACGATGCCATGTTGGCATCCAAAGCATCCCAGGTACCTGAGACTTGCTGCACCACTAGATCTGAATCGCCATAGCATATAATGCGCTGCACACCAACCTCCTTTGCTACTCGCAAACCATGCACCACTGCCTCGTACTCGGCTACATTGTTGGATGCCTTGAAATGAATCTGCAACACATACTTGAGCTGATCCCGCTTGGGCGACGTGAGCACGACACCAGCACCAAGGCCTTCCTTCACTTTCGAGCCATCGAAATGCATCCTCCAATAATTGGAAACTGGAGCAGGAGGTTCGTACTGCATCTCGGCCCAGTCTACAAGAAACTCTGCCAGGACCTGAGACTTGATTGCTTCTCTTCTCGCATACGCGGGAGCGTACGCGGCTAGCTCGATTGCCCACTTGGCTACTCTGCCACTCGCCTCCTTGTTTCCCATGATATCCGAGATGGGAGCAGAACTCACAACAGTGATGGGGTGCTCCTGGAAGTAATGTTTCAGCTTCCTGGCGCCCAGGTACACACCATATGTCATCTTCTGGTAGTGCGGATAGTTTTGCTTGGAACTGGACAGCACTTCACTGAGGTAATAGACTGGGCGCTGCACACTCTTGCCTTCTTCTTCTCGCTCCACGACTATCACCACACTGACTACTCGGTTAGTTGCAGCAATGTACAGCAGCATAGGCTCCTTGGGTAGCGGACTAGCCAAGACGGGAGCGCTAGCCAGCATTGCTTTCAGCTCATTGAATGCCACATCCGCTTGCGGAGTCCAGACAAACTTGTCACTTTTTTTCATCAGCTGATACAGAGGCAGAGCCTTCTCGCCCATTCGGCCCAGAAAACGGCTCAGAGACGCCAAACAACCCGTGAACTTCTGCACATCTTTCAGTGATCTCGGTAAAGACATGCTCTCAATAGCTTTTATCTTAGAAGGATTGGCTTCAATGCCCCGACTAGAAACCAGAAAACCGAGTAGCTTTCCAGCCGGTACACCAAAGGTGCACTTACTCGGATTCAGTTTCATTTTGTACTTGCGTAGGTTAGCAAAGGTTTCCTCCAGGTCGGCAAGCAGAGTATGTGTTTTATTCGTTTTGATGACAATGTCATCTACGTACACCTGCACATTCTTGCCGAGCTGGTCGTGCAAGCATTTCTGCATGCATCTCTGATAGGTTGCACCCGCATTCCTCAAGCCAAAACACATGACACGATAGCAATAAGCCCCGTACGGGGTAATGAAAGCAGTCTTTATTTGATCAGCAGGGTTGAGTGCAATCTGGTGGAAACCAGAGTAGGCATCTATGAAAGACAACAGTTCACAACCAGCAGTGGAATCGATCACCTGATCGATGCGGGGTAGCGGGAAAGGATCCTTGGGGCATGCCTTGTTCAAGTCGGTGTAGTCGACGCACATGCGCCATGCAGTGGCAGCCTTGGGATCTTCCTTTTTCTTCTCGACCATGACCGGGTTGGCTAACCAATCCGGATGCAGCACCTCCATGATGAAGTTACTTATCAGCAGCTTGGTGATCTGATCACCGATGGCCTTCCTTCTCTCATCTCCGAAACGTCGCATAGCCTGCTTCACTGGCTTGGCGTCAGGACGCACATGCAAAGAGTGCTCAACCAACTCCCTCGGGACTCCTGGTAGATCTTCATTTGTCCAGGCGAACACATCCCGATTCTCACGGAGGAAGTGGATGAGCGCGCTTTCCTATTTCTCCGCCAACCCGGAACCAATGATGGCCACGCGCTCCGGGAACTCGGGGTCAACCTGGACTGTCTTGGTCTCCTTGGCAGCTTGGAAAGCAGTACCATGCTGGGTACTCGGCACACCTTGTGCGCCAGCTTGTGCGTACTGAGCCATGGCCACCACCTCGTACATCTTCTTCTTCTCGGCAGCAATCACCATCGATTCCGCCTGCTAGGAGCTAGCAGAGGCACACTCCATGGACTTCTTGTAATCTCCCGAGATGGTGATGATGCCATTGGGACCAGGGATCTTCATCTTTAGATAAGCCACATGTGTAGAGGCCATGAACTTGCTCAGAGCAGGCCTGCCGAGTAGAGCGTGGTAGGGGCTCTGATGATCCACCACCTCAAACTGCAGGCGCTCTGTGCGGCAGTTCTCCCGGGTACCGAATAGCACATCAATCCACACTCGGCCAATCGGGTTGCACGAGATCCCGGGCACAATACCATGGAAGGTGGTCTTGCTAGGCAGCATCATGTTCTCGGCCAGGCCAAGTTTCGCGAGTGTGTCCTTGTACACAATGTTGATGCTGCTGCCGTTGTCGATTAGCACTTTGCTGAACCTCACATTCTTCTCGGGACCCAGGAAGGTAGGATCTAGCACCAAGGCATAGGTACCCGGATTGGGCATCACCTTGGGATGATCTGCCCGAGTCCACCTGATCTCCTGGTCACACCAATACATGTAGTGAGGGACAGCAGGAATCACTGCGTTGACCTCCATGGCCCGCCTGTGCTGTGACTGCTTGTCGACTGCCTCAGAAGTGAAGATCATATAGCTCTCATGGTGCTCTTGGTACTGGTTGGAGCCATTGCCCCCATTGTTGCCATTGTTGCCATTGTTGTTGCCCTGATAGTTGTTGTTTCCTCTGTTGTTGTTGTTGCGGTTGTAGTTGTTGTTGTTGTTGCGGTATCTCTCATTGTTGAAGCCACTTGGTTCACATTCTCTCTTCTCGGGTAGACGGGCGGCCGAGTTGCGGGTGCACGAGTAGGCTGAACAGTAGCATTGGCGGCTGGCAGAGGAGGAGGAGGAGGCAAGCCATCACTCTTGATCACATCCCACCATTCGCATTGCCGTGTAGTGTGGTTAGCAGGCCTCGAGGGATGATGAGTGTGAAAGCTGCATGGGCCATCCTTCATGTCATCGAAGACAAACTTCTTCGGCTGCTCGGAGTTCCCGCTACCCGACTGAGAGGCGCGAAATGGCTTCTTGTTGCCTTGGCCCTGGTTCTGGTTCTGCCCGTAGGCTCCAGCAGGTTTCTGCCTTTGGCCACCACCGCCTCCAACATTCACTGCATTCACCTCCTCAGGGTCATACCGAGTATCTACTCGGCGCTTGTTGCGGAACTCGTTGCGCTTGCTGCTGTTGAAGTTTCTTCTCGGCTCAGAGGAGTCCATCAGTGGCTGAGTGGGATCACCGAGTGCGTACTGATCCGCAATCTTGATGGTCTCCGCCAGAGTGTTCGGCATCTCCCTCTGCAATCTCTGCCAAAGCATGCTGCCATGTCGGCAACCCTGCGCAAACCAAGTGATGGCCTGTGCTTCATTCACACCCTCACATGTGTTCCTCAGCGTGCTCCAGCGAGTAAGGTACTCGCGGTCCGTCTCGTCTTCTCGCTGCCTGCAAGCCGACAGCTGCTGTGGCCTATTCGGCCTCTTGTACGTACTTGTGAAGTTGCTGATGAAGGCATCCGAGAAGTCCAGCCAGCAGTTAATGCTGTTCTTGGGCAAGTTGTTGAGCCAAGTGCGAGCTGGACCCTCTAGCATCTGCGGCACGTAGCGCACCGCCCATCTCCTGTTGCCATTCGCGATATGGACCGCGGTGACGTAGTCGTTGAGCCAATCTTCAGGCTTGGTGCTGCCATTGTAACTCTTGGTGCCCCTTGCAAGCTGGAAGCCCTTCACGGAAGGCTCGTTCATGATGCGCGAGCACTCGGGGCCAGGAGGACCCGTGCTCTCAAGCCGCGCCGACAAGCTGATACGGTCAAACTGGTGCCTTGCATCTCCAGGCGCCAACACACGCTCACCGACACGGTCATGGATGTCATAACCAGCCATCTCCATAGCCGAGTAGCCATCATCATACCTATCCACCTGCATAGCTGCGGGCTGCTCCACCGGGTTGGCGACTGGTGCCACTGGACGCGGCTGCTGCCTCTGCCGAGTAGGCTGAGCTGCGGGTTGCCGAGAAGTACCCGGACGCGCGGCTTCTCGGGCACGGCTTTGAGCTTGATGGGCTTGAGAGCCTGCTCTTGCAGCGTTGTGTTCCTGCCCGGGCTGCTGCGGCACAGCAACCTGTTTCGCGGCAGCAGCCGGGTCATACACCTGCATTTGCCTGTCTCTACCCGAACGCCCGCTGCGGCTCTTCTCGCGGCTAGGATGCGGAGATGAGGCCTGATCGTTAGATCTAGCCGCGTGCGAGTGAACCACCTGCGAGGCTCCAGCTCCCGGGTTGGCCTTCCGGAACTCCTCGTTCTGCCTAGCGGCCTCCAACACCAACTCGTTGAGCCTCTCCTGCTGCCTGAGACGCGCCTCTCCATCCAGGCGCGGCAACTCGGCAGCCACGGCCTGTGCAGCTCTGAGCGTCTTGGCGGGTGTGCTGTACCTTGGCCTCGTGAAAGTGTTCGCGGTGGCGGACTGCGCGGGCACCTCCGCAACTGTCGCCATCTCGGCACCCAAGTTACGCCGCGTAGCGCCTACTCTGCTGGGCCTTCTGGCGACCGGCGTGAAGCCGTGAGCCTTGTTGTACTCGAGCTGGTCTAGACTCAGCTCAAGCCTGATCTTCTCCAACTCTGCCTGCTCGGCAAGCAGCTCCTGGCGTTGCCGCTCGAGCTGCTCCCTCGCGGCTAGGAGCTCGATGTCGGTGGGAGTGGGCATACCGGTTCGCGCAGCAGACGCGGGGATGACCGTAGACGTGGAAGGCGGCAAGTTGCTCTCCTTCTCGTAGGGACGATGGTTCCTGCCACCAGCAGGCGGGTCGTAAACCTCCTCGACGACGGCCGCAGCGCCAGTAGCTGCTGCGCCAGTGTTTGCCGCCAAACCCGTCACCATCACCTCAGCGCAGCTTGCAGAGCTGCATGCAGGCCTTCCGCGAGCAGCAACCACCGCAGGAGGATCCTCCGCGTCATGCACCAGCTCGGGGTAGGCGTTGTTGGCGACGGTGGCGACGTAGACGAGGTGAGAGCCGAAGGAGATCACTGAGCCGCCCTCGGGCATGGCCATGCCGCCGAAACAGCCGGCGTTGTCGGTGACGAAGTCGAAGGAGCCGAATATGTGGACAAGGCCACAAACTACGCGCTCCGCCGAAGAAGATCCCGTCCGAACAGAAACTCCAGCCAGCGCCGCTGGTTGCCCCACGGTGGGCGCCAACTGTCGTGGTGGTGTCACGGCAGATGCCATAGGATGGCTAAAGATGTGGGAACGATGGACGCTGGAGGTGTCCGGGGAGGGATCACGCGACGAGTAGCCGCGTAAGGTAAGATCCACACAACACAAACAACACGATGTACCCAGGTTCAGGGCCCTCGTGAGGAGGTAAAACCCCTACTCCTGCCTTTCTCTATGTATTACGATGTCTCTCCGAGTAGCCACAGTACAATTGGTATCTCTACCGAGTAGCCTCTCTCTCCTCTCCGAGTAGAGCTAGGTCAAGAACTTAGGGTTTCTAGGGCTCCAAAATGAACGTGGAGCAAGATCCCTCGCGCAGGAGGCGGCGGGGCACCTTATATACACGGTGCCCAGCCGGATACGTCCAAATCTAGACAAGTGTCGACATAGTGTGCACATCGTCCTTTCTCCGAGTACCCGCTGACAGCTTTGGTTCCTAATCTTGGCTGCTTCCGTAAAGTCGTTGGGCAAAACTAGGGGACAGACTGGTATCACTGTACCTAGGCACAGAGTAGGCCCCCCTTATCCTGCCACGGCCTGCTTCCATGCTGTCACTGTCAGGCAGGCCGGTCCCATATGAACAGTAGTTCGAATGCTGCCAAGTACGGACCCAGGATACGCGGGATCCTGTGTCAGAACGGCTCCTTTGACTTTCTGGCCCAAGTAGGTTCCCGCCAATTGTACTCGGGCCAACTCTTCTACTCGAAAGGATAGAACTTGATTGATATCTCCTTCTGGTCATCTTGAGGTGAGACCGAGTAGCAGTCGACCGGGTAGCGAGTACCAGGTAGTCGGCTACTCGACCAAACCTCTCTTCTGTAAGCCGCCTTTACCACTTGCCTTTACCCTACTCGGGGGTAACCCCCCGACACTCTCTATGGCCGCAGATGCAGGAGTCCAATCAATTGGTCTGGAGCTGGTGAACGTTCACTCTTAGGCCCTGACATTGTTAAGGAAGCCGAAGAGAAAGTTCGCATCATCCGTGACAATCTCAAGATTGCTCAGTCTCGTCAGAAAAGCTACTATGACAGCAAGCACAGGGATATGATCTATGCACCTGGTGACAAGGCATATCTCCGTGTAACTCCCCTCAGAGGCACTCATCGTTTTGGTGTGAAAGGAAAACTTGCACCAAGATACATTGGTCCTTTCAACATTCTCTCAAGGCGTGCGGAAAATGCCTATCGTCTTGAACTTCCACAAAAACTATCAAAGGTGCACGATGTGTTTCACGTGTCACAGCTCAAGAAGTGTTTCAAAGATCCAGATCGTGCAGTTGATCATGATTCCATTGAACTGCAAGATGATCTATCTTATGAGGAGCACCCTATTCGTATTCTCGATGAGACCGAGCGTAAGACTCGCAACAAGAGCACCAAGTTCTTGAAAGTGCAGTGGTCCCATCATTCCGATAAAGAGGCAACGTGGGAGACCGAAGAGGATCTTCGCAAGAAGTATCCGGACCTTTTCACTTCTCAGTAGGAATCTCGGGGCGCGATTCCTTCAAGGGGGGGCGTTTTGTAACATCCCAAGTATGAAAACTTACCTTTAGAATGTTTGTTTCTTGTTTATTAAAGTTTTGCATCATGTCATCATACCCATTACTTTTGTTTGCATTTTTTTGCATCTGTTTTCAATTGTTTTCTATTTCAATTTCAAACCAAGAATTCAAACCTCTATTTCATATTTGTTATGTTACAATTTTCCAAATAAAAAGTTCAATCAAAACAACCATTTTTTTCCATTTAAACCATAAGGTTCAAACTATTTAAAATTATGGCTTTTAATAATTCACTTAATTCAAATGTTATTCAAATTCAATTACAAACAACACCCAATTTGAAATTATGAAAATTACAAAACAATTCATTCACTTGTTTCCAATTAAACTTGAATTTAAAAACTTATTTGCTTAAGTTCAATTATTTCAATTAATATTAATTTTATTCAAATTTCAATCAAATTACAAACAGCAATTTATTTTGAACTTTTTGGAAAACTAAACTTGGCAAGTTGTTGTTGTTACATAATTAAGCAATACCAAATTTTTTCTAAAATTTTCTAACATCAAAACCTAGCCCTTTTCTTCCTATTTCATTTCAGCAAAAAAAAAAGAGAAACAGAAAAATTAAAAAGAAACGGAGGGAGTGGCCAGGCCAGTGGGAGGCCCAGCCCACCAACCAGGCCCGGTACCCTTTCGCCGTCGTCTTCTTGTACGGCAGCACATCTGCCGTATCCACGTCGACGGCAGGGCACAGGGACGGCCACCGCGCGCCCCTCTCCCCTATAAACCTACCCCTAGGGTTCCCCTCGGTGCCCTAACCCTAGCTCCACCTATCTCCCTCTTGCCGCCGTTTTCCCCTCCGTTTCCTCCATCTCTGCAACCATCCACCTCTCTGCAACCACCCCGAGCGCCGACGTGTCTGAACCCGCGATGATCGCCGCCGGTAGACTGCGTTTCCCCTCGGGCTAACCAAGGGAACGAGGTCCCCTCACATCCCTCGACCTAATCGACACCGCCACCGTGCCTGAAACCCACCGGAGCGCCGCCGCCATCTTCTCTGTTGCCGCCGGCGACGTCGACCTCCCCCGACCCTCTTCTTCCTCTACAGGGAGGTGAGCGTCACCTACACCTCCCCTCTCCCTCCTGCTCCTTCTCTGCACGATGCACACGCTCGCCACGCACGCGTCCACGCACCAGCAGCACGGCAGCGCGAGCGCGACAGCAGCTCGCCGCCGGCCGGCGTCCCTCTGTCGAGAAGTTCAGAAACGCGCGCAGCAAAATTCAGTTAAACGCGAACGGAAGCATAACCTGTCCGCGCACCCCTTACTGTCAAAACTGAATCGCACACCGTAGTGGTAGCAACACTTGCGCGCGCACCCGGGGTCGCAGGTTCGAGCCCTGCCCCCGCGGGATTTAATCCCCACATTTTTGCTCGCCACGCTAGCAGGCAGGGGCCACCTGCCATAGGTAGTGGTGGCCACGCGTGCCCCACGCGCTGCCACGGTGGCCAGGGCCCCCCTCGTCAGTGGCTTGGGCTAGCCACTATGGGGTAGAATAGTTCTGCATAGTTTTTCCTTTTAAATTAAGTCCTTTTTCTTTTACAAAATAGTCCCTGTTTTTAATATGCTAATAACTTTTAATTTCTAAATCCAAATTATGCAAATAAAATATGTATTCTGCCCCAAATTTAATACCCTATCTGATTATATCATTTGTTTTCTGTTTTGCACATTTCAAATGCATTCAAATTTCAAATTCAAACAACTCCTTTTAAATTTGGTTAATTTCATAAATAATTCAAACTTAATTCAAATAACACAAATAAACTATGTTTTCCATGCTATTTTGAACCACCTTTCCAAATATAAAATTTGTTTCATGTTTTGAATAATTAAAATTGCTTAAATAATTTAAACCTTGTTTAAATCATTTAAATTTGCTAAATTCATAACTTGCTCAAATTAAATTATTTTTTGAACATATAAAATATGTTTTCAAACCAGAAAAGTATAACCTTCTCAAATATGAATTTGAATTAATGTTTTGAACAAATAAAAATTCAAATAAATTCATACTTGAATTAAATTCAATTAAAACTTGTTTAAACTTGTTTAATTCATAATTAAATCATTGTAATTCCTTTTTCAATAATTGAAACATGTAATCCACCTAAAATTTTGTGTTCTTTTCAAATATGAACTTTGTTATCTATTTGGAACAATTAAAATTGGTGAAAACAACAAATGCTTGTGTAACACCTTTAAGGAACCAAAATTCCATAACTTAATAAATGAATTTCCAAACTTGGGAAACCTTATTTCAAAATTGTTTCTATTGTTGTTATTTTTCTGTTTTCCTCATCCATGCATCATACTAATCCACTTTCACCTGTTGATTAGTTGTAAAACAATTATTCCAACCTTAATTGACGGGCTTTTCATATGCAACTCAAGTTGCATGTGGGTCCATTTAATCATGTTGTTACCATGTAAACTAGTTTAATTTTGATGCATCAATGAAATGGTCATGCATCATCCCATGATTGTGCATTATGCCATGTTATTGATTGTTTATCTCTCTGCGTTGTTTGTTTGCTTCTTCTCGAATAGACGACGACGTTGAGACAGACGAGGTTTACGACACCCCTTCTGAGGATCTAGCTCAGTACCAGGCTGCTGAGTTTGCAGGCAAGTATTCACTCACATGAACCATTGTGTTCCTTTCAACATTGGATACCGATACTTTCCGTTGTCTATTCTGCTAGCCCTATGAATCGTTGCTTCTGTTACGAACCTATCACATGTTATCCGGTAACCCTGATATAGCCTCACCTCCACACCTATAACCCCATTGCTTGTTGCCCGTGTCTTACTAGCATGCTTAGGGTTGTTTTGCTCGAGTCTGTTAACCGTTACTTTCTGTTAATATATTTCTATTATGTTCTGGGGCTCGATGTTAAACAACAACCTATTAATTTTCAGGTAATGCTAAATTGATGATAAGGCACCGGCAGGAGGCCCGGCGTGGTTTTGAGGCCTGCTAGTGTCGACCCTAATTAGGAAAAGGGTCTTGTCTACTGATCCATGATGAGCGCACTAACCGCATGTGGGAAGCGTGTATGGGCGCCCCCCTCAATTTGATTCGATTCGCATCTCGTCCAAATAGCCTCATTTAGTTCGGGTTTTCCATTTGCCGCATGCATATGCAGGTGCGAACCCTTGGTACCAGGGTGGAACTTTTGTAGTCGGCATTTAGGGAGACACGTTCTTAGAGTGCTATGAGGGTCCCCTTTTCTTCGTGGGGCTTGATTAGCCGTGCGCTCAATTGCACGGGGTTCTTTGGGCTTGATGCGAAGAAGAGTTGAGTTGTGTTGAGTGCCCCGCTTGGTGGGAGGCATTCCATCTGGCGGGTTATTCTTACGTGTACGGCCAAATTGGTGCACCCCTGCAGGGATAAATCTTCTCGAGAAGCCGTGTTTTCCGTGGTTATGGATGACTTGGTGAAAGTACTGGCTAACAAGTACTCAGAACAACTTACACCTAACTAATGATAACTTGACTAGTAATAGTCTTATTGACACAATAACTTGAACCATCATTAATCCAACTGTGTGAGTTATCCTCGGATTGCTTCTTTGGATAAGGGGCGAGATCCAGGATGGGTTTGTGTGGTGGTTAGTTATAGTTGGTTACGATACGCTATCTTATCTTTTTTCTGTTAGCCAGAAGTTGTAGTATGTTCTGTAGTTGGTTAGTGCAGCCCGCTGCCGCATCTTTTGTATCACCCCTTTCTTCCGTTGAACCCAAAGCATCTGTGCTTGGTGTTGACGGGTACACTTTGGTGAACTGTGAGTCTTGCTTGCCAGTACGTTTATGTACTGACCCCTTTGGAGCTGTGGTTTCCGCAGACTACGCTTACGAGGATCCCCGTGATGGCTACTACGTGGAGTTTGACGATGCTGCTGACGAGTAGATAGCGGACCCGGGCAGGATCCGAGACTACGTGGATGGGCTCCGTTTTCCTTTCATTCCCGGCTTCATAAGCCTATTTGGATTTGTCTGTACTCAGACCTTTTGAATGCTTCCGCTGAGATGTAATGATGATATGTTGGGACATGTGTCCTCTGGATGATTGTATTTGCTATCTCTGCTCTAGTGAGAGCTATTTGCAACTTATTTCTATTTATTTGTGTCTTAGAGATCTGTTGTCCTATCATTTTGTTAAACTTCGTTGACGTACCATGTGTGTATGGTATGAAGTACGTCAATGGTAGTATCCTGATTTCTATGGGATGGTTTACGTAGACGATGAACAGTAGGGGTTGGTTGTCACACATACTTGTGTTGGCCTACTCGTAAGAGATGCGGGTGCCGGTAAGCCCCGTAATCCAATCAACTACTGTTCAACGGAACTGCGAGTATCCTCTAGAAGTCCGGGTGCGACACAAGGCCCCCGGACCTGATGGCTTTTCTGGCCTGTTTTATAAAATTTGCTGGCCTATTATTTAGTGGGATTTTTATAAACTTTGTGAAGAATTTTGGTCCAGTACTGTTAATCTTCAGAGTATTAATGATGCCTATATTGCTCTCATCCCCAAACTATCTAGCCCCACTAGCCCAAATGATTTTCGACCTATCTCTTTACTGAATTCCTCCTTCAAATTGATTACCAAACTTCTGGCTAATCGTTTGCAAAGTAAAATTTTGGACTTAGTGCATGCCAACCAATATGGGTTCCTCAATAACAGATCAATTCATGACTACCTTGGTTGGGCATATGAATATATACATCAATGTAAACAATCCAAGGCAGAAGTGGTTATTCTGAAATTGGATTTTGCCAAAGAATTTAATACTATTGAACATGCTGCTATTCTTGCTATCCTTAAATGTTGGGGGATTGATGACAGATGGATTTCTTGGGTGAAGGCTATTTTTAACACTTGATCGTCTTCGGTGTTACTGAATGGGGTCCCAGGAAAAAAATTCCCACGTCGTAGAGGTGTTCGTCAAGGTGACCCGTTCTCCCCTATCTTATTTGTGGCAGGGGCTGACCTCCTTCAGTCTATGGTCAACTCACTTATGATAGATGGATCCCTCTCACCACCCCTACCGATCCCAAGAGCTGATTTTCCGATTTCTCAATATGCAGATGACACACTGCTCATTCTTCAAGCCTGTCCCACCCAACTCACTATTCTTAAAAACCTTCTGAACAGGTTCACTGCTGCAACGGGCCTCACTGTTAATTATTCTAAGTCTTGCCTTATGCCTATTAATATCACTTCAGAGAGACTTCAAATGCTTGCGGCCACAATTGAATGTGCTACTAGATCCCTCCCATTTACTTACCTTGGGTTCCCTCTGGGTGACGCCCGTCCAACTGTACAAGATCTCTCACCCATTGTGGACCAAGTGGAGAGAAGAGCGAATGCTAGTGTCCGTTTCGTTGATTATGGTTGTCGCCTCACTCTAGTCAACTCCGTTCTTTCATCCCTTCCGGTGCACTGCTTATGCTCACTGCGTATCCCCAAAACAACTGTTGCCTTGTTTGACCGTGTGAGAAGGCAATGCCTATGGAGCAAAGATGATGAGGGGCACAATGTTAATTCGCTAGCTGCCTGGCCCCTTGTCTGTAGACCTAAGATCCATGGTGGACTAGGAATCAAGAATATGGACATCCATAACAAAGCCCTCCTCATGAAGCACCTCCACAAATTCTACTGTAAGCATGACACCCCCTGGGTACATTTGGTTTGGTCTCTCTATGACACCTCATCTCCCCCCATGCACAATCCGTACGTGGCTCCTTTTGGTGGCGTGACATCTTTAAACTTATTGACACTTACAGAAGCATTACTACCTCTAGTATTAACAATGGACTGACAACATTGTTCTGGAAGGATTATTGGCTGAACAAAACCCTCCTATGCGATCGTTTTCCTCGGTTGTACTCGTTTGTGTTAGATGAAAACTCATCGGTGGCAGTGATGAAGTCTAGCTGGGAGGTTAATAATGTATTTGCTCTCCTCCTGTCTACACAGGCGTATGAAGAATTCAATCGGTTACAAGAGGTACTTGATTCCATTCATCTTAATATTGATTTATCGGATTCCAAATGCTTCCCTTGGGGATCCACTCAGTTCACTGCATCTAGGTTCTACAATTATATGTTTTCTCAACTCCCCAAAAACGATTCCTTCATCTCCATCTGGAAATCTAAATGCCTCCCCAAGCTGCGTGTGTTTGCCTGGCTGCTTCACATGGACAGACTCAACACTAAAGACTTAATGCTCAGGAAACATTGGTCGTTTGAGGGTGGACCAAATTGCATTCTCTGTGATCAGAGTGCTAGAGAAGATCGTGATCATCTCTTCTTTTCATGCACGTTTGCTGCCACATGCTGGTCCACTGCAAGAATACATTGGGATATGTCCCTCCCCTTCTCCCAAAGATTTCTTCGAGCCAAAAAGGGTTTTGGAGGATCATTCTTCACTGAAATATTTGTTTGTGTATGCTGGAATATCTGGAGAGGCAGAAACGATTTTATCTTCAATGGCATCACTCCAACATTCAACAGATGGAAGGTCACCTTTCAAAATGATCTTCTACTCCACCAACATAGGGTATCCCCATTGGTAGTTCAAGATATTTTTGATTGGATCTCAGATATCTTGTCCTAATGTTTATTTACTTTTATATTCACCTTTTCCCTCCCTAAAATTGTAATTCTCTCCCATCCCCCAACTCTTATGTAAGCTCCTGGCTTTCAGCATATAATTGAAATCTACACCATAGGGTCTTTGCCCTATGGTAAAATTTTCAAAAAATAAATAAATAAAGGAGTATAATATCCAAATGACTTAGATTCAAAAATATTTTTGTACCATTAAGTTCAAGTTGAAAATGTAACATCCCTACTTTTGTGTAATAAAGAGAGGTGTTGAGTACATGGCATGCATGCATGAAAAATGGACCAAATTTTTGCTTTTAAAATTTAATCAGTGTTCTAACAGAAAGTCACTTAATCTGGCTTCACACAAATTTGTTTTACAAAGTTTTTCAAAGTGAACCAACCATGTGCTAAAAAGGTGGCAAATTTGAAGAGCTTTCCAACAAGTATTTTTGTGCAATTTTTGCTTCACAAAAAGGCCCTCAAAATCTTATTTTGGTTCTGTTTTAGGTCCAAAAGGACCTCTTTGTAAATCCCCAGTTTCTTCCAGGGGGTCATCCGCGAAACATTCTTTTAACTTCTTCTTCCTTGTCGCCGGCCAGGGAGGCAACCCGCCGCCGCCCTCCACCTCCTGCTTGCCCTTTGTCGACGTGGATGCCTGGAGGACCTCAAGGAGACGTCTGCATCGAGCTCGTCCCTCAGAGCCCCCCCCAAACGACCCCTTCTCCCTCTGTCTCCCTCCCTCTGCACCGAACCCTACCGCCGCCGTTGATCCACCGTTGTCGTCGTTTTGCTGCCTCCCCGACCTCCCCGAGCATCTCCACGGAACCGCCGTCGTCCCCTCTCCGCCCTCGAGAACGCGCAGCCGTCGAGATGGCCTAGACGCGACGAATCGCGTCGTCTTCCTCCCCTCCGGCCGCCGGCCATTTCTTCACCGCGCCGCTGCTTCGGAGCTCCCCCGGCCACGTCGTCCGCTCCGTTGAGTTCCTAGTGAGCTCCTGCCCCTCCCCATCCCCTCCGTTTCTCCTCTCTGGGCCGGAATCGACGAATCGCCGGAGCCCGAGCCTCCCCGCCGCTGCTCGCCGTCGAAACCTCGCCGCCGTTCACCTTTAGCAAGCGGTGCCGCCCTTTTCAGGTTCTCCTCGACGAGGCGCTCCTGGGGAGCCAACCCACGCTTCCGGGGAAGCCCTCGTTCGCCGCCGGCGAGCTCTTCCGCCTCCGGCCGGCCACCGCTGAGGTCACGGTGACGTCACGCTGACGTCACCTGCCCACGTGGGTGCCAAGTGGCTTTTGCTTCTCTGTTTTAAACTGTACAGTGGGCCCCACAGAGAAATAGAAAACAGAATATAATGGAATTTTGGAAATTAAATAACTTGTAAATTATAACTCCAAAAATTATTAAAAAAATATGCAATGTGTTCAGAAAAATGTGAGCTTTTTATCTATACCATTTTCTTACATGTTTAACCAAGTTTAAAATGAGGCACTTTTGTAGTTTACATTTAATTCATCTAAATATTGAAAATAAAGTTTTAATTCAATAAAATTAGAAAATTAAGTGTAATATACCATTTTGATCAGTGGAACAAATGCAATCCATCTATGAGGTTCCCAAGGTCATTTGAGCAGCTAAGCTTGGTCACATCTCTAGATTAGGGTTTTCACCCCCTCCGGTGTTCGTTGTTCACGGCGTAGCACCCTAGCTTCCTGTTCTGTTCTCTAAGCTTCTTTTCAATTGCATTGTTTTACTCATGCATACATATTGCGCATTGCACAGTCACCAAGTATTGATTTTTTGCCTCCTTTCCGGTGTTGTTCGCTATCGGTAGACCGAGATCCGGAGGTCGATCCGGCCTTCTACGACAACCCCAGCTCCACCTTCGACGAGCAAGGCAAGCACCACCTCATGGCTACCCCATGTTTTGAGTCTTTTCAACCTCTCACTCATGCATACGTTTCAACTTAGTTTTGATACGGTTAGAGTAAACCTATCCATTGCATGACCCCTCCCTCACATGTCACGTTCATACCTGTTTACCCTCCTAGTATGACTAGGGTTGTTTGAGTATCGTAGAGCCTTGTGTGTTATGCTTAGCCATGCTTAGTGTTCTGATCTTTTTTTCCGGTTGATGATTTGGATCACTTCGATAACCTTGTATGTTGTTATATTTGTGAGTACTGAGCATATGAAACTGACTAAGGCTAGCACGGGAGGCCACTTGGGTAGTGGTTATTCGTTCTGTACTCGCCAACCCTAGGATTTAAGGTCTCGCCGCGGAAGCCAAGACTGAGCGTGCAGCCACACGCGGGCCAATGAACCCCGCTCGGCTAACTAACTTGCTTGATCACTTCCATGGGTCACATAGTTTGAGCTTTCCATTTGCGGGTGTGTCATAAAACGTTTTGAAGAAAACTAGGGCGTGACCGGGACCAGTGATGCACGTACACGGATCTTGTCCCGACTCACAGAACAGGTGCCGTCAGGAGGTGGCCAACTCCCTGTTGACAGGGTGGCCCTGTTTGGGTTGACTCATGGAAAGGGTTAAGCAAGGTAAAGGCCGTGGTCGACCACACTCTGCCGCGCACTTAGAGAGGAGCGTTACCGCGTGGCACTAAGAGTCGGTGGATACATGTGGGTAAAGTGTACCACCCTGCAGGGATAAATCTTTCGGAAAGCCATGTCCACGGTTATGGACAACTTGGTGAAAGTCACGGGGTCATAGATAACTCTAACGGAATGACTAAAACTTGTTGACAACGGATGAAGGATGCCTCCTCGACTACGTCGAGACGGGTGATTATTGTAGCATAAGGTAGTCTGGGGATGAGGAAGTACTTGGTGGACTAAAGAACATGATGATCACAGTAGTTGAGTAGATTCCTCCTCTGTTTTAGAAATGCTCTATTACACGTGCTTTTCTTCCTCAACTTCGGAAAATAAAGATGGCTTTATGCAATAAACCTTAAAAGCCAAGTCTTGCTGAGTACCTTTTGTACTCAACCTTGCCTCGTTGTTGTTTTATTTTAGACTTCGGTGATGCAGCTGAAGAAGGGTTCTACCTCGACATCGATGAGTAGTTAGGGGTTCCCGGGTGGCAGCCTGGTATCTGTAGTATGGGTTTAGCTACGTTGCTTATATTTCGGACTCTTAGTCCTTTTGCTCTTGTTGTATAGCAACATATTTGCTTTTGCTGCTTTTTGTAATGTTGGGTTGCTTGACCTATGTTGGTCTTGTAACCTCTGTGTGTAAGCTACTCTAGTATGCCTTGTTTAATACAACTTTCATGTCTAGAGTACTGCTTTGATCGATTGTTGGTCTCGAGCCCGTTGTTATACAGTTTTGGCTATGCCTGCATAGTTGTCGCGTTCGAGGGGTTGTGGAGCCGATGATCCATGTCCGAGCCCGCCTGCCGGAGATATCCGGCCTGGGGCGAGGTAACCCCAGTAATCCTCGATTGTTGTTGCACTTTCTGGACACATAGCAGCTCTGTATAACTTTGGTCCCGTTCCTTCAGTTTCATCCGACTCGTGGACGCTTGGGTATACATATCTGGTTATGACTAGCATGGACACAAGGAGTAGTAGACCGGGGATCCGGACTACGTGCCGATGAATCCGGTCTGCCTGCCGTTGTTTGTTGCGGCCGGGGCTGGTAACCCTGAAGCCCTTGTGGGTCCACTGCTAGGAGCACATGACAGTTTGTATATCTCTGGGTCCGGGGTCCAACAGGTCTTGGTATCAGAGCAGGACTGCCTGTAGGAAACCCTTGCCGTTGGTCGATGTTGAGTCTAGAGCGTGTGAAAACTATTTTGCAAAGACAAAATGAGTTGTGAAAACCCACTTAGGATTCTTTTTACTCCTTACCTGGTATCGCTCTAACTCCGAGTCACCGTATCTCATTTCCTTTATTGTGTGCTGTTTCCTTGGTGTTGTCTCAAAAGTTAGGAGTAAACCGTTGGGTGTTTTTCTTCCGTGTACTATGTCTCCGGTTGTTATAGTTCCAAATTCAAATCTTTTCTTCATGTCTCCTGACATCTTGAAAATGTCTTTGTTTCAGATGACCTCTGGTCAGGTTGTTCGACACACTCTTTGCCTTGGAGTTCCAGGTTTTCCCCATCTTTTAGCCTCAGCCTGTGCAAACATAGGAGCCCCTTGGTACCCTGTGTACACTGTGTATGAGCAGTACCGTGACTTCAACCAGTCCCAGCAATTATGTGGTGTCCGTCTCCCACATCTAGATGGTACCATCATTCCTGCTGAGCACTATGCTGAGGGTATTGGTTTCACTATTGAGATGGCTGTGCAGGATGCTGCACGACACTGTCTTAATGAGCTTCGTTACCACTATCCAGACCACGAGCATAGCTCTTTCCGACATTGTCCTGGTTCTGAGCCTACTCTTGAGGGGTGTCATACTCACACCTTTGCTGATTCCTCCCAGGAGGAAGATCTTAGACTTAGGTCCACCGCTGATCTTCTTGTTGCTTATGCTCGTCGTGAGCGTGAGCTTAGTGCACTAGTCAACACACTTGCAGCTAGCCTCAGGACTATGACAGACAGAGTGAGGCCATTCGTTGAGAGTGGTCTTGTTCAGGCCTCTGAGATAGAGCTTCCGGCTGTACTCGTGCCTTCTTCGATTGCATCTCCAGATGTTGGAGGTGATGTTCCCCCTCGTGGACGCATCAGGAGGACTAGGATGGTGCGTGGTGTACCATAGTCTCTCCACGGACCGCAGGACGAGTCTGTTCGTCGCTACTATGGTGCTCCGGTTCCACTTCCTTTCGACTTCGGAGGATATTGAGACTGTTGTCGGTTCCAGCTAGAGTAATGTTTGCTTTCATGCACTCGAAACCCGAAGTTGTAGAAAAATAATGTATAGGAGCAGAACTTCGGTGATGTGTATCTACCGTACTTCCTTTCAGTGTTGTATGTACTTAAGCTTGTGAGTTTGTACTGCCACTATGTATGGTTTGTACTTCGACTGGTTTCAATAAATGTTGTAAGATGTTGTCTCCATGTTGATGAAATGATACACTTCATGTTCATTCATTCTGTTCTACTACATTTCGGCATGTATCTTGTTTTCCGTTGAAACTATCACATGTCGATCCATTGTATCCTTTTTCCATGGATGTGTTATTCATGATTCTTCTTCCTTTTACTCAGGATGTCGAGTGGTACTCGTGGCCGTAACAACCCTCCTCCTAAGCCAACACCTCCGCCGCCACCCACAATGGCGCAGGTGCTGCAGAGCATCGAGACTAACCGTTTGAGGAACGAACATCTTCTGAAGCGTGTGGCCCAGAACACTGAACGCCGTGCTGCCGGTGTTACACTTGTGGACTTCCTCAAGGCTCAGCCACCATACTTTGCTGATTCCACTGAGCCTCTCGATGCCGATGACTGGCTACGCACAATGGAGCGCAAGTTCATTGCTCTCCGTGTCCAGGAACGTGACCGTGTGAACTTCGCCACCTACAAGCTTGAAGGTGCTGCTGGTGCTTGGTGGGAAGGCTTTCTGGCGTTGCAGGCGCCAGATCATGAGGTCACTTGGGCAGAGTTCCGCACTGCTTTCCGTGAGGCTTATATCCCGAAGGCAGTTATGGACGGTAAAAGAAAGGAGTTCCTTGATCTTACTCAGGGCAGTATGGGTATTGAGGCCTATGGTCGTGTCTTCACTCGTCTGGCTCGCTATGCTCCTCGTGATGTCACTAATGATGAGGACAAGCAGGATCTGTTCCGTAAGGGCCTGAACCCAACTGTTCGTTATGAGATGCTGCCCTTCAAGTTCCAGATCTTCCAGGAACTTTACAATCAGGCCATCACTCTTGAACGTGGCAAAAAGGAGATGGATGCTCCTATGAAGAAGAGTGCTGGAGATTCCCGTGCATCACCCTCTGGTCAGAAGAGGAAGCGTCGTGTGTTCATTCCATACAACGTTGTCCCCAGGGCTCCGTTTCAGCCAAGGCCATCTGGATATGTTCCTCGTCCACATGCCCCACCTGCTACATCAACCTATGGTGGTGGACAAGGTTCTCGTCCTCCAGTTGCCGCTCCTCCCAGCAACGTCTGCTATCGTTGTGGCCAGCCTGGTCACTTCTCAAGGGAGTGCCCTCAGAATCATGCTGGACGTGCAGCTCCTCCTCCTAAGAAAATGGCAAAGCCTGCTGGTGCTGGACGTGGTCGTCTGAACTATGTGACTGCTGAGGATGCTCAGGACGATCCAAGCGTCTTACTGGGTACGATTCGTGTCAACTCAATTTTGGCTTTAGCCTTATTTGATTCTGGAGCATCGCATACATTCATGTCAGAAGGGTTTGCTAAAATGCATGGGATACCTTTTGAGAAATTGTCAAAACCATTGATGGTAAACTCCCCTGGTTGCAACTGGCAAACCACCATGGTTACGCCAGAGCTCATGGTTGAGGTGGGATCCTTACAATTCCCTGCAACCTTCATTGCCCTAAAATCCACTGACCTTGATGTCATACTGGGCATGGATTGGCTTGCTAAATATGGAGCTGTTTTGGATTGTGCAACAAAATGCCTCACCTTGAAACATCCTTCCGGTGCCATCATCGACTATTGGTCTGATTTCACCATTCCTCCATCAGCACGCACACGACTTTCTCCTGAACTGCAGTTATACTTCATGCATGGTGATTACCCTCCTGAAATTCATGAGTTACCTGTAGTCAGTGATTTTCCTGATGTGTTTCCTGAAGAGTTACCTGGCATGCCACCTGACCGAAGTGTGGAATTTGTCATTTAGTTAGTCCCTGGTACCGCTCCTATGTCTAAAAGACCTTATCGTATGTCCCCAGAGGAGTTGGTTGAATTGAAACGCCAAATTGAGGAGTTAGAAGAAAAAAGGTTTCATCCAACCTAGCACATCTTCTTGGGGTTGTCCCACTATCTTTGTCAAGAAGCGGGATACCAATTTTCCACGTCTGGTTGTTGATTATCGGCCGCTGAATGCAGTGACCATCAAAAACAAGTACCCTCTTCCAAGAATCAACGACCTCTTTGATCAGTTAGCTGGTACAACTGTCTTTTCCAAGATGGACCTGCGATCAGGATACCATCAAATAAAGATCAGAAAGGAGGACATTCCCAAAACAGCGTTTACTACTCGTTATGGTCTTTACGAGTACACCGTCATGTCTTTCGGTCTTACCAACGCTCCAGCTACCTTCATGAGGCTTATGAACTCGGTATTCATGGAGTATCTTGATAAGTTCGTCGTGGTCTACATCGACGACATCCTGGTCTATTCCAAAACCGAAGATGATCATTCTGAACACCTGCATTTGGTGTTATCCAAACTCCGTGAGCACAAGCTGTACGCCAAGTTCTCCAAGTGTGAGTTCTGGTTGAAAGAACTCGTCTATCTCGGACACGTAGTGTCTGCTGAAGGTGTTGTCGTCATTCCAGACAAGATCCAAACTATTCTGGACTGGGAAACACCTAAGTCAGTCAAGGATGTTCGGAGTTTTCTCGGACTGGCAGGTTATTATCGTCGTTTCATCGAGAACTTCTCCAAAATTGCCAAACCTATGACTGAACTTCTTAAGAAAGGCAAAAAGTTCGAGTGGTCAGAAAAAGCAGAGGAAAGTTTCCAAACTCTGAAAACCAAACTGACTACCGCTCCTGTGCTTGTTCTTCCTGATACGAGCAAGGATTTTGTCATCTTCTGCGTTGCCTCTCAACAAGGACTCGGTTGTGTGTTAATGCAAGAAGGTCATGTGGTGGCTTATGGTTCTCGTCAACTGAAACCACATGGGCACAATTATCCAACCCATGATCTTGAGCTAGCAGCCGTGGTCCATGCTCTCAAGCAATGGCGTCATTATCTTCTTGGCAACCGATGTGAGTTATACTCAGATCATCAGAGTCTGAAATATCTATTCACCCAACCGGATCTGAATCTCAGACCGAGAAGATGGTTGGAGGTAATCAAGGACTTTGACTTGGGTCTCAACTATCAACCCGACAAAGATAATGTCGTCGCCGACGCGCTAAGTCGGAAGTCTTATTGCAACAATCTGATGATACAACAGGCCCAACCTCCTCTTCACGAGGAGTTCTCCAAACTGAACCTTCAGATCGTTCCTTCTGGTTATTTGGCTAACCTTGAGGTAAAACCTTCCCTTGAGGAGCAGATCAAGAAAGCTCAAAAGCGGGATCTGGGAATTGCCAACATTAATAAGAACATAGCTAGCGGAGCAGCTAAATGTTTCTCCGTTGATGATCAAGGTACCGTATATTTTGGAAACCGTCTGGTAGTGCCGAAGATACGGAAGCTAAAAAAACAAATTCTCCAAGAGTGCTCATGACACACCTCTTTCTATTCATCCTGGTAGCACCAAAATGTATCAAGATCTACGTCAAAGGTTTTGGTGGTCCCGTATGAAGCGGGAGATCACTCAGTATGTTGCTGAATGCGACGTCTGTCGTCGTGTGAAAGCAGAACATCAAAGACCAGCCGGTGTTCTTCAACCCCTGCCTATTCCTGAATGGAAGTGGGATGAGATTGGTATGGATTTCATTACCGGCCTTCCCAATACCAAAAAGGGGCACAACACTATATGGGTAGTGATTGATCGTCTGTCAAAGGTTGCCCATTTACTTCCTGTTCGTGAGACTATTCGAGTCTCCAATCTGGCAGATCTATATATCTCACGAATAGTCAGTCTTCATGGAGTCCCAAAAAGGATTGTCTCAGACAGAGGCAGTCTGTTTATCTCCAGATTCTGGGAAAGTCTTCAAAAGGCTATGGGAACCCGTCTATCCTTCAGCACCGCCTACCATCCACAAACCGGTGGCCAAACTGAGAGAGTTAACCAGATTCTTGAGGACATGCTCCGAGCTTGTGTTATATCGTTCGGTAAAGATTGGGAGAAGTTTCTTCCATTTGCCGAGTTCACTTATAACAACAGTTATCAATCTAGCTTGGGCAAGGCTCCTTTTGAAGTTCTATACGGCCGTAAATGCCGAACTCCGCTGAATTGGTCTGAAACCGGTGAAAGATCGTTCTTCAGCCCGGATGTAATCAAAGAAGCGGAAGAAATCGTTCGCATCATTCGTGAATGACTGAAAACAACTCAGTCTCGCCAGAAAAGTTATTATGATCGTCATCACCAAGATGTTCATTATGAAATTGGCGAGAAAGCTTATCTTCGAGTCACACCTCTGAAAGGTGGAAAACGGTTCGGAATCAAAGGCAAACTAGCTCCTCGTTATATCGGTCATTTCCCTATCATTGGAAAACGAGGTCAAGTTTCATATCAACTTCAGTTGCCTCCAGGATTTCCGGATGTCCATGATGTATTCCATGTCTCGCAACTCAAACGTTGCTTCAAAGATCCTGTTCGTGGTGTGGACCACGAAACCATCAAGATCAAGGATGATCTCTCCTACAAAGAGGTCCATGTCTGTATTCTTGATGAGGCCGAACGAAGAACTCGTAGTTAAACTATCAAGTTCCTCAAATTCAGTGGTTGCATCATTCCGAGAACGAAGCAACCTGGGAACGAGAAGATCGTTTGCGATCTAAGTACCCCGATTTCTTTTCTAAAACCTAGGAATCTCGGGACGAGATTCTTGTAAGGGGGGTAGACTTGTAACATCCCTACTTTTGTGTAATAAAGAGAGGTGTTGAGTACATGGCATGCATGCATGAAAAATGGACCAAATTTTTGCTTTTAAAATTTAATCAGTGCTCTAACAGAAAGTCACTTAATCTAGCTTCACACAAATTTGTTTTACAAAGTTTTTCAAAGTGAACCAACCATGTGCTAAAAAGGTGGCAAATTTAAAGAGCTTTCCAACAAGTATTTTTGTGCAATTGTTGCTTCAAAAAAGGCCCTCAAAATCTTGTTTTGGTTCTGTTTTAGGTCCAAAAGGACCTCTTTGTAAATCCCCAGTTTCTTCCAGGGGGTTATCCGCGAAACGTTCTTTTAACTTCTTCTTCCTTGTCGCCGGCCAGGGAGGCAACCCGCCGCCGCCCTCCACCTCATGCTTGCCCTTTGTCGACGTGGATGCCTGGAGGACCTCAAGGAGACGTCTTCATCGAGCTCGTCCCTCAGAGCCCCCCCCCCAAACGACCCCTTCTCCCTCTGTCTCTCTCCCTCTGCACCGAACCCTACCGCCACCGTTGATCCGTCGTCGCCGTCGTTTTGCTGCCTCCCCGACCTCCCCGAGCATCTCCACGGACGTCCCCTCTCCGCCCTCGAGAACGCGCAGCCGCCGAGATGGCCTAGACGCGACGAATCGCGTCGTCTTCCTCCCCTCCGGCCGCCGGCCATTTCTTCACCGCGCCGCCGCTCCGGAGCTCCCCCGGCCACGTCGTCCGCTCCGTTGAGTTCCCGGTGAGCTCCTGCCCCTCCCCATCCCCTCCGTTTCTCCTCTCCGGGCCGGAATCGACGAATCGCCGGAGCCCGAGCCTCCCCGCCGCCGCTCGCCATCAAAACCTCGCCGCCGTTCACCTTTAGCAACCGGCGTCGCCCTTTTCAGGTTCTCCTCGACGAGGCGCTCCTGGGGAGCCAACCCACGCTTCCGGGGAAGCCCTCGTTCGCCTCCGGCCGGCCACCGCTGAGGTCACGGTGACGTCACGCTGACGTCACCTGCCCACGTGGGTGCCAAGTGGCTTTTGCTTCTCTGTTTTAAACTGTACAGTGGGCCCCATAGAGAAATAGAAAACATAATATAATGGAATTTTGGAAATTAAATAACTTGTAAATTATAACTCCAAAAATTATAAAAAATATGCAATGTGTTCAGAAAAATGTGAGCTTTTTATCTATACCATTTTCTTACATGTTTAACCAAGTTTAAAATAAGGCCACTTTTGTAGTTTACATTTAATTCATCTAAATATTGAAAATAAAGTTTTAATTCAATAAAATTAGAAAATTAAGTGTAATATACCATTTTGATCAGTGGAACAAATGCAATCCATCTATGAGGTTCCCAAGGTCATTTGAGCAGCTAAGCTTGGTCACATTGCTAGATTAGGGTTTTCACCCCCTCCGGTGTTCGTTGTTCACGGCGTAGCACCCTAGCTTCCTGTTCTGTTCTCTAAGCTTCTTTTCAATTGCATTGTTTTACTCATGCATACATATTGCGCATTGCACGGTCACCAAGTATTGATTGTTTGCCTTCTTTCCGGTGTTGTTCGCTATCGGTAGACCGAGATCCGGAGGTTGATCCGGCCTTCTACGACAACCCCAGCTCCACCTTCGACGAGCAAGGCAAGCACCACCTCATGGCTACCCCATGTTTTGAGTCTTTTCAACCTCTCACTCATGCATACGTTTCAACTTAGTTTTGAGACGGTTAGAGTAAACCTATCCATTGCATGACCCCTCCCTCACATGTCACCTTCATACCTGTTTACCCTCCTAGTATGACTAGGGTTGTTTGAGTATCATAGAGCCTTGTGTGTTATGCTTAGCCATGCTTAGTGTTCTGATCTACCTCATCCGGTTGATGATTTGGATCACTTCGATAACCTTGTATGTTGTTATATTTGTGAAATCTGAGCATATGAAACTGACTAAGGCTAGCACGGGAGGCCACTTGGGTAGTGGTTATTCGTTCCGTACTCGCCAACCCTAGGATTTAAGGTCTCGCCGCGGAAGCCAAGACTGAGCGTGCAGCCACACGCGGGCCAATGAACCCCGCTCGGCTAACTAACTTGTTTGATCACTTCCATGGGTCACATAGTTTGAGCTTTCTATTTGCGGGTGTGTCATAAAACGTTTTGGAGAAAACTAGGGCGTGACCGGGACCAGTGATGGACGTACACGGATCTTGCCTGACTCACAGAACAGGTGCCGTCAGGAGGTGGCCAACTCCCTGTTGACGGTGTGGCCCTGTTTGGGTTGACTCATGGAAAGGGTTAAGGAAGGTAAAGGCCGTGGTCGACCACACTCTGCCGCGCTCTTAGAGAGGAGCGTTACCGCGTGGCACTAAGAGTCGGTCGATACATGTGGGTAAAGTGTACCACCCTGCAGGGATAAATCTTTCGGAAAGCCGTGTCCACGGTTATGGACAAGTTGGTGAAAGTCACGGGGTCATAGATAACTCTAACGGAATGACTAAAACTTGTTGACAACGGATGAAGGATGCCTCCTCGACTACGTCGAGAGGGGTGATTCTTGTAGCATAAGGTAGTCTGGGGATGAGGAAGTACTTGGTGGACTAAAGAACATGATGATCACAGTAGTTGAGTAGATTCCTCCTCTGTTTTAGAAATTCTCTATTACACGTGCTTTTCTTCCTCAACTTCGGAAAATAAAGATGGCTTTATGCAATAAACCTTAAAAGCCAAGTCTTGCTGAGTACCTTTTGTACTCAACCTTGCCTCGTTGTTGTTTTATTTTAGACTTCGGCGATGCAGCTGAAGAAGGGTTCTACCTCGACGTCGATGAGTAGTTAGGGGTTCCCAGGTGGCAGCCTGGTATCTGTAGTATGGGTTTAGCTACGTTGCTTATATTTCGGACTCTTTGTCCTTTTGCTCTTGTTGTATAGCAACATATTTGCTTTCGCTACTTGTTGTAATTTTGGGTTGCTTGACCTATGTTGGTCTTGTAACCTCTGTGTGTAAGCTACTCTACTATGCCTTGTTTAATACAACTTTCATGTCTAGAGTACTAGTTTGATCGATTGTTGGTCTCGATCCCGTTGTTATACAGTTTTGGCTATGCCTGCATAGTTGTTGCAGTCGAGGGGTTGTGGAGCCGATGATCCATGTCCGAGCCCGCCTGCCGGAGATATCCGGCCTGGGGCGAGGTAACCCCAGATTGTTGTTGCACTTTCTGGACACATAGCAGCTCTGTATAACTTTGGTCCCGTTCCTTCAGTTTCATCCGACTCGTGGACGCTTGGGTATACATATCTGGTTATGACTAGCATGGACACAAGGAGTAGTAGACCGGGGATCCGGACTACGTGCCGATGAATCCGGTCTGCCTGCCGTTGTTTGTTGCGGCCGGGGATGGTAACCCTGAAGCCCTTGTGGGTCCACTGCTAGGAGCAGATGACAGTTTGTATATCTCTGGGTTCGGGGTCCGACA